>CM038679.1:158355967-158955967 GCA_021605205.1 Aegilops longissima
TGGTACATGGAGGAGGTCAAGGCTCCACAGAGAGCACGCTGAGGTTGCTCCGCGCCGGCGAGGGTCCCGTGACGGCCACTTGGCAGATGGTGGGGGTGCACAACATCGGAAGCGCACTAACCGGGCGGGGTTGAGGGTGATCGCCCAGTTGAAGATCAGGTCGGCTCGGGCGCCGCCAGCCAGTGAGGCCTCGGGCGCTGGAGGCGGTGGCGATCTGGCTGGTGAACGGCTTGACGTGGTGGCCCGAAGGTGGCGCCAGTGAGCCACCCAGGAGAGCTGCGATGACTGGGGGCGCCGGCCCGGCGCGATGGGCGAGGTAGAGGTCGCGCAGCTCCCCCCAACAGGCCTGCTGCTCGTTCCTCGCCGGGCCGGTGGTGGCGTTGGCGGCAGGCGACGAGGAACGATAGGCGCCCGCTAACGGAGCCGCCCCGGCGACTCGAAGGGCGCGAAAGCAGCCCGACGCTGGCGCGATACCGGCGAAGCGCCAGCCATGGACACGATAGAAGATCACACGCGACCAGCGGAATAAAGATTCCGCGTTTCTACCGGGCGCGCTAAACGCCGGATTTCGGGTTCCGCACTTTGAGGTTCAACTCAGGGGTGCGACGACGGAGATCTTTCCCTACCAACTCATGCATTAATGGTTTGCAACAGATCTAAACTAGGAACGATGAACAACACAAGAGACACAAGATTTATATCGTTCGGGCCACCGCTGTGGTGTAATACCCTACCCAAAGTGTGGTGTGGTGGATTGCCTCCGGGCTGATGAAGAATAAGATAAAGGAAGAACAGCTCGCAAGGGGCTGTTCTTGAGCTTGTGCGATGGACTGCTTGGTGAATCCAGCCGCTTTCTCCCTCTCTACGTGGGTTCGACCTGGCCCCTCTCTCTCGTGGTGGCTAGTCCTATTTATAGAGGGAGGCCCCGGCCTCTTCCCAAATAATGAGCGGAAGGGTGCCAACAATTGGCCATTTTGAAGGGGAACATCTAGTACACTTATCCCGACTAAAGTTGGTCTTCGGCTGCCAAAGGCTCGACGGTGACGCCTGGCTCCACGATGACCTCCGCCCCGCCTCCGCTGGTCTTGGTCTTGTTGCAATCAAGCTGTAACCTTTGCTCGATGCCTTGGCTTGTGCTTGCCTCCTTTGCACCAAAGGGGAACGAGGACATCATGTGAGAGTCGGGCGCCCTCACCGATCTCGATCGTCATGGCTTGCGCCACGGGCACCTCGTGAGGTACCCTGCCTTGATCTCTCCGCCTCGTGAGCCTGCTCGACGAGGCTGCTCCCGAGGAAGGTTCCGTCGTCCGCCTCATGAGGCTTGGCCCCTCGCGAGGGTCTTGGGCTTGAGCTGATGAAGCTGGGCCGCGTTGGGCCCCCACTTGAGCCACGCCGCAGGCTGGCAAGTATGGGGACCCCTATTCCGAGAACGCCGACAGGATTGACATTCAACGTCTGCCATATTTCTTCAGTCTCTTCTTCCTCCCGCCGGCAAAGCCAAACCAGCGTCGGCGGGACTGCCTGCTCCCGCCTCCCACGGCTGGCTGTGCTACCGCGCATGCATCGTCGCTACATCGCACCCTAAAACTCTGCGAATCTACCCCGGCTCCTGTTCATTCCCATCCGAGGCCTCACCGCTGCCCTTCGCCTTTGGTTCGCTTCATCATGGCGCCCGCCTCGGTGTTGTCAACATGGTCAACAACCGAGAGGAATAAAGAGATGATCAGACATGGTGAGGATGACAAGACGGGACTCAAAGAGCATTACAGTAATTTTGTTTTTTCAGGACGGAGAAGGGTATCAACTGGGTTGTTCAGGAGCTGTGGCCCATCTAGCACATGAGCAGCCCAGTTTCTTTTTTTTTCTTTCTGAAAAAGGCTAGCCCAACTTTTTTTTGCAGAATAACCAACGTAGGCCTACTTGCTTTTCTACGCCCTGCTGGGCCGAAAATCTTTCAAGACGAGGAGGGATGCATTTTGCCCAGAAAATGGGCTATAAGTAATAAGAAATGGGCTATAAGTAATATTAAATGACCTATAAAATGAAAAAAATATAGCAAACAGGCAATTAGTTCGAAAATACTTTTTTCTTTCAGATTTTGATATTTTAAATTTCATTGTTTTTGTGGGGGTAAAATTTCATTGGATTTAAATTAAAGTATGTTTAGTTTTAAAATTAATTTGAATCTGGCTAGAAATTTCGGGTTGTATGCCGTTTGGGATAGGTTTGGAGGCTGACTTGTCGGTCTACTAGGTTGACGTGTCAACTTAGTCCACAAACGATTCTAGCAACAGTGACCGTTGGATGTTAATCCAACGGCCGTGCTGCTTCTTCAATATCTGATCTTCTTGCTCCAAATTACCAAACCAGCGTCGGTGGACTGCTCTGCCCGCCTCCCATGGCCGTCAGGTTGTCCGATTGTGCCGTGACCGCCCCACCCTACTCCATTGTTGGCCAGGCCATTCCTCTACTCACCCACACCTCCTGTTATTTTCCAACGACGGCAGCCAGACCAGTAAACCCTCATACTCCCCACCGTGTGGGCAACCACAACCTAGTATTCCCCGGCTTTGTGGCATTCCCTTCCTAGGCCTCGCCATCGTCCACCGCCCTGGTGCTCTCAGCGCGCCGTGGTCAACATGGTCAACGAACGGCATCCATCGGACGTGGACTGTACGTGGAGAGGCTGACAGCTGGGTCCATGGCCGCACACAAGGAAATACCTCCTTATTACACGCAAAATAATGAGTCCTCCACCTGACATTTCGAACCCACCGGAAGGGCCTCTGTATTTCGCGAAAAAAATGTTCCCCCAGCTGATAGGTCGGACCCACCAGCTATATCTTCGCATGCAAGGAAGTGCCTCGTTATTACGCAAAAAAGAATACTCCCCCTGCTAGCTGGGACCCACCATAGTGGGAGGCTCACTTGTGGGCCTACTAAGATGATGGGGATGGAGGACTTTGTCAACTTGGTCAATATGAACGATTCTAGCTCCTTTGACCGTACGATGTCCATCCAACGGCCGTAGTGCTTCTTCAACCTCTGGTCTTCTTGCTCCAGCCGCCCAAACCAACGCCCGTGGGACTACCTGCTCCCGCCTCCTGTGGTCGGCTGTGCTGTCGCACAGGCCGCACCGCCCCACCCTACTCCATTGCTGGCCAGGCCATTCCTCTACTCACCCACACCTCCTGTTATTTTCGGGCGATGGCAGCCGGACCAGTAAACCCTCGTACTCCCCACCGTGTGGCCAAACACTGTCGAGTCTTCCCCGGCTCCGCGTCGTTCCCTTCCTAGGCCTCGCCGTTGTCCACCGCCCTGGTGCTCTCGGCGCGCCGTGGTCAACATGGTCAACGAACGACATCCATCGGATGTGGACTGTACGTGGAGAGCCTGATAGCTGGGTCCATTGCCGCACACAAGGAATTGCCTCCTTATTACGCGCAAAATAATGATTCCTCCACCTGACAGCAGGGACCCAAAGGACGGACCACCTTATTCGCACATACGTACGGCCAAGGCTCGTGTACATCGCTGGGTCAGAATGGAGAAACTGCGTCGTCGTCGTGTTCATGGGGAGGAAATGGAATGCGTCGTGTTCACCGGGAGGCAACGGAATGCGGGCTGTTCATCGGGAGCCAACCGGCTTGGACGGAATAGCCGATGGAAACAAGGCCTGGCGTACCACAGAATGGAGGAAATGGCTTTGTGTTCGACCGGCCACGGTCGAAAAGGGATCCTGTTCATCGGGAGGGGTCTGGCGTATCGCAAAACTGAGGAAACGGACTTCTCTTGGACCTCCTACGGTCGAAACGGGGTCCTGTTGATTAGGAGGGGTGTGGCGTACCGCAAAATGGAGGAAACGGACTTGTGTTGGAGCGCTACGGTCGAAACGGGGTCCTGCGACCGAGGGTGTGGCGCATCGCAAAACGGACTCCACGGATACTATTCATCTCCACCGCCGACTACCTCCACGGGCTACTGTTCATCCACCGTCGACCTCCTCTAGCCTCCACCTGTGAATGTTCATCCACGGGCTCATGTTCATCCAGCCCCCACCGTGTGCTCCTCCACCGCCATCGCTCAACCAGCCCTCTCCACGGGTCCCGCTCAACCACCCTCCATGGGCTACTGCTCATCCAAAGCCTTCCACCGCCATCGCTCAACCAGCCTCCACGGGTCGCCCCTGCTCATCTAGCCCTCCACGGGTAATCGTTCATCCACCCTCCACGGGTCATGTTCATCCACCCCCAACCGCTCGACGATCGAGTCCTGCTCATCCAAAGGACAGCGCCTCTACTACCACGGGTCCTCGTTTCATCCAACCCCCACCGAACTATTCATCCAACCCCCCAACAACGCCTCTGCTCATCCAGAGGCAGCATCGATCGGCTTCAGCTTAGCAGCTGTGAGCAAAGGAATCACTCGGGTTCAAGTTAACGCAAGGGATCGATCGATCGCTCGGTTCAAGAACGATAGCATGCGTCCACGCCGGGTTCGGGATTAGAGCCCAACGCCTCACTGGTTCGGTTAGAGCACAACGCCACACACGCCGCAGACGTACGAGAAACGCACATCGCCGCCCCGACCACCCACCGTAACCAGGAACTCCCTGATATTTTCCTCGCCCTCGCTGCTACCATGGTTTTTTCTGTCATGGACGGCCCAAAGAATGTCATGCAGCTGCATCTCCGGCCCGCCCAAGATGAAAAGCCCATTTTTCTGTCATGATTTTTTGTCATAGAAGTAGGAGTCCACCACATCTATGATGATACCGGGTTTTGTCACAATTATCGTCATAGAAGTGTCATAAGCATGACAAAAAAAAAAATTCGCTCGGCCCAAAATGTCATGGATGTGTCTTTTTTTTGTAGTGGAACTAGCAAGGGACCCTTGGTCCCATAGGTGGCCGTGGTTTCCAATGACCTCTTTGGCGCGCCAGGTAGGGGGGTCACTTGCACGAACCTAAAAGCGGGAGCAGCGCGTCATCTTCGTTGCCATCTTCATCTTCGATGATACTATCGACCATGGTGCCCAAGCAGAAATCCGGTGCTTCAGCTCACCCGTCCACCTCGAAGGCTCCACCGCCCGTGGCCACCAATGCTACGGGGCATGCGGAGGCGCGTGAGGAAGTGGACGCTGCTGGGGATGTGGTCGGAGCGGGTGGCGCCGTCACCACCTCCCCCGTGGCTGAAGCGGGAGCAGGAGACGCCGGAGGAGAGCAGCATCAGCAACATCCTGATGGCCATGTTCCATGAGGTGCGAGGTGATGGGGTTATCCTATCCGCGCCCCTTCCTCTCGCCGACGAGCACAGCCACTGTGATGGCGCTCGGTCCAGGGCGAATCGCCGCCCTCCATTCGCCCCCACCACGGGAGCGACCGCAGCCCGTGCACCTCCCCTAGGGCGAGTCGACCAGGTCGCTGCACCTAACGGAGCCGCTGGCCCTCAAGCGCCTTCACCACGTCACCATGCCATCCAAATGTCCACCTCGCAACGGCAAGGACATGGTGTTGTCGCCATCGGTACCGTCAGAAGCCGAGCGACGGTGCGGTCCACATCATCATCACCCATGCCCAGCACTGCTACGGAAGCCATGGCACGGGCTTAGTTGCTACTGAGGTTTCTCCCAGCGGCCGAGCAGATGGACGAGTGGCGTGCCACCATCCAGAGCCTGCTCGGTTTCGCCAATGCTGGGGGCTCATAGTGAGCTGGCCCGCCACGACCTCCCCAAGCGACGACGACGCCTCGCGCTGCTAGTGAAGGAAATATGCCCTAGAGGCAATAATAAATGTGTTATTTATATTTCCTTATATCATGATAAATGTTTAATATTCATGCTATAATGGTATTAACCGGAAACTTAGTACACGTGTGAATACACAGACAAACAGAGTGTCCCTAGTATGCCTCTACTGGACTAGCTCGTTAATCAAAGATGGTTAAGTTTCCTAGCCATAGACATGTGTTGTCATTTGATGACCGGGATCACATCATTAGAGAATGATGAGATGGACAAGACCCATCCATTAGCTTAGCACTATGATCTTTAGTTTATTGCTATTGCTTTCTTCATGACTTATACATGTTCCTATGACTATGAGATTATGCAACTCCCGGATACCGGAGGAACACTAAGTGTGCTATCAAACATCACAACGTAACTGGGTGATTATAAAGATGCTCTACAAATGTCCAATGGTGTTTGTTGAGTTGGCATAGATCGATATTAGGATTTGTCATTCCGATTATCGGAGAGGTATCTCTGGGACCTCTCGGTAATGCAGATCACTATAAGCCTTGCAATCAATGTGACTAATGAGTTAGTTGCGGGATGATGCATTACGGAACGAGTAAAGAGACTTGCCGGTAACGAGATTGAACTAGGTATAGTGATACCAATGATCGAATCTCGGGCAAGTAACATACCGATGACAAAGGGAACAACGTATGTTGTTGTGCGGTTTGACCGATAAAGATCTTCGTAGAATATGTAGGAACCAATATGCGCAACCAGGTTCTGCTATTGGTTATTGACCGTAGAAGTGTCTCAGTCATGTCTACATAGTTCTCGAACACGTAGGGTCCGCACGCTTAACGTTCGATAACGATTGGTATTATGATTTTATGTGATTTGGACCATGTTGTTCGGACATCAGAAGTGTTCCAGAGAGTTTCGGATAAAACCGGAGTGCCGGAGGGTTACCGGAACCCCCCCCCCCCCTCCCCAGAATTTAATGGGCCACCATGGGCCTTAGAGGAGAGATGGCCGGCCAGAGGTGGCGCACCCCCATCCGAATTGGACACTGGGTGGGGCAAGTGCCCTCCTTCCTTCTCCCCTTCCTCCTTCCTTCCTCCTAGTTGTATTAGGAAAGGGGGAACCTACTCCTAGTAGGAGTAGGATTCCCCATGGCGCCGCCTTGAGGAAGGCCGCCCCCCCTCCTTTATATACGGGAGGGGCACCCCATAGACACTCCAAGATTTGTCTTAGCCATATGTGCCCCTCCACGCTACACACCCGGTCATATCATCATAGTGCTTAGGCAAAGCCTGCTGGTAACTTCATCATCACCGCCACCACGCCGTCATGTCGATTTAAACTCTCCTCGCCTCAACTGGATCAAGAGTTCGAGGGACGCCATCGAAGTTGAACATGTGCAGATGCGGAGGTGCTGCGCGCTCGTACTTAGATCATTTGGATCGCAAGACGCTCGACTACATCAACCACGCGTTAAACGCTCCGCTTTCACCACGATGGTACGTGGACACACTCTCCCGCCGCTGATATGCTTCTCCTAGGTAGATCTTGCGTGATCGTAGGTAAATTTATTGAAATATGCGCTGCCCAACAAAGGTATCGTGAGCCGTGTCTATGCGTAGATGTTATAAGCACGAGTAGAACACAAAGAGTTGTTTGCGATAATAGTCATACCGCTACCAAAGATGTCATACTTTGATTCGTGTATTGTTGGATGAAGCGCCCTGACCGACATTACATGACCGCGCTCATGAGATCGGTTCTACCATCGTGCTTTGCACACAGTGTGGTTACCGGGTGTCTGCTTTCTCCAACTTTAGTTGAATCGAGTTTGACTACGCCCGGTCCTAGTTGAAGGTTAAAACAACACACTTGATGAAAAATCGTTGTGGTTTTGATGCGTAGGTAAGAACGGTTCTTGCTAAGCCCGTAGCAGCCAAGTAAAACTTGCAACAACAAAGTAGAGGACGTCTAACTTGTTTTTGCAGGGCTTGCTGTGATGTGATATGGTCAAGACGTGATGATATATAATTGTTGTATGAGTTGATCATGTTTTGTAACAGTTATCGGCACCTGGCAGGAGCCATATGGTTGTCGCTTTATTGTATGAAATGCAATCGCCATGTAATTGCTTTAATTTATCACTAAGCGGTAGCGATAGTCGTAGAAGCAATAGCTAGCGAGATGACAACGATGCTTCGATGGAGATCAAGGTGTCAAGCCGGTGACGATGGTGATCATGACGGTGCTTTGGAGATGGAGATCAAAGGCACAAGATGATGATGGCCATATCATATCACTTATATTGATTGCGTGTGATGTTTATCCTTTATGCATCTTATTTTGCTTAGTACGGCGGTAGCATTACAAGATGATCTCTCACAAAATTTCAAGGTACAAGTGTTCTCCCTGAGTATGCACCGTTGCGACAGTTCGTCGTGCCGAGACACCAGGTGATGATCGGGTGTGATAAGCTCTACGTTCACATACAACGGGTGCAAGCCAGTTTTGCACACGCAGAATACTCGGGTTAAACTTGACGAGCCTAGCATATGCAGATATGGCCTTGGAACACTGAGACCGAAAGGTCGAGCGTGAATCATATAGTAGATATGATCAACATAGTGATGTTCACCATTGAAAACTACTCCATCTCACGTGATGATCGGACATGGTTTAGTTGATATGGATCACGTGATCGCTAGATGATTAGAGGATGTCTATCTAAGTGGGATTTCTTAAGTAATATGATTAATTGAACTTTAATTTATCATGAACTTAGTACCGATAGTATTTTGCATGTCTATGTTGTTGTAGATAAATGGCCCGTACATCGCTCCATTGAATTTTAATGCGTTCCTAGAGAAAGCTAAGTTGAAAGATGATGGTAGAAACTACACGGACTGGGTCCATAACTTGAGGATTACCCTCATTGCTGCACAGAAGAATTACGTCCTAGAAGCACCACTGAGTGCCAAACCCGCTGCAGGAGCAACGCCAGACATTATGAACGCCTAGCAGAGCAAAGCTGCTGACTACTCGGTAGTTCAGTGTGCCATGCTTTACGGCTTAGAACCGGGACTTCATCGACGTTTTGAACGTCATGGAGCATATGAGATGTTCCAGGAGTTGAAGTTAATATTTCAAGCAAATGCCAGATTGAGAGACATGAAGTTCCAATAAGTTCTACAAACTAAAAATGGAGGAGAATAGTTACTGCTGAGCATATACTCGTAATGTCTGGGTACCACAATCACTTGACTCACGGGAGTTAATCTTCCGTTGATAGTGTCATTGACAGAGTTCTTCAATCACTGCTACCAAGCTAAAAAAGCTTCATGATGAACTATAATATGCAAGGGATGGATAAGACGATTCTCGAGCTCTTCGCAATGCTAAAGGATGCGGAGGTAAAAATCAAGAAGGAGCATCAAGTGTTGATGGTCAACAAGACCACTAGTTTCAAGAAGAAGGGCAAAGGGAAGAAGGGGAACTTCAAGAAGAACGGCAATCAAGTTGCTGCTCAAGTGAAGAAACCCAAGTCTGGACCTAAGTCTGAGACTGAGTGCTTCTACTACAAAGGGACTGGTCACTGGAATCGGAACTGCCCCAAGTATTTGGCGAATAAGAAGGATGGCAAAGTGAAAGGTATATTTGATATACATGTTATTGATGTGTACCTTACTAATGCTCATAGTAGCGCCTGGGTATTTGATACTGGCTATGTTGCTCATATTTGCAACTCGAAACAGGGGCTATGGATTAAACGAAGATTGGCTAAGGACGAGGTGACGATGCGTGTGGGAAATGGTTCCAAAGTCTATGTGATCATCGTCGGCACGCTACCTCTACATCTACCTTCGGGATTAGTTTTAGACCTAAATAATTGTTCTTTGGTGCCAACGTTGAGCATGAACATTATATCAGGATCTTGTTTGATGCGAGACTGTTATTCAATTAAATCAAAGAATAATGGTTGTTCTATTTATATGAGTAATATCTTTTACGGTCATGCACCCTTGATGAGTGGTCTATTTTTATTGAATCTCAATAGTAGTGATACACATATTCATTATATTGAAGCCAAAAGATATAAGTTTAATAATGATAGTGCAACTTATTTGTGGCACTACCATTTAGGTCATATTGGTGTAAAGCGCATGAAGAAACTCCATGCTGATGGCCTTTTGGAATCACTTGATGCTTGCGAACCCTGCCTCATGGGAAAGATGACTAAAACTATGTTCTCCGGAACAATGGAGCGAGCAACAGACTTGTTGGAAATAATGCATAATGATATATGTGGTCCGATGAGTGTTGATGCTCGCGGCGGGTATCGTTATTTTTTGACCTTCATAGATGATTTGAGCAGATATGGGTATATCTACTTTATGAAACATAAGTCTGAAACATTTAAAAAGTTCAAAGAATTTCAGAGTGAAGTGGAAAATCATTGTAACAAGAAAATAAAGTTTCTACGATCTGATCGTGCAGGAGAATACGAGTTTGGTCTTCATTTGAAACAATGTGGAATAGCTTCGCAACTCATGCCACCTGGAACACCACGGCGTAATGGTGTGTCCGAAGGTCGTAACTGCACTTTATTAGATATGGTGCGATCTATGATGTCTCTTACTGATTTACCGCTATCGTTTTGGGGTTATGCTTTAGAGACAGATGCATTCACGTTAAATAGGGCACCATCTAAATCCGTTGAGACGACACCATATGCAATGTGGTTTGGCAAGAAACCCAAGTTGTCATTTCTTAAATTTTGGGGCTGCGATGCTTATGTGAAAAAGCTTCAACCTGAAAAGCTCAAACCCAAATCGGAGAAATGTGTCTTCATAGGATACCCAAAGGAGACTGTTGGGTACACCTTCTATCACAGATCCGAAGGCAAGATATTCCTTGCTAAGAATGGATCCTTTCTAGAGAAGGAGTTTCTCTCGAAAGAAGTGAGTGGGAGGAAAGTAGAACTTCATGAGGTAATTGTACCTGCTCCCTTATTGGAAAGTAGTTCATCACAGAAATCAGTTCCACTGATTCCTACACCAATTAGTGAGGAAGCTAATGATGATGATCATGAAACTTCTGATCAAGTTACTACCGGACCTCGTAGGTCAACCAGAGTAAGATCCGCACCAGAGTGGTACGGTAATCTTGTTCTAGAAGTCATGTTACTTGACCATGACGAACCTACAAACTATGTGGAAGTGATGATGAGCCCAGATTTCGCGAAATGGCTTGAAGCCATGAAATCTGAGATGGGGTCCATATATGAGAACAAAGTGTGGACTTTGGTTGACTTGCCCGATGATCGGCAAGCTATAGAGAATAAATGGATCTTCAAGAAGAAGATTGACACTGACGGTAATGTTACTGTCTACAAAGCTCGACTTGTTGTGAAAGGGTTTCGACAAGTTCAAGGAGTTGACTATGATGAGACTCTCTCACATTTAGCGATGCTTAATTCCGTCCGAATCATGTTAGCAATTGCCGCATTTTATGATTATGAAATTTCGCAAATGGATTTCAAAACTGCATTTCTTAATGGATATCTTAAAGAAAAGTTGTATATGATGCAACCAGAAGGTTTTGTCGATCCAAAAAGTGCTAAGTGTGCAAGCCCCAATGATCCATTTATGGACTGGTGCAAGCGTCTCGGAGTTGGAATATACGCTTTGATAGTGTGATCAAAGCATATGGTTTTATACAGACTTTTGGAGAAGCCTGTATTTACAAGAAAGTGAGTCAGAGCTCTGTAGCATTTTTGATATTATATGTCGATGACATACTGTTGATTGGAAATGATATTGAATTTCTGAATGGCATAAAAGGATACTTGAATAAGAATTTTTCAATGAAAGACCTCGGTGCAGCTTCTTATATATTGGGCATCAAGATCTATAGAGATAGATCAAGACGCTTAATTGGACTTTCACAAAGCACATACCTTGATAAAGTTTTGAAGAAGTTCAAAATGGATCAAACAAACAAAGGGTTCTTGCCTGTGTTACAAGGTGTGAAGTTGAGTCAGACTCAATGCCCGACCACTGCAGAAGATAGAGAGAAAATGAAAGTCATTCCCTATGCTTCAGCCATAGGTTCTATCATGTATGCAATGTTGTGTACCAGACCTGATGTGTTCCTTGCTATTAGTTTAGCGGGAAGGTACCAAAGTAATCCAGGAGTGGATCCTGGACAGCGGTCAAGAACATCCTGAAATACCTGAAAGGGACTAAGGATATGTTTCTCGTTTATGGAGGTGACATAGAGCTCATCGTAAATGGTTACGTCGATGCAAGCTTTGACACTGATCCGGATGACTCTAAGTCACAAACCGGTTACGTATTTAGATTGAATGGAGGAGCTGTAAGTTGGTGTTGTTCCAAGCAGAGCATCGTGGCGGGATCTACATGTGAAGCGGAATACATAGTTGCTTCAGAAGCAGCAAATGAAGGAGTCTGGATGAAGGAGTTCATATCCGATCTAGGTGTCATACCTAGTGCATCGGGTCCAATGAAATCTTTAGTGACAATACTGGTGCAATTGCCTTGGGAAAGGAATCCATATTTCACAAGAGAACCAAGCACATCAAGAGATGCTTCAATTCCATCCGCGATCAAGTCAAGGAGGGAGACATAGAGATTTGCAAGATACATACGGATCTGAATGTTCCAGACCCGTTGACCAAGCCTCTCTCACGAGCAAAACATGATCAGCACCAAGACTCCATGGGTGTTAGAATCATTACTATGTAATCTAGATTATTGACTCTAGTGCAAGTGGGATACTGAAGAAAATATGCCCTAGAGGCAATAATAAAGTTGTTATTTATATTTCCTTATATCATGATAAATTTTTATTATTCATGCTAGAATTGTATTAACTGGAAACTTAGTACATGTGTGAATACATAGACAAATAGAGTGTCCCTAGTATGCCTCTACTAGACTAGCTCGTTAATCAAAGATGGTTATGTTTCCTAGCCATAGACATCTGTTGTCATTTGATGAATGGGATCACATCATTAGAGAATGATGTGATGGACAAGACCCATCCGTTAACTTAGCACTATGATCGTTTAGTTTATTGCTATTGCTTTCTTCATGACTTATACATGTTCCTATGACTATGAGATTATGCAACTCCCGAATACCGGAGGAACACTTAGTGTGCTATCAAACGTCACAACATAACTGGGTGATTATAAAGATGCTCTACAGGTGTCTCCGATGGTGTTTGTTGAGTTGGCATAGATCGAGATTAGGATTTTTCACTCCGATTGTCGGAGAGGTATCTCTGGGCCCTCTCGGTAATGCACATCACTATAAGCCTTGCAAGCAATGTGACTAATGAGTTAGTTGCGTGATGATGCATTACAGAACGAGTAAAGAGACTTGCAGGCAACGAGATTGAACTAGGTATAGTGATATCGACGATCGAATCTCGGGCAAGTAACATACTGATCACAAAGGGAAGAATGTATGTTGTTGTTCGGTTTGACCGATAAAGATCTTCATAGATATGTAGGAACCAATATGAGCATCTAGGTTCCGCTATTGGTTATTGAACGGAGAAGTGTCTCGGTCATGTCTACATAGTTCTCGAAGCCGTAGGGTCCGCGCGCTTAACCGTTCGATGACGATTGGTATTATGAGTTTATGTGATTTGATGTACCGAAGGTTGTTCGGAGTCCCGGATGTGATCACGGACATGACGAGGAGTCTCGAAATGGTCGAGACATAAATATTGATATATTTGACCATGTTGTTCGGACACCGGAAGTGTTCCAGAGAGTTTTTGATAAAACCGGAGTGTCGGAGGGTTACCGGAACACCACCCCCCCATCGGGGAAGTTAATGGGGAACCATGGGCCTTAGAGGAGAGAGGGCCAGCCAGGAGGTGGCGCCCCCCCCCCCCCCAGTCCGAATTGGACAAGGGGTGGGGGCGGCGCCCCCCTCCTTCCTTCTCTCCGCTTCCTCCTTCCTTCCCCTCCTAGTTGGACTAGGAAAGGGGGGAACCTACTCCTAGTAGGAGTAGGATCCCCCCTTGGGCGCGCCCCTTGAGGCCGGCCGGCCCCCTCCTCCCCTCCTTTATATACGGGGGAGGGGGCACCCCATAGACACTCCAAGATTTGTCTTAGCCATGTGTGGTGCCCCCCTCCACAGTTACACACCTGGTCATATCGTCGTAGTGCTTAGGTGAAGCCCTGCGTCTGTAACTTCATCATCACTGTCACCATGCCGTCATGCTGATGAAACTCTCCCTCGGCCTCAACTGAATCAAGAGTTCGAGGGACGTTGCCGAGCTAAACGTGTGCAGATCGCGGAGGTGCCGTGTGTTCGGTACTTAGATCGGTTGGATCGCGAAGATGTTCGACTACATCAACCGCGTTACTAAACGCTTCCGCTTTCGGTCTACGAGGGTACATGGACACACTCTCCCCACTCATTGCTATGCTTCTCCTAGATAGATCTTGCGTGATCGTAGATAAATTTTTTGAAATACTACGTTCCCCAACAGCTGGACGTACGGAAGGAGCCACCCCCACGGTACAGTCCCCACCACAGCAACCAGCGCGAGCACGATAGAATGAAGAACCTGACGACATCTCGATGGCCTCCTCTGTCCCTCGAGCACGTCCAGGCCAACGGCGAGCCTCGGAGGACAGGCGGAGGGGAGACGCGCGCGTCATCATCGAGCGACGCCGCAACGACCCCCATCGGGCCAATGGGTGCGACGGTCCCGACATTGACGAGCCCGCGCTCGAGGTTGGTGGGTGCCTGCCTTTCGAGGTTGGGTGCCCTGCCTTTACTCGTGAGTTACGGCAAGTCCGTTGGCCATTTGTTCGTACGTTCAAACTAGAGAAACCTGAGAAGTATGACGGTAAGCTAAATCCGGCAGAGTTCCTGAGCATCTAGACCATCGTTGTTCAGGCTGCTGGGGGAAGAGATGATAAGGTGTTTGCCAACTACGTCCCTTTGGCGCTCAAGTCCATTGTGAGGTCTTGGCTGATGCACCTGCCAGAGAACTCCATTTCCTCATGGGATGACCTGTGCCATGAGTTCATCGGTGCCTTCACTGGCGGCCATCAAGAACCAGGGCGACCCAGCGATTTGCAGCTCCTCCAGCAAAAGAAGGAGAGACTCTCCAGAAGTACTTGCAGAGATTCAGCAGAGTCCACAGGAACATCCCAAATATCCATCCAGCAGCTGTGATAGCTGCCTTCCAATCCAATGTGTGTAACTGCATGATTCATTCCAAGATGAACATGCGGTTTCCCAAGACTGTGAAGGAGCTTTACACTTTGGTGGACAAGTGTTCTCGAATGGAGGAAGGAAGGAAAATCCCAGGAGAAGAGGATTGCATTCATGCCGACTCAGAGGATGACGACAAATCCACCAGTCAGAAGAAGAGCAAGAAGCACAACAAGAGGCACAAGGATAAGGCAGTAATGACTGTCGAAGGATCGGGAACACCTAGTACCGGCAAGAAGACTAAAGCCGAAGCCCTCGGCAAGGAGGCTGTTGTGTGCACTGACTGCCGGGAGGCTGCGGCTGCCGAGAAGGCTGGGAAAGGTGACGGGCCATACTGCAAGATTCATCAGACCAAGGGCCACGATCTTTGAGAGTGTTATCAGGTTGAGCAGCTTGTCAAGAGGCAGAGAGCAGAATATGAGAAGCGTGATAAGGAAAAAGGTCATAATGCTCCTGGCGGTAAGGGCCAAGGCGGTGAAGAAAATTACCCCGGAAAACCCTTCCGGAACCAAGGAAAACCCGCCAGGGGTCGAGAGAAGGAAGCTTGCAATGATGAGAGTGATGGAGGGGACGAAGAGGAAGCCAGTGAGCAGGAATTCCAGAAGGCCACTAACGCCATGTGCATTGACGGGGGTACATCCCTGCACTCCTCTCACCACCAACTCAAATGGTGGGCATGTGAGGTCAATGTCGTGGAACCAGCGGCAGAGGCTCAAAAACCACTCAAATGGTCACGCACACCCATCATCTTTGATGAAGAGGACCATCCTGATCGTACCACTGCGGTAGGATGTTTGCCATTGTTGGTCTCTCCAACCATTCGCAACCTCAAGGTCACAAAGATGTTGGTTGACAGCGGGGCCTGGTTGAATCTGATCTCCCCGAAGGTCATCAGCAAACTTCAGATAGCAGAGGAGGAGCTAAAAGGTCATGTGCACATTTCGAGGAGTTAATCCCGGCATGAGTCATCCTAAGGGAAAGATCACGTTGCCAATGACATTTGGGGGGGGGGGTTAAACTGTCGGACCAAGAAGATTGTGTTTGATGTGGTCGACCTCCCCCTGCCGTACAATGGGATCCTTGGACGCCCAACCTTGGCTAAATTCATGGCGGCATCCCACTATGCCTACAACACCTTAAAGATGCCTGGGCCAGTAGGAGTCAATTCCATCCCATCAGATGAGAAGGACACAATCATTTGCATGGATAAGATGTACTAGGATGCAGTCGCGGTAGAGGCAGCGGCAGCAGCAATTCCCGCCAAGGAGAACAGAGGAAATAAGAAGGATAGCAGGGACGCTGGCAAAGAATCCGGGAAGCATACCTCTTCAGAGTGCTTTGCGTTAGTTGATGACTTGCCGGAGAGTTCCAACAGCAAGAGATCCAAGGTTGTTGCACCACAAGTGAAGAAGGTCCCGGCAGGGCTGGCTGGCGTTGATGGTACTTTCACTATCAGCACCACCCTTGATGACAAATAGGAAAGCGCGCTTGTTGCCTTCCTGCGGGAGAATATCAATGTCTTTGCTTGGCAACCATCCGATATCCCCGGTGTTCCCGGGGAGGTAATCAAGCACCACCTTGTTGTCTGCCCACACGCCCGACCTGTCAAGCAGAAAGTTAGGAAGCAGGCCTTGGAGAGGCAGCAGTTCATTGTAGAGGAGATGAAGAAGATTGAGGCAGCTGGTCTGGTCAGAGGAGTGCTACACCCAATTTCAGGACCCCGATTCCAAGTCACATCGATCTAGCCGGTAACACCTCATATTACTTTGCGGCCTCACGCATGGTATTCCCACGGGTGTCGCCTTACCATGGCCGGGACCGTTTGCGCCTTTTGGCTCACGCATATGATAGTGTCGCTAGCATCCATATGACAGAGAACCCGAGCCGACATGACTAGTCGTGAACCCAAAGTGGCACTAACTTACGGGGACAGGCATACATGAATCAACATCGAGCATGTCGGTCAGCAGCGTGAGAATCCGGGCTGTAGCACGGGCTAGCAGGACTCCGTGAACCGGGCTGTAGCAGGCTAGGCAGACTCGGATGTCACCGCTGACATTTCCCCAAAGGGACGTATACAGAACGAAGTGAATCACATGCCGGCCACCAAGTGTTCCGGAGCAAGAGTGCTGGGCTAGCAGGACTCAGTGAACCGGTCAGAAGCGGACTACTATGGCTCATGGAAGCACAAGACTACATTTCCCCATAAGATAGGCTACCAAGGATAAACAACTAGGTTGTCAGATCCCACACATACCAAGCATTTCAATCATACACACAATATGCTCGATATGTGCAAATACAACATGGCATCACAACAAGACTCTACGACTCAGAGAATTATTCATTAGGCTCCGAGGAGCGAGATATTACAAACATGGGTCTCATGACCCAACATTCATAGCATACAAATCAAAACACAAGCGGAAGCTTAACATGTCTGAGTACAGACATCTACAAATGAAAAGAGGCTGAGAAGCCTGACTATCTACCAGATCCTGCCGAGGGCACAAGATCGTAGCTAAGGTAACAAGCTAAACGTCTAAGTCCATGCGGTACTACTAGCGAGACTGAAGTCTCTCTGCAAAAAATAAAATAGGCAAACGTGAGTACAAATGTACCCAACAAGACTTAATCAGAACTAGCTACATATGCATCGGTATCAACAAAGGGGTGGTGGAGTTTAACTGCAGCAAGCCAGCTTTGACTCGGTGGCTATCCTGAACTACGACTGCAAGTAACTCTTTTGAGGTGGCGTACACGAGTCCACATATTCACCATATCAATACACCACTATGGATCCACTCCCGTCTCCCTACGAGAATGCCATCCATAGCACTCACGCTTATCTTGCATATTTTAGAGTATCCACTTTCACTTGTCTATGAACTGCATGTGCAACCCGAAGTCCTTTATCATGACACGGCTATTCAATAGATCATATTAACCCCTGCAGGGTGTACTTTTCACACACGCCTCGCCACTTACCGCCATGTACACCTCGTGTATCTCGGCAACCTTCAAGCGGAAGCTTTGGCGAGGAGTCGGCCACGACCGACTAACCACACAAGTCTCTCGCCTAGGTTTATCGCCTATTCGGGTTCCATCCGCAAGGAGATCCGCCGGGTGTCACCACGGCCCCAAACGATGTGCAGGGTTCCCAAGTCCACCATCCGGTGCCACTTGGTACACCGGCCATGTGTTTAGTCTGTCCCAAGCCCACCTGCATCGGTGCCACTTGGTAGACTACTAACACTACCTACAAACACCGAAACTAGTTGCAACTCCCGGACATAGATCAATTTGATTAATAAGCCGAGAGGGGCCGAGTTACCGGAACCCAATGTGTGGTAGTAACTGTTCATGGATCACAAACACAGAAGTCAGTTCCTGAGGACGGCTGCAATGAGACAACCCACCATGTACTCCTATGTGGCGACCGGTTTTCCGGGTAATAAATTCCAGAAAATGGCCGACGTACTCACCAGCCCCAGGATTACTGTTAGCTGATGAGGCACCAACTTGATACAGAAATACCAAGCAAAATACAAAATATGTGGTACAAGACCCTTCTGGCCTGTGAGTACAACAAATGGTTTCTAATGGTTGATGGCGGAAGCGGTTTGTGGATTATCAGCGTCTATGGGACTCCAATATCCACAGGAACAGCTGACCAGGATAACTCCTATCTTCGCGAGGCTGCTATCTCCATTGCTAAGGTTCCGGAGCTGTCATCGCAACGCTCTTCTTCACGCAAGAAATCTGGCCAAGACAATAGCCAGGGACAAGCCAGTGAGTACTTTGAATGTACTCGCAAACATTATGAACACAGGTATAATATAACAACTGTTAATCATGCTTTGAAAATATTCTATGATCACAACGTCACCATAAGTTGAAATCCTTGATACATGCAGCATATTATTAATATGTAACAATGAATATGAAATGACAGAGTAGGAAATAAAATGCACCATTCGGATGTCCTAGGCGACGCCTCAAATGATGGTAATTAATGTGCATGCCTCGATCGGTGTCCGAGCGACACCACATAAAGGGCTTATAAGGTAAAATAAATATCAAGCATGTTACGATAGGCCTCAAAGCGACACCACATAAAGGGCTTATAAAGGAAATAAATAACAAGTAATGCTACGATCAGGCGCCTTAGCGACACCACATAAAGGGCTTATAAAGGAAATAAATAACAAGTAATGCCACGGTCGGGCGTCTTAGCGACACCACATAAAGGGCTTATGAAGAAAATAAATAACAAGCAATGCCACAGTCGGGCGACTTAGCGACACCTCATAAAGGGCTTATGAAGAAAATAAATAACAAGCAATGCCACAGTCGGGCGTCTTAGCGACACCACATAAAGGGCTTATGAAGAAAATAAATAACAAGCAATGCCACAGTCGGGCGTCTTAGCAACGCCACATAAAGGGCTTATAAATAATCACAGTGAATATCCAGGAGGTAGAACCATCCCAGGGATATCCGATAATTCAAATAATATAACGGTTAGTCCATAACAAAATAATAATCATAATCATTTCAAGTCTCAAGTTGCGATCCCAGCCTGGTTTAACAAAGATCTCCTCCAAGACCGACACTAAGACCGACACCGACCCATCCTGCATCAGAATCCTTAACCAAGGACACGGCTATTCAATAGGTTAAATCTCTGCAGAGGGTGTACTCTTTACCCACGAGTAACGGATTCCTTTAGTCCATCGGGACTAATTCCGCTCTCACGGCCTTTTAGTTGAAAACACACCTAACTTGCACACACCACTTAACTTACGGTGTCCGGAATCACCCACGACACTTGTTAAGCAAAACTCTAAGTGGGAGGCTACACCGCATAGCATGCGATCAAATTTATATCACGCGCCTAAGGGGTGGCCTCCTCTCTCGGTCTCAACTGAAACACCCATGCCCCGGACCAGGTGGCCTGCCTACCAGCTACAACCGGTATCTTCCACCATGGCCTCTGTGGTACGGTGTGTGCTTTGGAAAGGGGTTGATGACTTATCGAACTGCACCCTACTTGTTGTAGAGCCAAGTGGTAGTCTGAAACAAGTAAGGGGTTATCGAACAAGACTCGATCTATGGTCGACTCAGAGGTTTAAGTATTCCCTGCATGATTAGCATAACGAATATATTTTATCCAATGATAGAACCATCACTCATCATACCCCTCATGCCATGCGGACACACTGCCTCGACGAGGAACTAGGGACAAGCTCGGTCTACCCAAGACAGAGACTTTCCCGTTTTCCTTCCGGTAGGCACGAAAGGCATACGAGGATGATTATTATCACAAGCATGTCAATTTCCAACAGTAAGGAAAATTCACATAAGCATTTATGCAAACGATCACATCACCACATAAAATAACGAGTTCCATGTATTGAGGTGGTGTCATAATCGTGTCAAACAATGTATGCAAAATATTATGCCAGGGTTCAGAATGCTTGCCTTTAATATGTGGAAAGGCAGTGTGCACTCCAAAACTTTTGATAGTTTGCTTCTGTCGGCTTCTGGGAACGGGGGTCCCCAGACTTGCCTACCTGCGGCCAGCGGCGTGGCTCAAAGGAGGCCCAGGACAGCCCATCTTCATCAACACAAGCTCAAGACCCTCGTGAGGGGCCAAGCCTCACCGGGCGGATGACCAGGAGCTTCCTCAGGCACGGCCTCGTCAGGCTGGCTCATGAGGAGGCGGAGAGTTCAAGGCAGGGTACTCGCGAGGTGCCCATGACGCAAGCCATGACGACCAAGGGCGCCATCAGGCGCCAGCCAGGCAAGCGCCCTCCTTTCCTCTTTGGTGCAAAGGGAGCAAGCGCAGCAAGAGCATCAAGCAAAGGCATCCGCTTCGTGCAACAAGACCAAGACCAGCCCCAACGGCTGGAAGGAGTCATCGTGGAGCCCAAGCAAAGGCCATCACAGAGCCTTTTGGTAGGCGAGGACCAACTTTAGTCGATAAGTGTACCCATTGTTCCCTTCAAAATGGCCAATTGTTGGCGCCTTCCCGCTAATATTTGGGAAGAGGCCCAGGCCTGCCTATATAAGTAGAGCTAGCCACCATAGTAGGGGGATGAGAGATCAAGACGGTCAAGATCCGTAGAGAGATAGAGACCCGATCCTCAAGCTAGGGCGACGGGCACCACCTAGCAGTTCATCGCACCCATCAAGAATGCACTCGCGAGGCTGTTCTTCCTCAGATCGCTCCTCATCAGCCCAAGAGGCAATCCACCACGCCACAAACTAGAGTAGGGTATTACACCACAACGGTGGCCCGAACTAGTATAAATCTCGTGTCTTTTGTGCTGTTCTTCCTAGTAGTTTAGGTGCCTGCGATTCGGCGAGGTACGAGACGGTGGAGGGTTGGATCTCTGCGCGCACCCCAGAGTTCGAACCTTAAGGGTCCGCTGAACCCAAACCGACATTTGGCGTGCTGTAGGGGTGGGACGGAATCCGCCTTTCGCCACCTCGTGTCCCGTCGCATCGTCATCACCATGTCCGCGACTGCCGGCAACCCAGATCCTGGGCGGGGTGGCCCGCCGACGCAGAGCCGCCGCCTCGGCGCACCTTGCGTCCCACGCAGCTCAAGGGTCCGCAGGGCGCTGCAGCCGCGGCGACGCGGACAAAGCTTCGACGCTCTCACACCGCTGGCAGCGCGGTCGGCAGCAAGAGCTCTCCAACCATGCCGCGACCACATCACCGTACACCCGCCGAGCAAGCGAACTCGAGGGCCGCGCCACAGTGGCCCGAGAGCTGCTGCAGTGCAAAGCTGCCGGAGAGCGGCCGCGACGTCTTCTTGGAGCGAGTGGCGGAGCTCTGGCTTCGCCGCCTCGGGCTCACCCTTCGCACCCAACTTCCGCCTCGGCCGAGGGCGGTCCGTGACGGGCTCCACGCTACCGCTGGCTCCAAAGTTACTCCAACACCAGCGGTTGTTGACGGGCCGGGCGGCGCGGTTGCCCCGCCCGCCCGCGGAGAAGAAGAACTCGACGCAACTCACGGCCCTGGTGGACCGCGCGCCACCACCCCACGGCGGGCGATCAAGCAGAGCAGCAAGGCACGCCAGACTACGGCGTGGCCTTCGGATGACGGCGCCGAAGAATACGTGCCCCACATGATGGACCAAGGGCACCGCATGAGGGAGAACAAGGCTCGCTCCTCAGCCCGAGCTGGGGGATGAGGCGCCAGGCCGAGCTCTTCAGAGCCTCGAGACGGTCCCACTGGTCACGCCTGGGCGACGACATCGGGTACCGCTACTTCCTCAAGAGCAAACATACGCTAACCATAGGTCGTAGGAGGTACAGGTCGCCATGACGAGCGGCTGCCCCGCTCCCGCAGTCTCCTACCCCTCGGGAGGGGGGCGCAGGGGGCTGCCGGAGAGGAGCAGAGATCCGACATCACCACCGCGGCGTTCGGAGCAAGGCGTTCTCAGGAGGTAGGCCCTCTGCTGGGAGGTGCCTCAGGCCTGCCTGGCGGAGGACCCGTGGTCGCCGGGCGGAACTGGCTGGCGATCGCTTACCCCACCGGCGGCGCCCTGGTTTCCGGTCGTCGTTGGTGGCACTAGAGTGTGGCGCAAGGCGGGCCTCGTCTGGCGATATGAAGCAAGGCCGGTACTGTGAAGAAGGCCCAGGCTCGTGAAGCTCGCCGCCCGTGACACTCTCACGTAATAATGAGTGGGGCTGTACACGCCCGGAGTCTCAGGGTGCCGCCTCGGGCCCTGGGCTCCCTCCCACGCCCAGATGGCAGCACTTAGCTCGCGCCAGAGAAGACGCCCAAGACTAGACTAGGTGCCGACGCGCTTTTCTTCCGCTTTTGCCTTCCATTTGGTTGTCGCTTTCCCTGGATTTACATTGATTCAATTTGAGATTTGCGTGCGTTAGGGAAGGTGCTTAGTCTCGTTCGAGCAAATCTCTCACGTTTCGGTTACAACTCCGCCTCATCTGCCTCCCCTCGCGAGCCCCTCGCGAGCCGGGCTAGGCCAAGCTTGCGCGCAGCCCAGCCTGCCGCCGTCGTGTCCTCTCCGGAGGGTTTTTACTGCAGGTCCTACTGATTCGATCAGTAGACACTCAGATCGCCTCAGCCTCCCACAGGCTATCTCGAGGCTCGTGCGAAACAAAGGTAAACCATCCAACTAGCACGTCGCTTAGCCAACCACTTGGCGCTGGCGATGGGCGATGTAACACCCGCTAATACGAAGAACACAAGTTTTACATGAGGGCCCCTCCCAAAATGCTCTCACCTCCGTCAGGCCAAAACCTGAGTTCTATTCATGCAGGGTAATGGAACAAGGACAATACATGATCAGTCGGATAAATCCCCCAATGCATCCTCAGGAGCACCTCCCGAGCCGTTGCTGGCCTCGCCGTCGCTGTCTGCGTGATCGTCGGCGGCGTTTGGGCCGTTCACCATGCCGCCCTCATCGGTGGCCACGACCACGCCGTCGTCATCCGAAGCGAAGGCCCGGACGAGGGCACCCACGTTGTCTTCCACCCAAAGGCGCCAGTCGCACCTGCACGGCCCGGGAACTGGGCGATGGCTGCGTAAAATCGAAGTGGGGTCCATGTCCCGAGATGGCTGAAGACACGAGAGAAGGCGCGCCGAGCAGCGCGGGCGCCTCTCCTCCACCAACCTGTTGCCCTGACCGACCGCGCCCAGCCGCGCCACCACGTCGCTGAAGAACGAAGGTTGCCGGCGTAGTTAATCGCGGCAGCGCGCGCTACCGCCGCCCGCAGATATTATCCAAGGCTGCGTTAGCTCTTTCCCTGAGCGTGGCGAGCATGGGACCGTGCTCATGTTCCAGATTCGCCACGACGATCTCGTCCGCGATTCGGCGCCGCGGACGGCCTCGGCCTCCTCCACCCGTTGGCAAAGAAGGAGCGCCTCGGCCTGAGAGGTGGTGGACTCCCTCTGCGCCACCTCGAGGGCGGCCCGAAGAGCATCGGCCCGCCGCGTCGCCTCCTCCATTTTGGCCCTCAAGGCAGCATTTGTGATAGCCTGGCTTATTAGGGATGATAGACTACTCATATCAATAAGGAATTCCTTCTTTTCCGGGAGCCCATTTGGACAGAACTCCAAAGTTAAGCGTGCTCAGCTTGGAGTAGTGTCAGGATGGGTGACCGACCGGAAGTTGCTCCCGGGTGCGCACGAGTGAGGACAAAGTGCGCGGAAAAGACTAGTATTGATCTGTGGGGCCAGTCTAGATCCCGCCAGGAGTAACGGCCACCGTCGGGTGTGTTCGGGGCGTTACAAGTTGGTATCAGAGCCGACCCTCGCGGTTACACGGATGGTTGCGGACAGGTGCGTGGTCATGTTGTTCATGACGTTTGTGACCCGTCGTGGCACCCGACATGGCACATGTACCGGACCGAAGCATGACGCTTGTGCCAAGAGGGAACGTTTCGTGGCCCGACGAGGACGTCGGTTCCTCTGAGTGGGGGTGTATGTGATAGCCTGGCTTATTAGGGATGATAGACTACTCATATCAATAAGGAATTCCTTCTTTTCCGGGAGCCCATTTGGACAGAACTCCAAAGTTAAGCGTGCTCAGCTTGAAGTAGTGTCAGGATGGGTGACCGACCGGGAAGTTGCTCCTGGGTGCGCATGAGTGAGGACAAAGTGCGCAGAAAAGACTAGTATTGATCTGTGGGGCCAGTCTAGATCCCGCCAGGAGTAACGGCCACCGGCGGGTGTGTCCGGGGCGTTACAGCAGTCCTACCCTCAGCCTCGGCCTTGATCAACCCCAACCGCTCCTCAAACTCGTGCTCGAGGTTCGAGCGCTCCGCCGCCACTCGGCGTCCGACCTCCTCCGGGACGCGGGCTTCCCGTGTTGCGACCTCATCCTCTGCCCGCATTGCCAAGCGCTCCCTCGTCTCCAAGCGCCAGACCACGCTGCTCGGGCGGCTCAGCCGGCGCCGCCTCACGCTTCGAGCTCCGCCGAGTCGCCGGAGGCCACCTTCATCGACGCAAGGGCTGCCTCGCAGCTCCACTTGCTCCTCCAACGAGTGACACCGGCCAGGAGTTCCCGTGCCGCTCCTCCGCCGCCCGCCGCCACCGTTAGCTGCCGGGCCTCCTCGACGGCCCGAGAACAGGCCTCCCGAGAGGCTGCCGCCGACGCTTTGGCCTCTTCATCATCAAGATCGGCTGGCGGGCGCGCAAGGGCGGTAGCGCCCAGCTCAAGCGCCTCTCTGCCAGCGCAGGCCCTCGGCCTCAAGCGCGCGTCTTCGCCAAGAAGCTCTTCACCAAGAAGGCTCACCGCGCCGCCGCCCTTCAAGAAATCCTTGGCGGCGGGCGCGGCGCTCCCGGCCGCCACGCCCTCCACACCATCAACCGCCAGCGGCGCCGGGAGCCACGAGTCAACATTCCCCCTACAGGCAGGGGGCTGGGGGCTGGCACCCTCGCGACGGCCGGGCGCTGCGCGCCAAGCCCGCCCGAGCCAGCCCATCCTCAGACGAGGGCGCAGAAGCGCCAGCCAATCGCCGTCCACGACCAGGCGAGAAGCCCACGGCAGGCTAGCTATGCCACGGGAAGGCTCGCGAGGAAGGATCGTGAGGCGCGCAGGGCCACAACGTGCCACGGGATGGCTCACCTCCCCGGTCGCCCTCGTCACAAGGGCTCCACTGCTTGGAGCACTCGAGGACTGGGGAGGGGGCGAAGCCGGGGAGGACGGCTCCTCACCCGTCTCCGTGAGCTCGGCAGGAAGGGGCCTGCAGGGTAAGGATCAGTACGAGCAGCAGAAGAATCAGGGGCTGGAGAAGGAGAAGGCTTACTCATCAGTGGCGGCACTTTCCTACGCTTCAAGAAAGCGACAAGGGTAATCATCGCCCAAGGCCTCCCTTCTCTTCCGGAGGGCCTCGAAGTTCATGCGGAAACGACCCAAGATTTGAGCGCAGGGATCAGCCTCCGGCGAGGGAGAAGCATCAAGGCGGCTTGCGTCGGCGTCTGCTCGACTTGCCGCTAGTCGCCTCACCAAGAGAAGCAGCAGGGCCTCGGGCTCCATCCATGGGCGCCGCGGGCGGCTGCTGCCGCCTCACCAAGCAGCCGCATGAGCCTCGGGAGCTGCCCCCTCGCGAGCATCGCCCGGCGATGTCACCCCGGCGGGGGTCCCTTCGGCCTCTGGCGGCTCGTGCCTCCCTGCTCCGACACTTGAGGAGGAGCCGCCTTGGCCGACTGGAAGGGCTGTCACCACCACCGGATTCTCATGAGGCCCCGGGAGACCAGCGGGGCGCGTCCCCATTCGTCGAAGATAGGCATCTGGTTCACCAAATCACCCATGTTCTGGCAGAGGTATAGCAAGGCCCCTTGATGCGGATGCCACCAGTGGTTAGGTCGCCAACAGACCAGGAGCACTTTCCTTAGCGCCAGCGCCAGTCTTCTTCCGGAGCCTCATACGATCACCAGGCCCACCAAGGCCCACATCCGTGGGAATGGCGTTGAGAGGAGCAATGCGGCGCGATCAGAACTCCTTCACCACCTTGGGCGCTATCACAAGAAGCGACCGTGAACGCCAAGCGGCGCCAGACAAAGATGAGCCGAGGGCTTGAAAGCGCCTCCGCCCCAGCCTGAATTGGGGACAGAAAGCAGGTTGGCTCCGATGGCAGGGGCTGGGCACCCCACATCCACGCATCAGCCACCTCTCGCGGAACTCACCATGGCGGAGGCAAGCTGAAGTCAATCCTCGAGGCATTGCTGTCTCGGCGCTGTGACGAAGCTCATGCACGCCGAGCATTGAGTGGGGTCGACAAGGCGCAGAGAGAAGAAGTGGCGCAGCAAGGCAACCGAGGGAAGGATGCCCATCATTGCCTCACAAACGAAGGCGAAGACCGAGAGGAGAGTAATGGACTCAGGACCCGGATGCATCATGTGGATCTGATAGTGGGAAAGCACGACATTGAAGAAATCGAGAAGGGCGGAACCAGCCCGCCCGCAGGGTCGCCAAGAAATACCGGACCTCGGTGACTATCCTGTCGATGGAGAAGTGGGACGCAGGCCAAGCCGCCGCCCTCCCACATTCGCTGAAGGAGGTAGCCGAGCCGAACTAACCTTGCCCAAGCCTCTAGATTGAGTATGATCAACGGTCGACGGGCGGAGGCCTTGCCCGGCAAGCAAGCGAGGCGGAGGCATTGTGTTTCTTCCTTTCCCTTCTTCGTTGGAGCCATGGCGATTGAAAGGGGGAGGGGGAGATTCGAGATTGGATTGGAAATGGGAGCTGGAGTTCGAGAGGGGGAAGGACTGGAGCGCACAAGAAGCAGAGAGGGGAATGGATGTGTGCAGCAGCGTGTCCGCCTAGCAAGGCACGAAATAAGGAGGCGTGGGGGAACAGTGTCGCCCACGTCCAATGAACCGCCATGCGTCGCCCAAGGCCGCAGGCTGTTAGGGCCCGCGACGCTTCGCACTTGCCCTTTCGCCTCTCTGTCCAGCCAAGTGCGGGCGCGCCGTGGGCCCGGGGGCTACTGTCGGCGTTCTGGGAATGGGGTCCCAGACTTGCTCGCTGCTGCCCTCTGGCGTGGCTCAAAGGAGGCCCAGACAGCCCATCTTCATCAACACAAGCTCAAGACCCTCGCGAGGGGCCAAGCCTCGCGGGGCGGACGACCAGGAGCTTCCTCAGGCACGGCCTCGTCAGGCTGGCTCATGAGGAGGCGGAGAGTTCAAGGCAGGGTACCTCACGAGGTGCCCATGACGCAAGCCATGACGACCAAGGGCGCCAGTCGGGCGCCAGCCCGCGCAGCGTCCTCCTTTCCTCTTTGGTGCAAAGGGAGCAAGTGCAGGCAAGAGCATCAAGCAAAGGCATCCTTTTCGGTGCAACAAGACCAAGACCAGCCCCAACGGCTGGAAGGGAGTCATCGTGGAGCCCAAGCAGGCGTCATCACCAGAGCCTTTTGGCAGGCGAGGACCAACTTTAGTCAGGATAAGTGTACCCGTTGTTCCCCTTCAAAATGGCCAATTGTTGGCGCCCTTCCCGCTCAATATTTGGGAAGAGGCCCAGGGCCTCCGTCTATGTAAGTAGAGCTAGCCACCATAATAGGGGGGACGAGAGATCAAGACGGTCAGCATCCAGAGAGAGATAGAGACCCGATCCTCAAGCTAGGGCGACGGAGCACCACCTAGCAGTTCATCGCACCCATCAAGAACAGACCCTCGCGAGGCTGTTCTTCCCTGTACTGTTCCTCATCAGCCCAAGAGGCAATCCACCATGCCACAAACTAGAGTAGGGTATTACACCACAACGGTGGCCCGAACTAGTATAAATCTCGTGTCTCTTGTGTTGTTCTTCCTAGTAGTTTACGTCCCTGCGATTCGGCGAGGTACGAGACAGTGGAGGGTTGGATCTCCACGCGCACCCCAGAGTTCGAACCTTAAGGGTCTGCCGAAACCCGAAATCCGACAGCTTCTCTCTCTCCAAAGTCCTATTTTAAATAAATTTGAATTAACACACAAATTTAAAACAGCACAAAAAGTTGTCTGGAAATTTTTTCAAATAAATCTTAAAATAAACTAGATCAAATTTGAGAGAGGTAGGAAAAGGAATCAATTCATTTGGAGTTATAACTAAAAATTTATAGGCGGTCAAAGTTTTGGTCAAAATCATTATTTAAAATAAAATGTAAAAAGAAGACGGTTCGATTATCACGACACGCCGAAGGCGTATTCTGAAATACGCTTCCACTTAACCAGTGTGGACCGCGCTGGAGTCATCGACAAGGCCTGGGGACCCATCGGGTCAGGTTTGACCACCGGCCTCCCTCCTCTCGGCTCGTGGTGCTGAATGGTCGGGCGGTGGCGGCGGCTGCAGCTGCGGAGGTGGGGAAGAAGACCTCCCGGGTTGATTGGCTGCCTGAGAAGAACTAGGGAGCATGCCGAGGCTGCCTAGTGAACGGAACGTGCTCGAGGGCCTCTTTATAGCGCAACGAGGTCGGTTTCTTGGCGGCGGATAAGTTCGCCGGGCGAACCGCCTCAGAAGGGCAGAGGCGTCGTGGCGACGATGGGAGCTAGAGGACACACGAGAGGATGAGGCTGAGCTATTCCAGGGGCAGGTGGCGAGCGGGAGAGGCCTGGGCGGCACCGACCTGGCAGAGACGCGTTGCGGACGCCGGCGTGCCGCCAAGGAGCTCTGTCGGTGGTGCTGCAGGGCACCAGGGCTGCTTGGCGTGTTCTGGTGAGAGGGGGAGCGCATGGCGCGGCTATGCAGGGTGGGCCAAGCCAGGGGCGCGACGCGGCGGCTCGGGCGCGGCACGTGCAAAATGCGCGCTCTGCTCGCGCCCAGAGCACGCACGGAACGTGCTCGACAAAATGCTAATGCATGCTAGGGGTCTTTAAACTACAAGAGGGTTAGCAGGGTGGGGTTGTAGGTTAAGGCAAATCCATGGGACATGCTGGTCTGGTCAGGGAATCAGGTCCACTATGAAAACAAAAACTCATGCCCAATCTGTCCATGCTCTCAAGGTGTTTGACAAAATGCCACGGGCATCTAGGCATTTCTTGGAGTGGCCAAATCTTCCAGGTTGAGGTCTCTTTAGGAGAAAGAGAGGGTGGAGAGGTTAGTTTGTCCAAAGCACAAACTTGCTAGTGCAAGTTTTGCAAAACTTCAATTCTGGACAGGAGGTAAATGGTATTACTACATGATCCAATAATGATCCAATGGGTGCTTGCTCCTGGACTTAGGGGTTTAACAGGGAGGACTACAAGTAGGAAAAGAAATCAAGGATAAAGGAGCAACTAAAAATGTGGTTGTTGTATAAACCATCAAGTTAGACCAGAATGGAAAAGAGGTTGATCCACTCAAAATTTTCAAAGAACAAAGCTGTTTTTTTGCATAAAGTTGAATCATATGCTGCTACTAACATCCCATAATTTTGGTGGAAGCTTTAAAGAAATATTTAAATAGGCTGTAGTGCAAATCTGTCCACTGGACCAGATTTGAAAAACTTGTGTAGAGCTCAAAATTACCAAAGGACAGAAGGTATTTTTGCATAAAGGTGGCTTAAAAACATCATATGACATCTCCAAATTTTGGTGGGATTTTTGAAAGGATTTATAAAAGGGTTGCAGTGCAAATGGGATCCTAAACTTATGAAAAACCCTTTTGGAGAAATAAGGCTCAGGGAAAGAATAATCATATAAATAATCCTACTGATAGAATAAATGTTTTATTTGAGATGATAAAAGAGTCCAGTAAAATTGGGAAGTTTTTCACTTGAGGTAAAAAAACTTCCATAAAAAACCAAGAAAAGAATGGTTCTGAAATCAAGAAAACTAAGAAAAGGAAAGTTAAATTTCCTGGCAAAATTTTAATTAATAAAACAAGACTAAGAATTTTGCGGTGTTACATCCTACATGGCCTCTCACCCTTACCTTTACCAAATCGTGTTCACACACTTAGCTCACACACAGTAGCACATGTTCACACACCTCCAATTCATCCCTGATGAATCAGACCTGACACAACTCTAAGCTATAGCAGGCATGACAAACAAGCATGAATGAGTAGGCACATCAGGGCTCAAACAACTCCTACTCATGCTAGTGGGTTTCATCTATTTAATATGGCAATGGCAGGTCATGCAGAGGAAAGGGCTTCAACTACCGCAGCATGTAACAGTTGAATCGTTGTTGTCCTAATGCAGTAAAAGAGAGCAGGAGCGAGAGTGTAGGATTGTATCGGAATGAACAAGGGGGTTTTGCTTGACTCGCACTTCCGAAGATAATATAGCTCTTCATCAGTGTCATCGATCACGTCGTCGGTAACAACGTCTACTCTGGGGGAACAGGAACCACAACAGAGAGAAGGCACAATCAATGCAATGCACAATATGATGCATGATCATGACAGGGCAAGATGTTGTGATTTGAGCTAATGCAACTAAAACCAGATTAAATGCAGTTGGTCTGAACCAAAGATTCAAATTCAACTCCATATGTGATTATTTAAATGCCACTTATTTGATTTTACCTGATCAGCAGGCATAAGTTGTACAAACATGCATGATAATTCCATAATCAGATTCTTTGGAATTTTCTGATCATTTTTCATATATAATTTGTTTGATTTGGAGTTACGGTTGATTTTCTATGAATTTTAGAAGTTTTGGATATTTTTCAAATAAATAAATCATTTATGATTTATTTAAATTCCGTAAAGAATTATCGTCAAGATGACGCCACTGTGGTCAGCCGGTCAACAAAGCGCTGTCTCAGTCAAATCGACCAGTGGGACCCACTGGTCGATCTCACAAATGATGGCTAGGGTCACGCATATGTGGGCCCATCATCACCACGCCAAGATGGTCAAGTCGACGTGTGGGCCCACCGGGTTAGCTTAAAACTAAACAGGGTTACCCGTGGTTAATTATAGTGGTGGGGCTGGTCTGCCGGTGACACGAGGCAGGTTAATGCGGTAATTAGCCTCAGTTAATGACGAAACCTCGCCGGGTTTCATCGGCGGACCAAAACTACGGCGGAAGCTTCGCGGGGCTGCGCCATCTTGGCGGCGGGTGGACGCGCGAAGGCCATGAGAAGATAGCCCGCACACGCCCGCATCTAGCTGGGTGCTCGGGAGGCCGCGGGGTGGCCGGAATTGAGCACAGCGTCGACCTCGGCGTCGGCCGGAGTTCGGGCTCGACCAAATCCACGCCACAGAGCACGGGAGGAGTAGAAGTTGGGTGCTTTGAGCTCCATGGGACGCACTGAGCGCGTTGGCGGGCTCATACGCAAGCGGCAGTGGCTGTGGCCGTGACGGCGCCATGGCCGGCGGCAAGGGGTTCTCGGGCAAGGTGGTGGGGGCTAGCTAGAGTGCGCAAACAGCAGCAGGAAGAGAAGGGGAGATGCGGTAGCTCACAGGGAGGCCGGAGAGCGGTTCAGAGGGCGAGCAGATGCGGTGGTGGCGAGCTCGAAGACGACGACGTGGTGATCCTCAACTTGCGTGGCTTGGGGAGGAGGAAGAGGAGGTCGCGGCCGTTCTTCTGGAAGCGTCAGCGAGGCAAGGGGTGCACGATGGCCGCGGTGGAGCTCGTCAGCGTTCTCGGGAGCTCACGGACGGTCGCGTGAGAGAGGGACTGAGAGGGAAATCGCCACGGGAGAGAGAATGAGAGGTCAGGGGGGATGCGTGGCGACGTCCAGGGCGAGGGGGGGAAGGAGCTGCGTGGCTAGCAGGAGGTGGCCGCGGCTCGGCTGTGCGCGCGCCACGCGCGACGCCAGTAGGCGCGAGGAAGACGACGCGCGATAGGGTGGGCTGGCCTAGCAGGCCGGCCATCAGAAAGGTGTAGGCAGTGGCTAGAACGATGATAAAAGCCGGTGTGAGTCTCTCTCTTTTATTTCTGTTTCCTATTTTCTGTAATTGTGTTTGGATTTATTAAAAATGCCAGAGCATGTCCAAAAATCATGCAACTGACTATGGCCACTGTTTGGAATATTTCCAGTAGTAAACATTTCAGTTTGTGATTATTTGGGCATTTAAAATATTTTATAGGATTTAAATGCTCAAATGCAAATAATGTATGATTTAATTCAGTGACCCCCAATTGACCTAGAAAAATGTGCAATATTTTTGGGAGAGGTTCAAGACCAATCCAAAGATGATGAACATTTTGTGAAGGCATTTTGGGTTCATTGAAAAATATTTTTATTTGAACCTAATTGAATTCTTTGTGATGCTAGGGTTTGAACAATCCCCATTTGAACTTAAGTAGAATTTAAACATGATGCAACAAGATGCAAACACCAGGCAGTACCAGAAGCTAGGGATGTGACAACTCACCCCCACTAAACAAGAATCTCGTCCCGAGATTCAAGAGTAGGGTAAGATGAAGGGGGGACGCAAACTAAGACAATCTTCACGATCCAGGTGTCCTTCTCGAGAATGTTGATTCATTGCATCATCTTGATCTTGACATCTTGCTTTAAGAACTTCATCCAACATGACAACGAGAAGAAAGGGAGAATTTTAGAAGAACCAATCTTCTTGAGGTTCGAGCAACTTAGGATCATATTAATGATCACAAGATCAACTCACGGAATGAGACGTGGAAACATCTCTAGAGCTGATAGGCAAAACATGTAACAGGAGGGACGGCAGAAACAATTTGACGAGGGTTTCAAAGTAGCGAGGAAACAATTACCATGATCCCATATTGGGGCACCTTGGAAGAGGTGACTCGTAGAGTTATTCCCTTAAGTGGCAAAAAGAGTTACTTTTAATATAGAGATCATTAAAACTCTCTATACCAGCCCAAGGCAATCACAATCGATCATTTGAAGGAGTTCGAAAGAATGACATACTCGGACTAGAATGGATGATGTGGACTACCTTGTTGAAGACAACACAATGGATGATTTTGCTTATCATCGGAAATGGATGGACCCATGGTAGGACCACTTTTGAAGATGATCCCAAACAGTAGTTACTGAGGTGCAAGCTGGAAACAAAATGCAAATGTTGGGAATGATTCTGGTAACTGGGAATAACTCAACGAGAGTGATTCCACCGTTTGAATGGTTATAGCTTATCGGGAAACCAAATGCACAAGAATCCCTAAGGAACAACTTATAGAATAAGCCGCATGAAATCCTCGTGGAGAAGATGGACAATTTGCCCAATCAAGATATTATAGTGATAGATCCTCCGTCTAGGTGCGTCGGCCAGAACATCAAACTTGTCGGGACCTACATCATAGATCTTGGAGAAGTTCCAACCATCATATCTGCCTGAGATTAAGATCTGGTTGCTAACAGGATATTTCAGACAACATTCTGGAGAAGGAATAGTTGCAACTCAAATTAGCGAGATAATGTTGCAGGATTCTCGGGAGATGAACTACGATAGCAAGCTCCAAAACATGAGCAGGTTCTGCTCCAAACATGTGAACATGCTGTCCCAGACAAGCATGACCACACGGTAGTCTTACAATGAAACACTACCGAGTTCTGGTTTGGAACCATCAACGAGGATATTGAAGTCCTTGCATAAGGCATGCTCTTAAGAAGGAACTTCTTCTCCTTGAACAAATCAATCAGTGGCTTGATGTGCTAGGAAACACATATGGAATGAAGGTAGCTAATCTCACAAACCAAAGTATACTTCGCACATGCATGACTAACTTGGGATGATTCGAGAGGAAGAAAAAACAATCTGTCTCGAATTCATGGTGGCAATTTACATCAAATGCACGTGAATTCGAGGAAGTCACTTCTTCCATCCAAGCATAAGCTTCATGAACGGAACACGAAGGCATTGCTTACAAAATTTTCAACACTATGTTGATGTTCAACATGAATCATGGGGGAGACAAAATGCTGCTGATGGGCCCAACAGCAACTCATCAGAATTTCCATATCACTGGACTTCCACCATCATGTGAACACGGTGATAGCATTGGTCAGACCAAAAGATGTAACGGTGTATGCTCGAGGGATCAACCACGAGTAAGACAACATTACGAACATCGATGGTACTGATTTGATTTGGTGATAGCCCATACTCAAATCAAAGTTTTGGTTAGGATGATAGGTCCAGCAATTGATCGCGAGGATCAACCAATGAAGACATCACCTTTCTTCAACACACATACAAGATATCCCTTAGAATGAACTAAGTCGGACAAGCTTTCATCTTCCAACTCTCCAAGTTGTTGTTTAGCTTAACCAACTAGCTCAGGGGTATCCAACACAGATTCTTGGAGAAGGGGGTGGTTACAAGGAACCAACTTGATCATGAACTCAACATAGCGGTCAGGTGACAACCTGGTGATACCTCCGAGAAGATATTCGGAAAATCACAAACCACCGATATGTTACTAAGCTCGAGAACAATCTTGCTTTTCAGGGCGAGACGATATGATCAACAGAGCAAGGGTTTGACGAAATCCTAACTCATCGATCGAAGAGTGCACCAGAAATAAGGACTAGGTAGCACAATCTATCTTAGAATGATGATTCAAGAACCAACACACTAAGAATGAAACTATTGTCCTTAAACTACCAAGCAACGGGGTTGCTAGAAGTATTGATTTCACACATCACGGTACACTTGTCGGCATTTCGGTTATAATAACATGGGAACCAAGGAATGAACCATGATGGCAAGAAGTATTACTGCGTCAAGAATTCATAAGAGGTGGTGCAATTCTCATGACACTCTTGACATAAAGATGGTAACACTCCAAGGTACAGCAGAGCAAAAGCTGGTTTGGCATTTTGATCCGCGGAATACAATTGCTTTGACCCAATCCTAGATATGGATGAGGTACTGGAGTTTGTTTCTCCTAGTCATTCCCGAATAGAATGGCTTCACAGGCCACAAGAGTAGTGGCATCGATGAACACGAATGCATAACTACTCCTGACTATCAATCGATAGACGGGGACGGAATACAGCTACAATGGAAACAACTCAAAGGAACATATATCTTTCTGAGTTGTGGATGCATAGATTAATATGTCGAAACAAGTTCAACAGGTTTCTTCCAAATAACTCATGCAGAAAGGTAGAACTGGAGGAATCACAATTATGAATGGAGAACTCCTCAAGAGTACTCTGATTGTGATCTTTTGGTTCAAAGAACTTCTGCCTTAATGGTTCATGGTATTTGGAAGAAGGAAATACCACGGACCTCGAGGACTAATGCAAAGGTTACTAATATCCTAAAGGAACTAGCAACACTATCAACATGAGGTAAATAGGGTGAATCTCGGGTTCATAACCCAGGAGTGGAATACCTACTAACTAAATGGCATCACGGGATGCTTTCGAGAATAATGGCCAGAATCATCACACTGGGAACGCAAACACATGGTTCGATTACTAGGTGATACTCTAGACACCTAGGGTCATAATAATAGCTCCAACATAAATGTCGAGCAGTGAAGTACCTAGTTAGTGTGGTTGATCTGGCAAAATGGAACTTCGGAACGGTAAGAAGGGTTTTGCAAATGCATCAGACTATTTAGAAACCTGGGATGACTTGGACAGCATAACGGTTGTAAATGCTCAAAAGATTTGAGACATCCTACAAAAATGGTGGCATAACCACTCGATCATCACAGTATCAAGATTCGGAGGCCAGCTATGAATATACGGAAATAGCAGGAACTGAACTGAGGCTTAAATCTAACAATCTTATGGGTCTACTGATTAGTAACACGTGATCCTGATAGAAAGAAGAGGAAGCCTAGTTCCTTAACCCCGTAGGAAAGATATGATGACTCAGATCAGAAGGGCATAAGGTAAAGGAGTAAAACAGCCTTACGTTCCATCCCACAATCAATTCCCCTACATATAGCTAAAGCATTTCTAGACTCAACTTCGACCAGTTTGGCTTGGTAATCCTACAGGCAGTCAGGCTCTGATACCAAAGCTGTCAGGACCCCGATTCCAAGTCACATCAATCTAGCCGGTAACACCTCATATTACTTTGCGGCCTCACGCACGGTATTCCCACGGGTGTCGCCTTACCATGGCCCGGGACCGTTTGCGCCTTTTGGCTCACGTATATGATAGTGTCGCTAGCATCCATATGACAGAGAACCCGGGCCGACATGACTAGTCGTGAACCCAAAGTGGCACTAACTTACGGGGACAGGCATACATGAATCAACATCGAGCATGTCGGTCAGCAGTGTGAGAATCCGGGCTGTAGCACTGGGCTAGCAGGACTCCGGTGAACCGGGCTGTAGCAGGCTAGGCAGGACTCCGGATGTAACCGCGTGACATTTCCCCGAAGGGACAGACAGAGGAACAAAGTGAATCACATGCCGCCGATCAAGTGTTCCGGAGCAAGAGTGTGGGCTAGCGGACTCCGTGAACCGGGCTGTAGCTGACTACTATGGCTCATGGAAGCACAAGACTACATTTCTCCATAAGATAGGCTACCAAGGATAAACAACTAGGTTGTCAGATCCCACACATACCAAGCATTTCAATCATACACACAATATGCTCGATATGTGCAAATACAACATGGCATCACAACAAGACTCTACGACTCAGAGAATTATTCATTAGGCTCCGAGGAGTGAGATATTACAAACATGGGTCTCATGACCCAACATTCAGAGCATACAAATCAAAACACAAGCGGAAGCTTAACATGTCTGAGTACAGACATCTACAAATGAAAAGAGGCTGAGAAGCCTGACTATCTACCGAGATCCGCCGAGGGCACAAGATCGTAAATGAGGTAACAAGCTAAACGTCGAAGTCCATGCGGTACTACTAGCGAGACTGAAGTCTCTCTGCAAAACATAAAATAGGCAAACGTGAGTACAAATGTACCCAGCACGACTTACATCAGAACTAGCTACATATGCATCGGTATCAACAAAGGGGTGGTGGAGTTTAACTGCAGCAAGCCAGCTTTGACTCGGTGGCTATCCTGAACTACGACTGCAAGTAACTCTTTTGAGGTGGCGCACACGAGTCCACATATTCACCATATCAATACACCACTATGGATCCACTTCCGTCTCCCTACGAGAATGCCATCCATAGCACTCACGCTTATCTTGCGTATTTTAGAGTATCCACTTTCACTTGTCTATGAACTATACAAGCAACCCAGAAGTCCTTTACCGCGGACACGACTATTCGAATAGATCATATTAACCCTGCAGGGGTGTACTTCTTCACACACGCTCTCGCCACTTACCGCCATGTACACCTCGTGTATCTCGGCAACCTTCAAGCGGAAGCCTTGCGAGGGAGTCGGCCACGACCTGACTAACCACACAAGTCTCTCGTCCAGGTTTATCGCCTATTCAGGTTCCATCCGCAAGGAGATCCGGCCGGGGTGTCGCTCACGGCCCCAAACGATGTGTGCAGGGTTCCCAAGTCCACCATCCGGGTGCCACTTGGTACACCAGGCCACTATGCCTAGTCTGTCCCAAGCCCACCTGTACCGGGTGCCACTTCGTAGACTACTAACACTACCTACAAACACCAGAAACTAGTTGCAACTCCTGGACAGAGATCAAGTGATTAATAAGCCGAGAGGGGCCGAGTTACCGGAACCCAATGTGTGGTAGTAACTGTTCATGGATCACAAACACAGAACTCAGTTCCTGAGGACGGTTGCAATGAGTCAACCCACCATGTACTCCTACATGGCCTCTCACTGTTACCTTTACCAAATCGTGTTCACACACAGTAGCACATGTTCACACACCTCCAATTCATCCCTGATGAATCAGACCTGACACAACTCTAAGCAATAGCAGGCATGACAAACAAGAATGAATGAGTAGGCACATCAGGGCTCAAACAACTCCTACTCATGCTAGTGGGTTTGATCTATTTACTGTGGCAATGGCAGGTCATGCAGAGGAAAGGGGTTCAACTAACGCAGCATGTAACAGTTGAATCGTTGTTGTCCTAATGCAGTAAAAGAGAGCAGGAGCGAGAGTGTAGGATTGTATCGGAATGAACAAGGGGATTTTGCTTGCCTGGCACTTCCGAAGATAATATAGCTCTTCATCAGTGTCATTGATCACGTCGTCGGTAACAACGCTCTACTGGGGGGAGCAGTGCAAACAGCGAGAGAAGGCACAATCAATGCAATGCACAATATGATGCATGATCATGACAGGGCAAGATGTTGTGATTTGAGCTAATGCAACTAAAACCATATTAAATGAAGTTGGTTCGAACCAAAGATTCAAATTCAACTCCATATGTGATTATTTAAATGCCACTTATTTGATTTTACCTGATCAGCAGGCATAAGTTGTTCAAACATTCATGATAATTCCATAATCAGATTCTTTGGAATTTTCTGATCATTTTTCATATATAATTTGTTTGATTTGGAGTTACGGTTGATTTTCTATGAATTTTAGAAGTTTTGGATATTTTCTGAAATAAATAAATCATTTATGATTTATTTAAATTCGAAAAGAATTCTATCGTCACAAGATGACGTCATTGTGATGTCAGCGGTCAACAGGCGCTTTCCAGGTCAAATCTGACCAGTGGGACCCTACTGGTCGATCTCACGATGATGGCTAGGGTCACGAGACATGTGGGCCGATCAGCACCACGTCAAGATGGTCAAGCCGACGGTGGGCCCACCGGGTTAGCTTAAAACTAAACAGGGTTACCCGTGGTTAATTAGAGTGGTGGGGCTGGTCTGCCGGTGACACAGGCGAGGTTAATGCGTAATTAGCCTCGGGCTAATGTGAAACCTCGCCGGGGTTTCACCGGTGGCGACCAAAACTACGGCGGAAGCTCGCTGGGGTTGCGCTACTGGCGACGGGTGGACGCGCGAAGGCCAGGAGAAGATAGCCCGCACACTCCCGCATCTAGCTGGGTGCTTTCGAGGCCACGGGTGGCCGGAGTTGAGCACGGCGCCGACCTCGGGCGGCCGGAGTTCGGCTCGACCAAATCCACGCCACGAGCACGGAGGAGCAGTTGGGTGCTTTGAGCTCCATGGGACTTGACCGCGTTGGCGGGCTCATATGCCGGTGGCTGTGGTATGTGGCATGACGGCGCCATGGCCGGCGGCGAGGGTTCTCCGGCAAGGTGGTAGGGGCTAGCTAGAGTGCGCAAACAGCAGCAGGAAGAGAAGGGGGAGATGCGGTAGCTCACAGGGAGGCCGGAGAGCGGTTCAGAGGGCTCGGGGACGCGTCGGAGACAGCGAATCGATCAGTGAAGTCCGGCGAGCAGATGCGGCGGTGGCGAGCTCGAAGACGATGGCGTGGTGATCCTCGGCTTGCGTGGCTCAGGGAGGAGGAGGAGGAGGTTGGGGTCGTTCTTCTGGAAGCGTCAGCGAGGCAAGGGGTGCACGATGGCCGCGGTGGAGCTTGTCGGCGTTCTCGGGAGCTCGTGGACGGTCGCGGGAGAGAGGGACTGAGAGGGAAATCGCCACGGGAGAGAGAATGAGAGGTCAAGGGGGTGCGTGGCGACGTCCAGGGCGAGGGGGGGAAGCAGCTGCGTGGCTAGCAGGAGGTGGTCGCGGCACTGTGTGCTTGGCACGCCATGACGCCTTGAGAGGGCGCGAGGAAGACGACGTGCGACGGGGTGGGCTGGCCTAGCAGGCCGGCTACTGTAGCAGGTAGGCCAGGTGGCTAGAACGACAGGTAAAAGCCCAGGTGAGTCTCTCTCTCTCTCTCTCTCTCTTGTTTCTGTTTCCTATTTTCTGTAATTGTGTTTGGATTCATTAAAAATGCCAGAGCATTTCCAAAAATCATGCAACTGATTGTGGCCACTGTTTGGAATATTTCCAACAGTAAACATTTCAGTTTGTGATTATTTGGGCATTTAAAATGTTTTATAGGATTTAAATGCTCAAATGCAAATACTATATGATTTAATTCAGTGACCCCCAATTGACCTAGAAAAATGTGCAATATTTTTGGCAGAGGTTCAAGACCAATCCAAAGATGATGAACATTTTGTGAAGGCATTTTGGGTTCATGGAAAATATTTTTATTTGACCCTAATTGAATTCTTTGTGATGCTAGGGTTTGAACAATCCCCATTTGAACTTAAGTAGAATTTAAACATGATGCAACAAGATGCAAACACCAGGCAGTACCAGAAGCTAGGGATGTGACACCCAACATGGTTAGCAAATCCAGTGGATGTTCGGAAGGCTAACGGGAAATGGAGGCTTTGCATAGATTTCACATATCTCAACAACGCTTGCCCGAAGGACCCATTTCCCTTGCCGCCCATCGATCAGATTGTGGATTCCACTTCAGGCTAGGATTTGCTTTCCTTTTTGGATGCATACTCCGGATATCATCAAATCTTCATGTCCAAAGAGGACGAAGAACAGACCTCATTCATCACCCCATGCAGTACGTACTGCTTTGTCTGCATGCCATTTGGATTAAAGAGTGTCGGGTCTACTTTTGCGAGGGTAGTCCAGATTGGTTTTGAGCCACAACTACACAAAAACGTTGAGGCTTATATGGATGATACCATGGTCAAGACCAAGGACAGAGCAACCCTTATCTAGGATTTGGAGGAGACATTTGCTAATCTGCGCAAGATCAACTTGAAGCTAAACCCAGAGAAGTGTGTGTTTGGTGTTCCCTCCGGCAAGCTACTTGGGTTCTTTGTATCCCATCGGGGGATCGAAGCCAACCCAGACAAGATCAAAGCTATCGAGCAGATTCAAGCGCCCAGGACAGTCAAGGATGTGAGGCGTCTGGCAGGGTGAGTTGCCATGCTAAGCAGATTCATCTCCAAGTCTACCGAGCGTGCCCTGTCGTTCTTTAAAATCTTGAAGAAGGCAGGACCCATGAAGTGGACCCCTGAAGCAGATGCAACTTTGCAAGAGTTGAAGGTTTACTTATCCTCTATGCCCACCTTGGTTGCCCCCAAACCCCAAGAGCCATTGCTACTATACTTGGAGGCAACCAATCAAATGGTTAGTGCGGCCTTGGTGGCACAAAGAGAGGTGGAAGAAGCAGAAAGTGAGGAACAACCGGCAGAGCCAGACAAGGATCAGGGCAGAAATGAGCATGGCAGTGAGGGAGATCCCAAGGACGCGACAAAGAAGAAACTAGTGCAGCACCCAGTATACTTCATCAGTTCTGTGCTACAGGGAGCTAGATAGAGGTACTTTGGCGTGCAAAAATTGATCTTTGGTCTCATCATCGCCTCAAGGAAACTGCGCCACTAATTCCAAGACCATGAGATAAAAGTTGTCACTCTCTTCACGTTACAAAGGATACTCCTAAACCCTGAGGCTACCAGCAGAATAGTGGAGTCAGCTTTGGAGTTATCCAGCTTTGGCCTAAAGTTTGAGAGCACATCAACAATTCAGAGCAGGGCATTGGCAGAGTTTATTGCAGAATGGACGCCAACCCCCGATGAGGAAGTGCTGGAAATAGTTATCCCCGGCAAGGAAGCGCCCCAAGAATGGATCATGTATTACTATGGTGCCTTTTCCCTACAAGGTGCAGGTGCTAGCATGCTTCTCGTTGCCCCCTCCGGGGAGCACTTGAAGTACGTCATCCAGATGCACTTTGCTCGGGAAGAGGCGACTAACAATACAACAGAGTACTAAGGGCTCCTTTGCCGGGCTCGGGATTGCTGCAGAATTGGGAATCAAGAAGCTAATCATTCGAGGAGATTCACAGCTTGTGGTGAGACAAGTCAACAAGGATTACCAAAGTCCATTGATGGAGGCATATGTTGAGGAAGTGAGAAGATTGGAGGAGCACTTTGACGGATTGCAAACAGAGCACGTACCTCGTGCAGAAAACAGCGTAGCTAACCATCTGTCAAAGTGTGCTGCGTAGAAGCTTCCTGTGGAACTAGGGACTTTTGTTCTCCATCTTACTCAGCCCTCCATATCCCCAGCAACAATGGCCTGGAAAAGGAGAAAGATGGACTCTGGTAAGCCTCTCCCGGTAGAGCCTCCCGGGGCTCCTGGCAGGGACCCTGCCGAAAACAACTCCTCATCACTTGCCGGACCGCACCCTCCAGCCGGGCCTATGGTCCCCGCGAACAAGGAACGTGCCGTCGCAATGGAGGAGGTGCCGCTAGTCCTTGTTGCCGAGCCCCAGGCTCCAACTTGGGCAAGGCACATAGTCCATTTCCTCCAAACCGGAGAACTTCCTGATGACCAAGATGAAGCTAAAAGAGTAGCCCGGAGGGCCAGCATGTATCAGTTTGTCAATGGCACTCTATACCGAAGGAGGCCCAACGGTGTGAAACTGAAGTGCATCTGTCGGGAAAAAGGAAAGGAACTGCTGGCTGAGATACAAAATGGAATGTGTGGCTCCCACATTGGATCAAGGGCATTAGTTGGGAAAGCGTTCCAACAACGATTCTATTGGCCTGCAGCCCTCCAAGATTCAGTTGAACTAGTCACCAAATGTGAAGCCTACCATTTCCATTCCAAGAACATACACCTGCCTGCACAAGCTCTTTAGACAATCCCTTTATCATGGCCATTTTCGGTCTGGGGGCTGGATATCCTCGGACCTTTCCCCCGAGCTGCTGGGGGCTTTGAATTCTTGTTTGTTGCTATCAACATGTTTACAAAGTGGCCGGAAGTAGCTGCCGTGAGGAAGGTGATTGCCTAGTCAGCTATCAAGTTCTTGAAAGAATTGGTGTGTCATTTTGGAGAGCCGGCAAGGATCATTACCGACAACGGCACCCGGTTCATGAGCTGCACCTTCATGCAATATGGTCATGCCCTCGGAAGCAAGATCGCATTTGCCTCTATCACAAATCCCAGGAGCAATGGGCAAGCTGAGAGGGCGAACACTGAAGTGCTGCGAGGACTCAAGACAAGAACCTTTGATATGCTGCAAAAGCACGGTAGGTGGTGGATCGATGAGCTTCCGGTAGTTCTCTGGTCCCTCAGAACGACACCAAATCAAGCTACCGGGCAGACTCCTTCTCCCTAGTCTATAGGGCAGAAGCAGTTATCCCCATAGAACTCATTTACGGGTCACCTTGAGTGCTTGCCTACGATGAAGTAGCACAAGATCAGCACGGGCGTGATGATGCTGTCCTACTCGAGGAGAACCGTCTCTGGGTTGCTACGCGTGTTGCACGCTATCAGCAAGCCATGCGTCACTATCATAGCCGCAGGGTTCATTCCCGGTGTTTTGAGGAAGGCGACCTTGCCCTTAGGCGTGTTCAGTCCGCCGAGGGTACAAACAAGTTGACGCCGAAGTGGGAAGGCCCTTACCGGGTAGTTCGAGTCACTAGACCTGGCGCAGTCCGTCTAGAGACCGGAGATGACATTCAATTGCAAAACTCATGGAATATTGAGCATCTCCGCAAGTTCTACAAGTAAGGCATGGCTATCGGGCCCTGCCCGGCAGCCACCCTTTTGTACAGGCCTTACCTCAGTTGCATGTAACCCCTTGTACAAAGCTAGGCGCAGACCCTGAGCAATAGAGCAATAAACGAAGCGTTGGGGGGGGGGGCTGACCAAGTTGCATGCATGCATGAGCATTTCAAGAGCATTGCATAAGCTTTTCATGAGAATTGCATATGCATATATATAGGGACACCTCTTGCATCATTTCCAACTACATGAAACTGCAGGTTCCTGTCGTGGTCTTAGCCTCTACCGGGAATTGGGGAGATGAACCAGCACTATGATCTCCGGCAAGCCGACCAGATAAGTTCTACCTCTTGTCCATTAGTTTTCTGTAAGCTGAGAAAACCTCGCCGCTCTTCGAAACTTAGGTGCTCGAATCCTTGGACTCGAACGTTGCTTCGACCAGGATGGTTGCAGTGTCCTTTGGTGAAAAAGAGATTGGCGGGGGCTGGTCCCTCTATTTTATGCTCGGTAGGCTCAGTTCTCCGGCGGCCAAATAGAAGGGTACCGGCAGGATAGACTACCGGGGAAAACTTGTTTATTTAAAAGTAAAGAGGCATTCCACCTCTGCATGGACGTATACATGCATGAGTTCCCGGCAAGGTTCATCTTTTTCATTAATATGCTGATAATACAAGTACAAAGGCTTACAGGACACTGACATGGACTCGAGAGATTATATTATTTAAACTAAAGTTTGGCAAGTGCCGACAGGTTTAAGATTAAAAAAAGATAAGTGCCCCGTGATGCCTTTGCCCTTCTCCATCTCCATCAAAAAGAGGTCGGGGAGGCCGTAGGCATACCCAACTGGGATTTGGCACCTCCCCAAGATCAGGATGGTGCCGCTCCTCAGTAAGGAGGAAGGAACTGGAGGGCAGGCGCAGATAGTGATGCTGACGGAGGACCAGATGGAAGACATGGAGTCACCGGCAAACACGACTCATCAGAACGGTCGTCCCCATTCTTGACGCGTCGTGGGTTGCTATCGCCGTCCGCATCACTGCCACTCGAAGACCTCAGCACGACAGTCACGCCGGACACCATGCTCTTTGGGTTATCCCACAAAGAGCATGGTCGTCCCCAACAGCCCTGGCATCAGAAACCACCGCACGTTCTGATGATGTGTATGGAAGCAAAAAGCCCTCCTGCACGACAAGAAGATGACGCCCAAGAAGAGTCAGGCTCGCCATCGTCGGCGGCAAATCCTATCCAGGACCCCTCCCCAGTGTCGCGAAGAAAAATAGAATAGGGAGCGACCGACTACCGTGCCCCGTGCTACAGGCCTCGGCATGGTGTCGTTCACATCCCCTCTCACTAGAATCAAGGCCACGGGCGACCCGGCAATGAGCACATCAAAGTCTCCACCTCCGGTGTTATCGTCGTGACGCCCGAGTGCCCCCCTCAGATCTGAGCGAAGCCCCAGTGTCGGTGTCAAAACCGGCGGATCTCGGGTAGGGGGTCCCGAACTGTGCGTCTAGGCGGATGGTAACAGGAGACAAGGGACACGATGTTTTTACCCAGGTTCGGGCCCTCTCGACGAAGGTAAAACCCTACTCCTGCTTGATTAATATTGATGATATGGGTAGTACAAGAGTAGATCTACCACGAAATCGAGAGAGGCTAAACCCTAGAAGCTAGCCTATGGTATGATTGTTGTTAGATCCCACGGACTAAAACCCTCCGGTTTATATAGGCACGAAGAGGTTAGGGTTACCGAGTCGGTTACAATGGTAGGAAATCTACATATCCGTGTCGTAAGCTTGCCTTCCACGCCAAGGAAAGTCCCATCCGGACACGGGACGAAGTCTTCAATCTTGTATATTCAAAGTCCGAGTCCGGCCAAGGCTATAGTCCGGCTATCAGGACACCCCTAATCGAGGACTCCTCGGTAGCCACGAACCAGGCTTCAATGACGAGTCCGGCGGGCATATTGTCTTCGGCATTGCAAAGCGGGTTCCTCCTCCGAATACTTCATAGAAGATTTTGAACACAAGGATAGTGTCCGGCTCTGCAAAATAAGTTCCACATACCACCGTAGAGAGAATAATATTTACACAAGTTCGATCTACTAACGTATTCCGCGGCGTGACATCACACCACGGCCAAGCCTTTATTCATTTTTACTGTCCCACCTCAGCGCGTTTAGCGAGGCGGATTCCTTGGCACGTATTGTCAAAGCAGAGATCATGTCCCCTTATTTCGGGATTCTCATTAATACGGGCATGGGTAACCCAGTCATGCCTGTTGGCACGCCTCCTCTATCGAAGGCGAGTCCCAAACGGTCATGGGGAGGGCTCCTGGTAGTCAACCTCTTTATAAAGAGACCAAGGCCCCGCTCTTTTTCTCAATCTCAATCGAATCCGCCCCTCGCATCAAGTCCCAACACCCAAAGCTCCAGATTCAGGCGCTTCGGACATCTGATGATGTCCGGCTCCGACCTTCAAGGCCGGAGGATGCCTTCCTCCGTCACGGAAGAAGACGTCCTAAAGCTAAGAGATGCCAGGTATCTAACCGGCGAAATCTCGCATAGGCTGCCTGCCCAAGGGCAGGTTATTCCCTCTCCCAGGCCTGGTGAAAGCGTGGTGTTCGCGTCTCACTTCCTTCGGGGGCTAGGTTTCCCGACGGACCCCTTCGTGAGGGGGCTCATGTTTTATTACGAGCTGGAATTTCACGACTTGGATCCGGAGTCCATCCTCCACATCTCATCGTTCATCGTCGTATGCCAAGCCTTCCTCCGCATTACCCCTCACTTCGGATTGTGGCTCAAGACCTTCAAGGTGGAGCCGAAGATGATCAAGGGGCAACCTTGAAAAGCGGAGGGGCTGTTATAAGCAAGAATCTTGACGCTCCATGGCTCGAGGGCTCTTTTCAAGAGGAGCTCAGTCTATGGCAACAAGAGTGGTTTTATATCCACGGCTCCTGGGGGCACCAAATGGGTGGAGCCACTGGCTTTCGCTCGGGTCCTCCACCGCTGGCTGGCGTCATGGGTCAATAAAGAGCTTGGTGGGGCCGCCCAGGGCGTGCCCTTATTGCAGGGCTGTATTCGAGACCTCCTAGAGAGAGAGATCAATCTGGTCATAGTAAGCGCAGTCATGCTGATTAAATCGCATCCTGCTGCCGCAGCGTCGCCCCCTCCGCCTATGGGAGTTCAATCCGGAGGACCACGATCTCTCCAACATTTTATGGGCGCAACACCGTGGAGATGTACAAACTGTTCTTGGATCACAAGCAATGTGTTCGGACTTGACCGAGGACGCAGGTCTGAGCTGCTGTCGCCCGGATGCTCAAGTAAGTAGTCCGTGCCGAACACGCTATTAGTATATTTATCATAAACTTGCCCTTAAAAGAGTTGTCCCTTAAACAGGAGTGGATAGCGAAAGCAAAACTGATCAGTGTCGGCCCCCTCCACGAGATCACGCCGGATCGCGTTAACAAGATCTTTGGAGGATGCGCCTTTAGAAGAAGGCGAAGGGGGAACAAGGAAGCTCTGCCTCCTTGAAGGAGGTTAGCAAGAAAGGAGGATCGAGAATCCCTCCATCCAAGGGGAGAGGACCGCCTCTGAAGATCCGGAGACCAAGGCCTCAAAGCGGGAAGAAATCTTAGCAGAGGGTCCTGCACGGAAGATGCCCCGACGCATTATTTCCCCAAGGAGATCAGCCCTCCAGTGAGCCGTAAGTAGAGAGGGAGTTTTTTAAATAAGAGACATCCTGTTTTATTTAGAAGATGACCAAAATTTTATCTTGTAGTTCGGATCTCAGCCCTTCTCGTGAGCTCGTCTTGGGGATCTTCGTGGGAGATGATGGAGAGCGAAACGCCTCCCCCGCCAGTACCGCCTAGCGAGGCGGACAATCTGAGGTGTCGTCGCGGAGGTTTCTCGAATCCGGCGAGGTGGAGGCCGGTCGTAGGGCCCCCCAGAGCCCTCCGTGTCCGGCCTTCGAAAAAGGCCATCAGACGAGTTCGGCACCTCCTGGTGCACGGTCGGAGGAGCTGAAGGGTCTGCTTGGGCGAGTGTCTATCTTAGAGGATCACCGTGCATCGATGGGTGCGGTGATTGAAAAATTTGTCCATGGAAGCGGGTTACGAGGTCGCGGAAGTTTCTTGTGAGTTTTGAAGTGCGTGCAATGGTGTACCTTTTGACGGTTCCGCATATATAAGATGTGCCATGTGTAGATAGTAGCCCCTGAGACTCGGTGCATTTGTCAAGAATTACAGCGTGCCGAGGATCATAATCCTAGGTTATAATATGTCACCCTTCCTATGTAGGTGGCTGAGCGTCCGGTGGCTAGCCGGACTGATGAATTTGCCGAACTAAAGCGGCAACTTGACGTGGCGAATGCCGACATCGTTGTCGATTTCGGGTTCCGGCAGACCCTTGAGGTTTGAACACTGGGGTGCGCACGGAGATCCAACCCTCCACCGTCTCGCACCTCGCCGAATCGCTGGGACCTAAACTACTAAACGGAACAGCACAAGAGACACGAGATTTATACTGGTTCGGGCCACCATTGTGGTGTAATACCCTACTCCAGTGTGTGGTGTGGTGGATTGCCTCTTGGGCTGATGAGGAACAATACAAGGAAGAACAGCCTCGTGAGAGTCTGTTCTTGGCGGGTGCGATGAACTGCTAGGTGGTGTTCAGTCGCTCTAGCTACTTGTTTCTTGATGAGGATTCGGATCCCCCATACTCGGGGTGGCTACTCTATTTATAGGCGAAGGCCCGGGCCTCTTCTCAAATATTGAGCGGAAGGGTGCCAACAATTGGCCATTTGAAGGGAACAGCGGGTACACTTATCTGACTAAAGTTGGTCTCGCTTGCCAAAGGCTCGTGGTGATAGCCTTTGCTTGGGCTCCACAATGACTCCCTTCTGCCGTTGGGCTGGTCTTGGTCTCGTTGCACGAAATGGATGCCTTTGCTTGATACTCTCGCTGCGCTTGCTCCTTTGCACCAAAGAGGAAGGAGGACATGCATGGGCTGGCGCCATTGGCGCCCTTGGTAAATCATGGCTTGCGTCACGGGCACCTCGCAAGGTACCCTGCCTTGAACTCTCCGCCTCCTCATGAGCCAGCCTCGGCGAGGCCATGCCCGAGAAGCTTCGTTGTCGCCCGCCCAGCATCTGGCCCCTCGCGAGGTCTTGAGCTTGCGTTGATGAAGATGGGGCGTCTTGGGCCTCCTTGAGCCACGCCCGCAGCCGCAGGCGAGCAAGTCTGGGGACCCCGTTCCCGAACACCGGCAAGAGCCCGGGCCCACGGCACGCCCGAACTTGGGCGAGGCGAAAGGGCAAGTCTGCGGCGTCACGGAGCCCTAACAGCCTGCGTCCTTGGGCGAGCGTGGCGGTTGATTGGACGCCATGCGCCTTTGCTTCCCCACGGTGCCTCGGTAACCACCGGATTTGACAAGTCCTGCATGCGAGTCGGTCATGATTACGGTGATCGTGGAGGCCGACGGTTGGCCTTGGCGGGCTATAAATGCGGAGGCAGCCTCGCCCTTCGATCTATCCTTTCTTGTCTCTCCTTCTTCTCCATGGCTCCACCAAGGAAGTCGGCCGCAGAGAAGGGGAAGGGCCATCAGCTCGAGTCTTCCGCTCCTCCGCCTAAGAGTGGTCGAGGTCGCCCTCGCAAGCATCCCGTGGCCTCCACGGCGGTCCCCTCAGTCGTGGGGAGGCTCTTAGCGTGGCGACGAGCGGCTGGCCATGGTCGGAGGGCGTGCCCGGCCGCGCGTCCCCGAGGCCGCGCCTCCATGCTGCTGAAGCGCTGCCGGAGTTCATGGTGTGGGTGGAGGAGCCGTCCGGCGTCCGGCTTCAGCTCCCGCGCTTCCTCCTGGGTGAGCTCCCAGCTGGCGCCCTGGGTGGCCTCTGGCTCCTGTGTGGATGGCTGCTGCAGCCGGGCCGTGGGCTTCTCTGGAGGTCTCTGCTCTGAGGAACCTGTTCGACCAGCTGGGTGGCGGGCGTTCGCTTATGCGTGGTCTTCGCCGCCCGGTGCTCCCTGCACTTCAAGCACGACGGCGGCGCCACCCCTACGTGAGGGTGTTCGGGAAGGCAGTCGCCGCATGAGGTGCTGCCCTGAAGACGACGACCGCGGCCGAGGACTCTGCCCCGGCGTGGATGGAGAGGGCAGCGCTGGGCGGGTGGCGATGCCCGTGACTCTTCAAGCTTCACCAGCTCTTCTTGGTGGTGATTCTTCCGGCATTGTCAAGGCCAGCCCCCACGCCGCGCTGCTTGGGGTGGTGGCGGGTCCGCTTCGCCGCCGCCTTGATGAAGCGAGAGGAGTCCGCTGAGCTCCGGAGGCGGCTCGAGTCTTCCAAGAGGGCCGGCACGGGACGTGCTTCGCTTGCTTTTGTTCTTTTCCTTTCTTTTCTCCTGCGCAAAAAAGACAACAATGTGTGGCCCGTGTAAGCGTTTAGGTTAATTATTTATTAATTATTGTACTGCTTTTGTCATCTGGTACTATTCCTTTCACATTTGTCGCCCATTCGCAAGTGAACTCCAGCCGTGGCATGAGGCGACCGATCCAGGCCCGTGTTAGCGTTGTGTTGCCCGTGAGGCATGGTCGGGAGAGGTGCTCGGTGTGGACCAGGGCGTGAAAACTTGAGCGATAGGGTAGGAGCAGCTCGCGAGGGCTCCGAGGCTTACGCCTCGCGAGTCCCCACGCAAGAGAAATCGAGCAGGGAGAGCGAAAAGATCGAAGAACCACGGACCAAAAGATGGCGATAGTTTGGTAAAAACTCCAAATGGGAATAACTAGTCAACTGCAGAAAGCAAATGAAAAAGCCGCGTCCGGCACCTAGTCTAGTCTTGACGTCTTCTCACCAGTAGAGCTAAGTGCACCAGGCGTGGGAGGGAGTCCCGGGGCTGAGGCGGCACTCGAGACTCGGGGCATGTACAGCCCCAACTCATTATTACGTGAGAGTGTCACGGGCGTGAGCTTCACGGTGTTGGCCCTCTTCACGAGGCTCGGGCCTTTCTTCAGGAAGCAAGCTTCAGGCGTTAGCCCTCTTCACGGGCTCAGGCCCTTTCGAGCGTGGCGGCTTCACGGGCCCGCCTTCTTCACGTGCTCTGGGCCTTTCTTCAGGAAGCAAGCTTCACAGGCGTTGGCCCTCTTCACGGGCTCCGGGCCCTTTCGAGCAGCGGGACTTCACGCGTCGCCTTCTTCACAGCTCTGGGCCTTTCTCGAAGAGATGAGCTTCACAGGCATTCGCCTTCTTCATAAACCTTGGGCCTTATCTTGAGTGTGTTCTGCAAATTTGGGTCCGGCTCTCGGGCTGGTCTCGGCCGTCGTTGGCAAGCCAGTCGCGATGCCATGGACAAGACTAGAGGTGAGGTCGGAGGCCGGTAGGAGCCACGAGTCGCGATGCTCGAGCACCCCCTTTAGCACGCAAGTGGGTTAGATGATGAAACTCTCGTCCTCGGGTCCCGGCTCTCGGGCTGGTCTCACCCGTCGGCAAGCTAGGTCGCGATGCCATGGACAAGACCGGAGGGTGAGGGCGGAGAGCGGTAGGAGCCCTGAGTCGCGATGCTCGTGCACCCCCTTTAGCGTGCAAGATTCCGTCACCCGGAAAAGGCACCAAATAACAAGCATGGTGGGCGAGAGCATAATCCTAAGGAAAAGCGTAAGAAGGATACATGCATTTGGGACAGGCCCGAGCGGCTTAGGGATGATGCAGCCAGGCGCCCCCAACGAGATAGGCTAATGACATGAAATAAAGGGATACATGCCGCAGGGACGGACCCACGCGGCACGGGAATATCTGACCTCAAGGCACCCCAGACGGGAACAAAACTTAAAGATGTCACTGGTGATGTTGGGGACGAAGGGGTGTTGGTGTAGCAAACTCGGTGGGCTGCGGGGCCGATCCTCACGAGCCCCAGGCCCGGGGCCTCGGGAGGATCCGGAGGGCTGGCGGCTACTGGGGCCATCTCCATCTCCGCTGAGGCTGTGGCGTGCGACCTCTCGAGCCTCGGGATGGCCCTCATGAGATCTTTCAGTGCGCAGCAACCGCGTTTGGCAGGCCGTGAGGCATCTGCCTGCGTAGGCTGTGGGCGGGCCTCTGGCGTCCCACTCGCGAGGGCAGGCGCTCTTGAGGCGCGGCTCGGTTGAGCCCTGGTATGTCGATGCAGACGCGCTGCCCACCATCCTCGCTGGATGGGGGCCACAGCTGTGAGTGGCGGCGGCTGCCCTCATGACCCTTGACTCCTGAGCTCTGAATGGCCTTGCTGGCGAACTCCCGAGGTTGGCCCTCCTTGCCTTGCTCACCTTGCGGGAAATGTGCTCAAGCACGCCTCCACGTGGTGCCCAAGCGCCTCCCTCGTGACCTTGGCGGGTCGGCGGACCTCGGGAGAGCCCCCAGCCCGGCTGAGAAGGGCGTCAGGCGCTTTCCTATCGCGATGGAAGGAGGCTCCCCTGGCCGGGCGCGGGCCTGAGGGGCCTGCCTCTTGAGGCCGGGCGGTCGATGTCTTCTTCTTCTTGGAGTGCGGCCTCGGCAGGCCTCCTGCTCTTGTGGTATGGGTCTTCTAGCGTGCGGCTGAAAGGCTCGCTCGAGGAGCTGCTGCGTCCCTCTCTTCACAGGGCACCGTGATGACCCGCCGCTTCTGGCATCTTGAGGGCGTTGTAGCCGTGGTGGAGTTCGGCCATGAATTTGGCCAGTCTGGTGCAGAGGATGGCGTTGTCTGGCGAGCAAATGCGGGCGTCGAAGTCGATGAGCTCGGTGTGGTAGTTGTCGCGAGCCCCAAAGGTGACAGGAAGGCGGACCTGCCCGGTCGGGACCGTGGAGCCGTCGGTGACTCGGAGAAAGGCTTGGTTGGCTGAAAGTGGTGTAAGGCACTTGAAGATTGTTGAATGTTTCCACGGACGGGGCGTTGAGTCCTGCCCGCCGTCGATGAGGGTCTTGGTGACCAGACGTTCGCGATGATTGGGGAACAAAGCATCGGAGAACTCCGGCTGTGGCGCGCGACTTGAGCTGATCCGCTGAGCTGAGCGTGATGGCGCGCCGCCGACCACGAGAGGGCGTGACCTCGAGCTTGGGGAGGACTGCATTCACTCTGCGGGTGAACTGCTTGAAGATCGTTGAGAGGCTGGGGTTTGAGCTCCGCCCGGGATGCAAAGCGATCGCCGCGGTTCTGGAAGCCCCCAGCCCCTCGTCGATGGCGGTCCTCATTTCTCCTTGGCTGCGGCGGCGGCGGAGGGAGCCCTGCGTTCCCTGCAGGCGATCCTCATGAGGCTGATCCTCCAGCCTCCCTCGATGGCGAGTCTTTATAACGGTCCTCGCGAGGTTGGTCGCACCACCCCTTGGCGCTGGCCGCGGTCTTCCCAGCGTCCTGCATTCCTTCCTCCTCCTCGGCCGTACCCCGTCGCTGCGCTCAGGCGTCTGCCGACCCTTCCTTCGCGTCTGGCCGGAGCTCTTGGCATTCATTGGTGTTGTGGGTGTGGAGGTCGTGGTACCGCAGATCGGCCGCCCTTGGAGGACTCGGGCTGATCTACGCCTCGCTTGGTGTGCGGTTCGGCGCTTGTACGGCAGCCCCTTGCGCTTCACGTCCTTGGCCTTGGACTTCTTTTCTTGGGATCGCGGCAGGCAGCTCGAGGAGGAGGCGCCCCTCCTCAGCCCTGGTGCACTTGGTCGCCAAGTTGAACAGCTCAAGGAGGTGCACAGATCTTCATGCATCGCCAGCTCCTCCTTCATCTTGGCGTCGTGCGCCCGTCGGAGAAAGCAGAGATGATGGCCTCCTCCGTTACCACAGGGATCTTGAGGCGTGTGTTGTTGAAGCGCTGGATGTACTTTTGCGAGGTTTCCCAGGCTGCTGCTTGATTCGGCGCATGTCGCTCACGGCGGGTGGCGGTCATGAGTACCACGGAAGTTGGCGATGAAGCGGGTGCGCATCTCGGCCGGGAAGAGATCGTGCAGGGCGGATTCAGAGCAGTGCGGGCTCCGTCCTTGAACGCCATGGGAAACCAGTTCGCCATGACCTTTTCATCCCCGTTGGCAGCCTCGATGCCCAGCTCGTAGAGCTGGAGGAACTCCGTAGGGTCAGTTGTGCCGTCGTAGCGAGGAGGCAGGTCTGGCTTGAACTTGGCGGCTACGCGACGCTGCGCAGCTTCGGAGGTGAAAGGCACGGCAGCCCGCCCGTGGCATGGGGCCTCGGACAGCAGAGAGATTGGTCTTGCGGGCCTCCTTGCGCCTTGGCTGGGGCAGCGCAGGTCTGACGTCTTTGGGCGGGCGCTCGGGCAGCTTCTCGTGGGCGAGAACTTCTTGACAGCTCTACTCTTCCCGCGCGGCGCTGGCGGGCGGAGGTTCCGCCGAGGCCGCGCCTTGGGGCAGGCGCCTTCTTGAGGAGGAGGCGGCGAGGCGCTTCATCGCCCTGCTGGGCGGGTGCGGTGCAGCGAGGCGGACGGTGCGGGGCGCCTCTGCAGCGCGACGAGCTCGGCGACTTCGGTCGAGCCATTCTTCATAAACGTCGTCGGCGGGCGGTAGCGCAGAGCTCGTTGCGCGGTGAAGTGCAGCTCGGGCCTCCATAGCCCGAAGCGCGTGGCGAAAGAACCAGCGAGGTGGCGAAAGCGTGGCGGTGCGGCCGCCCCGCCACATGGGACGTCTTTGGGGCGATGCTTGCTGCTCGTTCCCGCCCGGGCGGTGGCGGCGTTAGACGGCAGGTGACGGGAACGACGAGGGCGCCCGCCGACGGAGCTGTCTGGGCGACATGGGAGGCGAGGCGGCTCGGCGCTTCAGGGCGAGCCCGGCAGGTGTCGAACATGGTTGCGGTGGTCGGGGAAGAACGAGGCGACGAAAAGGTAGATTCAGCGCACCCCTACCGGGCGCGCCAAATGTCGGATTTCGGGTTCCGCAGACCTTTGAGGTTCGAACACCGGGGGTGCGGCGGAGATCCAACCCTCCACCGTCTCGCACCTCGCCCGAATCGTTGGGACCTAAACTACTAAGCGGAACAGCACAAGAGACACGAGATTTATCTTTGGTTCGGGCCACCATTGTGGTGTAATACCCTACTCCAAAGTGTGTGGTGTGGTGGATTGCCTCTTGGGCTGATGAGGAACAATACAAGGAAGAACAGCCTCGTGAGAGTCTGTTCTTGGCGGGTGCAATGAACTGCTAGGTGGTGTTCAATCGCTCTAGCTACTTGTTTCTTGATGAGGATTCGGATCCCCCATACAGGGGTGGCTACTCCTATTTATAGGCGAAGGCCTGGGCCTCTTCCCAAATATTGAGCGGGAAGGCGCCAACAATTAGCCATTTTGAAGGGAACAGCGGGTACACTTATCCGACTAAAGTTGGTCCTCGCCTTGCCAAAGGCTCTGGTGATGGCCTTTGCTTGGGCTCCACAATGACTCCTTCCTACCGTTGGGCTGGTCTTGGTCTCGTTGCACGAAATGGATGCATTTACTTGATACTCGCGCTGCGCTTGCTCCTTTGCACCAAAGAGGAAGGAGGACACTGCTGGCTGGCGCCCGGACCGGCGCCCTTGGTCGTCATGGCTTGCGTCATGGGCACCTCGCGAGGTACCCCGCCTTGAACTCTCTGCCTCCTCATGAGCCAGCTGACGAGGCCGTGCACGAGGAAGCTCGTTGTCGTCCGCCCAGCAATCTTGGCCTCGCGAGGTCTTGAGCTTGCGTTGATGAAGATGGGCGTCTGGGCCTCCTTGAGCCACGCCGCAGGCATGAGCGAGCAAGTCTGGGGACCCCCGTTCCCAGAACACCGACAATCGCGCTTGTCCATAAGCGGCTTGACGAGTCACAAGGTATGCGGTTTCTCCGCGGACACCTGGTAAGGTAGCTTGATGCCCGTGCCTTACAACATGTATGCTTGATGCAGATGGTGCCGCTGCCATGGAGAACCTTCAGGCGGAGCTTGCCCGAGCCAAGGAGCAGGCCAGAAAAAGTGATGCTGCTACCTTAAAGGTGGCCGAAGAGCTAAAATCCGAACAGGCTGCTCACTGCCGAAGCAAGAAGGAAATGGCCGAGATGGCCGTGAAGTTGAAGAATGCTACCGACCATTGCGAGCTTCTTGAAAAAGAAGGTCAAGCGGAGCAAGAGGACCTGAAGAAGGCCACCACCGAGGCCAAGGATGCTCGCTCTGCGATGAGAGCTATGAAGGAGGAGCTACGTCAGGCCGGAGATATCGCGGCTGGCAAGCCCTTTCTGCTGCGGAGGAAGTTCACGAATCCTAAATATGCTCAGTTGGACCGGCTGTGGAGTAGTGAGGATGCTTATCTGGACTTGGCGGCGAGTGCATGGACGCGCCGAACACTTCGAGATCAAAAGGATCACGAGATGGAAGAGCTTTTTGGTCGCATTACGTAATCGAGAGCGTCCACTTCCATTAACCGATCGTTTGGCGAATGGGCGGAGCTGAATAGGTTGTCCGGACTTGCCATGAAGAATGTCGTGACTCATTTGTGGCCGAAAAGGCCTGAGCCAAAGAGTTATTTTGGCTTGGTGCAGCAGTTCCTTGGTGCGGTGCCGCATATCAAAGCAATGAGGCGGTCAGCATGCATAGAGGGTGCGCGGATGGCTCTTGCCCGTGTCAAGAAATACTGGGCGGAGATGAAGGCCACCGATGTTGCATCCCAAGATTCGGACGGAAGCCGAGTACCTGTCGAGCACTATTTTTAGGAAGTTCTGCAGGGCGCTCATTTAATAGAGACGCAGTGCTCGAAGGATATTATGTTCTAATAACATGTATTATTGTGAAACAATGTTTCGATGGAATATAAAAGCTTTTTATACTTGTGCCTTCAAGAATTAAAATACCTCATGTGCGGCTGTTAATGTATATGTGTATATAACTTTGAAAGATGGCAGTCTTTGGCTTATTTACGCATATATTGCGGGGTGTTTCTGACGCCTTTTCACACTTGATCCAACATCTTGGTCCTACAAAGGAGGTGATAGCGCAGCAAACTAGGCAACCGGACTATAATACTTTATCACTTTCACTTAGCCATAGGAGTTCGACAGTGGGGCTACTATATAGCCCCTAGGGGCACCGCGCTCACCCGATTCGGGTAGCGTGTGTGCTGGCAGAAACGACCCTTCGTCAATGCGGAGGAATTCTAAAGATTCCAGCGGGTCATCAAGTGGTTGACTAGTCTCACGCTATATCATGATGATCGGTTTTCGGCTTTCTCTCTTGTGGTGCTCTTTGGCGAACCGGGCATAATCGCGATAGTTCTCCCGGTGCCGCATTAGCCGATAGAGCGGAACGTAAGGCAGCAAAACACAGGAGCCAGGCAAACCCAACATTTGACCAAAGACATGATTGAGCCGATGCATATAAGGCCTAACTTTCGGGCCGAACACTCCCTAAGGTCTTGGTCTTTATTAAAGCGGGTCGAACAATCGCCCTTGGTAATAAGCCCTCGTGTCAGTGCACGCGCGAAATTCAGCGTGGCCTATGCCAAAACGCCAGCCTCATCCTTGGTTATAGCAAGAAACCGGGGATGTGTATCAACAAGAGACAGTGAAAAAGGTTTACGCGGGGTCTTAATCTGAAAAGAATCCTTGCGACGGGTCCCTCTTGCATGTCTGCTTTGTGTCTCCGTTGTGCCGTATCACGGGACGGGTGTGCACGATGTTCATCTGTAAAAGAGAGGAACTTAATTGAAAAAGGGCGTGCGAAAATGTACGTTATATTAAATAAACAAAGTACAATTCAAAAAATGAATAAAATTGAGCTTTATGGTCTCTTGTTGCGGAGCCCCTTGTACGGGGGTATGTGTCTAGTAAGCACTTGTATGTTTACGCCGGACTCGTCCAGCCGTGTCCGGGGTCTGTACGACCTGTCTAAGTGCTTTTATTGGCGAAGCCGGTTTATTGTGTGGCTGTCAAGGCAACCGCACGATTTTCCGGACTCGAGGAACCCTCGATGTTTCCTTTTAACGAGATGATGCCGCGTGGACCGGGCATTTTAAGTGTAAGAGATGCATAATGCGGTATTGCGTTAAAGCGGGCGAAAGCTTCGCGTCCCAATAGTGCTTGATAGCTACTTGTAAATGGGGCGAGGTGGAAGGTTAACTTTTCACGGCGGAAGTTGTCGGGTGAGCCGAACACAACTTCTAGCAGTAGAGAGCCCGTACAATGGGCATATGGGCCTAGCATTACTCCTTGAAAGGAAGTGTTTCTATGGCGAAATTTGGTTGGGTCTATCCCCATTTTGCGGATTGTGTCCTGATATAGCAGGTTTAGATCACTTTCGCCGTCCATTAGGACTTGTGAAAATTGGAGTCCGCCAATTATCGGATCTAATATCAAGGCAGTCCAACCTGCATTCCGTATACTTCTAGAGTAATCCCGATGGTGAAGGTGATTGGTTTTAACAACCGATGGCGAGACTCCTCCGGATAGGCCGTATATGGCGTACCTCTATGGGCACCGCTCTATTTTCCCTCTTGTCACGCTTGAAGTGAGTTTACTGTTTTGATTTCTTGTGGGAAATTCTTTTGTTTACGGTGCTCTGCTTTTGGGGTTCGTCATCATCCTCGCTTGGTGTGTCGAGCCCTTGTGTTCAGCGTTGAGTTTGCGGACTGCTTGAAGACCCAACAATCTCTGTGGGTATGGTTTGCGTGCTTCCCGAGTCTTGTGGATTTGGCATATCTTGTCCAAGATTTTGTTTAAGTAAGATAGCTCGTCCTGTTATCCTTAAGGGGTAGCTTTTTATGATTCTGCCGAGAGCTTTTGAATCCGGCGTTGACTGCCGTGCTCTTCGGGCTGTTTCCCTTGGTCCGACGCTGGTCCTTGTTGTGTCATGGTTTTCCGTTTCCATCCCTGACTTCGGATGTACTTGGGTCGCTGGTGCTGCATCTTGCCAGCCAGCTATCCTCTCCCGCGCAAAAGCGGGTCATGAGGCTTGTCAATGCGGCCATTGTTCTTGGCTTTTCTTGGCCGAGGTGTCTGGCGAGCCATTCGTCTCGGACGTTGTGTTTGAAAGCTGCTAAGGCTTCGGCGTCCGGACAATCGACTATTTGGTTCTTTTTAGTAAGGAATCTCTTCCAAAATTTCCGGGCTAACTCTCCGGGTTGTTGAGTTATGTGACTTAAATCGTCGGCATCCGGAGGTCGGACATAGGTCCCTTGAAAATTTGCCTGAAAAGCATCCTCGAGCTCCTCCCAACTTCCAATGGTGTTTTCGGGAAGGCTTTTAAGCCAATGCTGGGCTGGCCCTTTGAGCTTGAGGGGTAAGTATTTTATGGCGTGGAGATCATCTCCTCTATCCATGTGTATGTGGAGGATGTAATCCTCAATCCGGACTCCAGGGTCTGTTGTACTGTCGTATGCCTCTATGTTTACGGGCTTGAATTCCGCTGGAAATTCATAATCCAGCACCTCATCGGTGGAACATAGGGGGTGTGCGGCACCCCTATATCTAGGTATACCGTGATGTTCAGATACTTGATGTGTTGCATTGCTTACTAGAGCTTGCTTTCTTGGCCCGTAGATACATCTAACTGGGCCATCTTTTTTATGCGAATCCATGTGCGGATCGCGTGCCGGCTTGTGTGCGGCGCCGTTTGCCGCTCTCTGTTTGCCATGGGGTCGTCCATCCGACCGGGTGGCCTCTTTGTTTTTTGATTGCGGGGGCTCTACGGCATCCTCATCAAATTCAGGTAGTAGTTTTCGCTTTGGGTAGCTCTTCGTTCGGCGACTGTCGCCGTATTTGTCTACGGTGTTGAGTACTTTGCTCCATCTGATTCTGAGTGCATCTTTCGCTGTTTTGAGCTTCCGCTTCTGCTTTTTCAGGCTACGTGCAGTGGCGACGAGCCTTTTGTGGAGGTTCTTCTGCTCCAGCAACTTGTCCGGCGTGAGATCGTCCGGACTGTTATGTTCGCCGGGGACGGGTTGTTTATCCAGATTGTCCTGTTCGGACGGTTGCTCGATAGCATGTTCGTCGTCCACCGGTTCGCCCTGCTCTATGGCTGGGTCTGTATGGCTGTTGTCTTTGTCGAGGCGGGACTTTGAGCAGCGCTTACATCGCCGTTTTGACTGCTTTTCGAGGGAATGATCCTTCATAGCGTCCCGTTGTTCCTCATCGCCGCTTCCTTTAGGTGTGTCCACCATGTATACATCGTGAGATGAGGTGGTTCTCCAGTGCCCTATAGGCGTTGGTTCATGTTCCTCCCCTACATCGTCGTCCATACCGTCGATGTCTTCGGAGTCGAAGTCGAGCATGTCGGTTAAATCATCGACAGTGGCTACGAAGTGGGTGGTGGGTGGATTTTGAATTTCTTCATCATACGCATCCCAACCTTCCTGACCATAATCCGGCCAGGGCTCTCCTGATAAAGAGAGAGACTTTAGTGAACTCAGGATGTCACCAAAATGCGCGTGTTGAAAGATGTCTGCGGCAGTGAATTCCATGATCGGCGCCCAATCGGATTCGATTGGCGAGGGCGCGGAAGGCTCGGAGTCTGGAGAGGAGTCCGGCACCTTGGAGTTACGAGCTTCGCAAAGGATGGGGTAGGTGTACGGCTCAATCGCCATGGAGATCGTAGCCCCCGAGGCGGTGTCCAGCCACCCATCCTTGATCGGCGCAGTCGGCTCCGAGCTAAAGGTCGGAGCGGACACTGGTGCGGCCTCCAGGACACTGTTCGGCGGCAGAGCTAGATCATGCCCCTCGTGAAAGTGCAGCGCGCTTGGCTGTGGCTGGAACCCGTCGAAGATCAAGTCTCCTCGGACGTCAGCCGTGTAGTTCAAACTTCCAAATCTGACCTGGTGGCCAGGGCCGTAGCCTTCAATCTGCTCCAGATGGCCAAGCGAATTGGCCCGCAGTGCAGAGCCGCCGAATACGAAGATCTGTCCGGGGAGAAAAGTCTCACCCTGGAGCGCATCGTTGTTGATTATCGGAGCAGCCATCGGGCCTAAGGATGACGACACAGAGGAACTCTCAATGAAAGCACCAATGTCGGTTTCAAAACCGGTGGATCTCGGGTAGGGGGTCCCGAACTGTGCGTCTAGGCGGATGGTAACAGAAGACAAGGGACACGATGTTTTTACCTAGATTCGGGCCCTCTCGGTGGAGGTAAAACCCTACTCCTGCTTGATTAATATTGATGATATGGGTAGTACAAGAGTAGATCTACCACGAGATCAGAGAGGCTAAACCCTAGAAGCTAGCCTATGGTATGATTGTTGTTCGTCCTACGGACTAAAACCCTCCGGTTTATATACGCATCAAGAGGGTTAGGGTTACAGAGTCGGTTACAATGGTAGGAAATCTACATATCCGTACGTAAGCTTGCCTTCCACGCCAAGGAAAGTCCCATCCGGACACGGGATGAAGTCTTCAATCTTGTATCTTCAAAGTCCAGGAGTCCGGCCAAAGGCTATAGTCCGGCTATCCAGACACCCCCTAATCCAGGACTCCCTCACCCAGGCTGGAGCCCCGGGCCTGGCCCCAGACTCTTCTCTTCAACATAACTAGGAGGAGGCGGAAAACAAAGGAGAAGGAACGCAAGGATGAATGACTCCGCCCTCCCTTCGCCCCTCCTTTTATAAGCGAGCTACGGAGGGGAGCCGCTCCCTCAACGAGCGACCACCGCCCTCCTCCACCAATTCAAGAAAACCAGGCCCTCGTCTTGATGCTCTCCCGCACCACGTGCCTCCACTACCTACCTCGCGCGATGCATGCAGCATACGTGGCCGAGGATAAGAGCATGGTGGGAAGAATGAATTGGCAGTTTCTACCTCATGCGTTAAAGTCATTCACGGGACATTACAAGGGCGGCCCCACCATGATTGGCTTTATGCAACGCGCGGGAAAACCGGAAACTGGCCCAAGCTCAAGATTAATGAAGAAGCAAAGAAGACCTCAAGAGGCCAGCCTCTTCCACACCCCTGCCCATGCACTTATTAGGGCCTACCCCAACAACGCCGGCAAAGACGTTCGGGCAGGCTCAAGGGCTTGTTGGTGCAACAAACCACAGGTCATTGCTTAGGCTGCTGCATCACACGGAGCAAGATTACAGCACCAGACCAAGCCAAAGTACAAGAGACCAATATCTTTGAAGGACCAACATGCAGATCAAGAGGACCATGGCCAAGCCAGAGGAGTAAGAAAACCACCAGGAGTAAAGCCTCCTTGCCGGAAAGGTGCAAGCACAGCAAGGACGGGTTGCCTCGGAAGAAAACCCCAAGGCGTTTAGCAGGCTGCTGGGACTCGCGAAGGTGGAACCGCCTCACCAACCCACCTCACCACGACACACGTCGTCAATCAGTGAGGTTTCAAGCCGCAAAGTGACTAAGTGGCAGCCATTTGCCACCTGGCGGCCTCTTTCTACAGGAGATACCTACAGATGACACCCGTCCTGCGACGTGTCAAACGAGCAGGTGCGAAGCTAGCAAGATAGCCCGGCAAGGCTTGCCGGGCAAGCGACGATATGATGTCGAGCGGCGCATTTAATGCGCCCTATCAGCCTGCAGAGTTAGTTATGATAGCACTATTTGATATCTTATCAGTGCATAATGATTGATTTGCCACTGTGGTGACTCCTTAGCCTATAAAAGGGGGCCCATGGCAACCTTAGAAAGGGTTGGACCCTGTGTTAACGAATCCACCCCCCCTCATTTTTTGTACGCTCATAGCCATTTCACCCTGAGGCAACCCTGCCTGGCAAACTCGCTACGGCCACCACCATTTTTCCACCATCAATCCACCAAATCAGGAGTAGGGTTTTACGCCTCACGGCGGCCCGAACCTGGGTAAAATTGCTCGTATGATCTCTGTCGTGCTACCCCACACTATTCTGGTCTTTGTGCAACGTGACATCGCCCCGCCGAACCAGCAAGGGACCCTTGGTCCCATAGGTGGTCGTGCTTTCCCACGACAAATGGCTATGCACATCCATAATAGGTAGGTGGGGTGGCTGTTTTGAGGAAGGTATTGATGCGGCTTGAAGCTATGTCTGTATTTCCCCAAAGAGGAAGGGATGATGCAGCACAACGGCGGTAGGTATTTCCCTCAGTTATGAGACCAAGGTTATCGAACCAGTAGGAGAACCAAGCAACACAATGTAAACAGCCCCTGCACACAAATAACAAATACTCGCAACCCGACGTGTAAAAGGGGTTGTCAATCCGTTTCAGGTAGCGGCGCCCCAAGATAGGCAAACGAATGTGAATAAAATTGGAGTAGATTGATAGATCGAATGCCAAATAAAATAAATAAGAATAAAATGCAGCAAGGTATTTTTGAATTTTTGGTTTAATAGATCTGCAAATAAAAGCAAAGGAAAAGTAGATCGCAAAGGCAAATAATATGAGAAAGAGACCCGGGGGTTGTAGGTTCCACTAGTTGCTTCTCTTGAAAAAAAATAGCAAACGGTGGGTACACAAATTACTGTTGGGCAATTGATAGAACTTCAAATAATCATGACGATATCCAGACAATTATCATTACATAGGCATCACGTCCAAGATTAGTAGACCGACTCCTGCCTGCATCTACTACTATTACTCCACACATCGACTGCTATCCGGCATGCATCTAGTGTATTAAGTTCATGGGGAAACGGAGTAATGCAATAAGAACGATGACATGATGTAGACAAGATCTATCTATGTAGAGATAGACCCCGTTGTTTTATCGTTAGTAGCAACGATACATACGTGTCGGTTCCCCTTCTGTCACTGGGATCAAGCACCGTAAGATCGAACCCACTTCAAAGCACCTCTTCCCATTGCAAGATAAATAGATCAAGTTGGCCAAACAAAACCCAAATATCGGAGAGGAAATACGAGGCTATAATCAATCATGCATATAAGAGATCAAAGAAACTCAAATAACTTTCATGGATATAAAAAGATAGATCTGATCATAAACTCAAAGTTCATCCGATCCCAACAAACACACTGCAAAAAGAGTTACATCATATGGATCTCCAAGAGACCATTGTATTGAGAATCAAATGAGAGAGAGAAAGCCATCTAGCTACTAACTACGGACCCGAAGGTCTACAAAGAACCACTCACACATCATCGGAGAGGCACCAATGGAAGTGGTGAACCCCTCTATGATGGTGTCTAGATTGGATCTGGTGGTTCTAGACTCTACGGCGGCTGGAATTGATTTTCGTCGACTCCCCTAGGGTTTCTGGAATATTGGGGTATTTATAGAGCAAAGAGGCGGTCCGGGGGGCACCCGAGGTGGGCACAACCCACCAGGGCGTGCCTGGGCCTCCTGGAACGCCCTGGTGGGTTTTGCTCCCCTCGGAGCACCTCCCAGGTGCTGCCTTGGCCCATTGGGTGTCTTTTGGTCCATAAAAATTCTCCTTAAAGTTTTGTTGCATTTGGACTCCATTTGGTATTGATTTCCTGCGATGTAAAAAACATGCAGAAAACAGCAACTGGCACTTGGCACTATGTCAATAGGTTAGTACCAAAAAATGATAGAAAATGACTATAAAATGATTATAAAACACCCAAGATTGATAATATAACAGGATGGAACAATAAAAAGTTATAGATACGTTGGAGAAGTATCAGCATCCCCAAGCTTAACTCCTGCTCGTCCACGAGTAGGTAAGTGATAAAAACTGATTTTTTGATGTGTAATGCTGCCTAACATGTCATCTCATATTTCTTTTCTTTATAGCATGGACATTTGGACTTTTATATTGTTCAAAGCAATAGTATAGTTTTGACATGACAACTTAAATACTCAAGCGTATCAACAAGCAACCATGTCTTCCAAAATATCAACGCTAAAATAAGCTATCCCTAGCCCATCATCCTTAATCATTGATACATTCATGAAACATACTCACATATTAACTACACCCAATGCTCAAGTACGATCATAGTGCCTCCTAGTTGGTGCTTTATAAGAGAACATGGAGACTCAAATTCAAAATAAGAATTGCATAAAGTAAAAGAAAGGCCCTTCTCACAGGGGAGTAGGGATTTGTAGAGGTGCCAGAGCTCAAAGCGAAAAACTTAGAGATACAAACATTTTGCGAGGTGTGTCCTTCCCACCAACGAAAACGACTTAGAGTTCCCAACACTTTCCATGCTAGATATATCATAGGCGGTTCCCAAACAGAAAATAAAGTTTATTCCTTTTTCCACCATACTTTCACTTTACATGGCTAGCCGAATCCACAGTTGCCTTCCATACCAACACTTTCCAAGGAATTTATTATTTGAGAACATAAAGTAAATTCATTTTTCATTTCGGGACTGGGCATCCCTAATACCTTTGCTTTACTCTCATGCAATGACAAGTGAATAAACACTCATTGTGAGAATAACACATCTAGCATGGAAAATATTAGCCACCCCTCACCGCCTCGCGAGCGGTACAAACACACAAAAGAGAAGTTTATTTTGAAAATTAGAGATGGCACATACAAATTTCCTTAGAACGGCAAAAGAATACCGCATATAGGTAGATATAGTGGACTTGTGTGGCAAAATTGGTTTAAAGGTTTTTGGATGCACAGGTAGTGATCATACTTAGTGCAAAATGAAGGCTAGCAAAAGATTGAGAAGCGACCAACCAAGAAACGAATAATCTCATAAGCGAGCATTAAGCATAATTAACACCGAATAATGCCCACAAGTAGGATATAATTTCATTGCATAATTATTGACTTTCGTGCTTGCACAGGGAATCACAAACCTTAACACCAATATTCTTACTAAAGCATAATTACTCATCAAGATGGCCCACATATCACATCATCATATCTCAAAACTATTACTAAGAATCATGTTTATTTTGTCCAATGATCTTCATTAAAGTTTTTATTATATCCTTCTTGGATATCTATCACCTTGGAACTAATTTTCATATGTTGCTTTTGATAAGCTCAAACAAATATAAGTGAAGATCATGAGCATAACATTTCTTTCTCTCAAATTAATTTAAGTGAAGCAAGAGAGAATTTGTTGAAATTTTTTAATAACTCTAAAATAAATCTAAGTGAAGCAAGAGAGCATGTCGGCGTTCTGGGAACGGGGGTCCCCAGACTTGCCTGCATGTGGCCCACGGCGTGGCTAAGCTAGCGGGCCGCACTGCCCACCTTCATCGACAAGGCAATCATAACCTTCACGAGGGGCCAAGCCTCGCAAGGCGGACAATGCAAGACCTCCTCAGGAGCGGCCTAGCCAGGCAGGCTCACGAGGAGTGGAGATATCAAGGCATGGCAAACCTCACGAGGCTCTCGTGACGTGAGCCATGACGATCGACACAAGGAAGGCGCCAGGCGGGCGCCAGGGCGCGCAGCGTCCTTGTTTCCTCTTTGGTGCTAAGGAAGAAGGCGCAGACGCGGAGTACCGAGTGATACGTCTCCAACGTATCTATAATTTTTGATTGCTCCATGCTATATTATCTACTGTTTTGGACAATATTGGGCTTTATTATCCACTTTTATATTATTTTTGGGACTAACCTATTAACCGGAGGCCCAGCCCAGAATTGCTGTTTTTTGCCTATTTCAGAGTTTCGAAGAAACGGAATATCAAACGGAATGAAACCTTCGGGAACGTGATTTTCTCATCGAACGTGATCTAGGAGACTTGGACCCTAAGTCAAGGAAGCTTGAGGAAGGCACGAGGTAGGGCGCGCTACTACCCGAGGCGCGCCCTCCACCCTTGTTGGCCCCCTGTTGCTCCACCGACGTACTCCTTCCTCCTATATATACCTATGTACCCCCAAATGATCGAATCGGAGCCAAAACCTAATTCCACCGCCGCAACCTTCTCATACCCACGAGATCCCATCTTGGGGACTGCTCGAGCTCACGGAGGGGGCATCCACCATGGAGGGCTTCTACATCATCACCATAGCCCCTCCGATGAAGTGTGAGTAGTTTACTTCAGACCTTCGGGTCCATAGTTAGTAGCTAGATGGCTTCCTCTCTCTTTTTGGATCTCAATACAATGTTCTCCCCCTCTCTCGTGGAGATCTATTCGATGTAATCTTCTTTTTGCGATGTGTTTGTTGAGACCGATGAATTGTGGGTTTATGATCAAGATTATCTATGAACAATATTTGAATCTTCTCTGAATTCTTTTATGTATGATTGGTTATCTTTGCAAGTCTCTTCGAATTATCAGTTTGGTTTGGCCCACTAGATTGGTTTTTCTTGCAATGGGTGAAGTGCTTAGCTTTGGGTTCAATCTTGCGGTATCCTTTCCCAGTGACAGTAGGGGCAGCAAGGCACGTATTGTATTGTTTCCATCGAGGATAACAAGATGGGGTTTTTATCATATTGCATTAATTTATCCCTCTACATCATGTCATCTTGCTTAAGGCGTTACTCTGTTTTCTTGAACTTAATACTCTAGATGCATGCTGGATAGCGGTCGATGAGTGGAGTAATAGTAGTAGATGCAGGCAGGAGTCGGTCTACTTTTCTCGGACGTGATGCCTATATACATGATCATACCTAGATACTCTCATAACTATGCTCAATTCTGTCAATTGCTCAACAGTAATTCGTCCACCCATCGTAAAATACTTACGCTCGTGAGAGAAGGCACTAGTGAAACCTATGGCCCCCGGGTCTATCTTCATCATATTAATCTTCCAACACTTTATTATTGCCTTTGATTTTTACTTTGCTTTTATTTTACTTTGCATCTTTATCACAAAAATACCAAAAATATTATCTATCATATCTATCAGATCTCACTCTCGTAAGTGACCGTGAAGGGATTGACAACCCCTTATCGCGTTGGTTGCGAGGAGTAATTTGTTTTGTGCAGGTACGAGGGACTCGCGCGTGGCCTCCTACTGGATTGTTACCTTGGTTCTCAAAAACAGAGGGAAATACTTACGCTACTTTGCTGCATCATCCTTTCCTCTTCAAAGAAATCCAACGCAGTGCTCAAGAGGTAGCAAGAAGAATTTCTGGCGCCGTTGCCGGGGAGGTCTACGCAAAAGTTAACATACCAAGTACCTATCACAATCCCTTATCTCCCGCATTACATTGTTTGCCATTTGCCTCTCGTTTTCCTCTCCCCCACTTCACCCTTGCCGTTTTATTCGCCCTCTCTTTCCGTTCGTCTTTTCGTTTGCCTTGATGTCTTACTTGGCTCGTTTGCTCGTTTGGTTGGAATAGTTGAGTATTTATTCCTAAATAGAGAACATAAGATCTATGGATCCTCATCCGATTGCTAATCTTTTTAAGAGATCCAATTATGATGAACCAATTGCTAGTGAGTTTTGTGCACTAGATTATCTTTATGAAGTTTTGCTTGAAATTCGTGAATCTGAGAATTATGATGAAGAAATTTATGAAGAGATTCATGATAGCTCCTTGAATAAAAAGCATGATTGCAATGATTTTACTATAAATTCTCTTGATGTAAATTATGCTAATAATATGCAAAACCCTAAGCTTGGGGATGCTAGTTCTGCTATGTCCACTACCTGTTGCAATAATCATGATTGGGGAGATTCTTCTTATAATCTTGAAAATTTATTTAAACCCCATGATGAATATAAGATTGATAATAGTGTTTGCAATAATATTGAAAGTGTGTTTGGAAGAGTGTCAACTTTAGATCCCACATATTTGGATAATATTCAATCTTATGATTTTTTTTATAAAAGTGGGCTTGGAGAAATCATGACTTTAGTTAATGATAATCCCACTATTTTGGAAGAGTGTCAACTTCGCATGCATGTGGATCATGTTGAGAATATGTTATGTGATAGCTATATTGTTGAATTTTCTTATGATCCTACATGTAATTATTATGAGATAGGAAAATACGGTTATAGAAATTTTCATGTTACTAAATTACCTCTCGTTATGTTGAGATTGCTATTGTTCCTTTCCGCTTCCTTGCATATGCTAGTTTTTGCTTGCTATGATAATTTGTTTTTCTATAAGATGCCTATGCATAGGAAGTATGTTATACTTAGATGTGTTTGTCACGTGTTTTATGATGCTCTCTTTGTGCTTCAATTCTTGTCTTTCATGTGAGCATCATTAAAATTATCAATGCTTAGCTAAAAGGCTTTAAAGAAAAGCGCTTGTTGGGAGACAACCCAATATTTTTCCTTGCTGTTATTCAATAAATATTTGATCTAGCCTCTGTTTAGATGTGTTTTTATGTTTTAATTAGTGTTTGTGCCAAGTTAAACCTATAGGATCTTCTTGGATGATAGTTATTTGATCTTGCTGTAATTTCCAGAAACTTTATGTTCACGAAAACAATTGTTAAAAATCACCAGAACGTGATAAATAGTGATTCCAATTTCTGATGATCAACAAACAAATTGCCTAGGTCGTCCTATTGAATTTTTGGAGTTCCAGAAGTTTGCTTTAGTTACAGATTACTACAGACTGTTCTATTTTTTGACAGATTCTGTTTTTCGTGTGTTGTTTGCTTATTTTGATGAATCTATGGCTAGTAAAATAGTTTATAAACCATATATAAGTTGGAATACAGTAGGTTTAACACAAATATAAATAAAGAATGAGTTCATTACATTACCTTGAAGTGGTCTTTTGTTTTCTTTCGCTAACGGAGCTCACGAGATTTCTGTTGAGTTTTGTGTTGTGAAGTTTTCAAGTTTTGGATGAAATCTTTTGATGGATTATGGAACAAGGAGTGGCAAGAGCCTAAGCTTGGGGATTCCCATGGCACCCCCAAGATAATCTAAGGACACAAAAATTCAAGGCTTGGGGATTCCCCGGAAGACATCCCCTCTTTCGTCTACTTCCATCGGTAACTTTACTTGGAGCTATATTTTTATTCACCACATGATATGTGTTTTGCTTGGAGCGTCTTGTATGATTTGAGTCTTTTATTTTTAGTTTATAACAATCATCCTTGCTGTACACACCTTTTGAGAGAGCCATACATGATTTGGAATTTGTTAGAATACTCTATGTGGTTCGCTTATATCTTTTGAGTTATATAGTTTTGCTCTATTGCTTCACTTATATCTTTTAGAGCACAGTGGTGGATTTGTTTTATAGAAACTATTGATCTCTCATGCTTCACTTAGATTATTTTGATAGTCTTAAATAGCATGGTAATTTGCTTTAATAATCCTAATATGCTTGGTATTCAAGATTTATTCAAGATTTGTGAAACTTTCTTTTGAGTGTGTTGAATACTAAGAAAAGTTTGATGCTTGATAATTGTTTTGAGATATGAAGATGGTGATATTAGAGTCATGCTAGTTGAGTAGTTATGAATTTGAGAAATACTTGTGTTAAAGTTTGTGATTCCCGTAGCATGCACGTATGGTGAACCGTTATGTGATGAAGTCGGAGCATGATTTATTTGTTGATTGTCTTCCTTATGAGTGGCGGTCGGGGACGAGCGATGGTCTTTTCCTACCAATCTATCCCCCTAGGAGCATGCGCGTAATACTTTGCTTTGATAACTTGTAGATTTTTACAATAAGTATATGAGTTCTTTATGACTAATGTTGAGTCCATGGATTATGCGCACTCTTCTTCCTTCCACCATTGCTAGCCTCTCTAATACCGCGCACTTTTCGCCGGTATCATACACCCACCATATACCTTCCTCAAAACAGCCACCATACCTACCTATCATGGCATTTCCATAGCCATTCTGAGATATATTGCCATGCAACTTTCCACCGTTCCGTTTATTATGACACGCTCCATCATTGTCATATTGCTTAGCATGATCATGTAGTTGACATCGTATTTGTGGCAAAGCCACCGTTCGTAATTCTTTCATACATGTCAGTCTTGATTCATTGCATATCCTGGTACACCGCCGGAGGCATTCATATAGAGTCATATTTTGTTCTAAGTATCGAGTTGTAATAGTTCAGTTGTAAGAAAATAAAAGTGTGATGATCATCATTATTAGAGCATTGTCCCAAGTGAGGAAAGGATGATGGAGACTATGATTCCCCCACAAGTCGGGATTAGACTCCGGACTAAAAAAAAGGGAGAGGCCAAAAAAAGGTGAAAAGGCCCAAATAAAAAAATGAGAGAAAAAGAGAGAAGGGACAATGTTACTATCCTTTTACCACACTTGTGCTTCAAAGTAGCACCATGATCTTCATGATAGAGTCTCTCATTTTGTAACTTTCATCTACTAGTGGGAATTTTTCATTATAGAACTTGGCTTGTATATTCCAATGATGGGCTTCCTCAAAATGCCCTAGGTCTTCGTGAGCAAGCGAGTTGGATGCAACCCACTTAGTTTCTTCTGTTGATCTTTCATATGCTTATAGCTCTAGTGCATCTGTTGCATGGCAATCCCTACTCACTCACATCGATATCTATTAATGGGCATCTCCATAGCCCGTTGATACGCCTAGTTGATGTGAGACTATCTTCTCATTTTTTGTCTTCTCCACAACCACCATTCTATTCCACATATAGTGTTATATCCATGGCTCACGTTCATGTATTGCGTGAAGATTGAAAAAGTTTTTAGAATGTCAAAAGTATGAAACAATTGGTTGGCTTGTCATCGGGGTTGTGCATGATTTAAATACTTTGTGTGGTGAAGATAGAGCATAGCCAGACTATATGATTTTGTAGGGATAACTTTCTTTGGCCATGTTATTTCGAGAAGACATGATTGCTTTGTTAGTATGCTTGAAGTATTATTATTTTTATGTCAATATTAAACTTTTGTCTTGAATCTTTCGAATCTGAATATTCATACCACAATTAAGAAGAATTACATTGAAATTATGCCAAGTAGCACTCCGCATCAAAAATTCTGTTTGTATCATTTACCTGCTCGAGGACGAGCAGGAATTAAGCTTGGGGATGCCTGATACGTCTCCAACGTATCTATAATTTTTTATTGCTCCATGCTATATTATCTACAGTTTTGGACAATGTTGGGCTTTATTACCACTTTTATATTATTTTTGGGACTAACCTATTAACCGGAGGCCCAGCCCAGAATTGTTGTTTTTTGCCTATTTCAGAGTTTCAAAGAAAAGGGACATCAAACGGAGTCCAAACGGAATGAAATCTTCAGGAACATGATTTTCTCACCGAACGTGATCCAGGAGACTTGGACCCTAAGTCAAGGAAGCTTCGAGGAGGGCACGAGGTAGGGGGGCGCGCCTACCCCCCCAGGCGCGCCCTCCACCCTTGTGGGCCCCCTGTTGCTCCACTGACGTACTCCTTCCTCCTACATATACCTACGTACCCCCAAACGATCAGATACGGAGCCAAGAACCTAATTCCACCGCCGCAACCTTCTGTACCCACGAGATCCCATCTTGGGGCCTGTTCCGGAGCTTCGCCGGAGGGGACATCCACCACGGAGGGCTTCTGCACCATCACCATAGCCCCTCCCATGAAGTGTGAGTAGTTTACTTCAGACCTTCGGGTCCATAGTTAGTAGCTAGATGGCTTCCTCTCTCTTTTTGGATCTCAATACAATGTTCTCCCCCTCTCTCGTGGAGATCTATTCGATGTAATCTTCTTTTTGTGGTATGTTTGTTGAGACCGATGAATTGTGGGTTTATGATCAAGATTATCTATGAACAATATTTGAATCTTCTCTGAATTCTTTTATGTATGATTGGTTATCTTTGCAAGTCTCTTTGAATTATCAGTTTTGTTTGGCCTACTAGATTGGTTTTTCTTGCAATGGGAGAAGTGCTTAGCTTTGGGTTCAATCTTGCGGTGTCCTTTCCCAGTGACAGTAGGAGCAGCAAGGCACGTATTGTATTGTTGCCATCGAGGATAACAAGATGGGGTTTTATCATATTGCATGAATTTATCCCTCTACATCATGTCATCTTGCTTAAGGCGTTACTCTGTTTTCTTGAACTTAATACTCTAGATGCATGTTGGATAGCGGTCGATGAGTGGAGTAATAGTAGTAGATGCAGGCAGGAGTCGGTCTACTTGTCTCGGACGTGATGCCTATATGCATGATCATACCTAGATACTCTCATCACTATGCTGAATTCTGTCAATTGCTCAACAGTAATTCGTTCACCCACCGTAAAATACTTATGCTCATGAGAGAAGCCACTAGTCAAACCTATGGCTCCCGGGTCTATCTTCATCATATTAATCTTCCAACATTTTATTATTGCCTTAGCTTTTTTACTTTGCTTTTATTTTACTTTGCATGTTTATCACAAAAATACCAAAAATATTATCTATCAGATCTCACTCTCGTGAGTGACCGTGGAGGGATTGACAACCCCTTATCGCGTTGGTTGCGAGGAGTTATTTGTTTTGTGCAGGTACGAGGGACTCGCGTGTAGCCTCCTACTGGATTGATACCTTGGTTCTCAAAAATTGAGGGAAATACTTACGCTACTTTGCTGCATCATCCTTTCCTCTTCAAGGAAATCCAACGCAGTGCTCAAGAGGTAGCACCGAGGCATCAAGCAAAGGTTTCCATATTGGTGCAACGAGACCAAGACCAGCAGGACAGCAAGACGGAGGTCACCATGGAGCCCAAGACGGCGTCATCACCAGAGCCTTTTGCAGGTGAAGACCGCTTTTGTCAGGATAGCTTGTACTAGTTGTCCCCTTTCAAATTCGCCCGCCATTGTTAGCTCTCTTCCCGCTCAATATTTGGGGAGAGGACCAGGGCCTATATAAGCAGAGCTAGCCACCACAGAGAGGACAAGTTGAACTGACCAGGTTCTCATCCACCAGTCCACAGAGCACAAGAACACCTCAACCTCAGGAGGTTGTTCTTCCCCTTGTACTGTTCATCATCAGCCCAAGAGGCAATCCACCACCACACACTGGAGTAGGGTATTACACCACAACGGTGGCCCGAACCAGTATAAACCTCGTGTCTTTCTGTGTTGCGAGTTTGTCGAGTCTGTCCGTGAGATCTTAGCGAGCTAGGGCGTGGATCGGTAGGAGGGAAAGAACTTCGCGCGCACCCCACAGTTCGAACCTTAAGGGTTTTGCCGGAACCCGAGATCCAACATTTGGCGTGCCAGGTGGGGGTGCGCTGGAGCTTCTTCCTTGCCAATCGACTTACCGACTCTCCACGACCAAGATGTCCGGCGACCCAAGAGCTGACTCCGACCGCTGGGCAGCCTGGCCGGCCCGGGCGAGGACGCCTACCCATGAAGACCTCGACCCCGCGCTCCAGGCGGCGCGAGTGCCGTTCAATGCTGCGGGGCGCGGGCGGCGTTGCCAGGCGTCGTCCACCCTCACTCCACGACAAGTACGAGCCACTGCAAGGGCAGCAAGCCACACCGCGGCAACGGCGTCGCACTCGCGGGGGGAGCAGGCAAACATGTGGGCAGCACTCACGGTGGCAAGAGAGCTGTTGCGGTGCCGGCTGATGGAGAGCAGCCAGGATGCGCTGTTGGAGCGCGTCGCCGAGCTGCTGGACGCGGCGGCGTCGGGAGCACCGCCATTCTGCTATCGGCTCCCTTCTCAGGCCATTGCGGGGCCTCATGGCGGGCTTCGCCGCAACCACGCGCCATCAGGGGTGCCTGGGGGCTTCGTCAACACAAGCGCGGCTAGCAGCGCCGGGGGCTCCTCCGCCCCCATGTCGCCCGCAATGAGCACGGGCACAAGCATCGCCCCCCATGGTCCCAGCACGATGTCGTGCTACTGTCCTCAGGACGCCACGCTGTGCCGAGCAACATGGAGTGTGGGGCACTACGGCGAGGTGTTCGGGGTAACGGCCCCGGAAACCTACGTACCCCGCATGATGGACCAAGAGTACGCACCGAAGGACGATCCCGGCTCGTTCGTTGGAGAAGATTGGGAAGAAGGGGCGCTAGGAGTCGAAGCCTTCCAGGAACCAACGGAGAACCATGATGATCGCGCCATCAACGGCAACTACAGGGTACAACTAATCTCTCATGAGCAGGCTTACGCTAACCATGGGCTGCAAGTGAATCAGGTCACAGCATCGATCGACGACCCTGGCACAACAGCATCGCTTCCAACAAGGTAAGCATGTTGGGGGCCACTGGGAGGGAGCCAGGAGCAAGGCCCCTCCCCACGTCGCGGGAAGCCGGGCGACACCCAGAGGTAGGCCCTCTGCCGAGGAGGCCTCGACGACCCTTCCCCCGGCAGAGGACCCGTGGTCACCGAGGGCACCGCTGTCATCCTCTTTCCCACTTTGTGTCATCCAGGTTGCCGGTCGACTCAAAGGTGGTCGAGGGTGACGCAAGGTGGGGCCCTCGTCTGGCGATATGAAGCAAGGCCGATTCCTGTGAAGAAGGCCCAGTGCCTGTGAAGCTCGCCGCCCGTGACACTCTCACGTAATAATGATTGGGGCTGTACACGCCCCGGAGTCTCAGGGGTGCCGGCCTCAGGCCCTGGGGCTCCCTCCCACGCCTAGTGGCAGCACTTAGCTCATCACTGGTGAGAAGACTTGAAGACCTGAAGACTAGACTAGGCGCCGGACGCGGCCATTTGCTTTGGATCTTTTCTTCCGTAACCTTGCTTTCGGGATTTGGATTTAAGTTGATGTCAAGCTTTTGTCAATGCGTGCGGTGGGTGCATTTTCTCGCTCAAAGCAATTTATTGCATCTGGTTCTTGCCTTGTTCTCGAGCTCACGCTCGCTGCCTCCCCCTTGCGGGCCCCTCGTGAGATGGGGCTTGTCGGCGTTCTGGGAGGCAGGGGTCCCAGACTTGCTCGCCAAATGCCTTGGCGTGGCTCAAGTGGGGGCCAGCGCGCCCAACTTCATCAGCTCAAGCTCAAGACCCTTGCGAGGGGACGAGCCTCGCGGGGTGGACGACAAGAACCTTCCTCAGGAGCAGCCTCGTCAGGCAGGCTCACGAGGAGGCAGAGAGATCAAGGCAGGGTACCTCACGAGGGTGCCCCGTGACGCAAGCCATGATGATCGAGACCAAGTGGCGCCGACTCATGATGTCCTCATTTCCCCTTTGGTGCAAAGGAGGCAAGCTGAGCCAAGGCATCGGGCAAAGGTTACCGCTTGATTGCAACAAGACCGAGGGAGTCTGGATCGGGGTGTCCGGATAGCGGACTATAGCCTGGCGGACTCGGACTATGAAGATACAAGATTGAAGGCGTCGTCCGTGTCCGGATGGGACTTTCCTTGGCGTGGAAGGCAAGCTTGGCGATACGGATATGTAGATTTCCTACCATTGTAACCGACTCGGTGTAACCCTAACCCTATTCGGTGCCTATATAAACCGGAGGGTTTTAGTCCGTAGGACGAACAACAATCATACCATAGGCTAGCTTCTAGGGTTTAGCCTCTCTGATCTCGTGGTACATCTACTCTTGTACTACCCATATCATCAATATTAATCAAGCAGGAGTAGGGTTTACCTCCATCGAGAGGGTCCGAACCTGGGTAAAAACATCGTGTCCCTTGTCTCATGTTACCATCCGCCTAGACGCACAGTTCGGGACCCCCTACCCAAGATCCGCCGGTTTTGACACCGACATTGGTACTTTCAGTGAGAGTTCCTCTGTGTCGTCATCCTTAGGCCTGATCGCTCCTCCGATCATCAACGATGATGCACTCCAGGGTGAGACTTTTCTCCCCGGACAGATCTTCAGATTCGGCGGCTTTGCTGCGGGCAATTAAGCTGGCCATTTGGAGCAGATTGAAAGCTACGCCCAGCCACTGTGTCAGATTTGGAAGTTTGAACTACACGGCCGACGTCCGCGGAGACTTGGTCTTCGGCGGGTTCGAGCCACAGCCAAGCGTGCCGCACTGTCACGAGGGGCATGATCTAGCTCTGCCGTCGAACAGTGTCCTAGAGGCCGCACCAGTGTCCGCTCCGACCTTTAGCTCAGAGCCGACTGCGCCGATCGAGGACGAGTGGCTGGACACCGCCTCGGGGGCTGCGATCTCTACGGCGATTGAGCCGTACATTTACCCCGTCCTTTGCGAAGCTCGTAACTCCAAGGTGCCGGACTCGAGCCTTCGCGCCCGCTAATCGAATCCGATTGGCGCCGATCATGGAATTCACTGCGCGGACATCCTTCAAAGACTCGCCTTTGGCGACATCCTGAATTCACTAAAGTCTCTCTCTTTATCGGAGAGCCTGGCGGATTATGGTCGGGAAGGTTGGGATACGGACGATGAAGAAATTCAAAGCCCACCCACCACCCACTTCGTAGCCACTGTCGATGATTTAACCGACATGCTCGACTTCGACTCCGAAGACATCGATGGTATGGACGACGATGTAGGGGAGGAACATGAACCAGCGCCTATAGGGCACTGGAGAACCACCTCATCTCACGATGTATACATGGTGGACACACCTAAAGGAAGCTACGATGAGGAACAACGGGACGCTACGAAGGATCATTCCCTCGAAAAGCAGTCAAAACGGCGACGTAAGCGCCGCTCAAAATCCCGCCTCGACAAAGACAACAGCCATACGGACCCAGCCATAGAGCAGGGCGAACCGGTGGACGACGAACATGCTATTGAGCAACCGTGCGATCAGGAAAATCTGGATAAACAACCCGTCCCCAGCGAAGATAACAGTCCGGACGATCTCACGCTGGACAAGTTGCTGGAGCAGAAGAACCTCCACAAAAGGCTCGTCGCCACTGCACGTAGCCTGAAAAAGCAGAAGCGGAAGCTCAAAACAGCGGAAGATGCACTCAGAATCAGATGGAGCAAAGTACTCAACACCGCAGACAAATACGACGACAGTGGCCGAACGAAGAGCTACCCAAAGCGAAAATTACTGCCTGAATTTGATGAGGAGGTCGTAGAGCCCCCGCAATCAAAAAAGAAAGAGGCCACCCGGTCGGATGGACGACCCCATGGCAAACAGAGAGCGGCAAACGGCGCCGCACACAAGCCGGCACGCGATCCACACAGAGATTCGCATCCAAAAGATGGCCCAGTTAGATCTATCTACGGGCCAAGAAAGCAAGCTCTAGTAAGCAATGCAACACATCAAGTATCCGAGCATCACGGTACACCTAAATATAGGGGTGCCGCACACCCCCTATGTTTCACCGATGAGGTGCTGGAATATGAATTTCCAGCGGGATTCAAGCCCGTAAACATAGAGGCATACGACGGAACAACAGACCCTGGAGTCTGGATTGAGGATTACGTCCTCCACATACACATGGCTAGAGGAGATGATCTCCACGCCATAAAATACTTACCCCTCAAGCTCAAAGGGCCAGCTCGGCATTGGCTTAAAAGCCTTCCCAAAACACCATTGGAAGTTGGGAGGAGCTCGAGGATGCTTTTCGCAAATTTTCAAGGGACTGTGTCCGACCTCCGGATGCCGAGATTTAAGTCACATAACTCAACAACCGGAGAGTCAGCCCGAAATTTTGGAACAGATTCCTTACTAAAAGAACCAAATAGTCGATTGTCCGGACGCCAAGCCTTAGCAGCTTTCAAACACAACGTCCAGACGAATGGCTCGCCAGACACCTCGCCAAGAAAAGCCAAGAACAATGGCCGCATTAACAAGCCTCATGACCCGCTTTATGCGGAGAGGATAGCTGGCTGGCAAGATGCAGCACCAGCGACCCAAGTACATCCAAGTCGAGGATGGAAGCGGAAACTACGACGCAGCAAGGACCAGCGTCGGACCAAGGGAAACAGCCCAAGAGCACGGCAATAACGCCGGATTCAAAAGCTCTCGGCAGAATTATAAAAAGCTGCCCTTAAGGATAACAGGATGAGCTATCTAACTTATACAAAATCTTGGACAAGATATGCCAAATTCACAGATTCTGTGAAGCTCGCAAACCATACCCACGAGATTGTTGGGTCTTCAAGCAGTCCGCAAACTCAACGCTGAACACAAGGGGCTCGACATACCTAGCGAGGACGATGACGAACCCCAAAAGCAGAGCACCGAAAACAAAAGAATTTCCCACAAGAAATCAAAACAGTCAACTCACTTCACGTGACAAAGGGAAAAATAGAGCGCGCCCATAGAGGCACGCGCCATACGGCCTATCCTGAGGAGTCCCGACAATGGTTGTTAAAACCAATCACCTTCGACCATTGAGATTACTCTAGAAGTATCTGAGAATGCAGGTTGGACTACCTTGATATTAGATCCGATAATTGGCGGACTCCAATTTTCACAAGTCCTAATGGACGGCGGCAAAGTGATCTAAACCTGCTATATCAGGACACCATCCGCAAAATGGGGATAGACCCAACCAAATTTCGCCATAGCAACACTTCCTTTCAAGGGTAATGCAGGCCCATATGCCCATTGTACGGGCTCTCATCGCTAGAAGTTGTGTTCGCTCACCCGACAACTTCCGCCTTGAAAAGTTAACTTTCCACCTCGCCCCATTTACAAGTAGCTATCAAGCACTATTGGGACGCGAAGCTTTCGCCCGCTTTAACGCAATACCGCATTATGCATCTCTTACACTTAAAATGCCCGGTCCACGCGGCATTATCTCGTTAAAGGAAACATCGAGGGTTCCTCGAGTCGGAAAATCATGCGTTGCCTTGACAGCCACACAATAAACCGGCTTCACCAATAAAAGCACTTAGACAGGTCATCCGCACCCGGACACGGCTGGACGAGTCCGGCGTAAACATACAAGGGCTTACTAGACGATACCCCGTATAAGGGCTCCGCAAGATGCACAACAAGAGACAATAAAGCTCAATTTTATTCATTTTTGAATTGTACTTCATTTATTTAATATAACTTCCATTTTGCATGACCTTTTCAACTAAGTTCCTCTCTTTACAGATGAACACCGTGCTACACCCGCCCGGATACGGCACAACGGAGACACAAGTGCGACGCAAAGCAGGACCCGTTGCAAGGATTCTTTTCAGATTAAGACCCCACGTAAACCTTTTTTACCGTCTCTTGTTGATACACATCCCCGGTTTCTTGCTATAACCGAGGAGGAGGTCTGGCGTTTTGGCATAGGCCACGTCGAATTTCGCGCATTCGACACCGGGGCTTATTATCAAGGGCGATTGTTCGCCCGTTTTCATAAAGACCGAAAACCTTAGGGAGTGTTGGCGCCTCGAGTTAGGCCTTATATGCATCAGCTCCGAATCATGTCTTTGGTCAAATGTTGGGTTTTCCGGCTCTCGTGTTTTGCTGCCTTACGTTCCGCTCTATCGGCTAATGCGGAACCGGAGAACTATCGCGATTGTGCCCGGTTCGCCAAAGCGAGCACCTCAAGAGAGAAAGCGAAAACCGATCGTCATGATATAGCGTGAGACTGGTCAACCACTCGATGACCCATCGAATCTTTAGAATTCCTCGCATTGACGAAGGGCCGTTTCCCGGCCACGCACATACGCGCCCCGAATTCGGGTGAGCGCGGTGCCCCTAGGGGCTATATAGTAGCCCCACTGTCGAACTCCTATGGCTAAGTGAAAGTGATAAAGCATTATAGTCCGTTGCCTAGTTTGCTGCGCTATCACCTCCTTTGTAGGACCAAGACGTTGGATCAAGTGTGAAAAGGCGCTTTTCGCAGAACACCCCGCATTATATGCGTGGGGGCTGCCAAAGACTGCCATCTTTCAAAGTTATATACACATATACATTAACGGCCGCACAGGAGGTATTTTAATTCTTGAAGGCACAAGTATAAAAAGCTTGTATATTCCATCAAAACATTGTTTCACAATAATACATGTTATTCGAACATAATATCCTTCGAGCACTGCGTCTCTATTAAACGAGCGCCCTGAAGAACTTCCTGAAAATAGTGCTCGACAAGTACTCGGCTTCCGTCCGAATCTTGGGATGCAACATCGGTGGCCTTCATCTCCGCCCAGTATGTCTTGACACGGGCAAGAACCATCCGCGCACCCTCTATGCATGCTGGCCACCTCATTGCTTTGATATGCGGCACCGCACCAAGGAACTGCTGCACCAAGCCAAAATAACTCTTTGGCTCGGGCCTTTTCAGCCACAAATGAGTCACGACATTCTTCATGGCAAGTTCGGACAACCTATTCAGCTCCGCCCATTCGGCCAAATGATCGGTTAATGGAAGTGGACGCTCTGGACTACGGAACTGCGACCAAAACAACTCTTCAATATCCTGATCCTTTCGATCTCCGAAGTGTTCGGCCGCGTCCGCGGCACTCGCCGCCAAGTCCAGATAAGCATCCTCACTACTCCACAGCCGGTCCAACTGAGCATATTTAGGGTCCGTGAACTTCCTCCGCGGCATAAAGGGCTTTCAGCCGCGATATCTCCGCCCGACGAGCTCCTCCTTCATAGCTCTCATCGCGAGAGAGCATCCTTGGCCTCGTGGTGGCCTTCTTCAGTCCTCTTGCTCCGCCGACCTTCTTTTTCAAGACGCCGCAGCGGTCGGTAGCATTCTTCAACTTCACGGCCATCTCGCCATTTCCTTTTTGCTTCGGCAAAGTGAGCAGCCTGTTCGCTTTTAGCTCTTCGCCGCCTTTAAGGCAGCCGCATCACTTTTTCCGCCTGCTCCTTGGCTCGGCAAGCTCGCCGAAGGTTCTCCATGGCAGCAGCACCATCTCGCATCAAGCATACATGTTGTAAGGCACGGGCATCAAGCTCCCTTACCGGGTGTACGCGGAGAAACCACATACCTTGTGACTCGTCTGTCGCTTATTGACAAGCGCGATGTCGGCATCCGCCACGCCAAGTTGCTGCTTTAGTTCGAAATTCATCAGTCCGCTAGCCACCGGACGCCCGCCACCTACATAGGAAGGGCGACATATTATATTCGATTATGATCCTCGCACGCTGTCATTTTTGACAACGCACCGAGTCTCAGGGGCTACTATCTACACAGGGTGCATCTTATATATGCGGAACCATCAAAAGGTACACCATTGCACGTACCTCAAAACCCGTCAGTAAACTCCTGGCGGCCTCATACAACCCGCTTTCCGCGGATGAAATTTTTTCAATCACTGTGCCCATCAATGCACGGTGATCTTCTGAGATAGACACTCGCCCGAGCAGATCCTTCAACTCCTCCGACCGTGCACCAGGAGGTGCCGGACTCGTCCGATGGCCTTTTTCGAAGGCCGGACACGGAGGGCTCCGGGGGGCCCTAAGACCGCACTCCACCCCTGTCGGATTTGGGGAAACCCTCCGCGACAACACCTCAGATCGTCCGCCCGCTAGGCGGTACGGCAGGGGAGGCGTTCCGCCTCCATCATCTCCGGACGAAGATCCTCGACGACGAGCTCGCTAAGAAGGGCTGAGATCCGAACTACAAGGTAAAATTTCGGTCATCTTCAGAAATAAAACAGGATGTCTTTTATTTTATAAACTCCTCTCTACTTACAGCTCAATGAGGGCTGATCTCCTTGGGGAAATAATGCGGCGGGGCATCTTCCGACGCAGGACCTCGCGAAGATTTCTTCCCGCTTTGAGGCCTTGGTATCCGGATCTTCAGAGGCGGTCCTCTTCTCCCTTGGATGGAGGGATTCTCGATCCTCCTTTCTTGATAGCCTCCTTCGCAGAGGCAGTAGCTTCCTTGTTCCCCTTCGCCTTCTCCTAAAGGCGCAGCCTCCAAAGATCTTGGTTAACACTGGATCCGCGTGGTCTCGTGGAGGGGGCCGACACTGATCAGTTTGCTTTCGCTTATCCACTCCTGTTTAAGGGACAACTCTTTAAGGGCAAGTTTATGATAAATATACGGATAGCATGTCAGGTGCACGGACTACTTACTTGAGCATCCGGCGATTGCAGCTCAGACCTGCGTCCTCGGTCAAGTCCGGACACATTGCTTGTGATCCAAGAACAATTTGTACATCTCCACAGGCTATGCCCATAAAATGTTGAAGAGCTCGTGGTCCCTCCGTATTGAACTCCCACAAAGGAGGGGGCGACGTTTGTAGGGCAGGATGCGATTTAATCAGCATGACCTGCGCTACTACGACCAGATTGATCTCTTTCTAGGAGGTCTTGAATACGGCCTCGCAACAAGGGCACGCCCTGGACGGCCCCAAGTCAAGCCCTTTATTGACCCATGACGCCAGCGGTGGAGGACCCGAGCGAAGGCAGGTGGCGCCACCCATTTGGTGCCCCAGGAGCTGTGATATAAAACCACTCTTGTTGCCATAGACTAAGCTCCTCTTGAAAAGAGCCCTCGGGCCATGGGCGTCAGATTTTTGCTTATAACAGCCCCTCCGCACTCTGCTGCTGCCCCTTGATCATCTTCGCTCCACCTTGAAGGTTTTGAGCCACAATCCAAGTGTGGGGTAATGCGGAGGAAGGCTTCAGATACGACGATGAACGACGAGATGTGGAGGATGGACTCGGATCCAAGTCGTGAAATTCCAGCCCGTAATAAAACATAAGCCCTCACGAAGGGGTCCGCCGGAAACTTAGCCCCAAGGAAGTGAGACGTGAACACCACGCTTTCACCGGCTGGGAGAAGGAATAACCTGCCCTTGGGCAGGCAGCCTATGCAAGATTTCACGGTTAGATACCGGCATCTCTTAGCTTTAGGACGCCTTCTTCCGTGACGGAGGAAGGCATCCACCGCCTTGAAGGTCGGAGCCGACATCATCGAAGGTCCGAGCGCTGAATCTGGAGCTTTGGGTGTTGGGACTCAAGCGAGGGGCGGATTCGATTGAGATTGAGGAAAAGAGCGGGCCTTGGTCTCTTTATAAAGAGGTTGAATACCAGGAGCCCTCCCATGACCGCTCGGGGCTCGCCGATAGAGGAGGCGTGCTAACGGTCGAGCACGATTGGGTTACCCATGCCCGTATTGATGAGAATCCGGAATAAGGGGACACGATCTCTCGCTTTGACAAGACTTGCCAAGGAAACCGCCTCGCTAAACGCTACTGAGGTGGGACAAGAAAACGATTCAATAAAGGCTTGGCCATGGCGTGATGTCACGCCATGAATACGCCGCCAGATTGAACTTGTGTAAATATTATTCTCTACGGTGGTATGTGGAGCTTATTTTGCAGAGCGGACACTATCCTTGTGTTCAAAATCTTCTATGAAGTATTCAGAGGAGGAACCCGCCTTGCAATGCCGAAGACAATATGCGCGCGGACTAAATCGTCATTGAAGCCCGGTTCAGGGGCTACCGAGGAGTCCTCGATTAGGGGTGTCCGGATAGCGGACTATAACCTTTGGCCGGACTCGGACTATGAAGATACAAGATTGAAGACTTCGTCCCGTGTCCGGATGGGACTTTCCTTGGCGTGGAAGGAAAGCTTGGTGATATGGATATGTAGATTTCCTACCATTGTAACCGACTATGTGTAACCCTAACCCTATTCGGTGCCTATATAAACCGGTGGGTTTTAGTCCGAGGATCTAACAACAATCATACCATAGGCTAGCTTCTAGGGTTTAGCCTCTCGATCTCGTGGTAGATCTACTCTTGTACTACCCATATCATCAATATTAATCAAGCAGAGTAGGGTTTTACCTCCATCGAGAGGGCTCGAACACAGGTAAAACATCGTGTCCCTTGTCTCCTGATACCATCCGCCTAGACGCACAGTTCGGGACCCCCTACCCGAGATCCGCCGGTTTTGACACCGACAAAGACCAAGACCAGCAGAGCGGCAGGAAGGAGGTCATCGTGGAGCCCAGGACGGCGTCACCATCAGAGCCTTTGGCAGCCGAAGACCAACTTTAGTCAGGATAAGTGTACTAGATGTTCCCCTTCAAAATGGCCAATTGTTGGCGCCCTTCTCGCTCATTATTTGGGAAGAGGCCCAGGGCCTCCCTCTATAAATAGGACTAGCCACCACAGAGAGACGGACGGGGAAAAACCGACCAGAGAGAGAGAGAAGTGGCTGGATTCACCCAAGCAGTCCACCGCACCAGCTCAAGAACAGCCCCGCGCGAGGCTGTTCTTCCTTTGTAGTATTCATCATCAGCCCCTGAGGCAATCCACCACACCACACACTGGAGTACGGTATTACACCACAACGGTGGCCCAAACCAGTATAAACCTTGTGTCTCGTGTGCTGTTCTTCGTTCATAGTTTAGATCCCTTACAAACCATCAACGCGTGAGATGGTAGGGGAAAGATCTCCTCACGCACCCCAGTGTTCGAACCTCAAGGGTCTGCCGGAACCCGTAATCAGACATTTGGCGCGCCAGGTAGGGGGTGCGCCGGTATCTTTCTTCCGCTGGTCACGTGTGATCTTCCGTCGTGTCCATGGCTGACGCCGCCGAGCTCGCGCCGAAGCGCTGGCTGCTCACGCTGCTTGAGTCGCCAGACGGCTCCTGCCGGGCGGACACCCCGCCATTCCCGTCGCCGCCGCTAACGCCCACCTGCCCGGCGGGGAACGAGAAGCAGGCCTCGTCCCTGCATCCATCGGTGAGGCGAGAAGGCCGCACCGCTACTCCTTCGCTCGCCCCTGCTGGTTCTTCGTCCCACGCGCTCCGCGCTCCCATGGAGGCTCGAGCTGCGCTCATCGCGGCAAACAAGCTCCTGCACTACCGCCCTGTCGACGACGTCTACGAGGAGTGGCTCGACCGCGTCGCCGAGCTCGTCCGCGCCGCAGGGGGCTCCCCCGTGCCGTCCCTCTCGTTGCCTTGCCCCGCACCCCGCATGGGAGGCAGGGAGCCGGAGGTGCCCCCACCACCTCCTCCCCAAGAAGGCGCCCTAGCTCCGAGGCGTGCGGCCCCGGGCCGAGACCCTCCACGTCTGGCGCCCACGCAACAAGAAAGGAGCTGCCTGGAGATCCCTCGTCCCCAAGAAGGTGCTCGCGTGCTCAAAGCACCGGAGCGCCGCGACCGCGCTCCAGCACCACCGCGTCAAGACCCCGTGCTGTTGCTCCAGCGGTGCTGGAATCCACAAGAGCAAGCTCCGATCGCCAGAGAGCCCTGTGGCTACTGCAGGCTGCCGCGCTTTTCACCGCCTGAAGCACGCAGCCGCATGGCCCGGCAAGTTCAAGCCTGACCTGCCTCCTCGCTATGACGGCACTACCGGCCTCGCTGAGTTCCTTCAGCTCTATGAGCTGGGCATCGCCGCCAACAGGACGTAAAAGGTCATGGCGAATTGGTTCCCTATGGCGCTCAAGGACGGAGCCCGAACTGCTCTCGACTCGCTCCGCACGATCTCCTCTCGACGAGATGCGCACCCGCTTCATCGCCAACTTCAAGGCATTTCGCGACGGCCTCCGGCCGCGGAGCGATATGCACCACATCAACCAGCAGCCAGGAGAGACCCTGCAGAAGAACATCCGGTGCTTCAACAACGCCCGCCTCAAAATCCCCAAGGTGAATGAGGAAGCCATCATCTCAGCCTTCTCCGATGGCGTGCGTGACGTCAAGATGAAGGAGGAGCTAGCAATGCATGAAGACCTGTGCACATCCCTGGAGCTGTTCAACTTGGCGACCAAATGCGCCAGGGCTGAGGAAGGGCGCCTCTCCCTCCTCGAGCTTCTGGCTGCCGATCCAGAAGAGAAGAAGCCCAAGGTCAAGGATGTGAAGCGCAAGGGGGCTGTCGTGCTCGCGGCAGAACCAGACACCAAGCAAGGCAGGGATCAGCCCGAGTCATCCGAAGGCAGCCGGTACTGCGTGTACCACAACCTCCACACCCACAACACCAACGAATGCCAGGAGCTCAGGGCCGTGCGAGAAGGGCGTACCGGCCGACGCCCCGAGCGCAATGATCGGGGCTACGATCGAGGAGGAGGAAGAGGCACGGGACGCTAGGAAGACCATGGCCCTCGCCAAGGATGGCGTGACAGACCTCGCGAGGACCGCTGGCAGGACCAGCCTCGTGAGGGAGGTTGGAGGGACCAGCCTCGTGAGGACCGCCCTCAAGGCAACGCAGGGCTCCCACCTCTGCCGCAGCCGCCAAGGAGGTACGAAGACAATCATCAGGACGAGGGGGCTGGGGGCTTCCAGGAGCCGCGCGCGATCGCTTGCATCCTGGGTGGCGCTCAGGCCCCAGCCTCTCAGCGCATCTTCAAGCAGTTTGCTCGCGAGGTGAATGCAGTCCTCCCCAAGCTAGAGGCCACGCGCCCTCTCAGGTGGTCGACGTGCGCTATCACGTTCAGCTCAACGGACCAGCTCAAGTGCGCGGCAACGGCCGGAGTCCTCCCCATGCTTTGCTCACAAGTCATCAGCAACGTGCAAGTCACCAGGACCCTCATCGACGGCGGAGCAGGACTCAACGTCCTATCTGTCGAGACATTCAATGATCTCCAAGTGCCATACGATCAGCTTCAGCCGACCAAGCCTTTCTCAGGAGTCACCGACGGCTCCACCGTCCCGATAGGGCAAGTTCGCCTTCCTGACACCTTCGGACAGCGCAACAACTACCGCGCCGAGCTCATCGACTTCGATGTCTCCCATATTCGCCTGCCATACAATGCCATCCTCGGGTACCCAGCTTTGGCCAAGTTCATGGCGGTGACTCACCATGGCTACAATGTCCTCAAGATGCCAGGAAGCGGAGGAGTCATCACAGTGCCTTGTGAGGAAAGGGATGCAGTGTGCTCTCTTGAGCGTGCCTTCCAAGCCGCAGCAATCGAAGACCCAGATCACAGGAGCGGAAGACTTCCCGAGGTGATCCCTAAGAAGAAGAAGGCTTCGCCTGGTCCAAGCCCTCATGGGGTCGGCACCTCCGGAGGCGTGGCAGCAGGACCCGCGCCTGTTCAAGGGGTGCCCCCCTCTGTCGCATAGGAAGGCGCGCCCGGCGCCCTCCTTAGGCGGGGCTCGGGGGCTCTTTCATGGCGAGCCACCGACCTAGCCGGGGTCATGAGGGAGGCGCTCGGGCACCACTTGGAGGCGTGCTTCAAGGCACGTTTCCCTCAGGAAGATATGAGGCAAGGAGGGCCAAACCCTCAGGAGTTCATCACGAGGAACACACAGGAGCTACAGTAGTCAAGAGTCATGCGTGGCTGTCGCCGCTTGCCCGCCGTGGCCCCACATCCAGGCGAGGATGCTGGGCTGCAAATCTGCATCGACATACCAGGGCTCAACCAGGCCGCGTCTCAGGAGCGCCTCTGGCCCTCATGCGTGGGGCGTTGCGAGGGTCCGCCTCACAGCTACGTCCGCATGCCCTTCGGCCTGCCGAACACGGTTGCTGCCCATCAGCGCCTGCTGAGGTGCGCTCTGGAGGCTAAGGAGGTCAAGCAATGCGTGATCCTAGCAGAGATGGAGATGGCTCTCGAGTAACCCCCCGTGCCCCCGGAGCCTCCCGAGGCTCCAGGTCCGGAGGGCTCGTGAGGGCCAGCTTCCTCATCACGCGTCATCCGCTACCTCAACATCCCGCCATCTCCGACCATATCAGGTGACACCTTTCCAAGTTCCGTTTTCAGCTGGGAGCGCCCCTCGGGCTGCATCATTCCCAGGCCGCGTGGGTCCGTCCCTGCGGCATGTATCTGTTTTGCTTATGTTCTTTACTTACCTTGTTGGGGGCGCCCCTCGGGCTGCATTATCCCCAAGTTGCTCGGGCCGGACCCAGTGGCGTGTGCTTTCTCCGCACCTATCTAGATGGATTTGCTCCTTCGCGCTTAACCTGATTCACGCAATTATTTCCTACTACCTGTCGCGGGCCTCTCCGCCCTAATGCAAAGCGCTTGCACGTTAAAAGGGGGGTACCTGAGCATTGCGACTCATGGGCTCTTACTAGCTCTCTAGCCCTCACCCCCTGGCCTTGACCCACGGCATCGCGACCTGTCATACCAGCGGCGGGTGAGCTCGCTCGAGGGCCGGGACCTGAGGGCGTAGAGCATTTGCATTCTAACCCTGCAGGAACACACCAATGATAAAGGCCCAGAGCCAGGCGCAACCCGCCTTGATGTAGGTCCTCATGAGTCCCGTGCTGGCTCACGGGTACACAGATACACCTCTCCTAGCCCTACCGTGCGGCCACGTGTCACGGGCGGGCTGACACGCCCGGGGCTCGCCCCGAGGGGGAGCCCTCCCACGAACCGTGGAAGCACCATGCGCACTTGCCGACGACATCTGCGGAGGAGCGGCTATGCCCGTACACATATGGAAGCGCTATGCTCCGCGCTGGTGATAAACAACTAAGGGCGGCTCACAACTGTATCAACCTCAGGGAGCCCAGAGCTCAGTGTCCGGCGCCATCACAACGCCTCCCCTCGGGAGTGCCGCGCAAGGGGGATGGAAACGGGGACTACGCCCGGGCCACGCCCGAGCGTACGCCACCCAGCCAGGTCCCTCGTACCTAGTCGTCACGCGCCTCCCCGAGCGGAGCCAAGGTATGAAAATTCGTTTGAACGTCAAGGGGGACTCCTAAGCATCGCGACTCAGGAGCCTAACTAGTCACGTAGCCCCTCACTCCTTAGTCCCGTCCTGGTCTCCGTCGGGCTAACGGGCGGCCGAGGTATGCGCGGGGCAGCCCCGCCGACGTAGAACGACCAATCCACTCCTATGCCTCCCGTCCCTACTTGTTGTTCACGCGTCAAGGGGGACTCCTAAGCATCTCTACTCAGGAGCCTAACTTGCCACGTAGCCCCTCACTCCTTGGTCCCGTCCTGGTTTCCGGTCGGGGCTAACGGCGACTGAGGTATGCGCGGGGTCGGGCCCTGCCGACGTAGAACACACGCAAGTAGGAGGGAAGAATGTGAATTCAAAGCAAATATTACAAGCCATAAATCGTTTCACAACGCCAAACACATGTTTAAATGCCTCCACGAGGCATGGTGCATGTTGCAGGAATTAAAACAGAGCGCAAGCTGCGAAGGGATCACTTTCCTGTGGCGCCTCCACCTCCCGAGGCCGCGGAGCTGGCAGCACCACGCCCAGGCAACGTGCTGAAGGCACGGAACTTCCCCAGCAGGGCCTCGGCTCGGCCTTTCACGGCCTCAGCAACAGCAGCAGCAGCAAGGTCGCCGCTCAGAGGCTCCAGCAGGCCGTTAAGATCGACGCTGGGGTCGCGAAGGTAGATGTGGCTGAGGACACGCGTTAGCGCTGCAGAAGACAGGGCATGCGCCTCGGCCTTGGCCGTGGAGCCAAGGCCGTCCGCGACATCTACAAGTGCACGAACCAAGAAAGGAAGCAGCTCGGCGGGGCCATCCTCTGCACCAGCCAGCGGCTTCTCCAGGCCACCCTCATAGAGCGTCTTCAACGCGGCGCGAGCCTTCTCTTCCAACCTGGCGAAGGCCACCCGATCCTCGGCCAGGATCTTTGCCTTCGTGTCTAGCTCGATCCTCTCTGCTTTCAGCGACTGTTCCAGCGTCTCCAACCGGCCACGGCAGCCATCAAGCTCGGCGTCCCAGTCCCTGACGGTGACCTCCCGAGCCTCCATCTCATTCTCCTTCTCCTAGCGGCGCGGACCTCCTTAAGCGAGCTTCGTCGCGCGAGCCTTGCCTTCGACCTCCATCGCTTTGCAGCGGTCCTGGCGTCCTTGGCGTCGCCACAGGCACATCGCGGCGGCCACAGCCTAGCAGCGTCTTGCTTCTCCCCATCGGCCGCAGCGGCGCTGCTTGGCTCCCGCCGGACGGAGGCAGCAGAGCAGGCCCAGCCGAAGCTAGCTCAAGCGCCGCCACCGAGGCGGGATCAGATACGAGATCCTCTGCGGCGGCTCGCTTTCTTTGGCAGCTGGTCCAGATGGCCGAGGATCAAGGGACTGGAGCCGGTGGAGCAGTGTAGGAGACGGCAGCGTGATCACGGCACAGGAAGGAGGAGCCCCACAGGCCTTGGGCACCTCGGCGACAACGTCAAGCGAGAGCACCTCCAGTCGTGGGCTGGGCCACGGGCTGACTCACGCCAGAGTGCCCTGCTGGGCTCGCGAGGATGACGGGCAGGGGAGGCGCGAGCTTTGCTGCCTCCTTTCCCCGCAGACGGAGCCGCAGCCCCGGTAGGCGAACCCGCCTCAAGCAGGGCCGCAGAATCCCCCTTTGGCCTTTTTGCTGTAGGTGCCGACCTGGTCAAGAGAATATAGACGTGAAGCCTCGGCGGCAGAAGCAGAGCAGAACACGGGTACTGGTCATCGTCCCCGGACTCAAGCAGCCTCCGGCCGAACTTGAAGCCTGAAAGCCTGCAGCTAGGGTCGGCCTTGGGAGGCCCGGAAGCAGTAGCTGCGTCGCGAGGGCCGGAGCTGGCCTCAGACCGCCTCGGAGCCAGAACGGACCCTGGGAGAACCAGCCCCGACCTGCCCTTCCTTGGAACCAGGGGAGAATCCTCCCCTCCTCGCCTGGCACCGGCCTCGTCATCGTCCGGCATGGAGGCGAAGGCGTGGGACCTGCGCCGAGGAAGAATCCCCGACTCCTCGCTAGTCGCCTCGAAGTCATACTCTTATTCCTCCACCTCCTCTTCTTCCTCCTCGCTCCCGCTGGAGTTGCTGGAGGAAACATTCACCGTCACCAACATCGTCAGATCCTCGGGAGCCCCGGCGGGCACCAGCCCCTCACCATTGAAGGTGGGCATGGCGCTCACCACTTGCTCCCAGTCGCCGCGAAGGAACAGGGGTACGGGAGCGCCCTCCGGCTTCGCCGCGTCTCCCCCGACCAAGGAATGGAGAGCCGTGACCAGATCTTCGTCAGAGAGGGCCTCGGAGCTCAGGCGAAGGGCGTCGCCTGCCTCCCCAAGCCTCCACAGCGGGAGCGAATGCTCGGAGCGGAGCCACCAGTGTTCCAGAACTCCTCAGAGCGTGGCCCGGTCAGCCGCGCCCCCAAGCTGCCCGGCCTCAGTCCGCGTCTATCCTCTTCAGCACCATCTTCGCACGAGGGTCGACGAGCTCCGTGCGAGACCACGCATCAACGGTCGTGGGCTGCCCCGGCGGCAGCGCCAGTCAAGGTTACCGCTTCGGTGCAACAAGACCAAGACCAGCAGAGCGGCAGGAAGGAGGTCATCGTGGAGCCCAGGACGACATCACCGTCAGAGCCTTTGGCAGCCGAAGACCAACTTTAGTCGGGATAAGTGTACTAGATGTTCCCCTTCAAATGGCCAATTGTTGGCGCCCTTCCGCCATTATTTGGGAAGAGGTCCAGGGCCTCCTCTATAAATAGGACTAGCCACCACGAGAGAGAGAGGACGGATGAACCTACCAGAGAGAGAGAGAAGCGACTGGACTCACCTAAGCAGTCCATCGCACCAGCTCAAGAACAGCCCCTCATGAGGCTGTTCTTCCTTTGTCTTATTCTTCATCAGCCCCGAGCCAATCCACCACACCACACCTTTGAGTAGGGTATTACACCACAACGGTGGCCCGAACCAGTATAAATCTCGTGTCTCTTGTGCTGTTCATCGTCCTAGTTTAGATCCCTTGCAAATCATTAACACGTGAGCTGGTAGGGGAAAGATCTCCATGCGCACCCAGAGTTCGAACCTCAAGGGTCTTCCGGAACCCGAAATCCGACAGGGCTGGGCCCAGCACGCACGCCGATCAGCACAGGAACCTCACGAGGCTCTCTCGGGCAGGTCAGCAGACCCTTCAGGAGCCCTGCCGGCGACTCTCGACCTCACAATACGATTCAGGGTCTGCCCTAGCTAAGGTAAACCGCAGCGGCAAGACTTGCCATCAGACACATGGCAGGCCAAAACGGACCCTTGACTCAGCGCAGAGAGATAGAAATCATGATTCATTTACATGAGGGGCTCCCCCTCCCAAAATGCTCTCACAATCTTTAGGGGCCACGCCCAAGTTTTGCATACAGGGTGAAGCAGTAAAAGGGACGAGAAATTAGCCAGATATGTCGCTCGCCGTGTCCTCCGCGCAATCTTCGGACGCGCCGCTCACGTCGCTGACGTCGTCGTTGGCACCGCCGCCGCCATCACCAGCGTCGGTATCCCCATCGTCGACCACGTCGCCTCCGTCGGCGGCGACTACCACCGCGTCTTCCTCTGAAGTAAAGGCTCTGACCAACGCATCCACATTGTCTTCCACCCCCCGCGCCAGGTCGCCACGGACGGCCTGCGGTACGGGGGCAATGGCGGCGTCAAAATAGAAGTCGTAGAAGGTGTTCCTGAGTTGGATGAAGACGCGAGAGACGCGCGCCCGAGAAGGCCCTGGCTTCTCTCCTCCATGAGCCGGCGAGCCCTGTCAGAACGGGCTTCCAGGCGCGTCACCACATCGGTGAAGAAGGTCAGGTGGCTGGCGTAGTCATTTGAGTGAGGAGGCGGTGCATTCTTGTCGCAGATGTAGCCCAGGGCGGTATTAGCCCTGTTCCGGAGATCCTGAAGCATGGGGGCGTGCTCGCGCTCCAACGTCCACCGTTGGAACACTCCCTCCCTGTTTTGCCGCGTGACGGCCTCGGCATCATCAACCCGTTTTCGGAGAGAAAGCAGCTCAGCGCGGGCGGAGGCCAAGTCCGATCAAGGCCCGTGACTGTGGAGGCGATCGTGGCCTCCCCACGCCTCTCGCCTCGTCCAACACTGGGCTCGAGGGCAGCGGCCCTGCCCGCATCCTCTGTTCCTGCGAGCTTCAACTTCAAGTCATACCTACCCTCCAGGTCTGCGCGAACCTCGGCCACCCGGCGGTCGACTTCCTCTTGGACCCTGGCCTCACGAGCCCCGACAGCATCTTCCGCCTGAGCAACTTGACGCCTCTCGTCTCCGGTTGCTCGAGCACAAGATCGCGCCTGTGGCTTCAGGCAGCCTTCCTCACGCCTCCAGACCTCTTCTTCCTCGGCCAGGCGTCCCCTCGGCCGACGCAAGGGCGGCTCTGCGCGCATCCACCTGCTGCTCGAGGGACGAACTCCAGGCCTGGAGATCCCACGCGCGTTTCTCCGCAGCCTTGCGACGGTGATCAACCTCGCGAGCCTCCTCCAAGGCTCGAGAGCAAGCTTCGCGGGAGACCTTTAGGGACACCTCGGCCTTCGCATTGTCGAGATCACGCTGATAGTGGCCAAGGTTGATGGCCACCCTCAGCTTACGCCATTCCTCCACTAGCCGCAGACCTTCAGCCTCAAGGCGCAAGTCGACGCCCGCAAGTTCTTCACCGAATCGGCTCATCGCGCCCATCGCCTCTTGGAAGAGCTCATGGCGAATGACGCTTCGCCCGCGCTCGGACTCGAAAGCACGGCCCACCTTGTCCTCCACCTCAGGGGCTGCAGGCGGGACATCAAGTGGCGCACCGCCTCTCGGCAGGGGGCTGGGGGCTGGTGTTGCACCAGGCGCCGGCCCGACCTCGCGAGAAGCTCCGGCCAGATGCGGCCTGCTGCTTGAGGAGGAGCCGAAGGACAAAGTCAACCAGTTGCTGTCCATCACCAGAGGAGGAGATCAGGGAACGCCCGCCAGGTTCCAAGCCGGACCGTGTAGGAAGGGCAGCGAGGGCACATATTCGAGGCTCCCTGAAGGCGAGCGCACCCCCTTTATCGACCCAGTTCCGGGCGCGGCGTACATGCTCAGGGTGCACAAGGCCAGCGGGGGTGCCGCGGAAGGCGAGGATTGCTTCACGAGGGATCCAATGGCCCTGGCAGAAGCGGTCCTGAAAAACTAACATCGGGAAGGAAATCGGCAATCAAGAAATCACAAGGTGCAGTACTTACTCATCGATAGCCAAGTACTTTCACCACTTCAACAGCCCGAAGATGCTTTTGCTGCTCGGGGATCCTTTCCTCTTGCGGAGCTCCTCGAAGTCCATGCAAAGCCGATGGAGCGCTGGACGTGGACGGCGGTCGAGGCGGGGCCAAGAAGAGCTTGAGAGACAACTTTGGGGTGCTGGCTGCGGCGAAGCAGTCGGGCGCCTCGCCACGACCTCCCTAGGCTTCGGGCTTTGACCTCGGGAATCGCATGCTGCGCGTCGCCTCGGTGACCGACGCCCAGGGGAGGGATCGCGAGCCCCCGAGGACGACGCTCCCGGATCTCCGCACGACATGTGCTCTTCAGGGCTGGGGCCGCCGGCCTCCGTCGGAGCTCGCCCTCCTGCACCCTCACTCGGGACGAGCTCGGCACCGGTGATGAGGAGCGGACCACGTCGGCAGAGATTCTCGGGGGCCCACCAGCCGATCGGGCGCAGCCCCACTCATCAAAGGAGGGCATGCTCATGTAAAACTCATCCCTTGTTCTCGCAGCAGACAAAGCAAACAACTCTTCCGGCATGTAAATGCGGCGAGAGGGGTTCCTGTCAGGACCATAAGCATTGTCTCTCGTGTCTTAAGAGGAAGCCCTTCCTCTTGAAACCTCATGTGATCCTGACTGCTGAGCAAGGCCCACATCGGGCGGGAATGGCGCAGAAGCAGAGCGACTTGGCGCTTGACGAACTCCTTCACCACCATAGGCGCAGTCACACCGCGGTCGTTCAACCTCCTCAGCCTGGCCCAGACGGGAGCGAGGCGGGGGCTCGTGAGCTTCTGATGGCCCCAATCGGAGTTCGGAACAGCAGGCCCCACCGGGGCATGTAGCAGAGGGCTGAGCACACCGGCGTCAACGAACATCCATCGTGTCCGGAACTCGCTCGTGGATGAAGGGAGCTCAAAGTCAATCCTTGCACCTGCCGTCGCGGCCGCGGCCTAGAAGCTCACACACCCCGAGCACTGCTGAGGGTCGGCCAGGTGCAGTGAGAAGAAATGATGGAGGAGGGCCACCGAAGGATCGATACCCACCATGGCTTCGCACACAAAGGCGAAGACAGCAAGAAGAGTCACCGATTGAGGGTCAAGATGCAGCATAAGGATCTGATAATGCTCGAGCACCGCGTTAAAGAAGGCGGAGAAGGGAGGAATCAGGCCAGCCCACAGGGCATCGATGAAGATTGGGACTTCAGTGGCTGCCCGAGCCATGCGAGTGCAAGACACGGGCCAAACCACTGTATCTCCCCACTAGTTGAAGCTGGAAGCAAGCATTGGACGCACCTTGTAAATGGCCTCGTCGTTGAGCACCCGGGATCGGCCCAGCGCCGGCTCAACAGCCGGAGGCGCGCTTGGCGGAGACAGGGGCTTCTTCCCCTTGTCTACTTGCTTCGGCGCCATGGCAGCAAAGCGGGCAGAGGGCAGGTCAGATTGGAGAAGAGAAACAGAGTCTCGAGGTAGCAGAGAGATTGGGGAAGCAAGCCGCAAATGACGTAGGAATAACTGTGTAGGTCGCGGGGGCCGCGCAGCCAGGCGAATTCTAAGGCAGCGTGGGGAAGCGGAGACGCCCACGTCCAATCAACCGCCACGCGTCAACCGAGGCTGCAGGCTTTTGGGGCCCGCAGCGCTCCGTACTTGGCCCTTGGCTTCGCCTCGAAGCCAAGCCCGAGCGCGCCTTGGGCCCGGGGGCTACTGTCGGCGTTCTGGGAACGGGGGTCCCCAGACTTGCCTGCCTGCGGCCCACGGTGTGGCTAAGCTAGCGGGCCGCACGACCCACCTTCATCGACAAGGCAATCAAGACCTTCACGAGGGGCCAAGCCTCACGAGGCAGACGATGCAAGACCTCCTCAGGAGTGGCCTAGCCAGGCAGGCTCACGAGGAGCGGAGATATCAAGGCGGGGCAAACCTCACGAGGCTCTCGTGACGTGAGCCATAACGATCGACACCAGGCAGGCGCCAGGCGGGCGCCAGGGCGCGCAGCGTCCTTGTTTCCTCTTTGGTGCTAAGGAAGCAAGCGCAGGCGCGGAGTACCGAGGCGTCAAGCAAAGGTTTCCATATCGGTGCAACGAGCCAAGACCAGAAGGACGGCAAGACGGAGGTCACTATGGAGCCCAAGACGGCGTCATCACCAGAGCCTTTTGCAGGCAAAGACCGCTTTCGTCAGGATAGCTTGTACTAGTTGTGCCCTTTCAAATTCGCCCGCCATTGTTGGCTCCCTTCCCGCTCAATATTTGGGGAGAGGACCAGGGCCTATATAAGTAGAGCTAGCCACCACAGAGAGGACAGGTTGAACTGACCAGGTTCTCATCCACCAATCCACAGAGCACAAGAACACCTCAACCTCAGGAGGCTGTTCTTCCCCTTGTACTGTTCATCATCAGCCCAAGAGGCAATCCAGCACCACACACTGGAGTAGGGTATTACACCACAACGGTGGCCCGAACCAGTATAAACCTCATGTCTTTCTGTGTTGCGAGTTCGTCGAGTCCGTCCGTGAGATCTTAGCGAGCTACGGCGCGGATCGGTAGGACGGAAAGAACTTCGCGTGCACCCCAGAGTTCGAACCTTAAGGGTTTTGCCGGAACCCGTGATTGGACAGAGCATTTCTTCAAAAATACTAAAGCACACCTTGCTCAAAAAGATATAAGTGTAGCACTAGAGCAAGTCCATAGCTCATAAAAATTTAAGTGAAGCATAGAGAGCAATTCTAACAAGTCATGACATAATTTTGGCTCTCTCAAATAGGTGTGTCCAGCAAGGAATCAGGACTCAAAACACAAAATAAAACAAGCAAAGATTCATATCATACAAGACGCTCCAAGCAAAACACATAGTATGTGACGAATAAAAATATAGCTTCGAGTAAAATACCGATGGTCGTTAGAAGAAAGTGAAGGAAATATGCCCTAGAGGCAATAATAAAGTTATTATTTATTTCCTTATATCATGATAAATGTTTATTATTCATGCTAGAATTGTATTAACCGGAAACATAATACATGTGTGAATACATAGACAAACAGAGTGTCACTAGTATGCCTCTACTTGACTAGCTCGTTAATCGAAGATGGTTATGTTTCCTAACCATAGACATGAGTTGTCATTTGATTAACGGATCACATCATTAGGAGAATGATGTGATTGACATGACCCATTCCGTTAGCCTAGCACTTGATCGCTTAGTATGTTGCTATTGCTTTCTTCATGACTTATACATGTTCCTGTAACTATGAGATTATGCAACTCCGTTTACGGAGGAACACTTTGGTACTACCAAACGCCACAACGAATCGGGTGATTATAAAGGAGTACTACAGGTGTCTCCAAAGGTACATGTTGGGTTGGCGATTTGAGATTAGGTTTTGTCACTCCGATTGCTCTGGAGAGGTATCTCTGGGCCTTCTCGGTAATACTCATCACCTAAGCCTTGCAAGCATTGTAACTAATGAGTTAGTTATGAGATGATGTATTACGGAACGAGTAAAGAGACTTGCCGAACTAGATTGAACTAGGTATTGATACCGACGATCGAATCTCGGGCAAGTAACATACCGATGACAAAGGGAACAAAGTATGTTGTTATGCGGTTTGACCGATAAAGATCTTCAGAGAATATGTAGGAGCCAATATGGGCATCCAGGTTCCGCTATTGGTTATTGACCGAGAATAGTTCTAGGTCATGTCTACATAGTTCTCGAACCCGTAGGGTCCGCACGCTTAAGGTTTCGATGACGGTTATATTATGAGTTTATGAGTTTTGATGTACCGAAGGAGTTCGGAGTCCCGGATGAGATCGGGACATGACGAGGAGTCTCAAATGGTCGAGACGTAAAGATCGATATATTGGACGACTATATTCGAGTTCGGAAAGGTTCGAATGATCCGGTATTTTTCGAGTACCGAGAGTTACGGAATTCGCCGGGAGAAGTATTGGGCCTTATTGGGCCTCGGGAAAGAGAGAGGGCTGCCTAGGGCAGGCGCGCGCCCCATGGCCTAGTCCGAATTGGACTAGGGGGCGCACCTTCCCTCTTCCCCTTCCCCAAGTCCTAGTCCAACTAGGAAAGAGGGGGAGTCCTACTCCGGTGGGAGTAGGACTCCTCCAGCGCCGCCTCAAGGGCCGGCCGCACTTCTTGCTCCTTTATATACGGGGCAGGGGGCACCCCATGACACAAGTTGATCTACGGATCTTTCCTTAGCCGTGCGGTGCCCCTTCCACCATATTCCACTTCGATCATATCGTCGCGGAGCTTAGGCGAAGCCTCGCGCGGAGAAGTCATATCGTCGCGAGCTTAGGCGAAGCCCTGCGTCGGTGGAGCATCAACATCGCCACCACGCCGTCGTCTTGACGGAACTTATCCCGACACTTTGCTGGATCGAGTCCGGGATCGCCATCGAGTTGAACGTGTGCAGAACTCGGAGGTGCCGACGCTCGTGCTTGGATCGGTCGGATCGTGAAGACGTCGACTACATCAACCGCGTTGTTATAACGCTTCGCTTTCGGTCTCACGAGGGTACGTGGACGGACCTCTCCCTCTCGTTGCTATGCCATCACCATGGTCTTGCGTGATCGTAGGAAATTTTTGAAATTACTACGTTCCCCAACAATGGCATCCGAGCCTGGTTTTATGCGTTGATGTCATGTGCACGAGTAGAACACAAGTGAGTTGTGGACGATACAAGTCATACCGCCTACCAGCATGTCATACTTTGGTTCAGCGGTATTGTGAGATGAAGCGGCCCGACCGACATTACGCCAGACGCTTACGCGAGACTGGTTTCACCGCCCGAGCACTCGTTGCTTAAAGGTGACCGGCGGTGTCATCTCTCTCACTTTAGTTGAATCGTGTGGCTACGCCGGTCCTTGAGAAGGTTAAACGGAGTCTATTTGACAAGTATCGCTGTGGTTTTGATGCGAGGTAAGAACGGTTCTTGCTCAGCCCGTAGCAGCCACGTAAAACTTGCAACAACAAAGTAGAGGACGCCTAACTTGTTTTTGCAGGCATGTTGTGATGTGATATGGTCAAGACGTGGTGCTATATTTTATTGTATGAGATGATCATGTTTTGTAACCGAAGTTATCGGCAATCGTGGGAGCCATATGGTTGTCGCTTTATTGTATGAAATGCAACGCCATGTAATTGCTTTACTTTATCACTAAGGAGTAGCGATAGTCGAGAAGCAATAGTTGGCGAGACGACAACGATGCTACGATGGAGATCAAGGTGTCGCTACCGGTGACGATGGTGATCATGACGTTGCTTCGCGATGGAGATCACAAGCACAAGATGATGATGACCATATCATATCACTTATATTGATTGCATGTGATGTTTATCCTTTATGCATCTTATCTTGCTTTGATTGACGGTAGCATTATAAGATGATCTCTCACCAAAATTATCAAGAAGTGTTCTCCCGAGTATGCACCGCTGCGAAAGTTCTTCGTCTTTGAGACACCACGTGATGATCGGTGTGATAGGCTCTACGCTCAAATACAACGGTGCAAAACAGTTGCGCACGCGAATACTCAAGTTAAACTTGACGAGCCTTGATATAACAGATATGGCCTCGAACACGGAGACCGAAGGTCGAACGTGAATCATATAGTAGATATGATCAACATAGTGATGTTCACCATTGAAACTACTCCATCTCACGTGATGATCGGACATGGTTTAGTTGATTTGGATCACGAATCACTTAAGATGACTAGAGAGATGTCGTCTAAGTGGGAGTTCTTAAATAATATGATTAATTGAACTTAAATTTATCATGAACTTAGTCCTGGTAGTATTTTGCAAATTATGTTGTAGATCAATAGCTCGCGTTGTTGCTTCCCTATGCTTTTATATGTTTGTTTTGATATATTCCTAGAGAAAAATTATGTTGAAAAATGTTAGTAGCAATGATGCGGATTGGATCCGTGATCTAAGGTTTATCCTCATTGCTGCGCAGAAGAATTATGTCCTTAATGCACCGCTAGGTGACAGACCTATTGCATGAGCAGATACAGACGTTATGAACGTTTGGCTAGCTCAATATGATGACTACTTGATAGTTTAGTGCACCATGTTTAACGGCTTAGAATCGGGACTTCAAAGACGTTTTGAACGTCATGGACCATATGAGATGTTCCAGGAATTGAAGTTAATACCCGAGTTGAGAGATATGAAGTCTCCAACAAGTTCTATAGCTAAAAGATGGAGGAGAATCGCTCAACTAGTGAGCATGTGCTCAGATTGTCTGAGTACTTCAATCGCTTGAATCAAGTGGGAGTTAATCTTCCAGATAAGATAGTGATTGACAGAATTCTCTAGTCACCATCACTAAGTTAGTAGAACTTCGTGATGAACTATAGTATGCAAGGGATGACGAAAAAGATTCTCGAGCTCTTCGCGATGCTAAAATCGACGAAGGTAGAAATCAAGAAAGAGCATCAAGTGTTGATGATTGACAAAAACCACTAGTCTCAAGGAAAAGGGCAAAGGGAAGAAGGGGAACTTCAAAAGGAATGGCAAGCAAGTTGCTGCTCGAGTGAAGAAGCCCAAGTCTAGACCTAAGCCTGAGACTGAGTACTTTTGCTGCAATGGAACTGGTCACTGGAAGCGGAACTACCCCTGAATATTTGGTGGATAAGAAGGATGGCAAAGTGAACAAGGTTATATTTGATATACAGGTTATTGACGTGTGCCTTACTAGTGTTTATAGTAGCCCTTGAGTATTTGATACTGTTCGGTTGCTAAGATTAGTAACTCAAACAGGAGTTTAGAATAAACAGAGACTAGTTGAAGGGAAGTGACGATGAGTGTTGGAAGTAGTTCCAAGATTGATATGATCATCATCGCACACTCCCTATACATTCGGGATTAGTGTAGAACCTAAATAAGTGTTATTTAGTGTTGAGCATAAATATGATTTGATCATGTTTATTGCAAAACGGTTATTCATTTAAAGTCAAAGAATAATTGTTGTTCTGCTTAAATGAATAAAACCTTCAATGGTCATACACCCAATAAAAATAGTTTGTTGGATCTCGATCGTAGTGATACACATATTCATAATATTGATGCCAAAAGATGCAAAGTTAATAATGATAGTGCAACTTATTTGTGGCACTTGCCGTTTAGGTCATATCGTGTAAAACGCATGAAGAAACTCCATACCGATGGACTTTTGGAATCACTTGATTATGAATCACTTGGTACTTATGAACCGTGCCTTTTGGGCAAGATGACTAAAACTCCGTTCTCCGGAACAATGGAACAAGCTATTGACTTATTGGAAATAATACATACCGATGTATGCGATCCAATGAGTGTTGATGCTCGTGGCAAGTATTGTTATTTTCGACCTTCACAGATGATTTGAGCAGATATGGATATATCTACTTGATGAAACATAAGTCTGAAATAATTGAAAAGTTCAAAGAATTTCAGAGTGAAGTGGAAAATCATCGTAACAAGAAAATAAAGTTTCGCGATCTGATCGTGGAGATAAATATTTGAGTTACGAGTTTGGTCTTCATTTGAAACAATGTGAAATAGTTTCACAACTCACGCCACCGAACACCACAAGATAATGGTGTGTCCGAACGTCAGAATCCGCACTTTATTGGATATGGTGCGATCTATGATGTATCTTACCGATTTACCACTATCGCTTTGGGGTTATGCATTAGAGACAGCTGCATTCACGTTTAATAGGGCACCATCTAAATCTGTTGAGATGACACCGTATGAACTATGGTTTAACAAGAAACCTAAGTATCGTTTCTTAAAAGTTTGAGTTGTGATGCTTATGTGAAAAAGTTTTCACCTGATAAAGCTCGAACCCAAATCGGAGAAGTGCGTCTTCATAGATTACCCAAAAGAAAATGTTGGGTACACCTTCTATCACAGATCCGAAGGCAAGTTTTTCGTTGCTAAGATGGATCCTTTCTAGAGAAGAAGTTTCTCTCGAAAGAAGTGAGTGGGAGGAAAGTAGAACTTGATGAGGTAATTGTACCTTCTCCCTTATTGGAAAGTAGTTCATCACAGAAATCAGTTCCAGTGATTCCTACACCAATTAGTGAGGAAGTTAATGATGATGATCATGAAACTTCAGATCAAGTTGCTACCAAACCTCGTAGGTCTTCCGAGTAAGATCCGCATCGAGTGGTACGGTAATCCTATTCTAGAAGTCATGTTACTAGAACATGATGAAACCTACGAACTATGAGGAAGCGATGATGAGCCCAGATTCCAAAATGGCTTGAGACCATGAAATCTGAGATAGGATCCATGTATGAGAACAAAGTATGGACTTTGATTGACTTGCTCGATGATCGCAAGCCATGTAGATAAATGGATTTTCAAGAGGAAGACAGATGTTGATAGTAGTGTTACTATCTACAAAGCTCGACTTGTCGCAAAAAGGTTTTGACAAGTTCAAGGTGTTGACTACAATGAGATTTTCTCAACTGTAGCGATGCTTAAAGTCTGTCCGAATCATGTTAGCAATTGCCACATTTTATGAAATCTGGCAAATGGATGTCAAAACTACATTCCTTAATGGATTTATTAAAGAAGAGTTGTATATGATGCAACCGAAGGTTTTGTCAATCCTAAAGGAGATAACAAAATGTGCAAGCTCCAGCGATCCATCTATGGACTGGTGCAAGCATCTCGAGTTGGAATATATGCTTGATGATTTGATCAAAGCATATGGTTTTATCTGACTTTTGGAGAAGCCTCAGATTTACAAGAAAGTGAGTGGGAGCACTACAGCATTTCGATAAGTATATGTGAATGACATATTGTTGATCGGAAATAATGTAGAATTATTCGCAAAGCATAAAGGAGTATTTGAAAGGAGTTTTCAAAGAAAGACCTCGGTGAAGCTGCTCACATATTGAGCATCAAGATCTATAGAGATAGATCAAGACGCTTGATAAGTTTTCAATGAATACATACCTTGACAAGATTTTGAAGTAGTTCAAAATGGAACAGTCAAAGAAAGAGTTCTTGCCTGTGTTACAAGGTGTGAGATTGAGTAAGACTCAAAACCCGACCACGGCAGAAGATAGAAAGAGAATGAAAGTCATTCCTATGCATCAGCCATAGGTTCTATAAAGTATGGCATGTGTGTACTGATCTATTGCATACCCTACCACTAAGTTTGGCAAGGAGTGCAATAGTGATCTAGGAGTAGATCAATGGACAGCGGTCAAAATTATCCTTAGTGGAATAAGGATATGTTTCTCGATTATGGAAGTGAAAGAAGGTTCGTCGTAAAGGGTTACGCCGATACAAGTTTTAACACTGATCTAGATGACTCGAGTCTCTATCTGGATACATATTGAAAGTGGGAGCAATTAGCTAGAGTAGCTCCGCAGAGCATTGTAGACATAGAAATTTGCAAAATACTTACGGCTCTGAATGTGACAGACCGCTGACTAAAATTATCTCACAAGCAAAACATGATCACACCTTAGTACTCTTTGGGTGTTAATCACATAGCGATGTGAACTAGATTATCGACTCTAGTTAACCCTTTGGGTGTTGGTCACATGTCAATGTGAACTATGGGTGTTAACCACATATAGATGTGAACTATTGATGTTAAATCACATGGCGATGTGAACTAGATTATTGACTCTAGTGCAAGTGGGAGATCAAGGAAATATGCCCTAGAGGCAATAATAAAGTTATTATTTATTTCCTTATATCATGATAAATGTTTATTATTCATGCTAGAATTGTATTAACCGGAAACATAATACATGTGTGAATACATAGACAAACAGAGTGTCACTAGTATGCCTCTACTTGACTAGCTCGTTAATCAAGATGGTTATGTTTCCTAACCATAGACATGAGTTGTCATTTGATTAACGGGATCACATCATTAGGAGAATGATGTGATTGACATGACCCATTCCGTTAGCCTAGCACTTGATCGCTTAGTATGTTGCTATTGCTTTCTTCATGACTTATACATGTTCCTGTAACTATGAGATTATGCAACTCCTGTTTCGGAGGAACACTTTGGGTACTACCAAACGTCACAACATAACTGGGTGATTATAAAGGAGTACTACAGGTGTCTCCAAAGGTACATGTTGGGTTGGCGATTTCGAGATTAGGTTTTGTCACTCCGATTGTCGGAGAGGTATCTCTGGGCCTTCTCGGTAATACTCATCACCTAAGCCTTGCAAGCATTGTAACTAATGAGTTAGTTATGAGATGATGTATTACGGAACGAGTAAAGAGACTTGCCAAGAACGAGATTGAACTAGGTATTGATACCGACGATCGAATCTCGGGCAAGTAACATACCGATGACAAAGGAACAAAGTATGTTGTTATGCGGTTTGACCGATAAAGATCTTCGTAGAATATGTAGGAGCCAATATGGGCATCCAGGTTCCGCTATTGGTTATTGACCGAGAATAGTTCTAGGTCATGTCTACATAGTTCTCGAACCCGTAGGGTCCGCACGCTAAGGTTTCGATGACAGTTATATTATGAGTTTATGAGTTTTTATGTACGAAGGAGTTCGAGTCCCGGATGAGATCAGGGACATGACGAGGAGTCTCAAATGGTCGAGACGTAAAGATCGATATATTGGACGACTATATTCGGAGTTCGGAAAGGTTCCAATGATCCGGTATTTTCGAGTCTGGGAGAGTTACGGAATTCGCCGGGAGAAGTATTGGGCCTTATTGGGCCCAAGGGAAAGAGAGAGGGCTGCCTAGGGCAGGCCGCGCCCCATGGCCTAGTCCGATTGGACTAGGGGGCGACCCTTCCTCTTCCCCTTCCCCAAGTCCTAGTCCAACTAGGAAAGAGGGGAGTCCTACTCGGTGGGAGTAGGACTCCTCCAGCGCCTCTCAAGGGCCGGCCGCACCCCCCTTGCTCCTTTATATACGGGGCAGGGGGCACCCCATGACACAAGTTGATCTACGGATCTTTCCTTGGCCGTGCGGTGCCCCTTCCACCATATTTCACTTCGGTCATATCGTCATGAGCTTAGGCGAAGCCCTGCGCCGGAGAAGTCATATCGTCATGAGCTTAGGCGAAGCCCTCGCCGGTGGAGCATCAACATCGTCACCACGCCGTCAGGTTGACGGAACTTATCCCGACACTTTGCTGGATCGAGTCCGGGATCGCCATCGAGCTGAACGTGTGCGTAACTCGGAGGTGCCGACGCTCGGTGCTTGGATCGGTCGGATCGTGAAGACGTATGACTACATCAACCGCGTTGTTATAACACTTCCGCTTTCGGTCTACGAGGGTACGTGGACGGACACTCTCCCCTCTCGTTGCTATGCCATCACCATGGTCTTGCGTGATCGTAGGAAATTTTTGAAATTACTACGTTCCCCAACAGAAAGAGGGGATGCCACTCGGGGCATCCCTAAGCTTAGTGACTTGCTCTCTTTTGGATAATAGCTTGGGATGCCGGGGAATCCCCAAGATTAGGCTCTTCTTACTCCTTATTCTTTCATCCATCGTAAGATAACCCAAAACTTGAAAACTTCAATCACACAGAACTCAACGAAACCTTTGTGAGATCCGTTACTATAAGAAAGCAAATCACTACTATAAGTACTGTAGCAAACCAATTCATATTTTGTTCTTGCATTATATCTACTGTATTCCAACTTTTATATGGAAAAAACTCATCAAAGAAAACCATAGAGCCATCAAAACAAGCACACAATGCAAAGAAAACAGAATTTGTCAAAAACAGAATAGTCTGTAGCAATCTGGGTATTTCGAGTACTTCTGAAACTCCAAAAATTCTGAAAAATTAGGACATCCTGAGAAATTTGTATATTAATCTTCTGCAAAAATAATCGGTATTTTATCACGCTTTGGTAAAAAATACGAATTGTTTTCGTGAGCGCAAAAGTTTCTGTTTTTTAAGCAAGATCAAACTCTATCACCCAAGAAGATCCTAAAGGCTTTACTTGGCACAAACACTAATTAAAACACAAAAAACACAATCATAACAGTTGCATAATTGTGCTAACACTCAAGAACAGAAAGTAAAAAGCCAAAATAAATTTTATTCATTGGGTTGCCTCCCAACAAGCGCTATCATTTTACGCCCAAGCTAGGCATAAGATTTCAACGATGCACACACCAAAGATAATAATTGAAACACAAAGAGAGCATCAGGAAACATGTGAAAAACACATTTAAGTCTAAAATACTTTCTATGCATAGGAATTTTATAGGAAAACAAATTGTCAAGACAAGAAATATCTAGCATACGCAAAGGAGAGGAATAAAACATTGACAATCTCAACCTAACGAGAGTAAATTTCATAACATGAAAATTTCTACAACCATATTTTCCTCTCTCATAATAATTATATGTAGGATCATAATCAAATTCAATAATATAGCTATCATATAAAATTTTCTCTTCATGATCCACATGCATAAAAGTTTTATGATCTTCCAAGATGGTGGGATTAACATCAACTAAAGTCGTGACCTCTCCAAACCCACTTTCATCAAAAATTTCATAAGATTGAACCTTCTCCAAATATGTGGGATTATTTTTACCTAAATTTACCACTCTTCCAAACCCGCTTTCAATATTATTGCAAACACTATTATCATTAGGCTTAAATAATTTTTCAAGATCATAAGAATCATCACCCTAATCATGATCATTGCAACAAGTAGTGGACATAACAAAATTAGCATACCCAAGCTTGGGGTTTTGCATATTATTAGCACAATTGACATTAATAGAATTTATAGTAAAATCATTGCAATCATGCTTTTCATTCAAGGAGCTATCATGAATCACTTCATAAATTTCTTCATCACAATTTTTAGATTCACGAATCTCAAGCAAAACTTCATAAAGATAATCTAGTGCACTCAATTCACTAGCAATTGGTTCATCATGATTGGATCTTTTAAAAAGATTAGCAAGTGTATGAGGATCCATATCAATAGATTTTTAGCAAGCAAAGATGCAAGCATATAGAAGGCACATGGCAACACAAGCAGACAAAAGATCAAACAAGAAAAAGGCAAACGAAAAGAAGGCGAAAAAACAACAAATTTTTGTGAAGTGGGGGAGAGGAAAATGAGAGGCAAATAGCAAGTAATGTAAATTGCGAGGAGATGAGATTTGTGATTAGGAACTAGGTATATGTTGAAGATCCTCCCTGGCAACGGCGCCAGAAATTCCTTTTGATGCGGCTTAAAGCTACGTCGGTATTTCCCCAAAGAGGAAGGGATGATGCAACACAGTGGCGGTAGGTATTTTCCTCATTTATGAGACCCAGGTTATTGAACCAGTAGGAGAACCAAGCAACACAACGTAAGCATCCCCTGCACACAAATAACAAATACTTACAATCTGACGTGTAAAAGGGGTTGTCAATCCCTTTCGGGTAGCGGTGCCCCAAGATAGGCAAACGGACGTGAATAAAATTGTAGTAGAATGATAGATCGAACGCCAAATAAAATAAATAAGAATAAAACACAGCAAGGTATTTTTGTATTTTTGGTTTAATAGATCTGAAAATGAAAGCAAAGGAAAAGTAGATCGCAAAAGCAAATAATATGAGAAAGAGACCCGGGGGCTGTAGGTTTCACTAGTGGCTTCTCTCGAGAAAAATAGCAAACGGTGGGTAAACAAATTACTGTTGGGCAATTGATAGAACTTCAAATAGTCATGATGATATCTAGGCAATGATCATTACATAGGCATCACATACAAGATTAGTAGACCGACTCCTGCCTGCATCTACTACTATTAATCCACACATCGACCGCTATCCAGCATGCATCTAGTGTATTAAGTTCACGGGGAAACGGAGTAATGCAATAAGAATGATGACATGATGTAGACAAGATCTATCTATGTAGAGATAGACCCCACCGTTTTATCCTTAGTAGCAACGATACATACATGTCGGTTCCCCTTCTGTCACTGGGATCAAGCACCGTAAGATCGAACCCACTACAAATCACCTCTTCCCATTGCATGATAAATAGATCAAGTTGGCCAAACAAAACCCAAATGTCGGAGAGGGCTATAAGCAATCCTGTCCAGGACCCCTCCCTAGTGTCGCAAAGAAAAAAAGAATAGGGAGCGACCGAGTACCATGCCATGTGCCGACTACAGTCCGCGGCATGGTGTCGTTCTCATCCCCTCTCACTAGAATCAAGGCCATGGGTGACCCGGCGACGAGCACACCAAAGTCGCTACCTCTGGTGTTATCGCTGTGCTACCCGAGTGCCCCCTCGGATCCGAGCAAAGCCCCAGGCTAGAGGCCGAGGCCTGGCCCTAGGCTCTTCTCTCCAACATAACCAGCAGGAGGCGGAAAATAGAGGAGAAGGAAGGCAAGGATGAATGACTCTGCCTCCCTTCGCCCCTCCTTTTATAGGTGGGCCGAGGTGGGGAGTCGCTCCCTCAACGAGCGACCACCGCCCTCCTCCGCCAATTCAAGAAAACTGGGCCCTCGCCTTGATGCTCTCCCGCACCACGCGCCCCCGTTACCTACCCCGCGCGATGCATGCAGCATAGTGGCCGAGGATAAGAGCGTGCTGGGAAGAGTGAATTGACAATTTCTACCTCGTGCATTAAAGTCATTCATGGGCCATTACAAGGGAGGCCCCGCCACCATTGGCTTTACGCAACGCGCGGGAAAACCAGAAACCAGCCCAGGCTCAAGATTAATGAAGAAGCAAAGAAGACCTCAAGAGGCCAGCCTCTTCCACACCCCTACCCGTGCACTTATTAGGGCCTAACCGACGACGCTCGTCAGCACGTTCGAGGCAGGCTCGGGGGCTTCTGTCGGTGCAACAAACCCTGGGTCTGTTACCCAGACTATGCACAGGCACGGGCGCAAGATTACAGCACCAGACCAAGCCAAAGTACAAGAGACCAAGATCTTCAAAGGACCAACATGCATATCAAGAGGACCAAGGACAAGCCAGAGGAGTAAGAAAACCACCAGGAGTAAGCCTCCCTTGCCGGGCAGGCAAGCCTGGCGAGGACGGGGTTACCCCCGAATGAAAACCCCCAAGACACCCCGACAGGGCCTGCCAGGACTCGCAAAGGTGGAACCACCTCACCAACCCACCTCACCATGACGCACGTCATCAACCAATGTGGTGTTAAGCTGCAAAGTGACTAAGTGGCAGCCATTTGCCACATGGTGGCCTCTTTCTACAGGAGATACCTACAAATGACACTCGTCCTGCGACGTGTCAAGCGAACAGGTGCAAATCTGGCAAGATAGCCCCCCTCATATTTCGTACGCTCGTAGCCGTTTCACCTTGAGGAAACCCTAACGGGCAAATGCGCTACGACCACCACCATTTTTCCACCATCAATCCACCAAAGCAGGAGTAGGGTTTTATGCCTCACGGCGGCCCGAACCTGGGTAAAATTGCTCGTGTGATCTCTGTCGTGCTGCCCCACGCTCTTCTGCTCTTTGTGCAAAGTGACATCCCCCCGCCGAACTAGCAAGGGACCCTTGGTCCCATAGGTGGCCATGGTTTCCCATGACAAATGGCTATGAAAATGCCATAATAGGTAGGTGTGGTGGCTGTTTTGAGGAAGGTATATGGTGGTTGTATGGTACCGGCGAAAGCTGTGTGGTACTTAGGATTTCATGACTAACCATGCAAATGACCAATTCCTATTGACTCTATAAATAGATATATGTGAAGCATGAGAGTTTAATTCTTTCTACAAAAGACCATGCTCTAATAATTATAAGTGAAGCAAAAGAGCATTCTGCAAATAACGGTTTTCCATGTGAAGAGAAACAGGCAATCCAAACTTCAAATGATATAAGTGAAGCACATGAAGCATTCTGTAAAGCCATACTCAAAAGATATAAATGAAGTGCAAAGAGCATTATATAAATCAACCATGGACTATCTCATACCAGCATGGTGCATAAAAGAAAAGTGAAAATTAAACACAAAAGACGCTCCAAGATTTACGCATATCACGTGAATGAAACGAAGACGAAAACATACTGATACTTGTTGAAGAAAGATGGGATGCCTTCCGAGGCATACCCAAGCTTAGACGGTTGAGTCTCCTTGAATATTTAATTGGGGTTCCTTGGGCATCCCCAAGCTTGAACTCTTGCCTCTCCTCCTTCTCCTCATATTGAGACCTCCTCGATCTTTGATCACTTCACCCACACAAAACTAAACAAAAACCTTTGTGACATCATTAGTATAATAATGCAAATTAAGTATTACTGCAAACCCATTCATATCTTTTTTTGCATTTTAGCTACTATATTATAACTTATTCATGGCTTATACCACCAATATAATTGAGAGTTTCATCAGAATGAGCAAAACAATGCATCAAAAACAGAATCTGTGAAAAACAAGATAGTCTGTAGTAATCTGAACATTGACCATACTTCTGTAACTCCAAAAATTCTGAAAAAATAGGACAAAATAAACAATTTGCATAGCATTACTATGTAAAAATTTCAGAAACTTTTGATGTTCCAGTAAAATATTTAAATCACACACTACAACCAAAGTTTCTATTTTTACACCGCACATACCAACAAGCAGTCTAATCATCCTAAAGGCAAATCTTGGCACAATATTTTTATAACACAATGGATTTGTACAAGGGGATAATTGTTTTTGCGAGAAACTTCCATAAAAAATTCTGCATTGCTTCCATGAGCATGAACACAAGTGTTCAAGGTTGACCCTCACTTTATGCATAACCTTCCAATCGCTTCTCTTTTTGAAGAAGTTTTTAAGTTTCCCTCTATATATTTTTTGTTTTTAAAATTTATAAAATCACAAAACGGAAATAAATAACTCTCTAAAACTTCCGGGTTGTCTCCCTGACATGTCTTTCCTTAAAGCCATTAAGCTAGGCATAAAGTGCTCAAGTAATGGATCCACCTGGATCCCAAGGTATATCGCAACCAATTTTAATTAACAATTATTTATAATTTAGTATTGAGGAAAAACCAACATATATCATGCAATGACAAAGTCCAACTCTCTTCCTATGCATTGACATGTCATAAAAGAACAATTCATGCACATCAAGTAAAGGCCAATACATAGCATAAGCAGTTTCTTGCAATTTTATCGTGTTGGTAACATAGAGAGGTGGAGATGTAGTTCCTCTCTCATAATAATTGCAACTAGGAGCAGCAAGCACATGCATATTGTATTCATCAAAATCATCATGTGCAACGGTAAAAGGCAATCGATCAATGTAATCCTTAATGAGTGCAAACTTCTCCGATATAGTGTAGTTGGGAGAATTCAAAGAGATAATAGGACTATCATGCGTGGGTGCAATAGCAACAATTTCATTCTTAACATAAGGAACTATAGCAATTTCATCTCCATAAGCATCATTCATATTGGCATCATCATAGCAAGCATCAATTTCATCAAAAAATGATCTTTCAAAAGAATCCAAGGGATCATAGCAATTATCATAGCATTCATCCTTCGGTAAACATGAAGGGAAATTAAACAATGTATGAGTTGAAGAGTTACTCTCATTAGAAGGTGGGCACAGCTAGCTAATCTGCTCTTCCTCCTTTTGTTCTTCGCTCTCCTCGTCATCTTTTTCATCCAACGAGCTCACAGTTTCATCAATTCCTTCTTCCATAGATTCCTGCAAAAAATTTAGTCTCTTCTTGGACAGCAGAGACTTTCTCAATAAACTCATTAGTATCGGCATTATATTCATAATTCTCATAGCAATATTTAAGTGTAGAAAAAAATTCAGGTCTATAAACTGAATCATCAAAATCTTCATACTTCTCAAACAAAGATTCAATTTCATAAGCACTCTTAAAAGCAACAAATTCCTCTATTCATTCCACATCATAGTAATCATATCTACCATTAGCATAAGAAGCCAAGGTTTCATAATCATTAAACTCACATGAAAAGGGAAGGTGTCGAACCTTCATCCTAGAGCAACAAGTATAATCATATCTCAAGCATAAATTCCAAGCATACCAGTGCAACATATCAATTGGATCCCATAACAGTTTCTCTTTTTGCATCAAGCGATAATCCCTAAAGTATTCACGTTGATCCAACGTTACTCCCATTATCAAGTTGAATGGGGTTTTCTCAGGATAATCAAAGTAGTGTTCAATAATTTTCACATAACGAGCATCGAGGGTTTTAGGAGGTTCCCCATCTCCATGACTAGCAAGTACAACTAATTTTTGTGGTATTTCATGTTCCATATCCATAACTGAAGATAGAGAACAACTTACAACATAAAATAAAACTACTTAGTGATAAAGAAAACAAGCACACACGAGAATATTCGCCCCACGCTATTGCTCCCCGCAATGGCGCCAGAAAAAGGTCTTGATAACCCACTAGTATAGAGGATAATTTGTAGCCTTTTTCGATAAATAAGAGTGTTGAACCAAATGAGGAGCTAAAGGTAGAACAAATATTCCCTCTAGTTCTAACGACCGCCGATACAACTCTACGTACACTTAACATTTGCTTTTTCCTAGAACAAGAATAAAACTAGAAGTACTTTGTAGGTGTAAAGGGATAGGTGTACAAGATACTAAAGAACATAAAAAATAAAAAGTAGGTGCTGTTCTAATTAAAGTACAATTAAGTTAAGTAAAATGAGTGTGGATTAGTGGTGGTAGGATTTGTGATGAAGCAGCTATTTATTTCTGTGATGGGCATGTTATTTATTTATGTGATGAAGCAACTATAATTGCCAAACCAAATACTAAAGATAAGAACAAAGCCTGTTGTTGGATGCATGTCGTCTCAGTTAAAATAGGAGATCATTGCTATCATGGTTTATGTGATTTAGGTGCTAGTGTGAGTGTTGTTCCTTTTACCTTATACCAAGAAATTATGAATGATATAGCACTTGCCGAAATAGAAGACATATATGTCACTATTAAACTTGCTAATAGAGATACCATCACACCACTTGGGATTGTTAGAGATGTTGAAGCCTTGTGTGGGAAAATAAAATACCCTGCAGATTCTAGTTCTTGGATCCCCACAAGATGACTTTTGTCCAATAATTTGTGTTAGACCTTTCTTGAACACTATCAATGCTAAGATAGATTGCCATAAGGAAACAGTCTGTGTCAATTTTGGTGGTGTGTCTCATGAGTTTAATTTCTCTAAGTTTCATAGACATACTCATGATAAAGAATTACCTAGTATGGATGAAATAATTGCACTTGCTTCTATTGTCGTACCTCCTACTGATCCACTAGAACAATTTTTGCTAGACCATGAAAATGATATGCACTTGCGTGAAAGAAATGAAATAGATAAAATATTCTTTGAACAACAACCTATCCTTAAACACAATTTGCCTATTGAAACTCTAGGAGGTCATCCTCCGCCTAAAGGTGATCATGTGTTTGAACTAAAGCAATTGCCTGACACTCTGTAGTATGCTTATCTAGATGAGAAAAGATATATCTTATTATTATTAGTGTTAACCATTCAGACCACGAAAAGGAAAGATTATTAAAAATTCCGAGGATGCATTGTGCTACTATTGTATATACTCTTGATGATCTTAAGGGCATTACTCCCATTCTCTATCAGCACAAGTTTAATATGGAACCTGATGCTAAACCCGTTGTTGATCACCAATGGCGGTTGAATTCTAAGATGAAAGAAGTGGTAAGAACTAAAAAACTAAAGCTTCTGGAGGCGAGTATAATCTATCCCATAGCTGATAGTAGATAGGGAAGTCTTGTTCGTTGTGTCCATAAGAAAGGGAGTATCACTGTTATTCCTAATGATACAAATGAACTCATTCCACAAAGAATAGTGATTGTCTATAGAATGGTAATTGATTTTAGAAAATTAAATAAAACTACTATAAAAGATCATTACCTTCTGCCTTTCATTAATCAAATGTTAGAAAGATTGTCAAAGCATGCACACTTTTGTTTTCTTGATGGATATTCTGGGTTCTCTCAAATACCTGTATCACAACCAGATCAAGAGAAAACCACCTTCACTTGTCATTTTGAAACTTATGCTTATGGACGTACGCCCTTTGGTTTATGTAATGCACCTTCTACCTTTAAAAGTTGTATGACTCCTATATTCTCTGATTTTTGTGAAAAGACTGTTGAGGTTTTTGTGGATGATTTTTCCGTTTACGGAATTTCTTTTGATGAATGCTTAAGCAACCTTGATCGACTTTGCAGAGATGTGAACAAACTAATCTTGTCTTGAACTGGGAGAAGTGCCACTTTATGATAAATGAAGGTATTGTCTTGGGGCATAAAATTTTTGAACGAGGTATTGAAGTGGATAAAACTAAAGTTGATGCAATCGAGAAAATGCCATGTCCCGGACTTCCTCGCCTGGCAGGACCTTCTAACATGCATCGCCTTACACGATCCAGACGTGGAGCAGGCGAGCTACCGCATCTCGTGGCATCTAGAGCCGTCGGGTAGTGATACATCTCCAACGTATCTATAATTTATGATGCCATGTTTACAACAATTTTATATGGTTTTGGTATGATTTGATTAGAACTAACCCAGACTAATGTTGTTTTCAGCAGAACTACCGTGGTGTCATTTTTGTATAGAAATAGAAGTTCTCGGAATGGGCTAAAAATTTACTGTGTTTTTATGGACCAAAAGAGACCCCCAAAGCACCGGAGCTGGGCCAGGAAGTGAACGAGGAGGCCACAAGCCTAGGGGCGCGCCCATTGATAACCCACAAGTATAGGGGATCATTTGTAGCCTTTTTCGATAAATAAGAGTGTCGAACCCAATGAGGAGCTAAAGGAAGAACAAATATTCCCTCAAGTTCTCTCGACCACCGATACAACTCTACGCACACTTAACGTTTGATTTACCTAGAACAAGAATAAAAGTAGAAGTACTTAGTAGGTGTAACGGGATAGGTTTGCAAGATACTAAAGAACGTAAAAATAAAAAGTAAGTGTTGTTCTAATTAAAGTACAATTAAGTTTAGTAAAACGAGTGTGGATTAGTGGTGGTAGGATTTACGGAATTGTCCCTTAGCAATTGACTATGTTACTAGACCGATAGCAAGTTTTTATGTGGGAGAGGCCACTACTAGCATGTCGTCCCTTACTTGGAATTATGTGCACTTATGATTGGAACTATTAGCAAGCATCTACAGCTACCAACGTTCATTAAGGTAAAACCCAACCATAGCATTAAGATATATATTGGTCCCCGTTCAATCCCGTATGCATCAATTTCTATGGTAGGAAGAAGCTTCTATCACCCTTGCCCTCCAATGCATAGTCCTATCAACATACAACTAACCCTATGTGTGACGCCCCCGATTCAATCGTACACTAATCATGCACGCAAACGTGTAGGATCAAGATCAGGGACTCATGGGAAGATATCAAAACACAACTCTAAAAACATAAATAAGTCATACACGCATCATAATACAAGCCAGGGGCCTCGAGGGCTCGAATACAAGTGCTCGATCATAGACGAGTCAGCGGAAGCAACCATATCTAAGTACAAACATAAGTTAAACAAGTTTGCCATAAGAAGGCTAGCACAAACTGGGATACAAATCGAAAGAGGCGCAGGCCTCCTGCATGGGATCCTCCTAAACTACTCCTGGTCGTCGTCGGCAGCCTACACGTAGTAGTAGGCACCTCCAGTGTAGTAGGAGTCATCGTCGACGGTGGTGTCTGGCTCCTGGGCTCAGGCATCTGGTTGCGACAACCAGGTAGAAGGGAAAGGGGGAAAAGAGGGAGAAAAGCAACCGTGAGTACACATCCAAAGTACTCGCAAGCAAGGAGCTACACTACATATGCATGGGTATATGTGTAAAGGGCCATATCGGTGGCTGAACTGCAGAATGCCAGAATAAGAGGGGGAGAGCTAATCCCGTAGAAGACTACGCTTCTGGCCACCTCCATCTTGCAGCATGTAGAAGAGAGTAGATGGTAAGTTCACCAAGTAGCATCGCATAGCATAATCCTACCCGGCGATCCCCTCCTTGTCGCCCTGTTAGAGAGCGATCATCGGGTTATATCTGGCACTTGGAAGGGTGTGTTTTATTAAGTATCTGGTTCTAGTTGTCATAAGGTCAAGGTACAACTCCAAGTCGTCATGTTACCGAAGATCACGGCTATTCGAATAGATAAACTTCCCTGCAGGGGTGCACCACATAACCCAACACGCTCGATCCCATTTGGCTGGACACACTTTTCTAGGTCATGCCCGGCCTCGTAAGATCAACACGTCGCAGCCCTACCTAGGCACAACAGAGAGGTCAGCACGCCGGTCTAAATCCTATGGCGCAGGGGTCTGGGCCCATCACCCATTGCACACGTGCACGTTGCGAGGGCGGCCGGAAGCAGACCTAGCAACCTCCATTACAAAGGAAGTCACGTTACACGGTCAAATCTGTCGCGCGCTGCTCACTCACTAACGTCACGAAGGCTTCGGCTGATACCATGACGTCGAGTGCCCATATCTTTCCCACGTAGTTGGTTAGTGCGTATAGACCAAATGGCCAGACTCAGATCAAATACCAAGATCTCGTTAAGCGTGTTATTATGAAGTAACCGCGAACGCCGACCAGGGCCAGGCCTACCTCTCTCCTAGGTGGTCTCAACCTGCCCTGTCACTCCACCACAAAGTAACAGTCGGGGGCCGTCGGGAACCCAGGCCCACCTCTACAGGGATAGAGCCACCTGCCCCTTCAGCCCCCATCTCCGAACAGTATCATAAGTAATGTAACAGTATAAAGTATATAGCATATGCCCGTGATCACCTCCTGAAGTGATCACGACCCGAAAGAGTATAGCATGGCGGCGGACAAGAGTGTAGGGCCACCGATGGAACACTAGCATCCTATACTAAGCATTAGGATAAAGGTAAGGGTAACAACAGAGTAGCAAGGACAAGCTATGCATCGGGATAGGATTAATGGAAAGCAAGAATATGCTAGACTACTCTAATGCAAGCGAGAGAGAAGAATAGGCGATATCTGGTGATCAAGGGGGGGCTTGCCTGGTTGCTCTGGCAAGAAGGAGGGGTCGTCAACAGCATAGTCGGTCGGGGCACCAGCAGCGGCGTCGGTCTCGTAGTCTACCGGAGAGAAGAGGGGGAAGAAACAATGAATACAATGCAAACAGATGCATAACGATGCATGGAAAAGCAAACAACCGTGTTAGGTGTGCCCTAACGCGGTAAGAGGTGATACCGGCGAAGGGGGGAAACATCCGGGAAAGTATCCCCGGTGTTTCGTGTTTTCGGACAGATGTACCGGAGGGGGAAAGTTGCGTGTTCGATATGCTAGGGGTGTGTGGCGGACGAACGGGCTGCATATCCGGATTCGTCTCGTCGTTTTGAGCAACTTACATGTACAAAGTTTTTCCATCTGAGCTACGGTTTATTTTATATTAATTTTTAAAGTTTTAAATCATTCTCTAAAATTATTTTATTTCAAAATTAATAGACAAAATGCTATGGGTACCCAGCCCTGTGTACACAGAATATACACAAAGGCTGACATGTGGGCCAGGGGACCCAGTTGACCAGTCAAACTTTGACTCGTCAACACGAGGGTGGGGCCTCCTTGTCATTGAATGATTAAACTAGTTAGGTAGTTAATTAGTTAACTAAGAAATATTAATTAAGTTAATTAAGTAATTAATAAATTAATTTTAATTTTTTATATTTTTTCTTTTCTTTTTTATATAACCAGGGGCCGGGCCCCACTGGTTAGTGGGCCAAAAGCCTTAGCGGGTCAACGGGCACGGGGCGCGGGCGCGGGCGTGGGCACCGGGCGATCGACGCCACCGCCTGAAAGGCGCTGCAGCCAGCGGGTGAAGGGGTCCGCGTGTGGTTCGCATCGGCGACCATGGCGGAGTGGGGCAGCGCGGGCGAGGCCACCGAACAAAGGGAGGCACGGCGGCGCGGCGCGAGGCGCTGGGGCGCAGGGGCTGCGGGCGGCTGCGAGCACGCGGCAATGAGGCGGGTGTCTTTGGCGAGGCCTTGGCTGGGCGGTCGGCGACGCTGCTGGCCATGTGGAAGGGCGATGGCCGGAGCGGCGATGGGTCGCAAGGCTGGGCGGCTGATGTTGAGCAGACGAGGTGGTGCGATGGCGTGGCAAGGAGGCGAGGGCGAGTGGGGTTGCGCAGGGATGTCGGTGCAGAGCAGCAGCAGAGAGAGGGAGGAGAGGCCAGGGTACGAGGCGGCGGCACGGGCGACGCGTGCGGTGAGGGAGCACGGCTGTGGTCGGGATCGGCGTTGCGGGGGTCAAATCGACCGGCGTTCGGCATCAATGGTACCCACGCGAGCTAATTAAGTAAATGGCGTCTAGAACAGGACCAAAGGTCCACCGGAGCCTCGCCGTAGACGAGCTCGTGCGGCGGAGTAACTCGGCGAACGGCGAATCGGGCGCCAGAACTCGCAAGCGAGCGCGTGGAGTGAGGGGAAGGAGGGAGATGCTCACTGCCGTCGTTGGGAAGGCCCGGGGAAGCCAGTGGTGGTCGGAGGGCGGCGTAGTCCGGCGAGGTCGACGACGAAGCAGATGAGGGAGACGAGGTCGCTGCAGGGGCTCCGAGTTCCAACCCAAGGTGGCAGATGGCGTAGTGGGCGACGGCGGGGCTGGTGAACGCGTCGCCGAGGTGAGGGAGGGACGGTGGTCGCGTCAACGGTGAGCTGTGGCGACGTGCTCGAGATCGAGCGAGAGGAGAGGGGAGAGGTGAGGTGGATCCGATGAGGGGGTGAGGAGGAGCAGCTAGGGTTCGCCCCTGGGGAGTGGGGGCGATTTATAGGGGAGCCAGCGCCGGCGGATGGCCGCCACCGCGCCGACCAGTGCCATGGCGGGCATCGGCCGTTGCCACCGGGGGGGAGGGGTTGAACAGGGGAAGGGGGAGTCGGCGCGGGTGGGCCGGCCTGGCTGTTGGCTAGCTGGGCCATTTGGCCCAGGGAGAGAGGGGGGTCCTTTTCTCTTTCTTTATTTTGTTTTCTGTTTGTCTTTTCCTTTTTATTTATTTTCTTTTAGTTTCCTTTTATTTTTGTTTTAGCAAATTACCAAAATGGCACCTAATTTGATGTTACCAAATATTCCACTGCCACATTAACTTGCTACCCAAGCTAACATAATTTCGTAATTATTTAATATTTAAATGTATTTTAAATATTATTTTTCGCTACTGTTTTATTCATTTTATAGTATTTAAATATTTTATACAGGTGTTGTTTCTCCACCATAATTACCTATGCAATATTTGGTTCACTCTGAACATTTTAGTTTAAATATTTGAAAACTTTTGTTGTTTGCCTTTATTTTAAATTGGAATTCGAATCGGTTTTGAACTAACGCGAGTTTCACAACAGTAACCGAGGTGACGTGGCATCATTAACGTGGAATTACTGTAGCCTAATTATCGGGCGTCACAATTCTCCTCCACTACTAGAAATTTCGTCCTGAGATTTAAGAGGGGAAGTGAGGGGAAAGATGTGGTTACGAAATTCTATCGATTATTCTCGGTCTTGGTTGCTCTTCTCGAAGAGGTCGATCCATTACGTTGATGTCTTCATTTCTCTGCTTCAGTTCATCATGATGAAGTAGGCATCCTATCTTCGGGATCTCCGTCGTACTTACGAAAGAATAAGGGGGTTTACCGAAAGAATGGACCTCTGCAAGGTAGACTATCTGGTAGATAACAACGGGGAAGGTGGCAGAAAGTAACTCTCGAATTGAAACTTAAGAAAATATCAAGAGCAAAGTATGGAGGTATCATGGGAAATTTCGAGCGGGCAGGCAATCATTTGTTGCCTGAAACAAAGTGTGAAGGGGGTTCAGAGCAATGGGCATAAGTATTGTTTCGGGTACCAGAATTGGTGATCTCTCGAAAGGTGGCTCGTGAATTACATACAAGGCCACGCGCAAGGAATAACTTTTGGGAACAGGGGGTGTACATGAGAGTTAGGCTTCGATCCTGTGGAACTGTGGGTTATGGGCCCACCATGTGGGTTGAAGGTAGAAAGGGTGATGACATCTTGCACGATCATGTAAGCTAGTCAAGTCAGAGGATAGCCTGTCAGTTATGTCAGCAACAACGTCGGTACCAAGGGCGAGGGATGAAGAGAACCATTTTCCTGCTCGTTGAAACGAGGCGGACCAATAGGCAAAGTTCTCATCCATCGGTGGTTACCGGAATGTCATCAACAATAGTAACAGGGTCTTACTGACAGAGTTGTACACCGAGGTGTTTGCACAAGCAGGGAATTATCACTGCTTATATCATATAGATCACAAGCAACGTTAAACCAACCAATGGAAAGGAAAATATGATTGTCAGATTAAACAGAACAATGGAAAGGAAAATGTGTTTAAACACATATATCACGGGTATATCCTTCCCAAAGTAAAGCAGAGGATGATATCCAAGACAGAATATAAAGTAGAAAACCCTTTAGATAAGAGGAGAGAAATTTCATGACATTACCCATACAATGGTATTTGGGTAATTTCAAAAAGAAACATTTAGCATGGTGCTTCAAAATGTTCTTATTGAAAATTGGAGTACCATAGACATGCTTCGAGATAGCACTGACATGGTCTTCAAGCAAAGGTAAGACCTTGGATACACAAAGGACCCATCAGCACCAACTTATAGAATAAGTCTTACAATTTCCTCATGGAAGAATGGTTAACCTTGTTAAAAAGGAATCTATAACAATAGGTCCTCCGGCCAGGTGTGCTAGGCATGACATCACCTTACCGGGTCACATAAGGACCAGTGTTATATCTCTTGGAAATATGTTCCAACCATCATATCAGACTGAGATTCAGTTCTGATTGGTGGTAGGATACCTAGGAAGAAAAGGTGCAACACAATTGACGAGATGACAATGTAAGATTCTCGGGAAATGAACTATGGAGCGAGTTCCAACACACGAGTTCATCATTAAATCAAGGAGTGGTGAGGAGGTGGCTGATTGACTCAGCGACAATTCATTGAGATTTTCAAAAGATGGATTTCCACAGTTATGTGAACAAGGAGATAACATTTGTCAGATCAAATGATATAATGAGGTATGCTGGAGGAAAACATACACAGTTAAACATTGGTTGAAAGGTGTACCCAAAATATGGGCTTAGGTAGCATGATCAATGTTAGAATGGTGATCCGATAACCAATGGTCTAAGAATTTGAACTATTGACCATTAACTTCAAAGCAATAGGGTTGCTAGAAGTTTTGAAGTCGCACATCCTAGTTCAATTGTCGGTTTTCCGGTTAAAAACAACTCGGGAACCAAGGAAGAATGGTGATGGTGAGATGTGTCACTAAATCAATAATTTTTAAAAGGTGGAGCAATTCTCACAACATCCTCGACATAACAGATGGTAATACTCCAAGGTAGAACATATCATAAGCTAGATAGCAAGGAAATCAAGATACAACACAAAATATGAACAAGTTTGTGTTTGGGGGGGGGGGAGGCAAGAATGTTGTCGATGATAACACAATTCATCGAGGGGCAAGGATGGTATTTCTCATCCTGAATTTCGACACACAACTTGGAAGAAGTCAAATTGTTGACAATGATCACGACAAATTTGTCGAGAGGTTTTCGAGAAGATGTAATTGATCGATGATGACATCAAGTCAAAGGAATGATGAAAGCGAAAGGTTATTGGAACCACGGGTAGGACACAAACTCGAAATCAAGTTTGCTGTTCAAGGAGAAGTGATATGACGAGGAAGATTGACGCAAGATTAGCTCACTGTCGAAATTTGTGCCCTGGGAAGGACCAGGTAGCACAGTTAAAATCGGCAAGATAATGACATAGCCGAGCAAGCTAGGAATGATGTGAACGAGTTCAAACTCATAAGTAATGAAGATTACCAAGAGTTGTTTAATCGCGGTGCGAACTCGATTCAGTTATCGATGTCTTTGAGTGTTTAATAACTCAGAGCTCGTAAAAAAATGGAATCAGTGAGAATGCAATACTTGATGAAGAACTCATAATAAGTTATGCAGTTCCGTGATAATCTCGAGACATCGGGAGGTTAATACTCGACCATAGATCAAAGTAGAGGTTGGAATGGGGTATTGCTCTACGGAAGACAAGTGCTTAAACTTGCACGAGAAATGGTATTTAACGGAGAACATGGTCGGAACCACGATTGCAAAGGATCAATTTACCGATACCAAAAGATATTATATCAAGGAAATAGTTATTACTACAAGAAGCTTCCACGATAGGATCTACATCGTGCCCATGGGCATGAACACAAAGTTCAAGGTCGACTCCCACTTCTTCAATGCATAACCTTTCATTCACTTCTCGCTCTTATTAAAAATGAATTGATTATGGAAACCTACCTCGTGAATTACCAGAGGAGTATGACCTGTGAAAACTTTCGGGTTCACATAGATTAAGAAAGGCATAGGTTCAACCCATCGGGGTATCTTAGGAACATATACCACAACCTTTTGGAAGTAATTAATACAAGCTCGAAAGTAGAGCATGGTTTAGAAAGCAGAGGATACAATTTACCAAAGGCATTATGTATCCGAGGAAAGGCTCACAAGGTTATTGAATATGGAGGGCGTTGTCGGATAAAATCCAACAAATGATCTGGTGGTCCAAAGGGATCTGATGTGAGCATCGGTACTCAACCAGAAGAAAAAAGAATGCAAGGAGATCACATTATTGATACAACTGACTAATACAAGCTCAAATGCAAAGGAGTTATGATTTCCAAATTAAGGGATCAGAAGAAAACGCTCTGATTAAGGATGGATAAGTTGAGTAGGCTTAGGGGTACAATCGACGACAATTTGATTGGCGAGAACCAGCTCATGTTTAAAATGACGTCTGAGCCGGAAGGATGAATTCTAGGATATGTTTGAGGATTCCGAGCATTCACAACATATTGAATCAACAGACTCAAAATGAAAATCAAGGGATGCCAATAAGATTACGAGATTTATGGTATTAACCATAACGCAAGCAAGCAACCAAGAATTTTAGGAGCAACAGGCTGCTCAGGATTTTTGGAAGACCGAATGATATTTCGAAGAATTTTGTGAAATACATGAATCATCTAGGGATGAACGGATACTCGATAAGTGCGAGAAATTATCTGTAGGGGTATTCAGGTGGCAAAGAACCGCAAGGTAGTAGGCACAAAATATTCTCAGAATAATAGAGAGGATTTCAGGGTATCTTGTAATAACAAGATCAACTGAGAATAAAAGTAAGAACGGCAAGTGTATGTATTTACCCATAGGAATATTTCGGTGCTAGGGAATTGCAAAAGCAACGGGCACAAAGTCTCAAAAGATTATCGGAGAGTAACTTCGAAATCTTCTGGTGCAGTCGGCGATCATCTGGACTGAAGAGGCTCTCCGGGGGAAAGTGTTTTAGAGAACCTAAAGTTAGATTTTAGAAAATCATTTAACCCGAATAGCAGAGAGATCAGAATCCCAGAGTATAGACAAGGAGTAAAAGACCCTAATACCACCCAAATGGCGACGTGGGCCCGTAAGCCGCACAACCATGTTAGTAAAAGTTTTTCAATGATTAGACTCAACTTTGGCCAAGGAGTTGGAAAGGGGGATTCCTACAGGCAGTCGGCTCTGATACCAACTTGTGACGCCCCCGATTCAATCGTAGACTAATCATGCACGCAAACGTGTACGGTCAAGATCGTGGACCCACGGAAGATATCACAACACAACTCTAAAACATAAATAAGTCATACAAGCATCATAATACAAGCCAGGGGCCTTGAGGGCTCGAATACAAGTGCTCGATCATAGACGAGTCAGTGGAAGCAACAATATCTAAGTACAGACATAAGTTAAATAAGTTTGCTGTAAGAAGGCTAGCACAAACTAGGATACAGATCGAAAGAGGCGCAGGCCTCCTGCCTGGGATCCTCCTAAACTACTCCTGGTCATCGTCGGCAGCCTACACGTAGTAGTAGGCACCTCCAGTTTAGTAGGAGTCGTCATCGACGGTGGCGTCGCTCTGGCTCGGGCATCCGTTACGACAACCGTAGAAGGGAAAGGGGAAAAGAGGGAGAAAAGCAACCGTGAGTACTCATCCAAAGTACTCGCAAGCAAGGAGCTACACTACATATGCATGGGTATATGTGTAAAGGGCCATATCGGTGGACCGAATCGCAGAATGCCGTAATAAGAGGGGATAGCTAATCTCGTCAAGACTACGCTCGCCACCTCCATCTTGCAAAGATGTAGAAGAGAGTAGATGGCAAGTTCACCAAGTAGCATCAGATAGCATAATCTTACCCGCGATCCTCCTCGTCGCCTGTTAGAGAGTGATCACCGGGTTATATCCGCACTTGGAAGGGTGTGTTTTATTAAGTATCCGGTTCTAGTTGTCATAAGGTCAAGGTACAACTCCAAGTCGTCCTGTTATCAAGATCACAGCTATTCAATAGATAAACTTCCCGCAGGGTGCACCACATAACCCAACACGCCAATCCCATTTGGTAGGACACACTTTCTCGGTCATGCCCGCCTCGTAAGATCAACACGCCGCAGCCCTACCTAGGCACAACAAAGAGGTCAGCATGCCGGTCTAAATCCTATGGCGCAGGGGTCTGGGCCCATCGCCCATTGCACACATGCACGTTGCGAGGGCGGCCGGAAGTAGACCTAGCAACCTCCATTACAAAGGAAGTCACGTTAGGCGGTCCAATCTGGCACGCACCGCTCACTCACTGATGTCACGAAGGCTTCGGCTGATACCACAATGTCGAGTGCCCATATCTTTCCCACGTAGTTGGTTAGTGCGTATAGACCAAATGGCCAGACTCAGATCAAATACCAAGATCTCGTTAAGCGTGTTATTATGAAGTAACTGCGGATGCCGACCAGGGCCAGGCCCACCTCTCTCCTAGGTGGTCTCAACCTGCCCTGCCGCCGCCACAAAGTAACATCGGGGCAGTGGGAACCCAGCCCACCTCTACCGGGATGGAGCCACCGCCCTTGAGCCCCCATCTCCAAACAGTATCATAAGTAATGTAACAAGATAAAGTATATAGCATATGCCCGTGATCACCTCCCAAGTGATCATGGCCCAAAGAGTATAGCATGGCGCATTTAACAAGAGTGTAGGGCCACCGATGGAATACTAGCATCCTATACTAAGCATTAGGATAGCGGTAAGGGTAACGCATGTAGTAGCAAGGACGGGCTATGCATCGAGGATAGGATTAACTAAAGCAAGAACGTGATTACACTACTCTAATGCAAGCAGTAGAGAGAAGAATAGGTGATATCTGGTGATCAAGGGGGGCTTGCTTGGTTGCTCTGGCAAGAAGGAGGGGTCGTCAACAGCGTAGTCGGTCGGGGCACCAGCAGCGGCATCGGTCTCGTGGTCTACCGGAGAGAAGAGGGGGAAGAAACAATGGATACAATGCAAACAGATGCATAACGATGCATGGCAAAGCAAACAGCGGTGTTAGGTTTGCCCTAACGCTGTAAGAGGTGATACTAGCGAAGGGGGGAAACATCCGGGAAAGTATCCCCGGTGTTTCGCTTTTTCGGACAGATGTATCGGAGGGGGAAAGTTGCATGTTCGATATGCTAGGGGTGTGTGGTGGACGAACGGGTTGCGTATCCGGTTTCGTCTCGTCGTTCTGAGCAACTTTCATGTACAAAGTTTTTCCATCTGAGCTACAGTTTATTTTATATTAATTTTAAAAGTTTTAAATCATTTTCTCAAATTTTTTTATTTCAAAATTAATAGACAAAATGCTACGGGTACCCAACCCTGTGTACACAGAATATACACAAAGGCTGACATGTGGGCTAGGGGACCCAGTTGACCAGTCAAACTTTGACTGGTCAACACGAGGGTGGGGCCTCCTTGTCATTGACTGATTAAACTAGTTATGTAGTTAATTAGTTAACTAAGCAATTTTAATTAAGTTAATTAAGTAATTAATAAATTAATTTTATTTTTTTATATTTTTTTCTTTTCTTTTTTATATAACCAGGGGCCGGGCCCCACTGGTCAGTGGGCCAAAAGCCTTAGCGGGTCAACGGGCGCGGGGCGCGGGCGACCGGCGCCAGCCTGCCCGAGAGGGTGCTGCGGCTAGTGGGTGAAGGGGCCGACGTGTGGCCCGACGTCGCGCATCGTGGCCGGAGTGGGGGCAGCGGGCGAGGCCAGCCGAGCGAAGGGAGGCACTGGCGGTAAAAGGCGAGGCGTGTGGGCGCAGGGGGTTATGGGCGGCTGGCGAGCACGCTGGCAATGGAGGCGGCGTTACTGGGCGAGGCCTTGGCCAGGGGTGGTCGCGACGCGCGGCCAGAGCGGGAAGGGCGCGTGGCCAGGAACGGCAGTGGGTCGCGAGGTTGGGCGCGCGGTGTTGAGCAGGACGAGGTGGTGCAGTGAGCGTGGCAAGGAGGCGAGGGCGAGTGGGGTTGCGCAGGGATGCCGGTGCAGAGCAGCAGCAGAGAGAGGGAGGAGAGGCCAGGGTATGAGGCGGCCGCACAGGCGACGCGTGCGGTGCCAGAGCACGGCTGTGGTCGGGATCGGCGTTGCGGGGGTCAAATCGACCGGCGTTCGGCATCAACGGCACCCACGCGAGCTAACTTAGTAAATGGCGGCTAGAACGGGACCAAAGGTCCACCGGAGCCTCGCCAGAGACGAGCTCGTGCGGCGGAGTAACTCGGCGGACGGCGAATCGGGTGCCAGAACTCGCAAGCGAGCGCGTGGAGTGAGGGGAAGGAGGGAGATGCTCACTGCCGTCGTTGGGAAGGCCCGGGGAAGCCGGTGGTGGTTGCAGGGCGGCGGAGTCCGGCGAGGTCGACGACGACACAGAGGAGGGAGACGAGGTCACTGCAGGGGCTCCGAGCTTCAATCCAAGGTGGCAGGCGGCATAGGGGGCGACGGTGGGGCTGGTGAACGCGTCGCCAAGGTGAGGGAGGGTCGGTGGTCGCGTCGACGGCGAGCAGTGGCGACGAGCTCGAGCGGCTGAGCTCGAGATTGAGCGGGAGGAGAGGGGAGAGGTGAGGTGGATCCGGCGAGGGGGTGAGGAGGAGCAGCTAGGGTTCGCCCCAGGGGAGTGGGGGCGATTTATAGGGGAGGCAGCGCCGGCGGATGGTCGCCACCGTGCCGACCAGTGCCGTGGCGGGCATCGGTCGTTGCCACGGGGGATTGAACAGGGGAAGGGTGAGTCAGCGCGGGTGGGACGGCCTAGCTGTTGGCTAGCTGGGCCATTTGGCCCAGGGAGAGAGGGGGGGTCCTTTTCTCTTTCTTTATTTTGTTTTCTGTTTGTCTTTTCCTTTTTATTTATTTTCTTTTAGTTTCCTTTTATTTTATTTTTAGCAAATTTCCAAAATGGCACCTAATTTGATGTTACTAAATATTCCACTGCCACATTAACTTGCTACCCAAGCTAACATAGTTTCGTAATTATTTAATATTTAAAAGTATTTTAAATATTATTTTTCGCTACTGTTTTATTCATTTTATAGTATTTAAATATTTTATACAGGTGTAGTTTCTCCACCATAATTACCTATGCAATATTTGGTTCACTCTGAACATTTTAGTTTAAATATTTGAAAACTTTTGTTGTTTGCCTTTATTTTAAATTGGAATTCGAATCGGTTTTGTACTAACGCGAGTTTCACAACAGTAACCGAGGTGACGTGGCATCATTAACGTGGAATTACTGTAGCCTAATTATTCGGGCGTCACACTATGGTGTGATCCACATGCGCGCCCATATGATGGGCACTAAAGGACGGCAACATAACCACAAGAAAGTCATAGCAATTCACCAATTACCGATAGGACAACAAAAATCTACTGAGACATCATAGGATGGCAACACATCGTCGGATAATAATATGAAGTATAAAGCACCATGTTCAAGTAGAGGGTACAGCGGGTTGCCGGAGAGTGGACCCCTGAATATAGATGCGGATTTGTTGGTGAAGATGACGGAGTTGTTTGAGTAGATTGTCATCACACAATGATTGCCCCAACGGCGTTCAGGCGCCACCGGCAGAGAGGGGGAGAGATTCCCCCTCCTCCTTATTCTTCTTCCTTGGCCTCCCCCCTAGATGGGAGGAGAGTTCCCCCTTTGGTCCATGGCGGCGGAGCGGCAGGAGCCCCTCTGAGATTGGATCTCTCCCTCTGTTCTCTTTTGTTTCGCGCTCCCCATATCTAGACGAAAACCGTTTCTTAAATATCCGGAGATCCGTAACTCCGATTGCGCTGAGATTTAACACGATTTTTTTTCTGGATATAAGCTTCCTTGCACCGAAGTAGAGTCCCAACCGACTCATGAGGTGAGCATAACCCACCACCGCACGCCTGGTGTCTTGTGGGGTTGTGGGCCTCCTTTTGTGTTGATTCCACCTCCCGAAAATCACATATATTCCAAAATAATTCTCCGTAAAAAATTTATTGCATTTGGATTTCGTTTGATATGGATATCCTGCGAAACAAAAAACATGCAACAAACAAGAACTAACACTGGATCAATATGTTGGTCCAATAAATCATATAAAATGTTGCCAAAAATATATGAAAGTTGTATAATATTGGCATGGAACAATCAAAATTATTGATACGACGGAGACGTATCATCAACCTCCCTAGGGCGCGCCTCCTGAGCTTGTCGGCCCTCGGGCACCCCCTTGACGTGAGACCGATGCCAAAAAATCCTATAAATACCAAAAAACCCCGAAAGAACCCTGGATGAGAAGTTCCGCCGCCGCAAGCCTCTGTAGCCATGAAAAACCAATCGGGACCCCGTTCCGACACCCTACCGGAGGGGGAAATCATCACCGGAGGCCATCTTCATCATCCCGACAGCCACCATGATGAGGAAGGAGTAGTTCACCCTCAGGGCTGAGGGTATGTACTAGTAGCTATGTGTTTGATCTCCCTCTCTCGTGTTCTTGATTTGGCATGATATTGATGTACCGTGAGCTTTGTAAACATATTTGGATCTTATGGTGTTCTTCCCTCTCTGCCTTCTTGTGATGAATTGAGTCTTGTTCTTTGAGGTTTCGTTACCTTGGATTGAATATTGGATTTGAGAACACTTGATGTATGTCTTGCATATGGATACCCGTGGTGACAATGGGGTATTATATTGATTCACTTGATGTATGTTTTGGCACTCAACTCGCGGATTCCTGAGGTGACATTGGGGTAATCTATGCATAGGGGTTGATGCATGTTTTCGTCCTACGTTCTCCGATAGAAACTTTGGAGTGATTCTTTGTTGCACGTTGTGTTAGGGAACGTAGTAATTTCAAAAAAATTCCTACGCACACTCAAGACCATGGTGATGGCATAGCAACGAGAGGGAGAGGTCCGTCCACGCACTCGTGAGACCGAAAGCGGAAGCGTTATAACAATGCGGTTGATGTAGTCGACGCCTTCACGATCCGACCGATCCAAGCACCGAACGACGGCACCTCCGAAGTTTCGCACACGCTCAGCTCGATGACGATCCCTGACCGATCCAAAGAAAGTGTCGGGATGAGTTCCACAAGACGACGGTGTGGTGACGATGATGATGCTCCACCGACGCAGGGCTTCGCCTTAAGCTCCGCGACGATATGACTTCTCCGGCGCAGGCTTCGCTTAAGCTCCATGACGATATGACCGAAGTGGAATATGGTGGAGGGGGCACCGCGACACGGCTAAGGAACGATCCGTAGATCAACTTGTGTGTCCGGGTGCCCCCGCCTCAGATATAAAGGAGCAAGGGGGTGCGGCCAGCCCAAGGCGCTGAGGAGTCCTACTCCCACCGGAGTAGGACTCCCTTCCTAGTTGGATTAGGATTGGAGGAGGGAAGAGGAAGGGGCCCCTCTCCTTGTCCTATTCGGACCAGAGGGGAGGGCGCGCCTGCCCTGGCCCGCCCTCCTCTCTCTCTATCGCCCATCAAGGCCCATAGACTTCGGGGTTCCGTAACCCCGGTGTTCCCAGAACTTCCTGCTTTCATCCGAACCTTCCAAGTCCAAACATAGGCTTCCAATATATCAATCTTTATGTCTCGACCATTTCGAGACTCCTCGTCATGTCCGTGATCACATCCGGACTCAACAACCTTCGTAGATCAAAACTTATAAACTCATAATGAATCGTCATCAAACGTTAAGCGCAATGGACCCTACGGGTTCGAGAACTATGTAGACATGACCTAGAACCATTCTCGGTCAATAACCAATAGCGGAACCTGGATGCCCATATTGGTTCCTACATATTCTATTTAAGATCTTTATCGGTCAAACCGCATAACGACATACGTTGTTCCCTTTGTCATCGGTATGTTACTTACCCGAGATTCGATCGTCGGTATCCAATACCTAGTTCAATCTCGCTACGTAAGTCTCTTTACTCGCTCCGTAATACATCATCTCACAACTAACTCATTAGTTGTAATGCTTGCAAGGCTTATGTGATGTGTATTACCGAGAAGGCCCAGAGATACCTCTCCGACAATCGGAGTGACAAAACCTAATCTCAAATACGCCAACCCAACAAGTACCTTTGGAGACACTGTAGTACTCCTTTATAATCACCCGCTTACGTTGTGACGCTTGGTAGTACCCAAAGTGTTCCTCCGTAAACGGAGTTGCATAATCTCATAGTTACGTGAACATGTATAGGTCATGAAGAAAGCATTAGCAATATACTAAACGATCAAGTGCTAAGCTAATGGAATGGGTCATGTCAATCACATCATTCTCCTAATGAGGTGATCCCATTAATCAAATGACAACACATGTCTATGGTTAGAAACACAACCATCTTTGATTAATGAGCTAGTCTAGTAGAGGCATACTAGTGACTATCTGCTTGTCTATGTATTCACACATGTATTATGTTTCCGGTTAATACAATTCTAGCATGAATAATAAACATTTATCATGGTATAAGGAAATAAATAATAACTTTATTATTGCCTCTAGGGCATATTTCCTTCAGCCTCCCACTTGCACTAGAGTCAATAATCTAGATTACACAAGAATGATTCTAACACCCATGGAGTCTTGGTGCTGATTATGTTTTGCTCGTGGAAGAGGCTTAGTCAACGGTCTGCAACATTCAGATCCGTATGTATTTTGCAAATCTCTATGTCTCCCACTTGGACTTGGTCCCAATGGAATTGAAGTGTCTCTTGATATGCTTGGTCCTCTTGTGAAATCTGGATTCCTTTGCCAAGGCAATTGCACCAAGATTGTCACGAAGATCTTCATTGGTCCCGATGCACTAGGTATGACACCTAGATCGGAAATGAACTCTTTCATCCAGACTCCTTCATTTGCTGCTTCCAAGCAGCTATGTACTCCGCTTCACATGTAGATCCCGCCACGACGCTTTGTTTAGAACTGCACCAACCGACAGCTCCACCGCTTAATAAAAACACGATCCGTTCGCGATTTAGAATCGTCCGGATCGTGTCAAATCTTGCATCGACGTAACCATTTACGACTAGCTCTTTGTCACCTCCATATACGAGAAACATATCCTTAGTCCTTTTCGTATTTCAGATGTTCTTGACCGCTGTCCAGTTGATCCACCTCGATTACTTTGGTACCTTCCCGCCAAGCTTACAGCTAAGCATACGTCAGTCCGGTACACAGCATTGCATACATGATAGAGCCTATGGTGAAGCATAGGAACATCTTTCATTTTCTCTCTATCTTCATTGTGGTCGGGCATTGAGTCCGACTCAATCTTACACCTTGTAACTGGTAAAAACCTTTCTTTGCTCGATCCATTTTGAACTTCTTCAAAACTTTATCAAGGTATGTGCTTTGTGAAAGTCCAATTAAGCGCCTTGATCTATCTCTATAGATCTTGATGCCCAATATGTAAGCAGCTTCACCGAGGTCTTTCATTGAAAAACTTTTATTCAAGTATCCTTTATGCTATCCAGAAATTCTATATCATTTCCAATCAATAATATGTCGTCCACATATAATATCGAAATGCTACAGAGCTCCCACTCACTTTCTTGTAAATACAAAGCTTCTCCAAAAGTCTCAGATAAAACCATATGCTTTGATCACACTATCAAAGCGCTTATTCCAACTCCGAGAGGCTTGCACTGCACCATAAATTGATCGCTGGAGCTTGCACACTTTGTTAGCACCCTTTGATCAACAAAACCTTCGTTGCATCATATACAACTCTTCTTCTAGAAATCCATTCAAGAATGCAGTTTTACATCCATTTGCCAAATTTCATAATCATAAAATGCGCAATTGCTAACATGATTCGGACAGACTTAAGCATCGCCACGGTGAGAAAGTCTCATCGTAGTCAACCCCTTGAACTTGTCGAAAACCTTTCGCAACAAGTCGAGCTTTGTAGACGCTACATTACCATCGGCGCCAGTCTTCTTCTTAAAGATCCATTTATTCTCAATGGCTTGCCGATCATCGGCAAGTCAACCAAAGTCCATACTTTGTTCTCATACATGGATCCCATCTCAGATTTCATGGCTTCCACCATTTCGCTGAATCTGGGCTCACCATCGCTTCTTCATAATTTGTAGGTTCGCCATGGTCAAGTAACATGACTTCCGTAATAGGATTACCGCATCACTGTGCGATTTTACTCTGGTTGACCTCACGGTTCAAGAGAAACTTGATCCAAGCTTCATGATCATCATCATTAGTTTCCTCACTAATTGGTGTAGTTGTCGCAGAACCGTTTCTTGTGATGAACTACTTTCCAATAAGGGAGCAGATACAGATTATCTCATCAAGTTCTACTTTCCTCCCACTCACTTCTTTCGAGAGAAACTCCTTTCTAGAAAGGATCCGAATTTAGCAACGAAAACCTTGCCTTCAGATCTCTGATAGAAAGTGTACCCAACAGTCTCCTTTGGGTATCCTATGAAGACACATTCGATTTGGGTTCGAGCTTATCCGGTTGAAGTTTCTTCACATAAGCATCGCAGCCCCAAACTTTAAGAAACGACAACTTTGGTTTCTTGCCAAACCACGCTCATACGGTGTCGCCTCAACGGATTTAGATGGTGCCCTATTTAACGTGAATGCGGCCGCCTCTAAAGCATATCCCCAAAACGATAGCGGTAAATCGGTAAGAGACATCATAGATCGCACCATATCAAGTAAAGTACGACACGACGCTCGACACACCATTTCTCCGTGGTGTTCCGGTGGCGGAGTTGTGAAACTATTCCACATTGTTTCAAATGTAAACAAAACTCAGAACTCAAATATTCTCCTCCACGATCCGATCGAGAAACTTTATTTTCTTGTTACGATGATTTTCTACTTCACTCAAACTCTTTGAACTTTTCAAATGTTTCAGATTTGTGTTTCATTAAGTAGATATACCCATATCTGCTCAAATCATCTGTGAAGGTGAGAAAATAACGATACCCGCGCAAGGCCTCAACATTCATTGGACCACAAACATCAAGATGTATGATTTCCAACAAATCAGTTGCTCGCCCATAGTTCCGGAGAACGGCGTTTTGGTCATCTTGCCCATGAGGCACGGTTCGCAAGTACCAAGTGATTCATAATCAAGTGATTCCGAAGCCCATCAAGATGGAGTTTCTTCATGCGTTTTACAATCGATATGACCTAAACGGCAATTGCCACAAATAAGTTGCATTATCATTTTCAACTCGCATCTTTTGGTTTCAACACTATGAATATGTGTATTACTACTATCGAGATTCAATAAAATAGACCATTCTTCAAGGGTGCGTGACCATAAAAGATATTGCTCATATAAATAGAACAACCATTATTCTCTGATTTAAATGAATAACCGTCTCGCATCAAACAAGATCCAGATATAATGTTCATGCTCAACGCCGCACCAAATAACAATTATTTAGGTCTAAAACTAATCCCAAGGTAGATGTAGAGGTAGCGTGTCGACCGCGATCACATTGACTTTGGAACCGCTTTCCCACGCGCATCGTCACCTCGCCCTTTGCGCTGCTCGTCTATTCAGTAGTCCCTGTTTCGAGTTGCAAATATTAGCAATGTAACCAAGATCAAATACCCAGTGCTACTACGAGCTCTAGTAAGGTACACATCAATAACATGTATATCACATATACCTTTGTTCACCTTGCCATCCTTCTTATCCGCCAAATACTTGGGGCAGTTCCGCTTCAAAGGTCCGGTCGCTTGCAGTAAAAACACTCGATGCCAGGCTTAGGTCCAGACTTGGGTTTCTTCTCTTGAGCAGCAACTTTCTTGCCATTCTTTTGAAGTTTCCTTCTTCTTTCCTTTGCCCTTTTCTTGAAACTAGTGGTCTTGTTGACCATCAACACTTGATGCTCTTTCTTGATTTCTACCTCCGCTGCTTTCAAAGATTGCTAAGAGCTCGGAATTGTTTTGGTCATCCCTTGCATATTATAGTTCATCACGAAGCTCTTGTAGCTTGGTGGCGTGATTGGAGAATTTCGTCAATGACACTATCATCCGTAAGAGTAACTCCCAGTTGAATCAAGTGATTATTATACCTAGACATTTTGAGTATATGTTCACCGATGTAACTATTCTCCTCCATCTTGCAGCTATAGAACTTATTGGAGACTTCATATCTCTCAATCGGGCATTTGCTTGAAATATTAACTTCAACTCTGGAACATCTCATATGCTCCATGACGCTCAAAACGCCGTTGAAGACCCGGTTCTAAGCCGTAGCATGGCACATCGAACTATCGAGTAGTCATCAGCTTTGCTCGCCAGACGCTCACAACTTCGCGTAGCTCTCGCAAGCAGTTCTGGCACCCAGCGGTGCTTCCAGACGTAATTCTTCCGTGCAGCAATGAGGATAATCCTCAAGTTACGGACCCAGTCCGTAATTGCTACCATCATCTTTCAACTTTGCTTTCTCAAGGAACGATTAAAATTCAACGGAACAACAAAGACGAGCCATCTATCTACAAGAAACATAGACAAGCAAAAATACTATCAGTACTAAGTTCATGATAAATTTAAGTTTAATTAATCATATTAAAACCTCCCACTTAGACAGACATCTCTCTAGTCATCTAAGTGATTACGTGATCCAAATCAACTAAACCATGTCCGATCATCACGTGAGATGGAGTAGTTTCAATGGTGAACATCACTATGTTGATCATATCTACTATATGATTCACGCCGACCTTCGGTCTCCGTGTTCCGAGGCCATATCTGTTATATGCTAGGCTCGTCAAGTTTAACCCGAGTATTCCGCGTGTGCAACTGTTTTGCACCCGCTGTAGATGGACGAGAACTTATCACACCCGATCATCACGTGGTGTCCGGGTACTACGAACTTTGGCAACGGTGCATACTGTGGAGAACACTTCTTGATAATTTTCTTGAGAGATCATCTTATAATGCTACCGTCAATCAAAGCAAGATAAGATGCATAAAGGGTAAACATCACATGCAATCAATATAAGTGATATGATATGGTCATCATCATCTTGTGCTTGTGATTCCATCGCCAAGCACCGCCATGATCACCATCGCCACCGCGCGACACCTTGATCTCCATCGTAGCATCGTTGTCGCCTCGCCAACTATTGCTTCTACGACTATCGCCATCGCTTAGTGATAAAGTAAAGCAATTACATGGCGCTTGCATTTCATACAATAAAGCGACAACCATACGGCTCTCGCCATTGCCGATAACTCGGTTACAAAACATGATCATCTCATACAATAAAATATAGCATCACATCTTGACCACATCACATCACAACATGCCTGCAAAAACAAGTTAGACGTCCTCTACTTTGTTGTTGCAAATTTTACGTGGCTGCTACGGGCTGAGCAAGAACCGCTCCTACCCACGCATCAAAACCACAACGATAGTTTGTCAAGTTGGTGCTGTTTTAACCTTCGCAAGGACCGGGCGAGCCACACTCGGTTCAACTAAAGTGAGAGAAACCGACACCCGCGGTCACCTTTAAGCAACTAGTGCTCAAGCGGTGAAACCAGTCTCGCGTAAGCGCGACGCGTAATGTCGGTCCGGCCGCTTCATCTCACAATACCGCCAACCAAAGTATGACATGCCGGTAAGCAGTATGACTTATATCGCCCACAACTCATTTGTGTTCTACTCGTGCATATGACATCAACGCATAAAACCTGGCTCAATGCCATGTTGGGGAACGAGTAATTTCAAAAAATTCCCACGCACACTCAAGACCATGGTGATGGCATAGCAACGAGAGGGGAGAGGTCCGCCCACGCACCCTGAGACCGAAAGAGGAAGCGTTATAACAACGCGGTTGATGTAGTCGACGCCTTCACGATCCGACCGATCCAAGCACCGAACGCACGGCACCTCCGAAGTTTCGCACACGCTCAGCTCGATGACGATCCCTGACCGATCCAAAGAAAGTGTCGGGATGAGTTCCACAAGACGACGGTGTGGTGACGATGATGATGCTCCACCGACGCAGGGCTTCGCCTAAGCTCCGCGGACGATATGACTTCTCCGCGCAGGCTTCGCTTAAGCTCCGCGACGATATGACCGAAGTGGAATATGGTGGAGGGGGCACCGACACGGCTAAGGAACGATCCGTAGATCAACTTGTGTGTCTGGGGTGCCCCCGCCTCAGATATAAAGGAGCAAGGGGGTGCGGCCAGCCCAAGGGCTGAGGAGTCCTACTCCCACCGAGTAGGACTCCCCTTCCTAGTTGGATTAGGATTGGAGGAGGGAAGAGGGAAGAGGCGCGCCCCCTCTCCTTGTCCTATTCGGACTAGAGGGGGGGGGGCGCCTGCCCCGGCCGGCCCTTCCTCTTCTCTCTATGGCCCATCAAGGCCCATAGACTTCGGGGTTCCGTAACCCCTGTGTTCCAGAACTTCTGCTTTCATCCGAACCTTCCAAGTCCAAACATAGGCTTCCAATATATCAATCTTTATGTCTCGACCATTTCGAGACTCCTCGTCATGTCCGTGATCACATACGGGACTCCGAACAACCTTTTGTAGATCAAAACTTATAAACTCATAATGAACTGTCATCGAAACGTTAAGCGTGCAGACCCTACGGGTTCGAGAACTATGTAGACATGACCTAGAACCATTCTCGGTCAATAACCAATAGCGGAACCTGGATGCCCATATTGGTTCCTACATATTCTATGAAGATCTTTATCGGTCAAACCGCATAACGACATACGTTGTTCCCTTTGTCATCGGTATGTTACTTACCCGAGATTCGATCGTCGGTATCCAATACCTAGTTCAATCTCGCTATCGTAAGTCTCTTTACTCGTTCAGAATACATCATCTCACAACTAACTCATTAGTTGTAATGCTTGCAAGGCTTATGTGATGTGTATTACCGAGAAGGCCCAGAGATACCTCTCCGACAATCGGAGTGACAAAACCTAATCTCAAATACGCCAACCCAACAAGTACCTTTGGAGACACCTGTAGTACTCCTTTATAATCACCCGCTTACGCCGTGACGCTTGGTAGTACCCAAAGTGTTCCTCCGTAAACGGAGTTGCATAATCTCATAGTTACGAGGAACATGTATAGGTCATGAAGAAAGCATTAGCAATATACTAAACGATCAAGTGCTAAGCTAACGGAATGGGTCATGTCAATCACATCATTCTCCTAATGAGGTGATCCCATTAATCAAATGACAACACATGTCTATGGTTAGGAAACACAACCATCTTTGATTAATGAGCTAGTCTAGTAGAGGCATACTAGTGACTATCTGTTTGTCTATGTATTCACACATGTATTATGTTTCCGGTTAATACAATTCTAGCATGAATAATAAACATTTATCATGGTATAAGGAAATAAATAATAACTTTATTATTGCCTCTAGGGCATATTTCCTTCACGTTGAGGGATTGCCATATGATTTAATTATGTTAGCATTGTTGAGAGATTCTGCACTAGTGAAAGTATGAACCCTGGGCCTTGTTTTCAAGCATTGCCATACCGTTTTTGCTCACTTTTGTTACTTGCTACCTTGCAGTTTTTATATTTTCATATTACAAAAACCCATACCTACTATCCATATTACACTTGTATCACCATCTCTTCGCCGAACTAGTGCACCTATACAATTTACCATTGTATTGGGTGTGTTGGGGACACAAAAGACTCTTTGTTATTTGGCTGCAGGGTTGTTTGAGAAAGACCATCTTCATCCTATGCCTCCCATGGATTGATAAACCTTAGGTCATCCACTTGAGGGAAAATTGTTGTTGTTCTACAAAACTCTGCGCTTGGAGGCCCAACACAAGTCTACAAGAATAAGTTGTGTAGTACACATCAAGCTCTTTTCTGGCGTTGTTGCCGGGGAGGTGAGTGCTTGAAGGTATATCTTTAGATCTTGCAATTGAATCTTTTAGTTTCTTGTTTTATCACTAGTTTAGTCTATAAAAGAAAGCTACAAAAAATGGAATTGAGGTTGCCTCATATTATTCATCTTTATAATGTCTTTCTTGAAAATGATGGTGCCGAAGATTGTGCTCATTTGATAGAAGAAGAATTCAATAAAATGTTTGGCATAAAATCTTTGAATGATGAGCATGATTGCAATGTTGTTATTATGAATTCTTTGAATATACATGATGCTAATGATATGCAAAGCCATAAGCTTGGGGATGCTATGTTTGATGAAGATGATATTTTTAGTCCCCGAAGTTTTGATGAGAATGTTTATTATGATGATATCATGCCTCCTATTTATGATGATTATATTGATGAAAGTGGGTTTGGAAGAGTGTCAAGTTTAGGTAATGATCCCACTATTTTGGAGGGTGTTGAATCTTATTACAATATTGATAAAAATGGATTGGTGAGGTCATGACTTTATTTAATGGTGAATCCACTGTTTTGGAAGAGGTTTCAAATGACCATGATAAAAAAGTTGCTATATATGATGATTATTGTGATGATATGTATGCTATAAAGAATAATGATAACCATGGAACATTTCATCATAATTTTAGTTCTCAATATGATTATGCCAATCAAGTATCACATGATAGTTATTTTGTTGAGTTTGCTCCCTGTCGGGGGAAACGACACCTATGGAATCACTGGGATCCCTTCTACGGTTGGCGGGTGCGGGGTTGTGCAAAGAGCGGGTGTCGGTGTCAAAACTAGCGGATCTCGGGTAGGGGGTCCCGAACTATGCGTCTAAGTCGATGGTAACAGGAGACAGGGGACACGATGTTTACCCAGGTTCGGGCCCTCTCTATGGAGGTAATACCCTACTTCCTGCTTGATTGATCTTGATGAATATGAGTATTACAAGAGTTGATCTACCACGAGATCGTAATGGATAAACCCTAGAAGTCTAGCCTATATGACTATGGTAATGAATGTCTCTCCCTTTCCGGACTAAGTCCTCTGGTTTATATAGACACCGGGAGGATCTAGGGTTACACAGGGTTGGTTACAAAGGAGAAGAATCTACATATTCGTTCGCCAAGCTTGCCTTCCACGCCAAGGAGAGTCTCATCCAGACACGGGTACAGTCTTCGATCTTCGTATCTTCATAGCCCATCCCGCCCATGGCTACATGTGCCGGACGCTCGAGGACCCTTAGTCCAGACTCCTCAAGAGTAGCCCCGAACTCGGCTTCAATGATGAGGAGTCCGACGTGCAGATTTATCTTCGGCATTGCAAGGCGGGTTCCCCTTTTCCGAACTCCAAGATAGTCTCTGGACGTGATGATTGTATCCGGACCTGCAACACACACCGCACATAACCGCAGAGAGAATACGATATTCCACGGGTCCAATCCGCTGATGACGTCATATCTGTCCGGTCGTAATTTCGAACTGTTTTTCGTCCGCGGTTGTCATTGGCACGTCTTGTCAAAGCAGAGATCGTGCCCCCTTATTGCGGGATTCTTATCAATACAGGTGTGGGTAACTCAACAGCGCCGTTTACACAATCCTTGGGAATAGGCGAGTTTTAGGGCGAGGGGGGAGTCGTTTGACATTCGCAGCCTTTATAAGGGGATAAGGATTCATCCTCATTCACTTACGCCTTCTCCTTCCTCTGCCCATACATTCTTTGAGATCTAGCGCCCAAGCTCTAGCCTTCCTCGCCCGAGAAAACACTCCAACCATGTCCGGATCTGGAGCTGGAGGCAAGTGGATGGCCTCCTCCGTTAAGAAGAGAGATATCAAGGAACTCCGAGAGGCCGGATACCTGGCCAAGGAGATCGTTCACCGACTCTCGGCCAAGGGACAAACCGTCCCTACCTCCAAGCCCCATGAGAGGGTGGTGTTCCTTGCGCATTTTGTCCGCGGCCTGGGATTCCCTCTCCACCCATTCGTCTGTGGACTAATGTTTTACTACGGGCTAGACTTCCACGATCTAGCCCCCAACTTTATCCTCAACATCTCGTCATTTATAGTCGTGTGCGAGGCCTTTCTTCGCATCCCACCTCACTTCGGCCTGTGGCTGAAGACCTTCAATGTGAAGCCGAAGGTGGTGAGCGGTCAACAAGCAGAGTGCAGAGGTGCCATGGTGGGCAAGATGCCCAATGTCACCTGTCTCAAAGGCTCCTTTGTGAAGACGGTGAAGGGGTGACAATCGGGGTGGTTCTATATCACCGAGCCGCGCGATACCAACTGGGTGGCAGCCCCCGAATTCTGATCTGGAGTTCCGATGCGGCTCACCTCCTGGCAAGAGAAGGGCCTAACTTGGGGATCTTCGAACAAGCTGACTGGGCTCCAGACGTGCATCCAGAACATGATAACCAAGAAGATCAAAGTTGTTAATGTGATCCAGGTCATGCTCATTCGCCGAATCCTTCCGTGCCAACGCCGGACCTGCTATTTGTGGGAGTTTGATCCGCCAAGCACCAGACGCTGCTAGAGCTCTTCGGTGCGACACACGAAGACATCTGGAAAGTGCTTTTCAAGGTCGGCGAGACACCACCGCCCACAACCGAGGATCATGGGCTTAGCTTAAAGCGCCAGGCTAATTCGGTAAGCTCTTTCATGTTTTCAAGGTATAGCCTTTACTGGCATATTTTGAGGGAGGAGTCTAAGCCTTCCTATCAATTTCTTTTAGGCCTGGACCGACGTAGCGGGGCGGATTAACTGTCCAGCTCCGCTACCCGAATATGAAGAAACCCCACTCCTGACAAAGATGTTGTTTCCGGCGCCTTATGATGTGCCGGAAAAGAAGGCCAAGAAGAGGGCCAAAGGGGCCAGGAGTGGCCTTCGCTGAAAGGGTGCTTCGGACATGTCATCCGAAGACGAGACTGACTCCTCGGCCACCAAAGACGACGGCAAGGAGGAGGAAGAAAGCGGTTCCCCCCTGAGGGGGGAAGGAAGAAAAGGGGGGCCACCACAAATCTGGACGCGAAGGCGCCCAAGAGGGGGAAGGGCTCCCTTGCGGATAACTCCATGTGGGATGTCGATAGCAGTCCGGAGCGAATGCCCCGGACCAAGCCTCGCGCCGCCTCGTAAGTACCCCAAATCTTATACACATCAGATGCCTGGCATTTCCAATTTGCAATATTAATATGTTTAAATTGTGCCATTGCAGTCCGGCCCGCGATAGCTCCCCGCGATCCTCAACAGAGGGTTCGCTGGACTCGAAGGAGATGGCTAGCATGTCCCCGCCGCTCGCTCACTCCGTCTCACCCAAGGGTGATGACGAGGTGGTGTCCCAAAGGACCTTCCCAGACCAAGGGGAGGTTCCGAAGATCGTCAGGAGGGCGCCACAGGATGACTCCTCGGCCGGCGGACACATGGGGGAAAAGCCCCCATGGGGACTGGTGATGGGGGCCAAGCTCCATTCGTCCCCCAGCCGGATACCATTCCGGAAACCTACATGGCTCGGAGTTGCTTAACGGCCTTCCCGAAAGGAGGAGGTGTGCTGTTCGCCAAAGGACCTCTGCCCAACAGAGGCACCGGATAATCTCTGGAAGCGCCGTGAGGCGCCCATTAGGATGAACACCGTGCCCTTATGGGAACGGTGATCGAGAAAGGTTCAGTCCGCCAAAAGCGGACTGACCGAGGCCTGCACTAGCTTTTTAACAGGCTTTGAGGTAATAATAGTACAAAGAATGTCACAGTGTAGACAATAGCCCATGATGCTCTGTTCGGTGTTCGGAAAGAAAAAGCCGAACAGAGGATCAAAACGATTTTCACAAGAGTCTAACATGGTATGTCTATGTGAATAAGCAGGCATCGCTACTGGCTGCTCCGCTCGTACTACGGAGGTCTCCAGCCTAAAGCAGAGTCTGGAGCGGGCCAACGAAGAGCTCGGCCTCGTAAAGAAGCAGCTGGAGGACAGCCAAGGTATGTAGTAACCTGCGCACATAGTTGAGGAAGAATGAATGTTTCGTGCGGACTAAAGCGTCATGAACTCTGTTAGGGCCGCGACCAAGGTGGTGGCCCTCAAGAAGGTGTTAGCTGAGGCCGAGGACAAAGCGTCCAAGGAGCGCACCGTGAGCGAGAAGCACGAGGCCCGGATTGACGAGGTCCAGCAAGAGCTCCAGGACGCCATCAAGAAGTACGAGTCATTGGAGCGCGATTCTAAGACGCAAGAGTCAGAACTTGCGAAGGCCCGCCAGAGCGCACGAGATGCCCGAACGGTAGCCCAGAGCACCCTCCAGGAAATACAGGCGGCCAAGAAGATCGCGGTAGGTAAGGCTTTCATTATGCAAAGCGAGTCTGTGGAGAAAAAGTTCCTTTTACTTACCCAGATTTGGAGCTCTCCAGGGACGTTTACGGATTTGCCGCACAGCATATCGGATGCTGCCGAGTTCTATTGAGCCGAAGAAGGAGTTCTTCGAGAAACTATCTCGTCTCAATACTTGGACCGAGCATCTGGTGTTTTCTACGACCAAATGAAGCAATTGGTCGAGTCGCATAAAGCGGCCGAGCTAGCCATGAAGGACCTAATAGTCCGGCTATGGCTCGCCGAGCCGATGCCCAACAGCCTACTTCGGACTAGTGAAGCGGCAGAGTGCTCGCTCACGCTTGAAGTCATAAAGCGGTCGGTCCGCATTGAAGGTGCACGGATGGTTTCGCCGCGCCAAGACGACCGGGTGAAGATGGATGCCAAGAAGTCGATGACCAAGGGTCGCCGAGGGCAAAGAGCACCGCCGATCCGAGCTATATTTTGATGGTGTCTCGAGGATCCGCCTTTTGTATGAGCAATATGCGAAGGATGTTATATTCCCATGAAAACATTCATGTTATCCTCGTCTTGTAACAATGAAACAAGGTTGTTATAATGCTTGTGACTCTTAAAATTTACCTCCGTGCGGTCGCTTATGTAATCTGAGGGTTAACCAGTTGTCGGCTTCTGCCCCCACATAGGTACTATTGGGGTGTTTGAGATAAATCTAAACACTCTTTACTCCACATTCGGTCCTTAAAAGAGGTGTTTAGCGAACTAACAAGGCAATCTGACTATACGGATTTTATCGCCTCACGTAGCCATAGGGTTTGACAATAAGAATCTTGGCGAAGCCCCGGTATTCTAAGACCGAGCTAGGGCGCTTATACATGCCTCGACGGATAAAACCGATTCCTCACATAAAGCGGAAAAAATCTCTAAGGATTTGAAACCTCTCGAACAGCTGACCAGCTCTCGCTGCATCATGACAGTCAGTTTTCGGCTTTCTCTACTAAGGTGCTCGTCTGGAAGAACCGGGGCACAATCGCAGTAGTTCTCCCTTTAGTATCTTAGCCGATATAGCGGAACGTAAGGTAGTAAGCACAGGAGTCGGGCAACCCAACTATTGACCAAAGACATGATTCGGAGCCGATGCATATAATGCTGTAAGTTCGGGGTGCCGAACAGCACTGAAAAAAGTTGTTCGGACTTTATTGTCGTACTGCGGGGCGAAAGAGCCCCCGGTGAAGTAAAATGTACCAGAGTGTACGTGTGCAATGAGAAATCTTTCCCTAATCTCTCCCTAATAATAAAACACGGATTGGGTTCACCGTCGCGCACTTTTTGCAAAGAAGCCCCTGTTGTTTTGGGTATTCTACCCGCAGTCCAAATCAAACCGGTACGAAGGAGAGAAAATACGCAGTCGCGGCGCTCCGCCTAGCCCCACCCACCTCCTGCCACGCCCCCGTGCGCCGCCGGCCGCCTCCTGCCACGCCCCCGTGCGCCGCCGGCCGCCTCCTGCCACGCCCCCGTGCGCCGCCGGCCGCCTCCTGCCCCGCCCCGCCTCACCGCGCGCCGCCGGAAGCCTCCGAATCCCATCTCCTCATCACCCGCGGCTTTCTTCACCGTTCACGGCTCGCCTCCATCTACTGGTCGCCCACGACACAAACGAGACTGGCGGCGGCCTTGCACGGGCTTGCGGCGGCGCGGCCGGCGAGGACCTGCCGGATCTCGCCAGATCCAGAGAAAAAGGGAGAGGACGGGAGGAAGGATATGGGAGGCGGAGGGAGAGAGAAAGGAGCGGTGACCGCCCGCGGGTCGGCCACTGCGGCCTTTGCGCGGAGGTGGAGGCCATCATGTGGCGGGCCGTGGGGTCGGGCTTCGGGGACGACGTACTCCTGCCCCGCAACGTCAGCGGCGCCCACCGCCAAACCGCGCGGCTTCGCCAACCAGCTCTGGAAGCAGGTCGACCACCTCGGCAACGCCGGCTTTGACCCGGTGCTCTTCCGCGTCGACACCGACGCAGCCTCGCCCCTCGCCTGGGACGTGCACCACTGGTTCCCCTGCGCCAGTAAGAACAAATTACTTACATGTTCCTCTCGCTTGGGAGGTGTCTGTCCGTCTTCTGGGATGAAATCTGATGCTGGGTCTTCATCGATCTGCAGGAGGAGGGACGACGGTTCAGAGCAACATACGGATCATGCAGCTGCAGGCGTCCAGGAAGAAGCACAACAAACTGGAGTTCCTCAAGTATTTCATACAGGCTTAATTAATTTGGCCGGGAAGAGTTCTTAATTCTGATTAGGAAACAATTATATGCTGAACTGTCAAAGTATAAAATATTCAGATTCTTGGCTTAATACAGAGGGACAGAAGGATTAGCTGTACAATGAAGATAATCTGAAATTTAGCTGTGTGTTACGAAGAAACAACAAATAACACACTACATCCGAAACGTCATCCCGATTTCATTGGCTCACACTACTATCAGGAAATATTAGATCAGCTAAACTGGAAAAAAGCCTCATGTACACATTAAAGTAAGCTGGAATCCAAATCAATAAAGCCTCATGTACACATAGAATCTGAATATTTAATACTTTGACACACAGCTATATTTTTCCCTGTCAGCCCGCACGGTCATGGATGTCTTCGCCGTAGCACGTGAGGACGTTCTTGGACACTCTGTATTGCTGCTGTTTGTAGGTTGCTGAAGTTCTTAGGAGTCAGAGTAGCTTCCACATCTGTAGTTAGGGCAGACGATTGTGATTTTGGGCCTTTACTGAATAATTTTGGGAGCGACTGGGTGATTACAAGCCAGGTAGCTGAATGAGTCAAACCTACAAATTCTTATAGTTCTAATCTACTTTCATCTCCTAACAATTGATCTCATAAACAGTAGAGACTGCAGCCCTATGTTGCTCATTGCACACTTATTATTCTGATTTCTGATGGCCTCCTAAATTTGAATTATTGTCTTGATGTCAGGTGGAGGGCCTTTGCAATCTTATCAAGCTTTACGCCAATTATTCCTTCGAACAATTTGTGCGCCAAGTTGAGGAAGTTGGGGCCATTAATCATGTTAGAATAATTTCTTCTCTTAAGAGTTTGTTTCCATACTTTGGGGCAGCAAGATCGGAGTCCCACTATGAGGGATCGACCTTGAGAGATCAGCTACCGGCATCATACTGCCCCCGCAAGGTAAACCCGCCATTTTATCTTGGGCACATGCTATCAACACCGTTGTCCCAAATTGCAGTGTTTGTCCCTCTTCATTTGTTATTAATCTCTGCGATTTCATTCTTTAGTGTCTGATGTGGTAGACCATTTAATCAGTTTTCACGGATAGTCTAGCTTGTGTGTTTCTGATCTAAGTGGTGTGACATGTTTCTTCATTGATTGGTAATGAGGAAGTTGGATTCTTCTCCGTATCTTCCAATTGGCTGTTGATTGATGAGCAAAGGTTGATTTGAGCCGTCTATATCTGTAAGTGCTCACTTGCAACCTTAAAACCAGTCACAAAATTGTTTTGGTGCATGTACGGCTTAAATAACCTACTGTGCATTTAACTATTGATGTGTATATGCAAAAAAATAAATTGAAACAAGGCAAAAGATTTGCCATTTTCATTAATTAAGAATTTAGGAGTTTTGGCCAAATGACGAATTACAAAGCATTACTCTCGCGGCATTACATTACTCAATTCTTTTGCCCCTACCAGGCAGCACATGGAAGCCTCCTCTTTGATTTTAGCAACAATCACTCCCACCGGCTCCAGGGTGTTGTGAAACACGAGCGTTCCTCTCCTTCCAAATTTCCCACGAGATAAGCATCATTAAAGAGCATGGTAGTTCTTCTCTCCTCAAGTCTCAGATCCGTTTTTCATCACCCTTTGGTATGTTTCGTGGGGATCTTTTTATTCAGTGCATGAATGCTGATTCGCTCATGTGTTTAGAAGTAAGAGGTGCAGCAGTCTTTTCTTCTTTCGGGATTGCAGAGAGCATGGACCACCGTATGGAAGAAGGAGATGCCATCCTTGACTGTCGTTGTCTTTGGCGTGTTGCTGCCATTTTTCTAATCCTTGCACTGCAGAGACCTCAGTCTATCCATGTAGGTCATGCGAATCAATTTTTTGACTCTTATGTAATGTACGTGTGCTCTTGCATTACTTACTAGATCTTGTTGTATACAATGATCCATCGTCAGCGATACAAAGGTTTTGATTTTAAGACTTTGTCAAGTTCAGTTCAGATTTAATTTTACTCCGCCTCTTTTTGCATGGACAATATGTGTGGTGTTTAGACGATCACTATGTGAAATTCATAAGCATTGTGAGGGCATGGAGAAAGGATTCAATTTTGATTCTTTTTTTCAGGGTTCAGAACTGTTACCTGCTACACCTACACACGTGGAGAACGTAAACTTGGCAGTCCAAAATTAAGCAGCAAACTTTATTGCTGGTCATCTAAAAATTCAGTGACAACTGCTGACACACGAGCTTCATTTTTAGTAGAGATAGTAGATGATGCGGATGGCAGTTCTACCTCTCTGACTGAAACAAGAACTTTCTGACCAAGGCATGGGCATACCTACAAGACAGGGGCATACCTTTAGGAGGAGGTCCTCAGGCACGCATCACACATTCACCAAAGATATTGGTATGTAGTGTGTGTGTTTTAGCATATTAGTACTAGCATACCTGCAGGAGGTCCTAAGTTTCTTCAGTTCTATACAAATTTGAGTTGGTATGTAGTGTTGAGAGGATCCTAAAATATTGTACTACATAGTCTCTTTCCAGGTTCTTGAAATCTTGCACTCTTCAGTTGGATTTCGCATTTTGGTCGATCTGTACTGCATCTTTTATTGTTGTCAGCCTAGAATTATATCACATTTTGATCTTGTACGGGCAGACTCATAATTATAACTTCATACTAATTTGACTGCATGATTTTAATTAGTGGCTGCAATGTCCATTTTTTGTTGGTTAGTTGTATCACTCTTCTCCAACACCGAGCACTAATTGATAACCAGCTATGATCATCCATCCATCGATTTAGTTTGCTTTTTCTTTTGTTAGTTCTAGCTAAATGAAATTTGTCTGAACCTTTGAACCTTAAACAACGCCCGTGATTTGACTCTGGGTGCTTGTGAATTCTGAATGAAGTACAAGCAGGCAATCTTTCTGAATGAATTTGTTGATGATTTGCATGGTTATTCTTCATTCTCGTGCATGGCTATTCTTGGGTTTGAGCCTTAGGCATGAAGCATTGCACTGTTTTGTGAGGCATTTAAACTGAAATCATTTATCCCTTTTATTCAGAAAGTTCATCCCAATATTTTGGACCACTACTGTACTTCTATTTCGACAACAGAATTTTTTTCAACTTGCCATGTGTCAGTTCACCAACAGTACCGAGACCATGCAACTTGGAACATCAAGTAAGAGCATATCCATGTTTACTTACTATATCCTTTGAGAAAGCTATGGGATTTACAAACTAAAAATATGAATTGTTCGAACAATGCTGTTCTGTTATGGTTGTAGTTGTTTGAGCGGTATTATTTCAACTGTTTAAGCATATATTTATTTATTTTGATCCGGTGCAATGCACGAACACTTTTGCTATAAATTACAAATGAAATATAATATTCCCAAAAATGTTCGTCACCATAAAAATGATTCCAATTTAAAAAATATTCTTGTTTTTTTTAAATACATCCAAAAAAGAAATACTCGGTGTAACCTTATTTCTGGTGTTTGCAAAATTTGGATTAAAAAGTTGTTGCATAATGGCACCGTGGAGTAAGTTATATTTAATATTGCGCCCGGTGCAACGCACGGGCATCTCTTCCTAATAATAAAGCACGGATTGGGTCTTCGGATTCACCGTCGCGGTAATTTTGCTTAAAAACTCTGAGAGTTTATAGGAATCAACCCGCGGTCCGCTGTAGTCCGACCGTAAGTGGAAAAGAAAAAAACGTTACGTACGCAACCTACTCGTCCGTCGTTAAAATTGCAGCCCCACACGAGAACCAGGGTTCCGCCGCCGCCGCGCCCCACCCCCTGCTCCTCGTTCGCTGAATCCAGACAAGATCGGCAGGATACGCCGCATCCCTCACGACCCTCTCTCGCGTTCGTCTCGCTGGAAATCGCGAGGCAGCCCCGCTCGGAAGCCACCGCTCCCTCCTCCTGTTCGTTTTCTCTCAAATTTTTTTTTCCAGATCGAGAGATATTAGAGGGGTTGGCAGGGGCGACAGCGATGCGGCGTTGGACGTATAAGATATGTACTATGAGCTGTATTGTATAAGCTGCTGTATTAGATGTTAGATGTTAGATGTTGCTACTGTATTGACTATAAGCTGCTGGATTTCTTGCTCCCAAGTATACTTGCTTATCTGTGCTATAATGGAAAATAGCCTAACCGTTGGACCTTCAGTTTATTATATTTTCTTCTTTGTTCTTGGTAGACATGCGCAAGTCAATGGCTGATCACTTCTTTATATGCGATCCTGAGCTGATGTGAAGGTCCTATGTTTTCTTGATTGGCAGGCAGGTGAGCAAGAGGAGGACCATAGGTCAGGGAGTGTTTGGTTTCAGGGAGATCGTTGGGGAGGAGTTCATGACCATGTTCCTGTCAGTTTTTAGCCGTATGGTTCAGAGACTGGTAATTACTTTGTCAAACACACATATTCTTTCGTGATACGCATTTTCATTTTTGGTTATCTGTGAGAATGTTTAGTATACAGAGAAGTTGTTCCATGGAGCAGCTAAACAAAAAAATAACTTTTCATTTGTGATAGTTTGCGATATGCAGAGATAGGTATATCGAAGTTTGTAATGGCTCATGGCCAAACATATGAAACTGTTCTTGATACTATTTTATCCTTTTCTTAATATTATCATCATATATATATATATACACACAAATTAGACTTTCTAACATCTGCATATTTCAGGTTCAGGAGGATGTAGAGAGAACGATGTTCAAACAATTAAGTGCAGCATCAACAGACGTGTTCCCAAATTTTGATGACTATTAGAAAGAGAGAGGATATGGTGACTGAAAGTCTATGTTGACATAGAGAAAGAATAAGCCGTAACACGAGTGGGGTGTTGTATTCAAATGGAGGATGTAGAAATAGAGGACGTGGACATGTGTGTGTGGGTGGAGCAAATGGGCAGGGTTTTGGATCGTTTTATTGTGTTTTCTCCGTTACAACACATGCAAGATATTTGGTAAGAACTATTGCTCCACGAAGAAGAATGTACGGCGAATTTTCCTTTGCAAATATTTTTTTGATGATAAGGATTTCTTTTCTCCCGTTGCAACGCACGGGTCCTTTTGCTAGTTAATTAATAATAAAGCATGGATTGACTTTGTCGGGTTCACCGTCATAATACGCTTCTTCCCTAAGTTTAGGCTTTCACTTTAATTTAAAACATATACGTGAAGTGGTACTATATGTTTTACGTGCCCAAACTTCTCGCTAAAATTTCCTTAAAACGTTCTTTTTCTTCACAGGCTGCGCCGTTAATGCCTATTGGGCCTGGGCGAGCAGCTGTTTTGAAACCCACGAGCTAACGGCGCAGGTTGACGCACGACCGAGCAATTGACCAGGTTTTCTCAAACCGAAGCCATCATCGATACCGGGCATACCGGGCCCACACGAATCCCTGTCCCGATCTGATACGGAGACTCCATCACCTCCCTATCCACCGGGATAGGGCTGGCACACCTATAAGTAGCGAGATCTGAGAGACCGCTGAACCACGCTGATCGAACACCGTGGACGCCATCATGGATACGCGCATGAGCTGCGCCACCGAGACACCGGTGAACCACGCTGATCCAACGTCGTGGCCGTCATCGTGGAGATGCGTGAGCGTGGCGCCGCCGAGTCACCGGTGTACCATGCTTATACAACGTCGTGGCCATCATCATGGAGGCGCACAAGCACTGCGTCGTGGCCTTCATGGATGAGCCGTCCACGACACCACCACGCCCTAAGAGCGGCCGCTGGGCTGTCTTCGGCGCCACCTCATCTAGCCAACCCCGGCTAATTCACGTCATGCGGGGACAGGGATCCATTATCCGGCGCAGACATGAACGGAAGTAGTTTCGGCACCACCACCATCCAAGCCGCCCCAGACCTTGCGCCACCGGAAAACCAGCAGCACCACCAGACCGCCTCCCGCGCCTCCGCCATCGGCCCAGCCAGCCACCGGGAGGGTGGTCTCCACCACCGCGGCACGGGGACACCTCCGCCACAGGCCCAGCCAGCTCCCGCGCGTGTGCTGCCGGCCCTCATCTCTTTGCCAGATCTGGCGAGCAACGGAGCCACTGCACGCCGGCCCTGCAGCCCCCGTCGTCCACAGCCACCAGGAGGGTGGGCTCCACCACCGCGGCACGGGGACGCCGCCGCCCCAGCCACAGCGGCAAACACGCCAACGTTGCTATAACCAAACGGGGAAGGGGAGGAGGGGGGATTCTAGCGGTGGTGTGAAGCTTGTGGGGGAGGGAAGAGGGGCGGGGGCGGGGCGGGATCCCGGCGGCGATAGGCGCAGGCGGCTGGCGCAGACCAGGGGTGGATCGTGGTATCTGGCTGGAGGACATCGGGATGTTGGTGGATAAGGCTGCGAGAGCCTAAAACGTAGCAGAAGACTGCGGTTGAGTCTGACCCGTGGAAGAGCGCTAGCCACCCGACTTTGCTAGCGTGGCAATCCTTAAAAATGAAAACTAGCTAGCGTGGCACCATTCTGGATCCTTCACACATATGGTAGTTCTCCCAACCGTGCACACGTTACCTTTTTTTAAGGTTGAAATTTGACTCATCTAAAAAAAGTTGAATTTGGGTTTTAAAAAGTTGAATTTCACTCCAGTTCGTACATACAAAATAAAGAAATTTCACTCCGGAGGTGATATTTTTGGTTTCGTTCCGCATCGTTTGTTCCCGCTTCAATTAATTTCACGTACGCTATTTGGTTTCGTTACTTGCCAACTGTTTAGGCCCAGCAGAGAAAGCCCACCTGTTGGTGCACTGAGGCTTAGGTCCGGAGAGTTGGCAAAAAAAAATTGCCGATGGAAGAGCTAGAGATATGAGAGAATTTTTTTTTCCCGTTGTAACGCACGGGCCTTTTTGCTAGTAGATACAAAGGTAAGGAAGAAAGGTGAATTAAGTAATAAGCTGATGCTCCACTTGTTTTACCATTTGTAATGTGAATAATACATCGAGGCGTACTTGTACCAGTGATGCGATAAGCAAGTAAGGCTATTTAACATGCCAAGACCAAGAGCGAGCTGCGTGCGGGTATGTAAAACAGGTATAGCGATCAGAGACCACCTGGGGGTTCCTTTGTACGCCAAAGCTCCTTGCCTCCTTGGTGTGTCCCACAAACAGGTTGTCAGAAGAAACCTCGAAAAGAGAAAAACCCGAAATGAAAAAGGAAAACATAAAGATGTGCGAATCCTAGGGTCGGCCAAGCCGCACTGTGGATCGCGAGCTAGCTCCGCCTCCGTCAATACCCATGGGATTGTGAGTGCATAGTTATGTACGCGTGGTACGAATGCCACTACCTGATCGGGGCTAGGACAGAGGCCAAGTAGCTACTCGAGCTCTTGATGAGCCGAGCTGTCCTGTTGCAGTGTAGTCCAGATCCTCTTTACTATGTCCAGGGGCTCGACAGTCGGATTACGGTTCGCTTGAGAAGGCCGCCTGCATTTCGCCGCTAGGGCGGCGTGTGCTCCTCCGCACGGAGGAGCGTTCCATGTTTCGCTATCGCTATGACGCCGCATGACCGCATCTTGAGCTTGAGATAAGCGTAGTGTGGCACCGCGTTGAACCGAGCAAATGCAGTCTGTCCGAGCAGTGCGTGATAACCACTGCGGAATGGGACGATGCCGAAGATTAACTCCTCCCTTCGGAAGTTGTCAGGGGACCCAAAGACAACCTCTAGTGTGATTGAGCTCATATAGCGGGCCTCTACGCCTGGTATGACTCCTTTAAAGGTAGTCTTTGTTGGCTTGATCCTTGATTGATTAATGTCCATTTTGCGCACTGTATCTTGGTAAAGCAGATTGAGGCTGCTACCACCGTCCATAAGGACGCGCGTCATGTGAAATCCATCGATTATTGGGTCGAGGACTAGTGCGGCTGAGCCGCCATGAAGGATACTGGTCGGGTAGTGTCAATGATCAAAGGTGATCGGAAATGACGACCATGGATTGAATTTTGGGGCGACTGGCTCTATCGCATAGACGTCCCTTAGTGCGCATTTGCGCTCCCTTTTTGGGATGTGTAACATATATCATGTTTACTGTTTTCACTTGAGGGGAAACTTCTTTTGTCCCCCGTGTTCGGTTTGTGGCTCTCAGTGTCACGCCCAAGATGCGACCCTATCCAAAAGGAACTCAAGGTCCCACTATGATAGAAGCGCATCTTGAAGACGCTTTGCAAGGTGGATATCATTACATCAACATTACATAATAGTGGGGATACATACATAAGGCACAAACGCCCAAGAATACATCAACATCATATAAGAGATCAACATCCGACTACGGATGAAACATAAACGTAAACTCAAACGACATCCACTGCTAGCCCAGTGCCGACCGAACCTATCCCCGATTGAAGAAGCGTAAGAAGAACTCCAAAACAAGTAAACATCGCTCTCGCGCCATGATCATCGACAACCTGTACCGCAACTATTGGTGTAGTAATCTGTGAGCCACGAGGACTCAAAGAAACCCATTACCATGGGTATCAAGACTAGCAAAGCTTAAAGGGGTAAGGAAGGGTAAAGTGGTGAGGTTGTAGCAGCGACTAAGCATATATGGTGGCTAACATACGCAAATGAGAGCGAGAAGAGAAACAAAGGAACGGTCGTCAACTAGTAATGATCAAGAAGTGATCCCGAACTCCTACTTACGCCAAACATAACCCAAAACCGTGTTCTCCTCTCGATCAACCCCAAAAGAGACGCCACGGTTACTCACACGGTTGGTGTATTTTAGAAGAGTTTACTTCAAGTTTACTACAACCGGATATTAACAAATTCCATCTCGCCACATAACCGCGGGCACGGCTCTCGAAAGTTTATACCGCAGGGTGTCCCAACTTAGCCCATGATAAGCTCTCGCGATCAACGAAGGATATTCTTCTCCCGGAAGACCCGATCAGTCTCGAATCCGGCTACAAGACATTTCGACAAGAATAAACAAGACCAGCAGAAGCCGCCCGAATGTGCCAACAAACCCGATAGGAGCTGCACATATCTCGTTCTCGGGCACACCGGATGAGCAAGACGACGGTTGGCATAGACCTCGTTGCCTGTGGGGCGCCGGACATCGCCGGTTTGGACCAGACTCGAGGAGAACCGCCCGAGGGCTAAAATAAAGATGACCCCTGCTCCTAAACCCAAGGGAAAAAGGGCATAGGTGAGGCAAATGGTAAAACCAATGTTGGGCCTTGCCGGAGGAGTCTTATTCAAAGCGAACTGTCAAGGGGTCCCATAAATCACCCAACCGCGTTAGGGACGCAAAATCCGGGAATATAATACCGATATGACGGAAACTAGGGCGGCAAGAGTGGAACAAAACACTGCATAAGGCCGAGCCTTCCACCCTTTACCAAGTATATAGATGCATTAATAATATAAGAGATATTGTGATATCCCAACATAAACATAATCCAACATGGAGCAATCTTCATCTTCACCTTCAACTAGCAATGCTATAAGAGGGGTTGAGCAAAAGCGGTAACATAGCCAAACAACGGTTTGCTAGGAAGGATGACAACGTTAGGGGCTAACATGCAATTTGGGAGGCTTGAGCAAAGAAGTGGTAGGTAATGCAAAGACGATAGAACGAAGCAACTAGCATAGCAATGATAGTAATGAGATCCAAGGTGACGGTCATCTTGCCTGAAATCCCGCAAGGAAGAAGAACGAGTCCATGAAGAAGACGAACGGATGAAGCCAAACCAAGCGTAGACGAACGAATCCTCACGATCGCAACGAAACGGGAACTATCGAGAAGAAGCACACAACATGGTAAACACACCACACATAGACAAGACATGATGCACAACAAGCATGATGCATGACAAAGCTACATGAAGCTACTCATGGCAAAAGAGGATGCATACAAGAATAACACATCAAAGCAAGTTTAAATGAGGCCGGAAACAACATAGAACAACTCCGGCAAGTCCTCATATGCAAATTTCGAAATCGGTCCAGATCTGAATACTTTATGTTCAAGTTGTTAAACAGCAAGTTAAGATGCACCATGATGATCTACACAAAATTCTAGTCAAGTTACATATAAAGTTCATTAGATTCGGAGCTACGGTCTAGAAGATATGAGCAAAACAAGTTAAACATGGCATTGATGCAAAATGCATTCAAACATCAAGCAAACACCTCAAAACAAGGATGCAACATGATAATATGAAGCTACATGCAATTCTAAGCAAGTTTAATATAGAGCACACCCAAAACGGAGCAACGGTTCAACACATACACTATACAAGTTTAAAGGACAAGCTGTCCAAAACAGCAACTAGGCATATCGCAAGCATCAAAACAACATGCTACAACACCTCAACGTGAAAACAAAAGGCATGGGCATGATGTACAGGTAAAGCATGACAAAACATGAACACTGAGCTACCTACAGGAACAACTAGAACATGCTCAAAAAGACATGGCAAGATTGCAAATAATAACAGTTTCAGACTTTGCAAAAAATAACATCAGGCTGCAATGTTTAGAGCCATCAACCAACATGCTACAGGAACTTATCATGGCAAACGAAGGCATAGCATAAATCTACTAATTGCATAGAACAAAATTCCTTTACTGACCATGAGCCAAAAGGGCACAGAAAATATGATAGCACCCATGTAAACATAGCAAGTTATATGACAGATTCATACATGGCAGGAACAACAATAAGTAGACATGTTGGTGAGCTTGAACCACTCACCACAGAGCAATACATGGCATGGCAAGGCAACTCACAGTAAGAAGAAATGTTTATGAAGCTAAGCATGGCAAGAGCAATTTCATAGAGTGCATGGATCACTAACAACAATCATGGCAACATTGAACTTAATGCTAACAGGCTGTCAGCAACATTATTTAGCAACTTTGGAGCAAGATAACAACAATTACAGTAGGATATATATGCAACCATGGGCATGGATGGATAGAGCATGACATGTATAACAAAACATCCTTAGTGAACATCTCCAGATTATGCATAGAATGACTTGTAGCAGCAGGTTAACATAACATCATGATATAGCAGATTCAGACATGCAAAACAGCAACAGCAAGTACCCTAATTAACAAGCTTGATGAACTCACTACAGGAATCGAAAAAATACATGGATATCACCCCTGTAAAGATTGCATGACATAGATCAACACACATGTAGACATCAACCTCATAGGATGCACACATTAAACATGGCAAAAATGACAAATGAGCATGTTATAACAGTTTCAGCAGATTAACAGCAACATCCACCCTTGCAACGATGATTCAGGCATCAAGATGGCCGCAAATGAAAATAATGCAATGGAATGAAATGAAGTACTCGTTAAGACGAACAATTTGACATATTACACGCACGAAACGGATCAGTATGCAACAAGTTATGGCATGATGAACAGAGCAACAAAATGCAATATATCTCAGGGACTTAGCAGAAAATTGGACCTCGGGGAAAGTCAACGGCGGCGTGGATCCGGGTCGGGCGAGGTGCGGGTCGAGGCGGGCCGGACTCGCCGGAGCAGGGCGCCGAGCTGAGGTGGAGCTGGGCTGGCGAGACCTGGCGCCTGGCGGCGGTGACGGCCGGTGGCGGCGGGCGGCGGCGGCTACCCGGCCGGAGACGGCAGCATGGGTGGTGGCGGGTGCCGCGGAGGCGCGCGGAGACGCCGGGACGCGGGAGCGGCGCCGAGTGGCGGCAAAGGCGGCGGCCGGCGGAGGTTGAGCGCGGCGACGGCGGGCGCTGGCGAAGAGGCGGCGCGGAGCTATGCGGCGGCGGGCGCCGGGCAGCGGACGGGCGCGGGCGGCGGCGACCGGCCCCGCTGGCTCGCTGCGGCCGCACGGGCCGGGCGGCGGTGGAGGTGCGGGAAGGCCACGTGGCGGCGGGACTGGAGGAGAGGGGCGGAGGTGGACGTGGCGCGCTCCTATAGGCCGGAGCGACGTGGCTGCGGGCGGCGGACATGTCCGGCCGCCGGCGGACGACGTCTCGCGTGTGAGGAGAGGCTAGGCTAGGGTTTGACCGCAAGATCTCGGGGAGGCACATATTTATAGATAGAGGGAGCTAGGAGAGTCCAAATGGAGCACGGTTTTCGCCCACACGATCGTGATCGAACGACCGAGAGCATGGAGGGGGTTTGCTGGGTTTTGGGCCACTTTGGAGGGGAGTTGGGCTGCAAGACAAAAGAGGCTTTTACGGTTACCCGTTAACCGTTGGAGTATCAAACGACCTCCAAATGGCACGAAACTTGATAGGCGGTCTACCGGTGCTATACCAAGGCCGCTTGGCAAACCTCGGTCCACTCCGAGAACGTTTAACACCCGCACATGAAAAGAGGCAAAAGGGGGCGTCGGATGACATAGGAGTGCCGGATTGCAAAACGGACAACGGGGAAAATGCTCGGATGCATGAGAAGAACACGTATGCAAATGCGATGCACATGACAACATGATATGAAATGCAGATGATGACATGGCAAAATGCAACACGCAAGCACATGACATGGCAAGGATGGCGAATAACTGGCGGACACCTGGCGCATCGAATCCGGGGCGTTACACCTCGTCATCGTCCTCGTTCTGTGATCCCTTTTCCTTATGCTCGGCGTTTAACTTGTCGGCTGATACGTCTCCAACATATCTATAATTTTTGATTGCTCCATGCTATTATATATTATGTTTTGGATGTTTAATGGGCTTTATTATACACTTCTATATTATTTTTAGGACTAACGTATTAACCGGAGGCCCAGCCCAAATTGCTGTTTTTTTTTGCCTATTTCAGTGTTTCGAAGGAAAGGAATATCAAACGGAGTCCAAACGGAATGAAACCTTCGGGAACATAATTTTCAGAACAAACGTGATCCAGAGGACTTGGAGTGGACGTCAAGAAATCACCGAGGAGGCCACGAGGTAGGGGGGCACGCCTACCCCCCTAGGCGCGCCCTCCACCCTCGTGGGCCACTCGTGGCTCCACCGACCTACTTCTTCCTCCTACATATATCTACGTACCCCCAAACCATCGAGGAGCACCACGAAAACCTAATTCCACCGCCGCAACCTTCTGTACCCGTGAGATCCCATCTTGGGGCCTTTTCCGGCATCCCGCCGGAGGGGGCATTGATCACGGAGGGCTTCTACATCAACACCATAGCCTCTCCGATGATGTGTGAGTAGTTTACCTCAGACCTTTGGGTCCATAGTTATTAGCTAGATGACTTCTTCTCTCTCTTGGATCTCAATACAAAGTTCTCCTCGATTCTCTTGGAGATCTATTTGATGTAACTCTTCTTTTTGCGGTGTGTTTGTCAAGATCCGATGAATTGTGGGTTTATGATCAAGATTATCTATGAACAATATTTGAATCTCCTCTGAATTCTTTTATGTATGATTGGTTATCTTTGCAAGTCTCTTTGAATTATCAGTTTGGTTTGGCCTACTAGATTGATCTTTCTTGCAATGGGAGTAGTGCTTAGCTTTGGGTTCAATCTCATGTGTCCTTTCCAAAGGATGTAGGGTAGCAAGGCACGATTGTATTGTTGCCATCGAGGATAAAAAGATGGGGTTTATATCATATTGCATGAGTTTATCCTCTACATCATGTCATCTTGCTTAAAGCGCTACTCGCTCTTATGAACTTAATACTCTAGATGCATGCTGGATAGCGGTCGATGTGTGGAGTAATAGTAGTACTTGTCACGGACGTGATGCCTATATACATGATCATACCTAGATATTCTCATAACTATGCTCAATTCTATCAATTGCTCAACAGTAATTCGTTTACCCACCGTAATATTTATGCTCTTGAGAGAAGCCACTAGTGAAACCTATGGCCCCCGGGTCTATCTTCCATCATATTAATCTCCCAACAGCAAGCTATTTCTATTACCATTTATTTTGCAATCTTTACTTTTCAGTATTTATCATAAAAATACCAAAAATATTATCTTATCATCTCTATCAGATCTCACTCTCATAAGTGACCGTGAAGGGATTGACAACCCCTTTATCGCGTTGGTTGCGAGGTTCTTATTTGTTTGTTTAGGTGTGTGGGACTCACGTGTGGCCTCCTACTGGATTGATACCTTGGTTCTCAAAAACTGAGGGAAATACTTACGCTACTTTACTGCATCACCCTTTCCTCTTCAAGGGAAAACCAACGCAGTGCTCAAGAGGTAGCAAGAAGGATTTCGGCGCCGCTGTCGGGAATCTACGACAAGTCAAGACATACCAAGTACCCATCACAAACTCTTATCCCCTCGATTACATTATTTGCCATTTGCCTCTCGTTTTCCTCTCCCCCACTTCACCCTTGCCGTTTTATTCGCCCTCTCTTCCCGTTCGCCTCTTTTTCGCTTGGTTCCTGTTTGCTCGTGTGTTGGATTGCTTGCTTGTCACAATGGCTCAAGATAATACTAAATTGTGTGACTTTGCCAATACCAACAACAATGATTTTCTTAGCACTCCGATTGCTCCTCTTACCGATGTTGAATCTTGTGAAATTAATGCTGCTTTGCTGAATCTTGTCATGAAAGATCAATTCGCCGGCCTTCCAAGTAAAGATGCCGCTACCCATCTAAATAGCTTTGTTGATTTGTGTGATATGCAAAAGAAGAAAGATGTGGACAATGATATTGTTAAGTTGAAACTATTTCCGTTTCCGCTTAGAGATCGTGCTAAAACTTGGTTTCCGTCTTTGCCTAAAAATAGTATTGATAATAGGAATAAGTGCAAAGATGCTTTTATCTCTAAGTATTTTCCTCCCGTTAAGATCATCTCTCTTAGGAACGATATTATGAATTTTAAGCAACTTGATCATGAACATGTTGCACAAGCTTGGGAGAGAATGAAACTAATGATACGTAATTGCCCTACTCATGGTTTGAATTTATGGATGATTATACAAAAAATTATGCCGGATTGAATTTTGCTTCTAGAAATCTTTTAGATTTGGCCGCGTGAGTCACTTTTATGGAAATAACTTTAGGAGAAGCTACTAAACTCCTAGATAATATTATGGTTAATTATTCTCAATGGCACGCTAAAAGATCTACTAGTAAAAAGGTGCATGCAATAGAAGAAATTAATGTTTTGAGTGGAAAGATGGATGAATTTATGAAATTATTTGCTAATAATAGTGTTTCTTCCGATCCTAATGATATGCCTTTGTCTACCTTGATTAAGAATAATAATGAATCTATGGATGTGAATTTTGTTGGTAGAAATAATTTTGGTAACAATGCTATAGAGGAAACTTTAATCCTAGGTCGTTCCCTAGTAATTCCTATAATATTTATGGTAATTCCTACAACAAATATTATGGAAATTTTAATAATACGCCCTCTGAATTTGAGACTAGTGTTAAAGAATTTATGATTTCACAAAAGAATTTCAATGCTTTGCTTGAACAAAAATTGCTTAAAGATGACGAATTGGCTAGGAACGTGGATAGGATTTCTCTTGATGTTGATTCTTTGAAACTTAGATCTATTCCACCTAAGCATGACATCAATGAGTCTCTCAAAGCCATGAGAATTTCCATTGATGAGTGCAAAGAAAGAACCGCTTAGGAGGCGTCTAAGAAAGATTGCTTTGTGAAAGCGTGTTCTTCTAGTTTTTATGAGAATAAAGATGAAGATCTAAAAGTTATTGATGTGTCTCCTATTAAATCTTTGTTTTGAAATATGAATCTTGATAATGATGGGACTGGAGATGAGTCAACTTTAGTTAGAAGGCGTCCCAAAAATTCGGAGTTTTTAGATCTTGATGCAAAAAATGGTAAAAGTGGGATTGAAGAGGTCAAAATTTTAGATGTCAATGAACCCACTATCTTGGATTTCAAGGGATTTAATTATGATAATTGCTCTTTGATAGATTGTATTACCTTGTTGCAGTCCGTGTTAAATTCTCCTCATGCTTATAGTCAAAATAAAGCTTTTACCAAACATATCGTTGATGCTTTAATGCAATCTTATGAAGAAAAACTTGAGTTGGAAGTTTCTATCCCTAGAAAACTTTATGATGAGTGGGAACCTACTATTAAAGTTAAAATTAAAGATCATGAATTCTATGCTTTGTGTGATTTGGGTGCTAGTGTTTCCACGATTCCAAAAACTTTGTGTGATTGGTTAGGTTTCCGCGAATTTGATGATTGCTCTTTAAACTTGCACCTTGCGGATTCCACTATTAAGAAACCTATGGGAAGAATTAATGATGTTCTTATTGTTTCAAATAAGAACTATGTTCTCGTAGATTTTATTGTTCTTGATATAGATTGCAATCCTTCGTGTCCTATTATTCTTGGTAGACCATTCCTTAGAACGATTGGTGCAATTATTGATATGAAGGAAGGGAATATTAGATTCCAATTTTCGTTAAGGAAAGGCATGGAACACTTCCCTAGAAAGAAAATTAAATTGCCATATGAATCTATTATGAGAGCCACTTATGGATTGCCTACCAAAGATGGCAATACCTAGATCTATCATTGCTTTTATGCCTAGCTAAGGGCGTTAAACGATAGCGCTTGTTGGGAGGCAACCCAATTTTATTTTAGTTTTCATGCACTGATATATGTTAAACAAGTATATGCCTGATACAGAGGGTAGCATCTAAACCGGGACAGATTCGAAAGATGAGGACATCAATCCTCGATTACATCTAGCATATCTACGGATCCCCTTATCCAACAGGGCTACACGAGTATAGGCACTGAAGAGTGATGTCGCATCAGATCGGTTCCGTTGCACCAAGGAAACTCCATCGCGTTGCAAGCACGCATAATAGAGTAGGGACAAGAGGGTTGACATAGCAACCGTTGAGTCCCAAACTATCTAGCAAGCGCAGTACAACATTGCACGGCCCACTAGTCGTGGTAAAGGGTCTATAATATAGGATCAATGCAATGCCGTAAACTGATGCTAGTTTTGGCGACACTGGGCTCAGATGTCGCATGCGAGCGCCGTCTGCCAAGCTGGACCAGGACAATCCAAGGTTTCCCAGATGGTACGATAGTCGAGCATGACTACACCCGCATCCCGTTAGAGCCTCTATCCCCGGGAGGCGACCGACGCCCGTGCCATCCGCACTGTGAAGTGTTTTATCACACGCTTCCGGTCGTCATGTTCGTCATAAGGGTGCTACAACCAAGCCCCTTAGCTCAAGATCAGGTATTTCATAGATTACCGGATCACCTCGGTGCATCAGCTTCCCAAAACACGCTGATCGGACGATTGGCGCACAGTGATTACCGGATCCATTGCACAGGTGCCAGTGAAGATCACACGGCCGTACAGCCAGCTAGGCAGCAGGAAGAGGTGAGACGCGGATTGTAAACTTGCAACACGAGAGGATCCTGAAAGGCCCATTGCGCTGCAGAGGGCACACCGAGCTCAAGGGGAAGGAATGCCTGTGGTCTGCCGAGAGCAAGGCGGAGCACAAGCCATCTGTCAAGCGACGTCATGATCGAGCCGATCCAGCGCCGAAGTGCTACGTGCCCACGGGGTATGCCGGTGGTCAGGCTAGCCAGGCATCAGAAGAGCGCTGCCGTGGCAGGGTTAGGGGAGGGACCGCAGGAGAAAGTTCGAGGGGCTCAGGCTCTGGGCAGCCTAGGCGGTCGGTTGCCGCCCGGCGCCTTCGCACTCTGATGAAGTTCCACCATGGTGACTGCGCATTAGACAGATTTTGTTCCACGATGGGTATCATGTAGTAGATATATAGGATATACGTGATGCTAGTTGCCCGAGCTTGATCCCGATAGTAAGCAGTGGAGGCAAGGATGTAGGGTCGTCACGGTGAGTCTGATCCTATCTAAGCATATAGGACCATTCGACAGTATAAACAGTGTAACTAATTAATGTTGAACTATGCCTGTGCAAAAAGATTTTAGTTATTAATTAATTGCAAAATTGTTATTGCTATCATATGCTGGAATGCAGATTCAGAAGGAGTGCGATACGCTGTGGTAACTCAAGGGTGAGGCTGACGTGGCCGCATGCGAAGCCGTGGAGAGGGTGGGTCACAGAGGCACCTGTATCGCACGGCCAATGACGAAGGGTGGCAGATCTGTCATGCTTCACTTATTATTATTTTGAGAGTCCTACAAAACAGCATGGTAATTTGCTTAAATTGAGAAATTAGTCCTAAAGTGATAGGCATCCAAGATTAGTAAAAAGTTTCTTATAAGTGCGTTGAATACTAAGGGAAGTTTGATACTTGATAATTGTTTTGAGATATGAAGATGGTGATATTAGAGTCATGCTAGTTGAGTAGTTGTGAATTTGAGAAATACTTGTGTTAAAGTTTGTGATTCCCATAGCATGCACGTATGGTGAACCGTTATGTGATGAAGTCAGAGCATGATTTATTTATTGATTGTCTTCCTTATGAGTGGTGGTCGGGGACGAGCGATGGTCTTTTCCTACCAATCTACCCCCCTAGGAGCATGCGCGTAATAATTTGTTTCGATAACTAATAGATTTTTGCAACAAGTGTATGAGTTCTTTATGACTAATGTTGAGTCCATGGATTATACGCACTCTCACCATCCCACCATTGCTAGCCTCTCTAATACCGCGCACTTTTCGCCTGTATCATACACCCACCATTACCTTCCTCAAAACAGCCACCATTCCTACCTATCATGGCACTTCCAAGCCATTCCGAGATATATTGCCATGCAACATACCACTGTTCCGTTTACTATGACGCACTCCATCATTGTCATATTGCTTTACATGATCATGTAGTTGACATTGTATTTGTGGCAAAGCCACCTTCATAATTCTTTCATACATGTCACTCTTGATTCATTGCATATCCCGGTACCCTGCCGGAGGCATTCACGTAGAGTAATATTTTGTTCTAAGTATTGAGTTGTAATACTTGAGTTGTAAGTAAATAAAAGTGTGATGATCATCATTATTAGAGCATTGTACCAAGTGAAGAAAGGATGATGGAGACTATGATTCCCCCACAAGTCGGGATGAGACTCCGTACGAAAAAAAAGAGGCCATAAAAAAAGAGAGAAAAGGCCCAAACAAATAGAAGAGAGAAAAAGAGAGAAGGGACAATGTTACTATCCTTTTACCACACTTGTGCTCCAAAGTAGCACCATGATCTTCATTGATAGAGAGTCTCCTATGTTGTCACTTTCATATACTAGTGGGAAATTTACATTATAGAACTTGGCTTGTATATTCCAATGATGGGCTTCCTCAAAATGCCCTAGGTCTTCGTGAGCAAGCGAGTTGGATGCACACCCACTTAGTTGCTTTTGTTGAGCTTTCATACACTTATAGCTCTAGTGCATCCGTTGCATGGCAATCCCTACTCACTCACATTGATATCTATTAATGGGCATCTCCATAGCCCGTTGATATGCCTAGTTGATGTGAGACTATCTTCTCTTTTTTTTGTCTGCTCCACAACCACCATTCTATTCCACATATAGTGATATGTCCATGGCTCACGCTCATGTATTGCGTGAAGATTGAAAAAGTTTGAGAACACCAAAAGTATGAAACAATTGCTTGGCTTGTTATCGGGGTTGTGCATGATTTAAATATTTTGTGTGATGAAGATAGAGCATAGCCAGACTATATGATTTTGTAGGGATAACTTTCTTTGGCCATGTTATTTTGAGAAGACATGATTGCTTTATTAGTATGCTTGAAGTATTATTATTTTTATGTCAATATTAAAATTTTATCTCGAAACTTTCGGATTTGAATATTCATACCACAAATAAGAGAATTACATTAAGGAATATTCTAGGTAGCATTCCACATCAAAAATTCTGTTTTTATCATTTACCTACTCGAGGACGAGCAGGAATTAAGCTTGGAGATGCTTGATACGTCTCCAACGTATCTATAATTTTTGATTGCTCCATGCTATTATATATTCTGTTTTGGATGTTTAATGGGCTTTATTATACACTTTCATATTATTTTTGGGACTAACCTATTAACCGGAGGCCCAACCCAAATTGTTGTTTTTATGCCTATTTTAGTGTTTCGAAGGAAAGGAATATCAAATGGAGTCCAAACGGAATGAAACCTTCAGGAACATGATTTTCAGAACAAACGTGATCCAGAGGACTTGGAGTGGACGTCAAGAAATCACCGAGGAGGCCACGAGGCAGGGGGCGCGCCTACCCCTCTGGGCGCGCCCTCCACCCTCGTGGGCCCCTCGTGGCTCCACCGACCTACTTCTTCCTCCTTTATATATCTACGTACCCCCAAACCATCCAGGAGCACCATGAAAACCTAATTCCACCGCCGGAACCTTCTGTACCCGTGAGATCCCATTTTGGGGCCTTTTCCGGTGTCCCGCCGGAGGGGGCATTGGTCATAGAGGGCTTCTACATCAACACCATAGCCTCTCCGATGATGTGTGAGTAGTTTACCTCAGACCTTCGGGTCCATAGTTAGTAGCTAGATGGCTTCTTCTCTCTCTTTAGATCTCAATACAAAGTTCTCCTCGATTCTCTTGGAGATCTATTTGATGTAACTCTTCTTTTTTGCGGTGTGTTTGTTGAGATCCGATGAATTGTGGGTTTATGATCAAGATTATCTATGAACAATATTTGAATCTCCTCTGAATTCTTTTATGTATGATTGGTTATCTTTGCAAGTCTCTTCGAATTATCAGTTTGGTTTGGCCTACTAGATTGATCTTTCTTGCAATGGGAGAACTGCTTAGCTTTGGGTTCAATCTGCGGTGTCCTTTCCCGATGGCCATGAGGGCAACAAAACACGTATTGTATTGTTGCCATCGAGGATAAAAGATGGGGTTTATATCATATTGCATGAGTTTATCCCTCTACATCATGTCATCTTGCTTAAAGCGTTACTCTGTTCTTATGAACTTAATACTCTAGATGCATGCTGGATAGCGGTCGATGTGTGGAGTAATAGTAGTAGATGCAGAATCGTTTCGGTCTACTTGTCACGGACATGATGCCTATATACATGATTATACCTAGATATTCTCATAACTATGCTCAATTCTATCAATTAATCGACAGTAATTGTTTACCCACCGTAATACTTATGCTCTTGAGAGAAGCCACTTGTGAAACCTATGCCCCCCGGGTCTATCTTCCATCATATTAATCTCCCAACAGCAAGCTATTTCTATTACCGTTTATTTTGCAATCTTTACTTTTTAGTCTTTATCATAAAAATACCAAAAATATTATCTTATCATCCCTATCAGATCTCACTCTCGTAAGTGACCGTGAAGGGATTGACAACCCCTTTATCACGTTGGTTGCAAGGTTCTTATTTTATTTTTTGTAGGCGTGTGGGACTCGCGCGTTGCCTCCTACTGGATTGATACCTTGGTTCTCAAAAACTGAGGGAAATACTTACGCTACTTTACTGCATCACCCTTTCCTCTTCAAGGGAAAACCAACGCAGTGCTCAAGAGGTAGCACCGGCTTGCTTAAAAACCTAGCAATCTCTGTTGGTATGATTGGCTGGTTTGTGTTGGGTGCCATGGATTTGGCACGGACAGTCAAGTATGCGGTCCATGCTAGATGGTCCCTGAGTGTTTCTTTGATACGGCTTTTTCCGCTGACCGGACTTGGAGCCGCTGAATCCGGCGTTTACAGCAGTTTCATCGGTGTTATCGCCATTGCTTTGGCGTTCGTTTCTGCTGCGTCGGAGCTTGCTGCTGCTATTTTTGGCCTCGGAGGGGCCTGCCTTGCTGGCCGTGTTTTTACTACAAGCCAGCCAGCTGTCCTCGCCCGCACAAAAGCGGGTCATGAGGGCCGTGAGGGCGGCCATGGACTTCGGCTTTTCTTGGCCGAGGTGGCGGGCGAGCCATTCATCGTGGATGCTATGTTTAAAGGCCACTAGGGCTTCTGCATCCGGACAGTCGACTATCTGGTTCTTTTTAGTTAGGAACCTAGTCCAGAATTTCCTGGCTGACTCCCCGAGCTGTTGAACTATGTGGCTTAAGTCATCGGCGTCCGGCGGCTGGACATATGCACCTTGGAAGTTGTCGAGAAAGGCTTCTTCCAAGTCCTCCCAGCTGCCGATGGAATTTTTAGGCAGGCTGTTTAACCAGTGCCGAGCTGGCCCTTTGAGTTTTAGTGGGAGGTATTTGATAGCATGGAAGTCATCTCCGCGGGCCATGTGAATGTGGAGAATAAAATCCTCAATCCATACCGCGGGATCGGTTGTTCCGTCGTATGATTCAATATTGACGGGCTTGAACCCTTCGGGGAATTCATGGTCCATTACTTCCTCAGTTAAGCAAAGAGGGTGTGTGGCGCCTCTATATCGGGTCGCGTCGCGACGTAGCTTCGATGGAGTCCGTCTATGGTTATCGGCTCGAGCGTGACTAGGTTTCTCACGTCCAAATAGGTAGCCGTCGTCGCGTGTCGAGGCACGTCCTCGCGATCCGTAGATCGATCTTGTATGTCCTGCTCTGCTGCCCAGGGTTTGCCGGAGGTCATATGTATGACCCCGAACCGTTTTGTCTCCATTTTTCCGTGGCAGCGGGGCGGGCTGTTCGGCTTGAATTGCCGCTCTATCACGACCACGAGGTGGTCAATCCGCCGCACTATCCTGACCGTGTAGTGTTCGGTCAGCCGAGTTACATGAGGGAGGTATGGGCTCCGGCGCCTCTTCATCGAACTGAGGTAGCAACCTTCGCTTCGGGTAAATCTTGGCTGGGCATCCGAGGCTGTTTTCTTCGGCTGCCAGGACATCAGTCCATCTGTCGACGAGCAGATCTTGGTCAGCTTGAAGCTGCTGGTGTTTCTTTTTCAGGCTCCTTGCGGTGGCTATTAGCTAGCGCTTAAAGCACTCCTGCTCCAGAGGCTCCTCTGGCACGATGAAGTCATCGTTGCCGAGGCTTGCCTCCTCCTCGGATGGCGGATGGTAACTGCCATCCTCCGGGTCTTCTCCCATTGCCTGTTTGTCAGGGCTGACTTGCCAGTCTTCTCGATGGTCTTGTTCGGCAGTTTGTTCATACGGTCTTTCTGTGTCTTCAGCACCATCCAGAGTGTTATGTCTCCTGTGCCGGTGTTGTTGTCCTGGCTGCGGCGGGATTTAGAGCGGCGCCGCTGACGCCGGCGCTTTGGCTGTGTTTTAGATGGGTCCTCCTTTGCTAGGTTTTCTTTGTCATCGCCACTATTATTTTTCGGCGTATCTACCATGTAGACGTCATATGAGGAAGTGGTCGTCCATCGTCCAGTGAACGATGGGTTTTGGGCCTCCTCGTCTCTGGCATCGTCATCCATACCGTCGATGTCTTCAGATCATAGTCAAGCGCGTCGTTTAAGTCTTCGATAGTGGCTATGAAGTGGGTGGTGGGTGAGAAATGAAATTCTCCTTCATCATCAGCCTCCAATTCGAACCGGACATAATTCGGTTGTGAGTCCCCCGCCAAGGACAAGTTTCTTAACGAGTTCAACACATCGCCCAAGGGAGAATGCTGCAAGATGTCTGCGGTGCTAAACTCAAAGATCGATAAGCAATCCAGTTCGGTGTCCGCGGATGCACATGGCTCGGAATTTATGACCAAAGACGAGTCCGGAATTCCGGTGACACGAGTGTCATGTGGAATCTGTGGCTTCCGCGGTGGGGTTGAGCCTCCCGTCCTTGGTCGGCGCAATATGCTCCGGATCTACAGCCAGAGCAGTTACAGGAGCAATCTCCTAGATGCGGCCTGATGACAGATTTAGGTCGTGTTCATCGGGGTGACTAGGAGCGGTTCGTCGCGGTCTCGAGTCCGGCAAAGATCAAATCTCCACGGATGTCCGCAACGTAATTCAAGCTCCTGAATCTGACCTGATGGCCAGGGGCGTAGCCGTTGATCTGCTCCAGGTGGCCAAGCGAGTTGGCCCGCAGTACGAGGCTATCGAACACGAAGATCTGTCCGGGGAGGAAGGTTTCCCCTAGGACAGCATCATTGTTGATGATAGAAGAGGCCATCAAACCTTTTGAGGACAGCACAACGGAACTCTCAATGAAAGCACCAATGTCGGTGTCAAAACCGGTGGATCTCGGGTAGGGGGTCCTGAACTATGCGTCTAAGGTCGATGGTAACAGGAGACAGGGGACACGATGTTTACCCAAGTTCGGGCCCTCTCTATGGAGGTAATACCCTACTTCCTGCTTGATTGATCTTGATGAATATGAGTATTACAAGAGTTGATCTACCACGAGATCGTAATGGCTAGAACCTAGAAGTCTAGCCTGTATGACTATGGTAATGAATGTCTCTCCCTTTCCGGACTAAGTCCTCCGGTTTATATAGACACCGGGAGGATCTAGGGTTACACTGGGTCGGTTACAAAGGAGAAGAATCTACATACTCGGTCGCCAAGCTTGCCTTCCACGCCAAGGAGAGTCCCATCCGGACACGGGTACAGTCTTCGATCTTCGTATCTTCATAGCCCATCAGTCCAGCCCATGGCTAACAGGCCGGACGCCCGAGGACCCCTTAGTCTAGGACTCCCTCAGCGGGTCTGACAGGAAGCACACGGATCGTTTATCCAGGTTCAGGCCGCGAAGATGCGTAATACCCTAGTCCTGCTTTGGTGGATGTATTAGAGTGTTCTTGTGTTCTTGAGCTAGCTATGGGGTGTAACTTGCCAAAAAGATCCGAATCCTTCTCCTGGTCGCCTCGGGCCTCCTTTTATAGGAAAAAGGGGTGGCCACAGTGGCACACAGGAGGTGGAAAGGTCTACAGTCGATAAGCCTATCCTCTGGGACCGTCGGACAAACGCATTTTAATGCGCTGCCGACATGCCCCTCTCACTTTATCGGGGACGGCAAGGAAGCACGTCCCGGTATCCGCCACCTCGCCCGATTCGAAGCCGCGTGTCCAAGGCGGCGAGGCGTTGTTGCGCCACGTTGGCTGGTTCTTTGGCTGGCGCGCAGAGTGGAGCCTTCACGAAGGGTGCATGCCACTGCGCAGTGCACGCTTGACTGGTTGGGCTAGCAACTGCTTAGGCCTGTGGTGGAGTCTTGGCGGCGAACTGGCTGTGGCCCCCGATGCACTCGGCAAGGGTCTTCTTGGGGCCCGCAAAGGGTCTTGCCGTGGCGTTCTGATCGTCCCGGCAAGGCGCTTGTCGGGGTTGATCGTCTCTGTCGTATCTACTTTTCCAAACACTTTTGCTCTTGTTTTGGACTCTAACTTGCATGATTTGAATGGAACTAACCGAATTCGACGTGTGCAAGCAGAATTGCCATGGTGTTATTTATGTGCGAAACAAAAGTTCTCGGAATGACCTGAAACTCCACAGAACATATTTTTGGAAAATATTAAAAATACTGGAAGAAGAATCCACGTCAGGGGGCCCACACCCTGTCCACGAGGGTGGGGGGCGCGCCTACCCCACTTGGGCGCGCCCCCTGCCTCGTGGGCCCCCTCACGCTCCACCGACCTCAACTCCAACTCCGAAAAAAATCAGAGAGAAGGATTCATCACGTTTTACGATACGGAGCTGCCGCCAAGCCCTAAAACCTCTCGAGAGGGCTGATCTGGAGTCCGTTCAGGGCTCCAGAGAGGGGGATTCATCACTGTCGTCATCATCAACCATCCTCCATCACCAATTTCATGATGCTCACCGTCGTGCGTGAGTAATTCCATCATAGGCTTGCTGGACGGTGATGGGTTGGATGAGATTTATCATGTAATCAAGTTAGTTTTGTTAGGGTTTGATCCCTAGGATCCATTATGTTCTGAGATTGATGTTGCTATGACTTTGCTATGCTTAATGCTTGACACTAGGGCCCGAGTGCCACGATTTCAGATCTGAACCTATTATGTTTTCATGAATATATGTGAGTTCTTGATCCTATCTTGCAAGTCTATAGTCACCTACTATGTGTTATGATCCGGCAACCCCGAAGTGACAATAATCGGGACCACTCCGGTGATGTGATGGTTTGAGGAGTTCATGTATTCACTATGTGTTAATGCTTTGGTCTGGTACTCTATTAAAAGGAGGCTTTAATATCCCTTAGTTTCCGCTAGGACCCCGCTACCACGGGAGGGTAGGACAAAAGATGTCATGCAAGTTCTTTTCCATAAGCAAGTATGACTATATTCGGAATACATGCCTACATTACATTGATGAATTGGAGCTAGTTCCGTGTCACCCTATGTTATGATTGTTACATGATGAACCGCATCCGGCATAATTCTGCATCACCGATCCAATGCCTACGAGCTTTTCACATATTGTTCTTCGCTTATTTACTTTTCCGTTGCTACTGTTACAATCACTACAAAACCCAAAAATATTACTTTTGCTACCATTACCGTTACTCCCGTATTACTTTGCTACTAAATACTTTGCTGCAGATACTAAGTTATCCAGGTGTGGTTGAATTGACAACTCAACTGCTAATACTTGAGAATATTCTTTGGCTCCCCATGTGTCGAATCAATAAATTTGGGTTGAATACTCTACCCTCGAAAACTGTTGCGATCCCCTATACTTGTGGGTTATCAAGACTATTTTCTGGCACCGTTGCTGGGGAGCATAGCTCTATTCTTTGAGTCACTTGGGATTTATATCTACTGGTCACTATGAAGAACTTGAAAGATGAGAAAACAAAAATTTATCCCTCAACTGCGAGGGAGGTAAGGAACGCCATCTAGCTCGCACTTGATTCACCTTACATTTTGAGTAAGCTTGCGACACCTAAACCCGCTTACGCTATTCATTACGATATGTCGCATGTTATTGATGGCGCCACTTACGCTATGCATGATACTTATGATGAAACTACTTCTATGCTTGATACTACTGTGCCACTTGGTAAATTTCTTGATGAACAACTTGCTAGGGCTAGAGAGAATGAAATTATTGAAACTAAAATATTGAAGATAGTGATGATGAAGATTCTCCTAAATATGAATTGCCTATTGTTCCTGAGGGTTATGTTATGGATGAAGAAGCTGCTAGAGCTATTTTAGCTTGCAATGATAGATATGATCTAAAGAGGTTATTAGCTAAATGGAAGCAGCAATCTCTTAATGCTAGAATGAAACCTGACCCTGCTTTTGCTACTTCACCTATACGTATTCTTGATAAGGATTATGAATTCTCTGTTGATCCTGATATAATTACTTTGGTTGAATCTGATCCTTTTTATGGCTATGAATCTGAAACTGTGGTGGCACATCTTACTAAATTAAATGATATAGCCACCCTATTCACTAATGATGAGAAATCTCGCTACCTTTATATCCTTAAAATATTTCCGTTCTCATTAAAGGGTGATGCTAAGATATGGTTTAATTCTCTTGATCCTGGTTGTGTGCGTAGTCCCCAGGATATGATTTATTACTTCTCTGCTAAATATTTCCTGCTCATAAGAAACAAGCTGCCTTAAGGAAATATATAATTTTGTGCAAATTGAAGAAGAGAGTTTCCCACAAGGTTGGGGAGGCTTCTCCAATTACTTAATGCTTTGCTGATCATCCTCTCAAGAAAAATGAAATACTAGATATCTTTTATAATGGACTAAGCGATGCTTCAGAGATTACGGATAGTTGTGCTGGTTCTGCTTTTGAGGAAAGAACACGGATGAAGCTGAAATTCTATTGAATAATATGTTGACAAGCGAAAATAATTGGACACTTCACGAGCCAATTCTGAGCCCATTCCTAAACCAACTCCGAAGAAGAGGTGTTCTATTTCTCGATCCACGAAGATATGCAAGAGGCAAAGAAATCTATGAAAGAAAAGGGTATAAAAGCTGAAGATGCTAAGAATTTACCTCCTATTGAAGAAATACATGGTCTTAATTTACCGCCTGTTGAAGAAACATATGCCCTTAATCCATTACCTATTGAAGAAACTCATGGTCTTGATAACCCGACACAAGTAGTAAAGGTAAATTCTCTCTATAGATATGATAAAGCTGAAATCCCTCCTACTAAGTTTACTAGCCAATATTTGGATGAGTTTGATAACTTTATGGTTAAGCAAGAAGACTTCAATGCTTATTTTGGTAGACAATTAAAACAAAATGCGTATATGATTGAACACTTGGGTGATTATATGTCTAGAGTTAAAGGTTAACTTAAACTCATTAGTAAACATGCTTCTATGGTTACCACTCAAGTAGAACAAGTACTTAAGGCTCAAAATGATTTGCTCGGGCACCACTTGGAGGTGTGCTTCAAGGCACGTTTCCCTCAGGAAGGTATGAGGCAAGGAAGGCCAAACCCTCAGGAGTTCATCATGAGGAACACCCAGGAGCTACAGGAGTCAAGAGTCATGCGCGGCTGTCGCCGCTTGCCCGCCGTGGCCCCACATCCAGGCGAGGATGCTGGGCTGCGAATATGCCTCGACATACCAGGGCTCAACCGGGCCGCGTCTCAGGAGCGCCTCTGGCCCTCGCGCGTGGGGCGTTGCGGGGGTCCACCTCATAGCTACGTTCGCATGACTTTCGGCCTGCGAGCAGCAGTCGCCGCCCATCGATTACTGGCGAGGTGCACTCTGGAGGCTCAGGAGGTCAAGCAGCGCGCGGTCCTCGCAGAGATGGAGATGGCTCTCGAGGAACCCCCCGTGCCCCCGGAGCCACCCGAGGTTCCAAGTCCGGAGGGCTCGTGAGGGCCGGCTTCCTCATCACGCGTCATCTGCTACCTCAACATCCCGCCATCCCCGACCATATCAGGTGACACCTTTCCAAGTTCCGTTTTCAGCTGGGAGCGCCCCTCGGGCTGCATCATTCCCAGGCCGCGTGGGTCCGTCCCTGCGGCATGTATCCGTTTAGCTTATGTTCTTTACTTACCTTGTTGGGGGCGCCCCTCGGGCTGCATTATCCCCAAGCTGCTTGGGCCAGACCCAGTGGCATGTGCTTTCTCCGCACCTATCTAGATGGATTTGCTCCTCTGCGCTTAACCTGATTCATGTAATTATTGCCTACTACTAGTCGCGGGCCTCTCCAGCCTAATGCAAAGCGCTTGCACGTTAAAAGGGGGTACACGAGCATCGCGACTCATGGGCTCTTCTTGGCTCTCGGCCCTCACCCCGGCCTTGACCCACGGCATCGCGACTGTCATACCAGCGGGCGGCTGAGCTCGCTCGAGGCAGGACACGAGGGCGTAGAGCATTTGCATTCTAACCCCTGAGAACACACCATTGATAAAGGCCCAGGCAGGCGCAACCCGCCTCGAGGTAGGGCCTCGTGAGTCCCGCGCTGGCTCACGGGTGCCTAGATACAGCTCTCCTAGCCCTACCGTGCCGTCCATGTGTCAGGGCGGGGCTGTACACGCCCCGGGGGCTCCTCCCGGAGGGGAGCCCCCTCCCACGCACTAGTGGAAGCACCATGCTCCTTGTTGGTGGCGACACTTTGCCGAGGGCGGCTATGCCCGTACACATCTGAAGCGCTATGCTCAGCTGGTGATAAGCGAGGGCGGCTCACAATCGTATCAACCTCAGGGAGCCCAGAGCTCAGTGTCTGGCGCCATCACAACGCCTCCTCTCGGGAGTGCCACGCGAGGGGGCTGGACACGGGGGCTGCGCCCGGGCCACGCTCGAACGTACGCCACCCAACCAGGTCCCTCGGACCTGGTCGTCGAGCGCCTCCCCGAAAGCGAGCCAAGGTATGAAAATTCGTTTGAACGTCAAGGGGGACTCCTGAGCATCGCGACTCAGGAGCCTAACTGGTCACGTAGCCCCTCACTCCTTAGTCCCGTCCTGGTCTCCGATCGGGGCTAACGGCGGCTGAGGTATGCACGGGGCCGGGCCCTGCCGACGTAGAACGACCAATCCACTCCTATGCCTCCCATCCCTACTTGCTGTTCGCGCGTCAAGGGGGACTCCTGAGCATCGCAACTCAGGAGCCTAACTTGCCACATAGCCCCTCACTCCTTGGTCCCGTCCTGGTTTCCGGTCGGGGCTAACGGTGGCTGAGGTATGCGCGGTGTCGGGCCCTGCCGACGTAGAACACACGCAAGTAGGAGGGAAGAATGCAAATTCAAAGCAAATATTACAAGCCATAAGTCGTTTCACAACGCCAAACACAAGTTTAAACGCCTCCACGAGGCATGGTGCATGTTGCAGGAATTAAAGCAGGCGGAGGCTGCGAAGGATCACTTTCTGTGGCGGCTCCACCTCCCGAGGCAGCGGGCTGGCGGCACCACGCCTAGGCAAGGTCTTTGAAAGCGCGGAACCTCCCAGCGGGGCCTCGGCTCGGCCTTTCACGGCCTCAGCAGCAGCGGCGGCAAAGTCGCCGCTCACAGGCTCCAGCAGGCCGTCAAGGTCGACGCTGGGGTTGCGAAGGTAGACGTGGCTGAGGACACACATCAGCGCTGTAGAAGACAGGGCATGCGCCTCGGCCTCGGCCGTGGGGCCAAGGCCGTCCACGACATCTTCAAGTGCACGGACCAAGAAAGGAAGCAGCTCGGCGGGGCCGTCCTCTGCACCAGCCAATGGCTTCTCCAGGCCACCCTCGTAGAGCGTCTTCAACGCAGCACGAGCCTTCTCCTCCAACCTAGAGAAGGCCACCCGATCCTCAGCCAGGATCTTTGCCTTCCTGTCTAGCTCGATCCTCTCCGCTTTCAGCGACTGTTCCAGCTTCTCCAACCGGCCACGGTAGTCATCAAGCTCGGCGTCCCGGTCCCTGACGGCGGCCTCCCGAGCCTCCATCTCCTTCTCCTTCTCCTGGCAGCCGCGGACCTCCTTGGCGAGCTCGTCACGTAGGCCTTGCAGCTCAACCTCCAGCGCCTTGCAGCGGTCCCGAGCGTCCGCGGCGTCGCCCTGGGCAGCATCGCGAGCAGCCCTGGCCTGGCAGGCGGCTTGTTTCTCCCTGTCGAAGGCTGACGCGGCTTGGTTCAACGCCGATCGGACGGAGGCGGCTAAGCGGGCCCAGCCAGAAGCTAGCTCAGTGCGGCCACGGGCGGGGTCGACATTCGAGATCCTCTTGCGGTGGCTCGGTTCGCTGGCAGCCTGGTCGAGATGGCGAGGATCGAAGGACTGGGCGGTGGAGCAGTGAAGAAGGCGGCAGCGTGATCGTGGCTTGGGAAGGAGGATCCCCTCGGCTTGGGGCACCTCGGCGACAACGTCAGCGCGAGCACCCCTAAGTCGGCGAGGCCACGGGGCTGACTCCATTGCCAGAGTGCCCTGCTGGGCTCGCGAGATGACCCGGGTAGGGGGGCGCGAGCCAGCTGCCTCCTTTCCCCACAGATGGAGCCGCAGCCGGCGAGCAGACCCGCCTCAAGCAGGGCGGAAGCCCCTTCGCCTTTTGCTGCAGTGCCGACCTGTCCAAGAGAATACAGGCGTCAAGCCTCGTGGCGAAGCAAAGCAAAACACGGATCGAACACTTACTGGTCGTCGTCCACGGACTCAAGCAGCCTCCGACCGAACTTAAAGCCTGAAAGCCTGCAGCTAGGGTCAGCCTTGGGAGACCCGGAAGCAGTAGGCGCGTCGGGAAGGCCGGAGCTGGCCTCGAACCGCCACAGGCAGGCGGACCACAGGAGAACCAGCCCCGACCTGCCCTTCCTCGGAACCAGGGGAGAATCCTCCCCTCCTCGCCTGGCATCGGCCTCGTCGTCGTCCGGCATGGAGCGAAGGGCGTGGGACCTGCGCCGAGGGAAGGAATCCCCCGACTCCTTGCCAGTCGCCTCGAAGTCAGAACCTCCTTCCTCCACCTCCTCTTCTTCCTCCTCACTCCCGCTGGAGCTGCTGGAGGAAATGTTCACCGTCGCCAACATCGCCAGATCCTCGGGAGCCCCGGTGGGCACCAGCCCCTCACCATTGAAGGTGGGCATGGCGTTCACCACTTGCTCCCAGTCGTCACGAAGGAACAGGGGGACGGGAGCGCCCTCCGGCCTCGCCACGTCTCCCCCGACTAAGGAATGGAGAGCCGCGACCAGATGTTCGTCAAAGAGGGCCTCGGAGCTCGGGCGAAGGAGTCACCTGCCTCCCAAGCCTCCAGCACGGGCGAATGCTCTGAGGCGGAGCCACCGGTGTTCAGGAACTCCCTCGGGAGGCGTGGCCCGGTCACCGCGCCCCAAGCTGCACGGCCTCAGTCGCGTCAATCCTCTTTAGCACCATCTTCGCACGAGGGTCGGCGAGCTCAGCGAGACCATGTATCAACGGTCTTAGGCTGCCCGGCAGCGGCCTTGGTCGAGGTGGATCGCCCGACATCCACCGGGACCCACTTGCTCCTGAAGCCTTCGATCCTCTTCCCGGGCTTGGAGATGGAGTTGGAGCTGGAATATGCGATAAAACTCGCGCATGCAGTAATAGGGCCACAAGAGACCCGGAGGTAAAAGTAATGGCGCAGCAAAGCCACCGAGGGCTTTATCCCAACGTGAGCCTCACAATAGTAGGCGAAAATCGCCAGGAGGAGAACAGAGTTGGGGTGGAGATGCAGAGCTTGCAAGTTGTATTGGCGAAGAACAGCAAGGAAGAACTCAGAAAAAGGAGGGACCAGACCCGGCGATGATGGCGCTCACAAAGAACGGGTAGAAGGTGCTCCCCTTGCCTTGAGGCTGATCGAGCCGCCTTGAGCACATTCGCTCCCTCTTTGCCTGCGCCACCGTCCTCCGGCGCTGGGGCAATTCTTCTCCGACACGATCGGAGGATCGAGCCGGAGGTACCGGGCCTCGAGCAGAGGTCTTGCGGCGCCATGGCTTGCGGATGGGAAGGATTGAGATAGATCCGGAGGATTTGAGCGAGGAGGAGAAGAGGCGAGAAAGGGGATCTGGAGCAAAGGCGAGCAGAACGAGCACCAAATCTAGCCGGGCCTCCTTTTTGTCGGAAGGGCCGGTTGCCGAGGCGTCGTGGGGAAGCGGAGGCGCCCACGACCAATCAATCGCCACGCTGGCGACCAAGGCCAAGACGCTGTTGGGGCTCGCGGCGCTCGACTTGCCCCTTCGCTTCTCTGCTAAGCCAAGTCCAGGCGCGCCTTGGGCCGGGGCTCTGTCGGCGTTCAGGAACAAGGGTCCCCAGACTTGCACACTGCGGCGGCTGGCGTGGCTCAAGTGGGGGCCCAGCGCAGCCCAGCTTCATCGGCTCAAGCTCAAGACCCTCGCGAGGCCAAGCCTCATGGGCGGACGATAGGAACCTTCCTCGGGAGCAGCCTCGTCGAGGCGAGGCTCACAAGGAGAGGCAGAGATCAAGGCAGGGTACCTCACGAGGGTGCCCCATGGCGCAAGCCATGACGATCGAGATCGGTGAGGCGCCGACTCTGCAGATGTCCTCGTTCCCCTTTGATGCAAAGGAGGCAAGCCTGAGCCAAGGCATCGGGCAAGGGTTACCGCTTGGTGCAACAAGACCAAGACCAGCAGAGGCGGCAGGGCGGAGGTCATCGTGGAGCCAGGGCGGCGTCACCGTCAGAGCCTTTGTCAGCCGAAGACCAACTTTAGTCGGGATAAGTGTACTAGATGTTCCCCTTCAAAATGGCCAATTGTTGGCGCCCTTCCCGCTCGTTATTTGGGAAGAGGCCCAGGGCCTCCCTCTATAAATAGGACTAGCCACCACAGAGAGAAAGGACGGACAGAACCTACCAGAGACAGAGAGAGAGAGAGAGAGAGAGAGAGAGAGAGAAGCGACTGGACTCACCCAAGCAGTCCATTGCACCAGCTCAAGAACAGCCCCTTGCGAGGCTGTTCTTCCTATGTACTGTTCTTCATCAGCCCCGGAGGCAATCCACCACACCACACACTGGAGTAGGGTATTACACCACAACGGTGGCCCGAACCAGTATAAATCTCGTGTCTCTTGTGATGTTCATCGTCCTAGTTTAGGTCCCTTGCAAATCATTAATGCGTGAGCTGGTAGGGGAAAGATCTCCGTGCGCACCCCAGAGTTCGAACCTCAAGGGTCTGCCGGAACCCGAAATCCGACACATCTTGTTATATCATATCATGATTGTTTTGAGAAAGTGTTGTCATCCGAGATTTATTATTATTGCTCGCTAGTTGATTATGCCATTGACATGAGTTAACATGAGACCTAAATGTTATTGTGAATATGGTTAGTCATAATCTTTCTTTGAAAACTTGAATCTTGGCTTTACATATTTACAACAACAAGAGCAAACAGAGTTTGTAAAAGTTTTTCTTTATCACTTTCAGTTTGTCAACTGAATTGCTTGAGGACAAGCAAAGGTTTAAGCTTGGGGGAGTTGATACGTCTTCGTCGTATCTACTTTTCCAAACACTTTTGCCCTTGTTTTGGACTCTAACTTGCATGATTTGAATGGAACTAACCCGGGCTGACGTTGTTTTCAGCAGAATTGCCATGGTGTTATTTATGTGCAGAAACAAAAGTTCTCCGAATGACCTGAAACTCCACGGAACATCTTTTTGGAAAATATTAAAAATACTGGAAGAAGAATCCACGTTAGGGGGCCCACACCATGTCCACGAAGGTGGGGGCGCGCCTGCCCCCCCTGGGCGCGCCCCCCTGCCTTGTGGGCCCCTAACGCTCCACCGGCCTCAACTCCAACTCCATATATTCGTGTTCAGGGAGAAAAAAATCAGAGAGAAGGATTCATCATGTTTTACGATACGGAGCCGCCACCAAGCCCTAAAACCACTCGGGAGGGCTGATCTGGAGTCCATTTGGGGCTCCGGAGAGGGGGATTCGTCGCTGTCGTCATCATCAACCATCCTCCATCACCAATTTCATGATGCTCACCACCGTGCTTGAGTAATTCCATCGTAGGCTTGCTGGACGGTGATGGGTTGGATGAGAATTATCATGTAATCGAGTTAGTTTTGTTAGGGTTTGATCCCTAGGATCCATTATGTTCTGAGATTGATGTTGCTATGACTTTGCTATGCTTAATGCTTGACACTAGGGCCCGAGTGCCATGATTTCAGATCTGAACCTATTATGTTTTCATGAATATATGTGACTTCTTGATCCTATCTTGCAAGTCTATAGTCACCTACTATGTGTTATGATCCGGCAACCCCGAAGTGACAATAATCGGGACCACTCCCGGTGATGTCCTTAATTTGAGGAGTTCATGTATTCACTATGTGTTAATGCTTTGGTCCGGTACTCTATTAAAAGGAGGCCTTAATATCCCTTAGTTTCTGCTAGGACCCCGCTGCCACGGGAGGGCAGGACAAAAGATGTCATGCAAGTTCTTTTCCATAAGCATGTATGACTATATTCGGAATACATGTCTACATAACATTGATGAATTGGAGCTAGTTCTGTGTCACCCTATGTTATGATTGTTACATGATGAACCGCATCCGGCATAATTCTCCATCACCGATCCAATGCCTTCGAGATTTTCACATATTGTTCTTCGCTTATTTACTTTTCCGTTGCTACTGTTACAATCCCTACAAAATCCAAAAATATTACTTTTGCTACCGTTACCGTTACTCCCATATTACTGTGCTACTAAATACTTTGCTGTAGATACTAAGTTATCCAGGTGTGGTTGAATTGACAACTCAACTGCTAATACTTGAGAATATTCTTTGGCTCCCCTTGTGTCGAATCAATAAATTTGGGTTGAATACTCTCCCTCGAAAACTGTTGCGATCCCCTATACTTGTGGGTTATCAGGGGTCTTGTGGATTTCCTCGGCTAGGATCCCGCCGAGGGTTGCCGTCTTCTGGTCCTCATCTGATCCTGTTTATTTATGATCTTGACAAATATCTGCATGCCACCACGGAGGTGCCTCCCGAGCCCTGGTTCCAATGTAGTTGTTGACGGTGTTTGGAACCTTTGGGCTCAAAGGTGGCTCGCTCTGCAGGTGTTGGGCAAGTTGCCCCGGCAAAGCTCTTGCCATGGCCGCGGAGGTCGTCCCGGCAAGGGTCTTGCCGGGGGGTCCACCTCGCCCCTTTGCTCTTGTGTCTCTGGTCTTGGCATTGCTTCTGGTCGCCTTGTGCCTTCGGCTTCCCTCCTCTACCCTGCTTAGTGTGGTCATGGGCGCGGCTCCGACTGTCCGTGCACAAGTAAAGGCGTAAAAAGGAGTGCCCCTACTTTTGTACACCGACAGGAGCCCTGGGCCTGGGCCACACATAAGCGCGACACGTTGTTGGGCCTGGCCCAGAATGGTGTGCGGGCAGTCGGGGCAGGATTTTTACTGTGATAACTGTTTCGTCCGCTGCGCTTCCCCATGACCCGCATTGAACGCGCGACGTGGAGAGTCATGCGTGACGTGGAGGTCATGCGTGGGGCGGTTCCCGCACGCATGTGTCACATCGTAGTTGATGGGAAAAGAGGCGTCCCGCGCCTTCCCCGTAAAAAGGAATAGCCGCGGGCGCGCTGCTCATTTACCCTCCGTGCTTTCCCCAATCTCGAAACCGCCGTCCCCTTCTTCCTCCCTCTCAAGCTCTTGCCTTCACTCGCTGACGCCGCGCCTTCGCCATCCTTCATTCCTCGCCTCCTACAGCCGCCATGGCACCCAAGACCAGCAGAGGCAAGGGAGTGGCCAAGGATGCCGGGACGAATGGGCCGCCGGAGAGCAAGTTGGCGGTGCGGCGAACGCAGTCCGCCTACTTCCCCACGGCGGTCAACGCAGTCCACCTCCTGGACTACTTCAAGCACTTGTGGGGGTGCAAGACGGGGGGAGACGACGGGGCACCCGGCCACGCGCGTCATCCCTGCTGCCTTCGCCGAGGCCGGCCCGAATCGGTACCCGTTCTTCGTCGACTACTTTTCCTGCGGCCTCTGCCCCCCCTTCTCTGATTTCTTCAGCGACATCATGCACACCTACGGCTTCCACCTTCTGGATTTTACCCCAAATGCTGTGGCGTGCATGGCTCTTTTTTGCGCACCTCTGCGAGGGCTTCGTCGGGGTGCATCCCAACACGGCGCTCTTCCGCCACTACTTCTTCCCTCGGATCCAAAAGGGGGGCGCCATCTTCGGTTGTCTCACCGGGATCCCAAGGTACAAGGGGACATACCCGGAGGGCGCTCAGAAGGAGAGGTGGGAGGAGTGGCGGGGCCGGTGGTGCTGGATTGAGGAGGAGGATCCACCAACATTCTGCGAGGTTCGCCAGGCGCCGCCGGTTTGCCGAAGTGACTGGAGCAATGTTGATGCCGACGATGTGAAGCTCACGGTCGCCACCACCAGGATTCTTCGCCTCACCGAGGCCGGGCTTACCCTCGAGATTATTGGGGCGGATTTCATCCGCCGCCGAATCGCCCCGCTGCACAACAAGGGGAGGCCGGCCTGGCTTTTCACGAATGCGGCTGACATCATGAGGCTTCGCCCCGGCCTCGACCACAACCTCACGGTGATGGGGCACGCCCACTTTTGCCAGTGGCTCTTCCAGCTCGACGTGAACCGCGACGGCAAGGTCGAGCGGTCCGGCAAGGTCGCCAAGGGGCCATTGTTTAAGTTGCCGGGGGGTTCCTGCTGAGCAACAACTCGCGTCGAAACGACATCATCGCCATGATGCCGGAGTTCAACGTGCACGGCCTCGTCCCAAATTGGGCCGAGTCGCCGGAGGATCAGGTGCAGGAGTTTTTTGACACCCTGGAGGAGAAGTACGTCTGCGATGAGCCGCGGCTCATCCAGGACACCACCCAGGCGGAGCTGGACTACATTGCCGCCAGGGCGGCGGAGGCGGAGCTCGCCAAGGAGGCCGGCAGCGCCGGCGGCGTGGAGTATAAGGCTGTGGAGGAGAAGGAGCTTGCCCAGTGGGCGGAGTCCGCTGGGGAAGCCAGCAGTGCCGGCACAGGGGCCCCTCTCGTCGAAGATGTGGTCGACGAGTCATTGTCGGAGGAGGCCGAGGCTGTCGACCCTCCGATCACGGGGAGAGGGTGAGTCCTGCGGTGGGCCACCTCTAGCAAGCCAGCCCGACCTGGCAGGGCCGTGCAATCGCGGCAAGCCCAGGAGGGGTCCGTGCGCCAAACGAGGGCCGCGGCGGCAAAGAAGTTGGTGTGGGCCGCGGTGGCGAAGAAGACGGCAGCTGCATCTTCTTCGTCCAAGCGTGTTCAGACCCCACCTTCTTCCCCCCCCCCCCTCTCCAGCAAACGTTGACGCGGAGGTCGTCTTCGACTTTGGGTCCCTCAGCCCAAGGAGGAAGAGGAAGACGGCAGAAGAGGAGGTGGAGGACGAGTAAGTATCTTGTCCCTTTCTGTCATCTCCGTCCCCTCATACCGTGCCACTTATCTTGATTCGTTTTCATCTTTGCAGTAATGCGGAGACGCTGGCCCAGAGGTTGAAAAGGCCCAGGGCTTCGGCAGGCGGCCAGCCCCCGGTAGGCGCTTTCGGCACACCGCTGGTGGTGTTGAGCAGCCCGGACAGCAGCCCCCAGCGTAAGTTCATCACTCGCCCTTCGTCAACGTGTGTTGGGGGAACGATCCCTTGGTGCTGACCTTGCCGTGATTGCAGGAGGAGGACAGCAGCAGGAGGAGCCACAGAGGGCTACCCCCAACACGCCGCCCCCATCGACCACCCCGCCCCGAGGGGCGTCCCCGGCAAGGGCGCCAAGCTCCGAGCCCATGCACACGGAGGAGGAGGAGGCGAACTCGGGCGCTGGTGGCTTCACCTCAGCGCCAAATGTTGGCGGGGAGGGGACCTCTGCTTCCCAGCCCGGCACGGGTAAGTCACTTGCCTTCCGTCCCTGTTCTTTCTGAATCTTGGTCTCCGCTTCGCCTCATCCCCTTCTCGGTATCCAGATCCTCCTTCGGCAGATCCGGAGGACATAGATACCGTCATCAAGGATGTCGCCAAGGACATCGCGGTGGAGGCCGACAAGATCGCCGCCGAGGAGGCCGCCAGGGGCGCTGCTGAAGATGCCACCAAGGGGCCCGCCAGGCTGCCGAGGAGGCTGGCAAGGGGCCTGCCGGGGAGGAGGTGGTTGACGACCAACCTTCCTCCTCCGCTGCCTCTGGCTCAGGCAGGTACCTGAGGGTGAGCGATGACATGTTCGTCCACCTCACAGGGACAGCGAGCATCGAGGCGCCCGTCGAAGGGGAGGTGTTCGATGATGAAGTGCTCGCCGCCGCAAGGATTAAGGTCGTTGACGAGCCGAGCGCCGGTGGCGGCGATTCCCAGGAAGAGCGGCTCCTCCAGGCCATGGGCGCCAACTTCCAGAAGCTCCGGGCGCTTCACCATGCTCGCCTGGAAAAGGCCAGGTCCAGGATGGCGGTGGTGGACAAAGCGGAGGCGGACCTCGAGGGGCATGTTGCCGAGGCGCAGGCTTGGTTCCGCCAGGCCCACAAGGACCTGAAGGCCGCCCAAGACGCGCTGGCTGAGCGTGACCTGGCGCTCATCATGAAGCAGGCCGACATCGAGAAGGCCCAGGAACTGGCGAAGCAGGAGGCCGCTCAGGCCGAGGCCACTCGGCACCAGCAGCAGGCTGCGCTAGACTCCCAGGAGGAGGACCTTGCCGCGCGCGAGGAGAGGCTCGCTGCAACGCTCCACGGCAAGGACACGGAGGTGGAGAAACTCGTCGTGCAGCGGACCCAGGAGCTGGAGAAGAGGCACAAGGAGGCACTCAATGCCCAGGCTCTGGTTCACGCAGGCAAGGTGAGGGAGCTGGAGGTGGAGCGGGACGAACTGAAGGACCAGGTCCTAAAGCTGTCCAAGGAGAAGGACACGCTCAACGGTGCCCTGGTGGAGGCACAGGGCGCAGTCCTTGGCAAGGCTGAGCATCTCTCCAAGGCCAACGACTCCATCAAAGACCTGAAGCGGAAGCTGGAGGGCCTTGAGGAGATGCTCTCGGAGGCCAAGTCTCGGGAGGAGACCCTGGCCAAAGATCTGGAGGTCGAGAAGCAGCAGCGGAAGAACGAAGCCGCCAACCACAAGGATTTTGTGGAGGGTGAGAATCGCTGGATCGGCCGCCTTGAAGACGTCGCCGGTGGGATCACCACGCAGTTGGCTACCATGGGGATGCCAAATGTGAGGTACACCCCGGAGCGCAACATGAGCCCCAACGCCAAGCTGACCCTATTCTTCGAGGGTGTCTTCGGGGCCCTGGAGCAGCTCCACTCCAACCGGGCGGCCTCTCTGGCCGATGAGGCCCGGAGGCTTTGCCGGGGTGCCATGACCAAGGTCCTCACCAAGGTGGCGCACTAGAACCCCAACCTCGACTTCGATGCCGCGCTGGAGAGCTTGCTGGAGGATGCGGACCTCGCGACACTCAAGGAGTGTATCAAGCCCATCATCAGCCGCATCGATGAAATCCAGAGGGTGGAGGGCCTGCGCCGGGACTAGGCACCCCGTTTCTCATCGCCGTTGCAGGTTCACGACCAAGACAATTTCTATCTTTAGTTAGAATCGCAGCAACAATGGATGTAATATAACTCTGAAGTACTTTTGATATTATGCACGTTACTTTCCTGTTCAGTCCCCCTTTGTATGTTCACCCTATGTTAATCGGGTAGGCTTGCCAGCGCGTAACCCAGGCCACGGCTGTTGGGGAACGTAGTAATTTCAAAAATTTTCCTACGATCACGCAAGACCATGGTGATGGCATAGCGAGAGGAAGAGTGTCGTCCACGTACCCTCGAGACCGAAAGCGAAGCGTTATAACAACGGTTGATGTAGTCGACGTCTTCACGACCCGACCGATCCAAGCACCGAGCGTCGGCACCTCCGAGTTCTGCACACGTTCAGCTCGATGGCGTCCCTCGAACTCCGATCCAGCCGAGTGTCGAGGAGAGTTCCGTCGACCTGACGGCGTGGTGGCGATGATGATGTTCCACCGACGCAGGCTTCGCCTAAGCTCCGCTACTGGTATGATCGAGGTGTAATCTGGTGGAAGGGGCACCGCACACGCTAAGGAAGCGATCTAATCGATCAACTTGTGTGTCATGGGGTGCCCCTGCCCTGTATATAAAGGAGGGAAGGGGAGGGGCTGGCGGCCAGAGGGAGGCGCACAGGGTGTCCTACTCCTACTAGGAGTAGGATTCCCCCAAATCCTAGTCCAACTAGGGTTTGACCAAGGGAGAGGGAGAGAGGCGCCACCCCTTCTCCTAATCCTAATAGGACTAGGGAAGGGGAAGGCTGCGGCCAGCTATAGGGCCCCTTTTCTCTTTCCCACTAAGGCCCATCAAGGCCCATTGACTCCCGGGAGGTTCCGGTAACCCCGGTACTCGGTAAAATTCCCAATTTCACCGGAGTGATTCCGAGTCTAAATATAGGCTTCCAATATATCAATCTTTATGTCTCGACCATTTGAGACTCCTCGTCATGTCCGTGATCTCATCAGGGACTCGAACAACCTTGGTACATCAATATCATATAAACTCATAATAAGCATCATCGAAACTTTAAGCGTGCGGACCCTACGGGTTCGAGAACTATGTAGACATGACCGAGACACCTCTCGGTCAATAACCAATAGCGGGACCTGGATGCCCATATTGGCTCCTACATATTCTCGAAGATCTTTATCGGTCGAGACCGCATAACAACATCGTTGTTCCTTTGTCATCGGTATGTTACTTGCCCGAGATTCGATCGTCGGCATCCAATACCTAGTTCAATCTCGTTCTTGGCAAGTCTCTTTTCTCGTTCCGTAATACATCATCTCACAACTAACACCTTTAGTTGCAATGCTTGCAAGGCTTATGTGATGTGCATTACCGAGAGGGCCCGAGATACCTCTCCGACAATCGGAGTGACAAATCCTAATCTCGAAATATGCCAACCCAACATGTACCTTCGGAGACACCATAATGTACCTTTATAATCACCCGATTCACGTTGTGACGTTTGGTAGCACCCAAAGTGTTCCTCGGCAAGCGGAGTTGCATAATCTCATAGTCATAGGAACATGTATAAGTCATGAAGAAAAGCACTAGCAACAAACTATACGATCGGTGCTATGCTAATGGAATGGGTCATGTCAATCGATCATTCAACCAATGATGTGATCCCATTAATCAAATAACAACTCCTTGTTCATGGTTAGGAAACATAACCATCTTTGATTAACGAGCTAGTCAAGTAGAGGCATACTAGTGACACTCTGTAGGTTTATGTATTCACACATGTATTATGTTTCCGGTTAATACAATTCTAGCATGAATAATAAACATTTATCATGATATAAGGAAATAAATAATAACATTTATTATTGCCTCTAGGGCATATTTCCTTGATCTCCCACTTGCACTAGAGTCAATAATCTAGATTACACAATAATGATTCTAACACCCATGGAGTCTTGGTGCTGATCATGTTTTGCTCGTGGAAGAGGCTTAGTCAACGGTCGCAACATTCAGATCCGTATGTATCTTGCATATCTCTATGTCTCCCACGGACCAAATCCGGATGGAGTTGAAGCGTCTTTTGATGTGCTTGGTTCTCTTGTGAAATCTGGATTCCTTTGCCAAGGCAATTGCACCAAGATTGTCACAAAAGATTTTCATTGGACCCGATACACTAGGTACAACACCTAGATCGGTTATGAACTCCTTCATCCAGACTCCTTCATTAGCTGCTTCCGAAGCAGCTATGTACTCAACTTCACATGTAGATCCCATAGCGACGCTTTGTTTGGAACTGCACCGGTGACAGCTCCACCGTTTAATGTAAATACGTATCCGGTTTGCGATTTAGAATCGTCCGGATCAGTGTCAAAGCTTGCATCGACGTAACCGTTCTGACGAGCTCTTTGTCACCGCCATAAATGAGAAACATATCCTTAGTTCTTCTCAAGTACTTAAGGATGTTCTTGACCGCTGTCCGATGATCCACTCTGGATTACTTTGGTACCTACTCGCTAAACTTACTGAGAAGGCACACATCAGGTCTGGTACACAACATTGCATACATGATAGAGCCTATGGCTGAAGCATAGGAACATCTTTCATTTCTCTCTATCTTCTGCGGTGGTCGGGCATTGAGTCTTACTCAACTTCACACCTTGTAATACCGCAAGAACCCTTTCTTTGCTCGATCCATTTTGAACTTTTTCAAAACTTTATCAAGGTATGTGCTTTGTGAAAGTCCTATTAAGCGTCTTGATCTATCTCTATAGATCTTAATGCCCAATATGTAAGCAGCTTCACCGAGGTCTTTCATCGAAAAACTTTTATTCAAGTATCCCTTTATGCTATCCAGAATTCTATATCATTTCCGATCAATAATATGTCATCCACATATAATATCGTAAATGCTACTGAGCTCCCACTCACTTTCTTGTAAATACAAGGCTTCTCCAAAAGTCTCATATAAAACCAAATGCTTTGATCACACTATCAAAACGTTTATTCCAACTCCGAGAGGCTTGCACCAGTCCATAAATGGATCATTGGAGCTTGCACACTTTGTTAGCTCCTTTGGATCGACAAAACCTTCGGTTGCATCATATACAACTCTTCTTCCGTAAATCCATTCAGAATGCAGTTTTAACATCCATTTGCCAAATTTCATAATCATAAAATGCGGCAATTGCTAACATGATTCGGACGGACTTAAGCATCGCCACGGTGAGAAAGTCTCATCGTAGTCAACCCCTTGAACTTGTCGAAAACCTTTTGCAACAAGTCGAGCTTTATAGACGATAACATTACCATCGCGTCAGTCTTCTTCTTGAAGATCCATTTATTCTCAATTGCTTGCCGATCATCGGGCAAGTCAACCAAAGTCCACACTTTGTTCTCATACATGGATCCCATCTCGATTTCATGGCCTCAAGCCATTTTGTGGAATCTGGGCTCACCATCGCTTCTTCATAGTTCGTAGGTTCATCATGTTCCAAGAATATGACTTCCAAAACAGGATTACCGTACCACTCAGTGCGGATCTTGCTCGTTGATCTACTGAGTTCTGTAGAAACTTGATCTGAAGTTTCATGATCATCATCATTAGCTTCCTCCCTATTTGGTGTAGGTGTCACGTAAACTGTTTTCGTGATGTACTACTTCTCAATAAGGGAGTAGATACTGATTATCTCATCAAGTTCTACTTTCCTCCCACTCACTTCTTTCGAGAGAAACTCCTTCTCTAGAAAGTTTCCGAATTTAGCAACAACAAAATCTTGCCTTCGGATCTGTGATAGAAGGTGTACCCAACTGTCTCCTTTGGGTATCCTATGAAGACACATTTTCGATTTGGGTTCGAGCTTATCAGGTTGAAGCTTTTTCACATAAGCATCGCAGCCCCAAACTTTCAAAAGCGACAACTTTGGTTTCTTGCCAAACCACAGTTCATAAAGCGTCGCTTCAACGGATTTAGATGGTGCCCTATTTAAAGTGAATGTAGCCGTCTCTAAAGCATAACCCCAAAACGATAGCGGTAAATCAAGAAGAGACATCATAGATCGCACCATATCTAATAAAGCACGACACGACGTTCGGACACACCATTACGTTGTGGTGTTCGGTGGCGTAAGTTGCGAAACTATTCCGCATTGTTTCAAATGTAGGCCAAACTCGTAACTCAAATATTCTCCTCCACGATCGGATCGCAGAAACTTTATTTTCTTGTTACGATGATTTTCCACTTCACTCTGAAATTCTTTGAACTTTTCAAATGTTTCAGACTTGTGTTTCATTAAGTAGATATACCCATATCTGCTCAAATCATCTGTGAAGGTGAGAAAATAACGATATCCGCCACGAGCCTCAACATTCATTGGACCACATACATCGGTATGTATGATTTCCAATAAATCTGTTGCTCTCTCCATAGTTCCCGAGAACGGTGTTTTAGTCATCTTGCCCATAAGGCACGGTTCTTAAGTGCCAAGTGATTCATAATCAAGTGACTCCAAAAGTCCATCAAGATGGAGTTTCTTCATGCGCTTTACATCGATATGACCTAAACGGCATTGCCACAAATAAGTTGCACCATCATTATCAACTCTGCATCTTTTGGTTTCAACATTATGAATATGTGTATCACTACTATCAAGATTAAGTAAAACAAACCATTCTTCAATGGTGCATGACCATAAAAGATATTATTCATATAAATAGAACAACCATTATTCTCTCGATTTAAATGAATAACCGCCTCGCATCAAACAAGATCCAGATATAATGTTCATGCTCAACGATGGTACTAAATAACAATTATTTAGGTCTAATACTAATCCGAAGGTAGATGTAGAGGTAGCGTGTCGATTGCGATCACATCGACTTTGGAACCATTTCCCACGCGCATTGTCACCTCGTCCTTAGCCAATCTTCGCTAATCCGTAGCCCTGCTTTGAGTTGCAAATATTAGCAATGTAACCAAGTATCAAATACCAGTGCTATCTGCGAGTATTAGTAAGGTACACATCAATAACAAGTATATCACATATACCTTTGTTAACCTTGCCATCCTTCTTATCCGCCAAATACTTGGGGCAGTTCCGCTCAAAGTGACCAGCCTGCTTGCAATAGAAGCACTCGGTTTGTGCTTAGGACCAGACTTGGGTTTCTTCTCTTGATCAACAACTTGCTTGCTGCTCTTTTGAAGTTTCCTTTTCTTTCCTTTGCCCTTTTCTTGAAACTAGTGGTTTTGTTAACCATCAACACTTGATGCTCCTTTTGATTTCTACCTCCGCTGCTTTCAAAGATCGCCAAGAGCTCGGGCATAGTTTTGGTCATCCCTTGCATATTATAGTTCATCACGAAGCTCTTGTAGCTTGGTGGCGTGATTGGAGAATTACATCAATGACGCAATCATCCGGAAGATTAACTCCCAGTTGAATCAAGTGATTGTTATATCCGGACATTCGAGTATATGCTCACCGAGTAACCATTCTCCTCCATCTTACAGCTATAGAACTTATTGGAGACTTCATATCTCTCAATCGGGCATTCGCTTGGAATATTAACTTCAACTCTGGAACATCTCATATGCTCCATGGTGTTCAAAACGACGTTGAAGTCCCGGTTCTAAGCCGTAAAGCATGGCACATCGAACTATAGAGTAGTCATCGACTTTGCTTTGCCAGACGTTCACAACTTCTCGGCGCAGCCCTTGCATCAGGCCCGGCACCTAACGGTGCTTCCGGGACGTAATTCTTCCGTGCAGCAATAAGGATAATCCTCGTTACGGACCCAGTCCGTGTAATTGCTGCCATCATCTTTCAACTTTGCTTTCTCAAGGAACGATTAAAATTCAACGGAACAACAAAGACGAGCCATCTATCTACACATCATAGACAAGCAAGATACTATCAGTACTAAGTTCATGATAAATTTAAGTTCAATTAATCATATTACTTAAGAACTCCCACTTAGAAAAATATCCTCCAATTCTCTAAGTGATTGCGTGATCCATTTCAACTACACCATGACCGATCATCACGTGTGATGGAGTAGTTTCAATGGTGAACATCAATATGTTGATCATATCTACTATATGATTCACGCTCGACCTTCGGTCTCCGTGTTCCGAGGTCATATCTTATATGCATAGCTCGTCAAGTATAACCTGAGTATTCGCGTGTGCAACTGTTTTGCACCCGTTGTATTTGAACGTAGAGCCTATCACACCCGATCATCACGTGGTGTCTCAAAGACGAAGAACTTTCGCAGCGGTGCATACTCGGGAGAACACTTCTTGATAATTTAGTAAGGATCATCTTATAATGCTACCGTCAATCAAAGCAAAATAAGATGCATAAAGGATTAACATCACATGCAATCAATATAAGTGATATGATATGGCCATCATCATCTTGTGCTTGTGATCTCCATCTCAAGCAAATCATGATCACCATCGTCACCGGCGCGACACCTTGATCTCCATCGTAGCATCATTGTCGTCTCGCCAACTATTGCTTCTACGACTATCGCTACTCCTTAGTGATAAAGTAAAGCAATTACATGGCGTTGCATCTCATACAATAAAGCGACAACCATATGGCTCCTGCCGATTGCCGATAACTCGGTTACAAAACATGATCATCTCATACAATAAAATATAGCATCATGTCTTGACCATATCACATCACAACATGCCTGCAAAAACAAGTTAGACGTCCTCTACTTTGTTGTTGCAAGTTTTACGTGGCTGCTACGGGCTGAGCAAGAACCGTTCTTACCTACGCATCAAAGCCACAACGATATTTCGTCAAATAGACTCCGCTTTAACCTTCTCAAGGACCGGGCGTAGCCACACTCAGTTCAACTAAAGTGAGAGAGACAGACACCCGCCGGTCACCTTTAAGCAACGAGTGCTCACAGCGGTGAAACCAGTCTCGCGTAAGCGCACGCGTAATGTCGGTCCGGGCGCTTCATCTCACAATACCGCTGAACCAAAGTATGACATGCTGGTAGGTAGTATGACTTGTATCGCCCACAACTCACTTGTGTTCTACTCGTGCATATGACATCAACGCATAAAACCAGGCTCGGATGCCCTTTGTTGGGGAACGTAGTAATTTCAAAAATTTTCCTACGATCACGCAAGACCATGGTGATGGCATAGCAACGAGAGGAAGAGTGTCGTCCACGCACCCTCGTGAGACCGAAAGCGGAAGCGTTATAACAACGCTGTTGATGTAGTCGACGTCTTCACGATCCGACCGATCCAAGCACCGAACGACGGCACCTCCGAGTTCTGCACACGCTCAGCTCGATGACGTCCCTCGAACTCCGATCCAGCCGAGTGTCGAGGAGAGTTCGTCAAGACGACGGCGTGGTGACGATGATGATGTTCCACCGACGCAGGGCTTCGCCTAAGCTCCGCTACGGTATGATCGAGGTGTAATCTGGTGGAAGGGGCACCGACACGGCTTAAGGAACGATCTAATCGATCAACTTGTGTGTCATGGGGTGCCCCTGCCCTGTATATAAAGGAGGGAAGGGAGGGCTGGCCGGCCAGAGGGAGGCGATCAGGGTGTCCTACTCCTACTAGGAGTAGGATTCCCCCAAATCCTAGTCCAACTAGGGTTTGACCAAGGGAGAGGGAGAGAGGCGCCACCCCTTCTCCTAATCCTAATAGGACTAGGGAAGGGGGAAGGCTGCGCCAGCTATAGGGCCCCTTTTTCTTTCCCACTAAGGCCCATCAAGGCCCATTGACTCCCGGGAGGTTCCAGTAACCCCGGTACTCAGTAAAATTCCCAATTTCACCCGGAGTGATTCCGAGTCTAAATATAGGCTTCCAATATATCAATCTTTATGTCTCGACCATTTCGAGACTCCTCGTCATGTCCGTGATCTCATCCGGACTCAACAACCTTCGTACATCAATATCATATAAACTCATAATAAGCCATCGAAACTTTAAGCGTGCGGACCCTACGGGTTCGAGAACTATGTAGACATGACCGAGACACCTCTCGGTCAATAACCAATAGCGGGACCTGGATGCCCATATTGGCTCCTACATATTCTACGAAGATCTTTATCGGTCAGACCGCATAACAACATACGTTGTTCCTTTGTCATCGGTATGTTACTTGCCCGAGATTCGATCGTCGGCATCCAATACCTAGTTCAATCTCGCATTGGCAAGTCTCTTTTCTCGTTCCGTAATACATCATCTCACAACTAACACCTTTAGTTGCAATGCTTGCAAGGCTTATGTGATGTGCATTACCGAGAGGGCCCCGAGATACCTCTCCGACAATCGGAGTGACAAATCCTAATCTCAAATATGCCAACCCAACATGTACCTTCGGAGACACCTGTAATGTACCTTTATAATCACCCGATTACGTTGTGACGTTTGGTAGCACCCAAAGTGTTCCTCGGCAAACGGAGTTGCATAATCTCATAGTCATAGGAACATGTATAAGTCATGAAGAAAAGCACTAGCAACAAACTATACGATCGGTGCTATGCTAATGGAATGGGTCATGTCAATCGATCATTCAACCAATGATGTGATCCCATTAATCAAATAACAACTCCTTGTTCATGGTTAGGAAACATAACCATCTTTGATTAACGAGCTAGTCAAGTAGAGGCATACTAGTGACACTCTGTAGGTTTATGTATTCACACATGTATTATGTTTCCGGTTAATACAATTCTAGCATGAATAATAAACATTTATCATGATATAAGGAAATAAATAATAACATTTATTATTGCCTCTAGGGCATATTTCCTTCAACGGCGCCTCGAGGACGGATCCCCAATAGCCTGCCGGGTATGCTTGCTGCCAGGCGAGACACCTTACCACCCTCAAAGCGGCCGCTCGAACTATCGAGCTTGACTCGAGTCAGAATTGAGAGCATCGCTAATTGCAGAAGGCTACCTAATACGTCTCCAACGTATCTATAATTTTTGATTGCTCCATGCTATATTATCTTCTGTTTTGGACATTATTGGGCTTTATTATTCACTATTATATTATTTTTGGGACTAACCTATTAACCGGAGGCCCAGCCCAGAATTGCTGATTTTTGCCTATTTCAGAGTTTCGCAGAAAAAGAATATCAAATGGAGTCCAAATAGAATGAAACCTTCGGGAACGTGATTTTTGGAATGAACATGATCCAGGAGACTTGGACCCTAAGTCATGGAAGCTTCAAGGAAGCCACGAGGTAGGGGGCGCGCCTACCCCCCCAAGCGCGCCCTCCACCCTCGTGGGCCCCATGCTGCTCCACCGACGTACTCCTTCCTCCTATATATACCTACGTACCCCCAAACGATCAGATACAGAGCCAAAAACCTAATTCCACCACCGCAACCTTCTGTACCCACGAGATCCCATCTTGGGGCCCGTCTCGAGTTCACGGGGGGCATCAATCACGGAGGGCTTCTACATCAACACCATAGCCCCTCCGATGAAGTGTGAGTAGTTTACCTCAGACCTTCGGGTCCATAGTTAGTAGCTAGATGGCTTCTTCTCTCTTTTTGGATCTCAATACAATGTTCTCCCCCTCTCTCGTGGAGATCTATTCGATGTAATCTTCTTTTGCGGTGTGTTTGTTGAGACCGATGAATTGTGGGTTTATGATCAAGTTTATCTATGAACAATATTTGAATCTTCTGAATTCTTTTATGTATGATTGGTTATCTTTGCAAGTCTCTTCGAATTATCAGTTTGGTTTGGCCTACTAGATTGATCTTTCTTGTAATGGGAGAAGTGCTTAGCTTTGGGTTCAATCTTGCGGTGTCCTTTCGGTGGATGAGGGGCAGCAAGGCACGATTGTATTGTTGCCATCGAGGATAACAAGATGGGGTTTTATCATATTGCATGAATTTATCCTCTACATCATGTCATCTTGCTTAAAGCGTTACTCGTTCTTCTTGAACTTAATACTCTAGATGCATTTGGATAGTGGTCGATGTGTGGAGTAATAGTAGTAGATGCAAAGGTGAGTCGGTCTACTTGTCTCGGACGTGATGCCTATATACATGATCATACCTAGATATTCTCATAACTATGCTCAATTTCATCAATTGCTCAACAAGAATTTGTTCACCCACCGTAAAATACTTATGCTCTTGAGAGAAGCCACTAGTGAAACCTATGGCCCCCGGGTCTATCTTCATCATATTTATCTTCCAACACTTAGTTATTTACTTTGCTTTTTTACTTTGCTTTTATTTTACTTTGCATCTTTATCATAAAAATACCAAAAATATTATCCTATCATATCTATCAGATCTCACTCTCGTAAGTGACCGTGTAGGGATTGACAACCCCTTATCGCGTTGGTTGCGAGGATTTATTTGTTTTGTGTAGGTGCGAGGGACTGATGTCTACTACACAACCTTCTTCTTGTAGACGTTGTTGGGCCTCCAAGTGCAGAGGTTTGTAGGACAGTAGCAAATTTCCCTCAAGTGGATGACCTAAGGTTTATCAATCCGTGGGAGGCGTAGGATGAAGATGGTCTCTCTCAAGCAACCCTGCAACCAAATAACAAAGAGTCTCTTGTGTCCCCAACACACCCAATACAATGGTAAATTGTATAGGTGCACTAGTTCGGCGAAGAGATGGTGATACAAGTGCAATATGGATGGTAGATATAGTTTTTTGTAATATGGAAATATAAAAACAGCACGGTAACAAGTGATAAAAGTGAGCGTAAACGGTATTGCAATGCTAGGAAACAAGGCCTAGGGTTCATACTTTCACTAGTGCAAGTTCTCTCAACAATAATAACATAATTGGATCACATAACTATCCCTCAACATGCAACAAAGAGTCACTCCAAAGTCACTAATAGTGGAGAAAAAACGAAGAGATTATGGTAGGGTACGAAACCACCTCAAAGTTATTCTTTCCAATCAATCCGTTGGGCTATTCCTATAAGTGTCACAAACAGCCCTAGAGTTCGTACTAGAATAGCACCTTAAGACATAAATCAACCAAAACCCTAATGTCACCTAGATACTCCAATGTCACCTCAAGTATCCGTGGGCATGATTATACGATATGCATCACACAATCTCAATTCATCTACTCAACCAACACATAGAACCTCAAAGAGTGCCCCATAGTTTCTACCGGAGAATCACGACGAAAACATGTGCCAACCCCTATGCATAGGTTCATGGGCGGAACCCGCAAGTTGATCACCAAAACATACATCAAGTGAATCACGTGATATCCCATTGTCACCACAGATACGCATGGCAAGACATACATCAAGTGTTCTCAAATCTTTAAAGACTCAATCCGATATGATTACTTCAAGGGGAAAACTCAATTCATTACAAGAGAGAAGAGGGGGAGAAGCAACATAAGATCCAACTATAATAGCAAAGCTCGCGATACATCAAGATCGTGCCAAATCAAGAACACGAGAGAGAGAGAGATCAAACACATAGCTACTGGTACATACCCTCAGCCCCGAGGGTGTACTACTCCCTCCTCGTCATGGAGAGCGCCGGGATGATGAAGATGGCCACCGGTGAGGGTTCCCCCCTCCGGCAGGGTGCCGGAACAGGGTCCCGATTCGTTTTTGGTGGCTCTGGAGGTTTTGCAGCGGCGGAACTCCCAATCTAATCTCTGTTCTGGAAGTTTTAGGGTACATGGAGTTATATAGGCGGAAGAAGCACATCAGGGGAGCCACGAGGGCCCCACGAGGCAGGGGGCGCCCCCCCTACCCTCGTGGCTTCCTCGTTCCTTCCTTGACGTGGGGTCCAAGTCTATCCGGTAGCTTTCCTTCCAAAAATAACTTCTCCAGTTGATTTCGTTCCATTTTGACTCCGTTTGATATTCCGTTTCTTCGAAATACTGAAATAGGCAAAAAAAACAGCAAATCTAGGATGGGCCTCCGGTTAATAGGTTAGTCCCAAAAGTAATATAAAAGTGGAAAATAAAGCCCAATATTGCCCAAAACAGTAGATAATATAGCATGGAGCAATAAAAAAATATAGATACGTTGGAGACGTATCAGGGACTCGCGCGTAGCCTCCTACTGGATTGATACCTTGGTTCTCAAAAACTGAGGGAAATACTTACGCTACTTTGCTGCATCACCCTTTCCTCTTCAAGGGAAAACCAACGCAGTGCTCAAGAGGTAGCAAGAAGGATTTCTGGCGCCGTTGCCGGGGAGGTCTACGCAAAAGTCAACATACAAAGTACCCATCACAAACCCTTATCTCCCGCATTACATTATTTGCCAGTTGCCTCTCGTTTTCCTCTCCCCCACTTCACCCTTGCCGTTTTATTCGCCCTCTCTTTTTCGTTTGCCTCTTTTTCGCTTGCTTTTTGTTTGCTCGTGTGTTGGATTGCTTGTTTGTCACAATGGCTCAAGATAATACCAAATTATGTGACTTTACCAATACCAACAATAATGATTTCCTTGCACTCCGATTGCTCCTCTTGCCGATACTGAATCTTGTGAAATCAATGTTGCTTTGTTGAATCTTGTTATGAAAGATCAATTCGCCGGCCTTCCTAGTGAAGATGCCGCTACTCATCTAAATAGTTTCGTTGATTTGTGTGATATGCAAAAGAAGAAAGATGTGGACAATGATATTGTTAAATTGAAGCTATTTCCTTTTTCGCTTATAGATCATGCTAAAGCTTGGTTTTCGTCTTTGCCTAAAAATAGTATTGATTCCTGGAATAAGTGCAAAGATGCTTTTATCTTTTAAGTATTTTCCTCCCTCTAAGATCATCTCTCTTAGAAACAATATTATGAATTTTAAGCAACTTGATCATGAACATGTTGCACAAGCTTGGGAGAGGATGAAACTAATGATACGTAATTGCCCTACTCATGGTTTGAATTTGTGGATGATTATACAAAAAAATTATGCCGGATTGAATTTTGCTTCTAGAAATCTTTTAGATTCGGCCGCGGGAGGCACTTTTACAGAAATCACTTTAGGAGAAGCTACTAAACTCCTAGATAATATTATGGTTAATTATTCTCAATGGCACACTGAAAGATCTACTAATAAAAAAGTGCATGCGATAGAAGAAATTAATGTTTTGAGTGGAAAGATGGATGAACTTATGAAATTATTTGCTAGTAGGAGTGTTTCTTCTGATCCTAATGATATGCCTTTGTCCACTTTGATTGAGAATAATAATGAATCTATGGATGTGAATTTTGTTGGTAGGAATAATTTTGGCAACAACGCGTATAGAGGAAACTTTAATCCTAGGCCTTATCCTAGTAATTCCTCTAATAATTATGGTAATTCCTACAACAACTCTTATGGAAATTTTAATAAGATGCCCTCTGAATTTGAGACTAGTGTTAAAGAGTTTATGAATTCGCAAAAGAATTTCAATGCTTTGCTTGAAGAGAAATTGCTTAAAGTTGATGAACTGGCTAGGAACGTTGATAGAATTCCTCTTGATATTGATTCTTTAAAACTTAGATCTATTCCTCCTAAGCATGATATCAATGAGTCTCTCAAAGCCATGAGAATTTCCATTGATGAGTGCAAAGAAAGAACCACTAGGATGCGTGCTAAGAAAGATTGCTTTATGAAAGCGTGCTCTTCAAATTTCTATGAAAATAAAGATGAAGATCTAAAAGTTATTGATGTGTCCCCTATTAAATCTTTGTTTTGCAATATGAATCTTGATAATGATGGGACTGAATATGATCCACCTTTACCTAGAAGGCGGTCCAAAAATTCAGAGTTTTTAGATCTTGATGCTAAAACTGATAAAAGTGGGATTGAAGAAATCAAAACGTTAGATGTTAATAAACCCACTATTTTGGATTTCAAGGAATTTAATTATTATAATTGCTCTTTGATAGATTGTATTTCCTTGTTTCAGTCCGTGCTAAATTCTCCTCATGCTTATAGTTAAAATAAAGCTTTTACCAAACATATCGTTGATGCTTTGATGCAATCTTATGAAGAAAAACTTGAGTTGGAAGTTTCTATCCCTAGAAAACTTCATGATGAGTGGGAACCTACTATTAAAATTAAGATTAAGGATCATGAGTTCTATGCTTTATGTGATTTGGGTTCTAGTGTTTCCAGTATTCCCAAAACTTTGTGTGATTTGCTAGGTTTCCGTGATTTTGATGATTGCTCTCTAAACTTGCACCTTGTGGATTCCACTATTAAGAAACCTATGGGAATAATTAATGATGTTCTTATTGTTGCAAATAAGAACTATGTGCCCGTAGATTTTATTGTTCTTGATATAGATTGCAATCCTTCGTGTCCTATAATTCTTGGTAGACCTTTCCTTAGAACGTTTGGTGCAATTATTGATATGAAGGAAGGGAATATTAGATTCCAACTTCCATTAAAGAAAGACATGGAACACTTCCCTAGGAAGAAAATAAAACTACCATATGAATCTATCATGAGAGCCACTTATGGATTGCCTACCAAAGATGGCAATACCTAGATCTATCCTTGCTTTTATGCCTAGCTAGGGGCGTTAAACGATAGCGCTTGTTGGGAAGCAACCCAATTTTATTTTTAGTTTTTTGCTTTTTGCTTCTTTTTAGGAATAAATCTTTGATCTAGCCTCTGGTTAGATTTATTTTTATGTTTTAATTAGTGTGTGTGCCAAGTTAAACCTATAGGATCTTCTTGGATGATAGTTATTTGATCTTGCTGAAAATTCCAGAAACTTTTTGTTCACAAAAATAATTGTTAAAAATCACCAGAACATGATAAAATATTGATTCAAATTTCTGATGATCAATAAACAAATTGTATAGGTCTTCCTATTTTGGATGATTTTTTGGAGTTCCAGAAGTTTGCGTTAGTTACAGATTACTACAGACTGTTCTGTTTTTGACAGATTCTGTTTTTCGTGTGTTGTTTGCTTATTTTGATGAATCTATGGCTAGCAAAATAGTTTATAAACCATAGAGAAGTTGGAATACAGTAGGTTTAACACCAATATAAATAAATAATGAGTTCATTACAGTACCTTGAAGTGGTCTTTTGTTTTCTTTCGCTAACGGAGCTCACGAGATTTTCTGTTAAGTTTTGTGCTGTGAAGTTTTCAAGTTTTGGGTGAAAGATTTGATGGATTATGAAACAAGGAGTGGAAAGATCCTAAGATTGGGGATGCCCATGGCACCCCCAAGATAATCTAAGGACACCAAAAAGCCAAAGCTTGGGGATGCCCCGGAAGGCATCCCCTCTTTCGTCTACTTCCATCGGTAACTTTACTTGGAGCTATATTTTTATTCACCGCATGATATGTGTTTTGCTTGGAGCGTCTTGTATGATTTGAGTCTTTGCTTTTTAGTTTACCACAATCATCCTTGCTGTACACACCTTTTTGAGAGAGGCACACATGATTCGTAAATTATTAGAATACTCTATGTGCTTCACTTATATCTTTTGACTTATATAGTTTTGCTCTAGTACTTCACTTATATATTTTAGAGCACGGTGGTGGATTTGTTTTATAGAAACTATTGATCTCTCATGCTTCACTTAGATTATTTTGAGAGTCTTAAATAGCATGGTAATTTGCTTAAATAATCCTAATATGCTAGGTATTCAGGATTAGTAAAAACTTTCTTATGAGTGTTTTGAATACTAAGAGAAGTTTGATGCTTGATGATTGTTTTGAGATATGGAGGTAGTGATATTAAAGTTGTGCTAGTTGAGTAGTTGTGAGTTTGAGAAATACTTGTGTTGAAGTTTGCAAATCCCGTAGCATGTACATATGGTAAACGTTATGTAACAAATTTGAAACATGAGGTGTTCTTTGATTGTCCTCCTTATGAGTGGCGGTCGGGGACGAGCGATGATCTTTTCCTACCAATCTATCCCCCTAGGAGCATGCGCGTAATGCTTGGTTTTTGATGACTTGTAGATTTTTCAATAATTATATGAGTTCTTTATGACTAATGTTGAGTCCATGGATTATACGCACTCTCACCTTTCCATCATGCTAGCCTCTTCGGTACCATGCATTGCCCTTTCTCACATTGAGAGTTGGTGCAAACTTCGCCGGTGCATCCAAACCCCGTGATATGATACGCTCTTTCACACATAAACCTCCTTATATCTTCCTCAAAACAGCCACCATACCTACCTATTATGGCATTTCCATAGCCATTCCGAGATATATTGCCATGCAACTTTCCACCGTTCCATTTATCATGACACGTTCATCATTACCATATTGCTTAGCATGATCATGTAGTTGACATAGTATCTGTGGCAAAGCCACTGTTCATAATTCTTTCATACATGTCACTCTTGGTTCATTGCATATCCCGGTACACCGCCGGAGGCATTCATATAGAGTCATACTTTGTTCTAGTATCGAGTTGTAATCATTGAGTTGTAAATAAATGGAAGTGTGATGATCATCATTTAATAGAGCATTGTCCCAAAAAAAGAGAAATAAAAAGGGACAATGCTACTATCCTTTTTTGCACACTTGTGCTTCAAAGTAGCACCATAATCTTCATGATAGAGAGTCTCTTGTTTTGTCACTTTCATATACTAGTGGGAATTTTTCATTATAGAACTTGGCTTGTATATTCCAACAATGGGCCTCCTCAAGTGCCATAGGTCTTCGTGAGCAAGCAAATTGGATGCACACCACTTAGTTTCTTTTGTTGAGCTTTCATATATTTATAGCTCTAGTGCATCCGTTGCATGGCAATCCCTACTCCTCGCATTAACATCAATCGATGGGCATCTCCATAGCTCATTGATTAGCCTCGTTGATGTGAGACTTTCTCCTTTTTTGTCTTCTCTACATGACCCCCATCATTATACTCTATTCCACCCATAGTGCTATATCCATGGCTCACGCTCATGTATTGCGTGAAGGTTTATAAAGTTTGAGATTACTAAAGTATGAAACAATTGCTTGGCTTGTCATCGGGGTTGTGCATGATGAGAGAATTCTTGTGTGACAAAAATGGAGCATGACTAAACTATATGATTTTGTAGGGATGAACTTTCTTTGGCCATGTTTTTTTGAGAAGACATAATTGCTTAGTTAGTATGCTTGAAGTATTATTATTTCTATGTCAATATTAAACTTTTGTCTTTAATCTTTCGCATCTGAATATTCATACCACAATTAAGAAGAATTAAATTGAAATTATGCCTAGTAGCACTCCGCATCAAAAATTCTAGTTTTATCATTTACCTACTCGAGGACGAGCAGGAACTAAGCTTGGGGATGCTTGATACATCTCCAACGTATCTATAATTTTTGATTGCTCCTTGCTATATTATCTTCTGTTTTGGAAATTATTCGGCTTTATTATTTACTTTTATATTATTTTTGGGACTAACCTATTAACCGGAGGCCCAGCCCAGAATTGTTGTTTTTTGCCTATTTCAGAGTTTCGCAGAAAAAGAATATCAAATGGAGTCCAAACGGAATGAAACCTTCGGGAACGTGATTTTTGGAACGAACATGATCCAGGAGACTTGGACCCTAAGTCATGGAAGCTTCGAGGAAGCCACGAGGTAGGGGTGGGCCTACCCCCCCTCCCAAGCACGCCCTCCACCCTCGTGGGCCCCATGTTGCTCCATCGACGTACTCCTTCCTCCTATATATACCTACGTACCCCCAAACGATCAGATACGGAGCCAAAAACCTAATTCCACCGCCGCAACCTTCTGTACCCATGAGATCCCATCTTGGGGCCTGTTCCGGAGCTCCGCCGGAGGGGGCATCGATCAAGGAGGTCTTATACATGAACACCACAGCCCCTCCAATGAAGTGTGAGTAGTTTACCTCAGACCTTCGGGTCCATAGTTAGTAGCTAGATGGCTTCTTCTCTCTTTTTGGATCTCAATACAATGTTCTCCCCCTCTCTCGTGGAGATCTATTCGATGTAATCTTCTTTTGCGGTGTGTTTGTTGAGACCGATGAATTGTGGGTTTATGATCAAGTTTATCTATGAACAATATTTGAATCTTCTGAATTCTTTTATGTATGATTGGTTATCTTTGCAAGTCTCTTCGAATTATCAGTTTGGTTTGGCCTACTATATTGATCTTTCTTGCAATGGGAGAAGTGCTTAGCTTTGGGTTCAATCTTGCGGTGTCCTTTCCCAAAGGATGAGGGGCAGCAAGGCACGTATTGTATTGTTGCCATCGAGGATAACAAGATGGGGTTTTATCATATTGCATGAATTTATCCTCTACATCATGTCATCTTGCTTAAAGCGTTACTCTGTTCTTATGAACTTAATACTCTAGATGCATGCTAGATAGCGGTCGATGTGTGGAGTAATAGTAGTAGATGTAGGCAGGAGTCGGTCTACTTGTCTCGGACGTGATGCCTATATACATGATCATACCTAGATATTCTCATAACTATGCTCAATTCTGTCAATTGCTCAACAGTAATTTGTTCACCCACCATAAAATACTTATGCTCTTGAGAGAAGCCACTAGTGAAACCTATGGCCCCTGGGTCTATCTTCATCATATTAATCTTCCAACACTTAGTTATTTACTTTGCTTTTATTTTACTTTGCATCTTTATCATAAAAATACCAAAAATATTATCCTATCATATCTATCAGATCTCACTCTCGTAAGTGACCGTGTAGGGATTGACAACCCCTTATCGCGTTGGTTGCGAGGATTTATTTGTTTTGTGTAGGTGCGAGGGACTCGCGCGTAGCCTCCTACTGGATTGATACCTTGGTTCTCAAAAACTGAGGGAAATACTTACGCTACTTTGCTGCATCACCCTTTCCACTTCAAGGGAAAACCAACGCAGTGCTCAAGAGGTAGCACTACCCTGCCGCTCTCAACGCGGCCGCTTGAGCTGTTGAGCGGACTCAAAACAGAGCAAGGGCGTTGCCAATCGTGGAAGGGCCCCCTTGTGTGCAGGTTTTCCATGCATAGGGCAGGACCTTCGAGGATAATAACCTTATATATAAAAAGAAATTGCTTAATGTTTCGCACAACTTAGCTTTTCTGTCGTTGCACGGGCGTCCACCGCATCTGCAGATGGTGCCGTCAAGCTTGGTCGTCTTCTTCCTTGGAACGACAGCCGCGATGAAACCGCCGCTTTGATCAGACCAGATTTCCACCACTGCGCCCCCTACCTGGCGCGCCAAAGATGTCGGGGGAAACGATACCTATGGAATCACTGGGATCCCTTCTACGGTTGGCGGGCGCAGGGTTGTGCAAAGAGCGGGTCTGACAGGAATCACATGGATCGTTTACCCAGGTTCGGGCCGCGAAGATGCATAATACCCTAGTCCTGCTTTGGTGGATGTATTAGAGTGTTCTTGTGCTCTTGAGCTAGCGACGGGGTGTAACTTGCCAAAAAGATTCGAATCCTTCTCCTGGTCGCCTCGGGCCTCCTTTTATAGGAAAAAGGGATTGCCACAGTGGCACACAGGAGGTGGAAAGGTCTATAGTCTATAAGCCTATCCTCTGGGACCGTCAGACAAATGCATTTAATGCGCTGCCGACGTGCCCCTCTCACTTTATCGGGGACAGCAAGGAAGCACGTCCCAGCTGTCACCGCCTCGCCCGGTTCCGACGCGCGTCCGAGCTGACGAGGCGTTGCTGCACCACGTTGGCTGGCTATTGGGCTGGCGCGGTGGTGGAGCCTTCACGAAGGGTCACTTGCCACCACGCAGGTGCTTGCTGAGTCAGTGTAGAGGCCGCCCGTCGCCACGCAGGTGCCTGCCCAGCTGGTTGAGCTAGCAGCTGCTTGGGGACGGTGGTGGAGTCTTGGCAGGCGCGGGCCTGGCTGTGGCCCCGCTGATGCCCTCAGCAAGGGTCTTGCAGGGGGCCCGCAAGGGTCTTGCCATGGCGTTCTGATGCGTCCCGGCAAGGCGCTTGTCGGGGTCTTGTGGATTTCCTCGGCTAGGATCCCGCTGAGGGTCGCCGTCTTCTGGTCCTCATCTGATCCTGTGTATTTATGATCTTGACAAAGATCTACATGCCACCACGGAGGTGCCTCCCGAGCCCTGGTTCCAATGTAGTTGCTGACGGAGTTTGGAACCTTTGGGCTCAAAGGTGGCTCGCTCTGATGGCGTTGGGCAAGTTGCCCCGGCAAAGCTCTTGCCGGGGCCGCGGAGGTCATCCCGGCAAGGGTCTTGCCGGGGGGGTCCACCTCGCCCCTTTGCTCTTTGTGTCTCTGGTCTTGGCGTTGCTTCTGGTCGCCTTGTGCCTTCGGCTTCCCTCCTCTGCCCTGCTTAGTGTGGCCGTGGGCGCGGCTCCAACTGTTTGTGCGCAAGTAAAGGGGTAAAAAGGAGTGCCCCTACTTTTGTACACCGACACTCCCACTATTATGAATGATAATAAATTTGCTTATGTGGAGAGTAGTGAAATTTTTATGCTCGTAGATCATGAAAGGAATGCTTCATGTGATAGTTATATTGTTTAATTCATTCATGATCCTACTAAAAATTATTATGAGAGAGGAATATATGCTTTTACATATTGCAATAATATCAAGTTTCCTCTCTATGTGTTGAAAGTTTGAAGTCATGCTTGTTTTGCCTTCCTATGCTAGTTGATTCTTGTTCCGGTAAATTGTTTGCTCACAAAATTCCTATGCATAGAAAGTGGGTTAGACTTAAATGTTCTTGCCATGTGATTCATGATGCTCCTGCTATGTTTCAATTCTTTACTTTTATGTGAGCATCATTAAAATCATCATGCATATAGCTAAAAGGCATTAAAGAAAAGCGCTTGTTGGGAGACAATCCTATCTTTATACCTACTGTTTTTGTGTGTTCACATGATTAATCTACTGTAGTAATCATGTTTTATACTTTTGTTTCCATAAAGTGCCAAGTAAAGCCTTTGGGGTAGTGTGGATGATAGTTGACTTGATTATGTGCAAAAACAGAAACTTTTGCTTCCAGTAACATAATTTTTTTTAAATTCACTGAAATGCGATAAAATTGTGATTTTTTTTCACATGATCCATATACAAATTGCCTATGTTTTCCTATTTTTTTAGAATTTTTGGATTTACAGAAGTATGGTCATTGTCCAGATCTTTACAAACTGTTTTGTTTTTAATAGGTTTTGTTTTCAATGCATAGTTTGCTTGCTTCCTAGTTTCTATGGCTTATATTGGTCAATATAAATTGTATAAATGATAGGTTAAAGTAGGTATTGTGTGAGAAAAATTATGAATCTTGTCTTTGACAGTACCCAAGTGAATGATTTGCTCGTTATTATACTAACCTATCTCACGAAGTTCCGTTGAGTTTTGTGTGATTGAAGTTTTCAAGTTTTGTGTGAGATATCGACATGAGGAGAATAAGTAGTAGAAAGACCCTAAGCTTGGGGATGCCCAAGGTACCCCAAGGTAATATTCAAGGAATACCCAAGCAACTAAGCTTGGGGATGCCCTGGAAGGCATCCCCTCTTTCGTCTCCCACATTATCGGTAACCTCACTTGGAGCTATATTTTTATTCGCCACATGATATGAGTTTTGCTTGGAGTGTCATTTTATTTTATTAGGATTTGCTTTATGTTATTTTGAGTAATGTTTTCATCTTTTATTTTAATAAAAGTGTCAAGTATAGCCTTTACCATGCTTATTTTTCAAATGTTGCTGTTTGAAAACAGAAAGTTTGTTGTTATGTTTTGAATATTTGTGAATAGTCAGAACATAATAAAGTCTTGAAATTTTTTTAAAACAAGATTCAACAAATTTTCTACAGTGTGGTAATTTTTTCAGAATTTTTGGAGTTAGAGAAGTATGAATCTTCTAAGATTCTTTAAAGAATGTCCTGTTTTGACAGATTGCTATTATGTTTGCTTGTCTAATGATTCTATTTGAGGATAGGAGTATTAAATATGTAGAGGCATTTAGTATGCAATGCTAAATAATAATTTTAGTGATTTTCTACCTGTAGGAACAAAGTATGTCTACCAGAGGGGTGTGAATGGGAGTTTTAAGTTTTCTTCGAAAAACTTAAATCTCTCAGAACCCAGTAGCAGAATGAATGAAAAACAAACTATGGTGGACTAAAACAGAGTACTAAAGGAAAACTAAGACATGCATCAAAGTAAATGACACGAATAAAATTCATCAAAGGTAAACATAAGTGGCAGAGGTAACCGAAGATGCTCGATGGTGACAAGGTATTTGTTCGACCAGTTCGTCCTTCTGCACAAGGACTACGTATGGTTGGAGGGGCTGTGACTTGACATGGAAGATAAACTCTCTTCACCCTATTCTCCTCAACAATGAATTCGTCTACCGATGCCGATCACTCGTGGTAGATACTTGAAGGCGATCTCTGAACCTTTACAAACTTCTTCTTCGAGGACCACAATCACTCTTGGTCTCTGAAGAAATTGACACCTAACCGTCTAGAGTTTGCAGCTCTCAAGACTAATAGGCGGAGCGTACTAAATTTAGATTCCGGTGATGCTGAACCACTATCTAATTCTTTGGCCCTAGGGTTTTTATCTTAGTGGATTTTAAACTCAAATCGCTCGGAGAGTGGGTTGCTCAACAATCTTCTCATAATCAAGCGGAGCAGCCGCCTGACAAAGTCAGCGTGGGGTGGCAATTTATAGCCGCAGCCTTCTTAGATGGGAAATGACCATTTTGGACAAGAGGTCCAGCCAATGGCCAACCGACACGTTCACAACGGTCGGATTTTTGGAGCAACGGTAACATTACTTGAGGAGTATTTGCTCGGAGCACAAAGAGATTTATCTCACAGCTTTCAGAGGTTTTGGGTTTAGCATCAGAGAATCAAAGCTTTGAACGCTACACCCCTATTAATAGTGGTGGTCCTATGACTCAATGAAAGAAGAGGAACCACGAAATAAATGATATGTCTTCATCTCGTCTTCATTCTTCCTCGAGCGCAGTCATTTTCTCCGAACATGCACCAAACCAATTGCTTAAACTTCAACAATTTTTAGGGGTCACTCTTGTTAGCTTTTATCTTCGGTGATAACATTCGATGCCGCGCTGGGAGATTATCTTCATCATTTGCATCAAACTCCTCAATACTTCAGGGACCTATTACTCTGTGTGCACTAGCAAACACATAAGTCCCATAATTTTTATGTCAACAAACTCCAAAACATAAGGGGCCCATCATTGCACCAACAATCTCCCCCTTTTCAGACGTTTGTTGACAAAATAGATAATCGTCAAAGTGAAGATAGATAAGTGAAATGTAGAACAAACAAGAGTGAACTTGCGTTACTTGACTCGATGATGAAATATACTCCCCCTAGATGTATGCAGGGTCAATTGATATACAGTGAAGTTCCTTGCAATTCATTTGAGTGTGTGGAGCAATCATCCGAGGTAATGATTCACACTGATGATAGGTAATCCAATGAGAATATAGTGCAATCATTCATGACTTTTGACAATAATTCCACATGCAAAACAATACTTCGAGAGAGAATAGTGCAGTAGGTGGGGTTATTACTATTACAGCCCATATCAGAAGTTTTACATCAGACCACAATAACTGGCATAAATTTCTCAAGAGATAAAGCGAATAAACACAAAGACCAAATCCAATAGAGCAAATCAATCGAAACTCTCGATGTATTTCTCCCCCTTTTTGTCAGGTGAGGAAGAACATGAGTGAAAAAATAGGTGAATATGATTCATTCTGAGGCATCGCCCGAAGAACTGCCCGAAGAAGTTTCTGATTCGGAGGTGTGTGGAACATCTTCATCTTCAGCAGCAGCAAATCCTTCAATATTGGCTTGGGGCTGAGAAGAGGAAGGCGGATTAGTCTCTTGAGTCTTGCGAGACAGAGTATTTTCTTCAGCAAGTTTCTCAATGGGCGAGGTTTCTTCTGACTCATCGAGCAGTTTGCATAGCTGAATCCGAAGTAAATTCATTATTGGTTCACGAGCTGGCAAAGGCGGAGTAATGCGGTCTTGAAAATCTTCAGCAGTAAACCCTTGATCAATATACTCATAGAGTTCTTGGAGATGAGAGTGGCTCAGTTGCTTCTTTGAGAAAAATTTCTGAAGCAATTTCCAGAGACACTTCTTGTTTTCTGCTTTGATCATGTGCACAACTTTTGTTCAGTTGTGGATTGCATTGAGTTCGGCAGCCATGTGCTCTTTTTCTTGGCGATCTTTGGCCATATGCTTCAGCAGCAGCTATTGAGTGCGCATGCTCACTTCAAGATGTGAAGGAGGTTGAGTGTTTGGAAGACGATCACGCTTAGGTAGCTTTGGTCCATTGAAGGTGTTATGATAATCAGAAGGACTTGACACTGGTGCTTTTCCCAAAGAAAAATCTTCCATTACTTTCAGCGTATCACGCACAGGAGGAATGAAGCTTTTGTGACTGACTTTGGCAAGATATTCGGTCTTCATTGCATAGTCAACCACTTTCTAAATACAAGGTGCATATACCTTGATAGTTTTTGGGCAATGAGCTGAATCTATCAGTATGCGTAGGAACATATCTTCGACATAGAAAATAAATCCTTGTGAGATGGCATGGATGGTGTTGTGAAGAACATCGGATATCACATTGTCTATATTCATCCCAGCCAGCGGACAAAGCGTGTAAGTGAGAATATGGTATAAATTTTGATTTTCAAATTTCAAGTGCTCAGGCAGAGGAGGACCATTGTAGTCACGAATTTATCTTCATCCATTGTGCATCGAAAATCTTCATCAGAGATTGCATCAATGTTATGAACCCGAATCTCAGTCTTGCCATGTTCAAATCGAGGGAAATGAAAATGAGATACAAAATCCATGGCAGAGGATTTTATTCCCTTTCCTTCAGTCATCCATTCCATAATCCACTTTGTGTTATCTAATTCATCACCAGAGATATAGAGAGTGGCATAAAATTGAAGAATAATCTCTCGGTTCCATGGATGCTGAAATGCAAAGACATGCGTGAGGCCAAAGTCTTCGATGTCTTGCAGTACTTGGTTGAAACAACCGATGTTTTTCATCGTAGCAGTATCTGGGAACTCATGAGGGAAAATCTTGAGGCTGTCATAAAGAATTCACGAATAGTATGTTGCCTATTCCTGAGTCCAGAATCGAGGACAATCAGATGTGCGGGGCTTGCTATAAGGACTCACTTGAAAGAAAACTGGATGAGTTTTTCTGTTGAACAGAGGCCCTTTGACACCAAATCTAGTTGAAAACAATGGTAGGAATTCATGAGGATAAGGGTATGTAAGCTCATCTTCAACATATATCACTTCATCGCCATAGATAACAGAGTCTGAGTGATGAGCCAAAGTTGATTTTGCTGCAGAAGGATCAGAGGTTCTTCGTGCAGTATTGAGTGAGATTCTCAGAGGAGAGGGATTTGACACTTGTTCAGGTGCTAACTCAGGCACCGAAGATCTATCAGCCACTGGGGGGCGTTGAGGATTTGCTTCAGGAGCCGTTGGAGGAGCAGAGGGAGGAACTCAATCATTTGGTTCAACATGGGTAGGAGAAGCTTCTCGTTCAGACTGAGGAATTTCACCTTCTTCTCACACTTGGTGCTGAGAAGGATTTTCATCATGAGAAGGGGACACCACATGTATTGTTTCAGTTGGCCTTGGCGAAGTTGATGCATCTGCAACTGGTTCATGAGTTGGCGAAGGAATTTCTCTCTATGTATCAGCATCTGGAAGAGGAGGAGTGTTCTTATTTGCTATCTTTTTCTTCTGCTGCTACTTGGACGGATCTATGTGCCCTTTGACTAGATCATTGTAACCTGTAACTTTGGCTTAATGATCAAGGTAGATCTTGCGAACGATTTGATCTAGATTTCAAATGAAAACCCAATCTCCTGTGACAAAGGATAGTCAAAGCCTTATTGTGACAGTGGTTGCATGGGTCTTTCTCTTCAATAGATTCTTCTTCGGAGGTGCAGTTGGAACAACACTTGCGCAAAGGTTAGGCAAAATAGTGGATGTAGTGACATTCAGTTGTTCGGAGAGAGTTGCATCAATTTCTTCTCCCGTAAGCAGAGGATCATCTTGATCATAAGAATCACTTTCAGGTTCAGCTGGCTTAGTAGGTCTTTTCCTCGGTGCGCTCTTTTTCTTCAGAGCAGAAGATCTTGGATCATGCTTGTTATTCGAACGGTGTTCAGCTTGTCCTTCAGCCTTTTCTCTTCTCAACGTCTGATCTAAATGAGACGACGATTTTCTTCTTCTGTTTCCTGTTCTTTTGCAGCCTTCTTGGCTCGCTTCTCAGCATTCTTGAGGCGCTTGGCCTTTTCTTCGGGGTATGAGTCAGGAGTTTTGAGAGATGACTCATGAGCATCTGGAGGTGGTTGAGGCCTTTTCTGGGGCTCACCTGCCCTGATGAGTCCAATTTCAAAACAATCACCCCATGGGGGATGGAAGGCAAATTTCTTGGCATATCGAGGATGAACCATTTTGAAGTTGAACCACTTCCTTACCCAGTGACGCCAAATCATTTGCACACGCCTTTTTCTCTGAGTTGAATCTTCTCCTGGATATGTGTTATAATCATCATGAGAGATATACTAAGATGAATTTGTGAGAGTTTGCCTACCACCTTTCCTTTTCTTCGGAGCATCTACTTCTTGCTCATTTGCATTTGGTTCGGCAATTTTTCTTTTGCTGGTAGATGGGCCTACCGTTGGGCCCTTAGAATTTGGCGCTTTTGATCCGTCAGCAGTTCCCATGAATGCCTCTTCGTCATTAGCCATACTGTGTGGCTTAGCAGAATCCTCAACAGACTGCATACACCTGTGAATAAGAATAGGCATGAGGGAAAATGGGGACAGGGTCACAAATGCTCACAGCGAAAGTTTTCTCGAACAAATAGCATTTTTAGGAAGAGTCACATACAGACTTTGAGAAATGGTTCGAATGAATGAAACAAATAGACCATTCGAGCGAATCATAACTCAAACCCTAGATCTAGGACATTTGGATGCGAAGAATAACTACAAACCACATCTGGACTAGAAGGGTAAAAACCTAGATCTAAGATATGCAGTAAAATCGGAGAAAATTAACCACAGACGAACTCGAATCATGAGGATGGAGGTCCGAGTTCGAACTACACGTACCCTAGCTCGGTGGCGCGCAGTAGCTACGGTGGCGCGGGGAAGAAGATGTCACGAGGTGGCATGGAATGACTCCGGTGACCTCTTTCCGGCAGTTAAGCGGCGAAGGGGTCGTCGGTGTTGAGCTCAAGGAGGAGCGCTGCGGTGAGTGTTTCGGCAGAGTGGAAGTGAGAAGAAAGAGAGTAATGTGGACGAAGGTGTGGCTCGGTTTATATATAGGCGAATGGAAATAACCGCACTCAGAGGTTTTTGATCGGACGGTCTCTAGGCATAGACGATTGCGATTCAATGGATGGGACGGACTGGCAGTTGATGTGTTGCACAACGCAACCATCAAAGATCGTGGTCCTGACTTGGGCGGGAAAACCCAAAATTTGTACAGCTTTCGCTTAAACAGATTAATGTTCGGACCGAATCTTAATCATGGTCAAGGACACCAGATAAGTTTCATTCCAGATAAAAATTGAGCATTTGTAACAGATCAACATAGACTGGAAGAGGTATATAGAAGGGAAAACAGGGTCCTAGGCATTTCACTCAGTCAGAAACACAAGCACATGAGCAAATAGCTATCAGAGAAATGCATTCAGACAGAAACCAAATCCATCGAACGAAGAGAAATCCAACGAAAGAAAATTGTGGTGGCGTAACCCACCGTATAAGAACTGCATGACCCCGAGTGTCGCACAATTATCGTGGCACCTGGTTAGTCTAGTTCTTCACTAATGTATTCACTCTCAGAAAGAAAATTTCACTTTGTCGAAATTTTCAAACTCTTCGAGTGTTATGCACCCATTCCTTCAAAGATGTGGAAGTGTTAGCACGGGTGCCGAGTCCAGCTTACTGCATGTTTGTGAAGTCTAGGATATTTAGCTCACACCACAACGTATAGAATCATTTCTCATTGAGAGGCTTGGTGAAAATATCAGTGAGATTGTCTTTGGTCTTGACGTGAGCGATAATAATATCCTCTCGAGCCACATGATCACGAATGAAATGATGTCTAATGGCAATATGCTTTGTGCAAGAATGCTGCACAGGATTGTGTGCAACTTTGATGTCACTCTCATTATCACAATATAGAGGGATATGCTTGACCTTGACACTTCAGTGTCTGCTTCATCCATAATAACTAAGTGCAACAAGCGCCAACAGCAATATATTCGGCTTCAGCCGTAGAGAGAGACACACAATTTTGCTTCCTTGATGACCAATAGACCAATGATCTACCAAGGAAATGACATGTCCCCGAAGTAGATTTCCTATCAACCAAGTCACCAGCCCAATCTGAGTCTGAATATCCAACAAGATCAAATTGTGCTCCCTTAGGATACCATAAACCTAAGGTGGGGGTGTGAGCCAAATATCTCAGAATGCGCTTAACCGCTTGGTGATGCGATTCTTTCGGTGTAGCTTGATAGCGGGCACACATGCAAACACTCAACATAATGTCAGGTCTGGGTGCACATAGGTAAAGAAGAGATCCAATCATCAAACGATAGGCTTTCTGATCATAATCCTTACCATACACATCTGCATCCAGCTTACCATTCGTGGGCATTGGAGTCTTATAGCCCTTCATTTTGGAATCTTGCATTTTGAACTTCTTCAAGCACTCTTTCATATATTTCTCCTAAGAAATGAAAGTGTCATTTGCTTGTTGATGAATTTGCAGTCCGGGAAAGAATTTGAGTTCACCCATCATGGACATTTGATATTTATTGGACATCACCTTCCCGAATTCTAAGCTGCAAGCATTGTTAGTACAACCGAAGATAATATCATCCAAATAGATTTGACAAACGAATAAATCACTGTCAACAGAACAAGTGAAAAGTGCGGGATCTATGGATCCTGGCTTGAATCCTTTGTCGAGTAGAAACTTCTTTAGGGTGTCATACCATGCCCGAGGGGATTGCTTTAGCCCATATAAAGCTTTCTTCAAGCCGAAAACTTTGTTAGGAAACTCAGGGTGTTCAAAGCTAGGTGGCTATCTAACATAAACTTCCTCATCAATTTCACCATGAGGAAGGCACTTTTCACATCCATTTGGTAAAGCAGGATATCATTGTAATTTGCATAAGTGAGAAGAATGCGAATTGCTTCAAGGCGTGCAACAGGAGCATATGTTTCACCGAAATCAATACTTCTACCTGTGTGTACCCTTGAGCGACAAGTCGTGCTTTGTTTCTCACCACAATGCCATTTTCATCTTGCTTATTGTGAAAAATCCATTTTGTGCCGATGATATTGTGCTTCTTGGGATTCGGTTTGTCAACCAGTTCCCATACATCATTCAATTCAAATTGCACCAACTCCTCTTGCATGGCATTCATCTAGTGTGGATCATTCATGGCTTCTTCATACTTGGTAGGTTATGCCAATGAAACAAAGGAGAAACTTTCACAATAGTTAGCCAAACGAGTGCGTGAACGAGTTGTGGGTCGATAACCTGGATTCTCAATTTCATCGAGAATTAGTGAAGGATCAGCTCGATTTGCCACACGAGGATGATAATTTTCTTCGTGATGGTCATTATCACCAGCATCAGCATTTGTGTCATCATTCCCTTCAGGATTGCCATTTCGATCGACATTTGTATTTTGATTTCCATTTCCATTCGGAGGAGCATTTTCTTCAGCAGTGGCTTGACGAGTTCTACTTCGATTCATAGGAGCATCATCATCAGATGACTCGGGTACATTTCCTTCAGCAGGTTTGACGCTCCCAATGGCCATTTGCCAAATAGCATCTGATATCAACGGTTCATCTATAACATTTGGCAGGTGCTCCTTTTGAGAGCCGTTAGATTCATCAAACTGCACATTTATCGTTTCCACTTTCATGTGCTGGGAGTTATAGACACAATACGTATGCGAGTATGAGCCATAACCAAGAAGAAAACCTTCATGTGCCTTAGGTTCAAACTTGGAGGAATGATTCATATCAAGAATGTAACAAGGTGCGCCAAAAACATGTAGATAAGAAACATTTGGTTTCTTGCCAGTGATAAGCTCATATGAAGTTTTCTTAAGGAACTTGTCAAGATAAACACGATTGATAACATGACAAGCAGTGCTGATAGCATCGGCCCAGAAGCGAATGGGAGTTTTGTACTCACTGAGCATAGTTCTCGCCATTTCAATGAGAGTTCTATTCTTTCGTTCAACAACTCCATTTTGTTGGGGGATTGTATGCAACAGAGAACTCATGAGTAATACCATGTTCATCGAGGAATTCAGCAATATGAGTATTTTTGAACTCAGTTCCATTGTCACTTCTGACATGCTTAATTCGCATATCATATTCATTCTGTGCCTTCTTAGTGAAGCTTTTGAAGATATCTTGATTACAGGTCTTGTCTTCGAGAAAGAATACCCAAGTGTATCGAGAGAAATCATCAACAATAACCAAACCATAATGACGGCCACCGAAGCTTGCATAGTTTTGAGGTCCGAATAAATCCATGTGAAGAATTTCCAGTGGTCTTGTTGTGGTCATAACTGTCTTGGATGAATGATGCTTCTTAGCCAATTTACCAGCCTCACAAGCAGCATAGAGACGATTCTTGTCAAATTTTACATCAGAAATGCCACGGAGATGATTTTTCTTCACCAGAGTCTACAAATTTCTCATACCTGCATGACCAAGTCTTCGTGTGCCACAGCCAACCTTCGGTTGCTTTTGCAAGCAAACAAGTTTGTACTGAGGGACTCTTAGATAAATCCACAATATAAAGATCACCCTTTTTAATTCCCTCAAAGACAAAGGAATGGTCAGAGGCCATGAAGACAATGCATTTGGATATAGAGAATAAAACTAGCATGCCTAAGTCACATAGCTTGCCAATCGACATAAGGTTAAATCCAAGGGATTGAACAAGTAGCACATCACCAATAGATTTGTCCTTGGACATAGCAACTTTACCTAGCCCAGTTACCTTTCCCTTGTTGTTGTCGCCGAAAGTAATATACTTCAAAGGAGAAGTAGTTAAGTTGGGGTTAACAAACAACAACTTGTCTCCGATCATATGACTAGTGCATCCACTGTCCATAATACATTCAGTACACTCGAAGACATAGTCCTGCGGAAGAATTAGGCTTTCTTAACCACCCACATCTTTGTAGGTGGCTTCGAAACAAATGAACGAGCAGGATATGATTTCTTTCAATAAGCATAGTTGTTACTCGATGAGGAGCGAGCATTTTTATCTTTGCAGGAACCCACACAGTTTGAGGATATTGATGTGGTTCCCAGTAAGTGCCATTTTCATTCGTTTCCTTACGAAACCGATACCTTCCTTTTCGGGATTTTTGTGAAGAATAGATTTCTTCAGAACATCGCAAAGGGTTTGGTGTCTTTTGAGAGATTTGAACATTCCTGTCTGAAGAAGATCCTTCAACCTAGCATTTTCAACAGAAACAGAACCACTTTCCTTGATCGAGGGGTTATCATTTATAGATGATTCGGCATTTGATTCTGTATTAGTTCGTTCAAGGCATTTTAAACAAGCTGGTTCAAACGCTTCAGGTTTATCCTTGAGTTGTTGGGTGAGAAGAGAATTTTCTCTCATCAAATCTTCATGCGCCTCTCTCAGCGCCTCGAGTTCATGTTTCCTTTTCAGGTAATCGTAGGTCAATCTTTCGTGGTCTGCTGAGAGAAAATCATGACGAGTTGAGAGTTCATCCATTCGTGACTTGAGGGTAGAATACTCTTTGGTCAACGACTGATTTTTCTCCATCTCCTCAACCAACAACCCTTCAGATTTCCTCAGGGTTTTCTCAATTTTCTCAAGAGAGTTTTGTTGTATGTTAGCAATTTTGATCAACTTAGCACGGGCATCCTCATCAGAAGAATATTGATCATTGGAGTGAACATTGTGATGTTTGGAGGATACCTTTTCTTTCGAAGCCTTGGCCATGAAGCGGTAGGCAGGAGTTTCATCGTAGTTTGACGCGTTCTTGAAGAAATTTGTCGCGAGTGAGGAGGCTCATGGTATGCCAGCCATGCCTGGTCGGAGTCCTCATCTGACTCATTTTCTTCCTCAGAGGCAAATGTTTCTTCTTCAGAATCCATCTCCTTGCCGATGTACGCCTTGGCCTTGCTAGAAGTATTCTTGCAGTTGGAGGGGGACTTGGAAGGGTTCCTTGATGAAGATCTTGACAGAGATTTTGAAGTGTAGTTATCCTTCTTCTTGAAGAATTTCTTCGCTTTCTTTTCTTCATCGTAGTCATACTTCTTGATCTTGCTTTTGCTTCGATAGTTACCCGAATCATATCTCCCACTAGCACGGATTTCAGCTTCCCAGAGAGGGCAGTCTGAAATGAAGTGTCCAATCTTTTTGCACTTGAAGCAGGTGTATTCTCCAGTGGGTTTTGAAGATTTTGAACCCCCAGAGTTGCTTGAACTTCTTTTCTGAAACTAGCTCTTCTTGTGGAAGCGTTGAAATCTTTTTGTGATCAGTGTGAGATCTTTGCCGAGTCTTTCTAGATCATCTGAATCTTCTTCGGCATTTCCATCTGAGGAGGAATCAGCCACAACCTTGAGAGCATGGATTTTGCGTTGAGTTGAGCCATACAGATCTCTTTTCTCTTCTTCTTGTTCCTCTTGGGTGTTCAATCTTTGCATGACATCAGCAGAATTGAGGTGTTTGAAGTCAGCACGCTCGTGAATCATCAGAATGAGCATGTCAAATGAACTGTCAAGTGATCGAAGCAGTTTCTTCACAACTTCATGGTCAGTGATGTCTTTGGCGCCGAGTCCTTGAAGTTCATTTTCTATGTCACTGAGGCGGTCGAAGGTTTGCTGACAGCTTTCATTTCCAATGCGCTTGAAGCGATTGAACTTTGCTCAAAGAGTATCAATTCGAGCTTCTTTCTGAGTTGAAACTCCTTCATTGATCTTTTCGAGGACATCCCACAGATCCTTCGCAGCTTCACACTGACGATATCGAAGAAATTGTTCCCGAGAAAGATGGCAACCAATTTCATCTTTGGCTTGAGCATCCAATTGAATGAGCTTCTTTTCTTCGTTGGAAGGGCTTGAGGTACATCGGTCGTGAGCCCAAACTGCACCACGTTCCACATATCATCATCTATAGCACGGAGACGGATCTTCATCTTCTCCTTCCAGAAGGGATAGTCCATCCCATCGAATATGGGAATCTTGAGATGTGATTTATAGTTCACTGAAGACATACTTAAACTCCAAAGTTGTTAGACTAAAATGAGCAGAGTCAAGGAGTACCTTGTTTTGATACCAATTGTAGGAATGAAGTATGTATACCAGAGGGGGGTGAATGGGAGTTTTAAATTTTCTTCAGAAAACTTAAAACTCTCAGAACCCAACACATGCATCGAAGTAAATCACACGAATAAAATGCATCAAAGGTAAACATAAATGACAGAGGTAACCAAAGATGCTCGATGGTGAGAAGGTATTTGTTCAACCAGTTCGTCCTTCTGCACAAGGACTACGTCTGGTTGGAGGGGCTGTGACTTAACATGGAAGATAAACTCTTTTCACCCTATTCTCCTCGATAATCGATTCATCAACCGATGTCGATCACTCGTGGTCGATACTTGAAAGGAGATCTACGAACCTTTACAGACTTCTTCTTAGAGAACAACAATCACTCTTGGTCTTTGAAAAATTGACACCTAACCATCTAGAGAGTTTGCAGCTCTCAAGAGTAATAGGCGGAGCGTACTAAACTTAGATTCTAGTGATGTTGAACCACTATCTAATTGTTCGGCTCTAGGGTTTTCTCCTGGTGGATTTTGAACTCAAATCGATTGCAGAGTGGGTTGCTCAACAATCTTCTCGGAATCAAACGGAGCAGCCGCCGGAAAAAGCTAGCGCGGGGTGTCTATTTATAGCCGCAGCCTTCCGAGATGGGAAATGGCCATTTTGGACACGAGGTCCAGCCAATGGCCAACTGACACTTTCACAAAGGTCAGATTTTTGGAGCAACGATAACATTACTTGAGGAACAAGTAATGCTAACTCCTCGGTTTGAGTCAAGTCTCTCGCAGCGAAGAAGATCACAGTCTTTTGTTGGCGAGTATTTTCTCGGAGCACAAAGATATTTCTCTCACAGCTTTCATAGGTTTTGGGTTTAGCATCAGAGAACCAAAGCTTCGAACACTACATCCCTCTTATTTTTTCGATAAAGGGCGATTTTATTAATTCAAAATGTAGCATACAAAGCATTATGAGTAACACCCGGCCTCTGCATAACTAGGATGCACACAGCCAAATCCGAAAGTCCGACCAAAAAAATCATCAAATAAAAACCGACAAAATGGCAATAGTAGAGTCCTATAGACCGACACTATGCCTATGTCGAAGGAGGTGGTGGGTCGATCCGAAGGTTATGCTACCACCCATGTTGGGAAAAAACCTCCATAGCCACCTGCTCCAATCGCGTACACACCGCCTTGAACAGTGGGTTGGTACTCCGGTCATTGTAGAATAGACCACGTACGTAGCGAGTGCGTACACCAGAAAATAACCTGCAAAGAAGAAGCATTTTTTCATTGAAAATCAAATCATTTCTACATAGCCAAAGCGACCAAATTAAGGCATACGTTCCCACCCTTATTAGTGTTTTGAAACTATTTGGAATATCGTCCAACCAATGACCAAAAATATTGGCAACACTTGAGGGTGGATGGAAATTTGATGTTGTTTGGATGACTGACCACGTAGAACGTGCAAACTTGCATTGAAAAAAGAGGTGTTTGATTGTCTCGTCATGAGTACAAAAACAACACTTCTTACGCCCTTGCCAGTTGCGTCGTGCGAGGTTGTCTTTAGTTAACACAACCCCCCCTACGAAGATACCAAATGAAAATTTTCACTTTTAGTGGAATCTTGGACTTCCAAATTTTCTTGTTATTACTAACAGGTACCTCAGAATGTGTGAGCGCACTGTACATAGAGTCTACAGTGAAAGACCCAGATGTAGTAAGGTTCCAGCGAAACACATCACGGCCTTTTGTCAGGTTAATCGAATCCAACCTGGATAAAAGATTATGCCATGACACAAGTCAGGGGCCAATCAAATCCCGTCTGAACGAAATATTCGGTGGGGATGAAATGAGCACCTGCGCAATAGTATTATTCTTATCGCGAGCAATGTTGTATAAGGATGGATATTGTTCTCGGAGACTGGCATTTCCTAGCCATATGTCTTCCCAAAAATGAATCCCCGGCCCGTCCTTTATTGTGAAAGACCCAAAGCGAAAGAAATGTTCCTTTGTCGCCATTAGGCCAGCCCAAAAGTGCGAGTCGCCGGGTTTCCAAAATGCCTGGGACACCGCCTTTTGGCCTAGATACTTGTTGCGCAGCATGGTTTGCCAAACACCATCCTCAGTAAGAAGTTTGAATAACCATTTACTGAGTAGAGCCTCATTCTTGACCTGCAGGTCATGAATTCCAAGGCCACCTTGGTCTTTTGGCCTACAAACCACGCTCCATTTGGTCAGCCTGTATTTTTTCTTTTCACCGTCTCCTTGCCAAAAGAATCTAGATCTAAAATAGTCCAGTCTTTGTAAGACCCCTTTTGGGAGTTGAAAGAAAGAAAGCATATAGAGAACCATATTTGTGAGGACATAGTTAATCAAAACCAACCGTCCCCCAACCGAGAGCAGTTTGCCTTTCCAACTGCTCAACCGTTTCTCTAGACGCTCCTCTACATGCTTCAACTCCGCAATGGTGAGGCGTCAATAATGAATCGGTATTCCCAGATATTTAATCGGGAATTGTCCATGTGCGCAACCAAAAGGTCAGCATAATCGGTCGCCGCCTCAAAGGCTTCTCCAAAGCAGAGCAATTCACTTTTATGGAAGTTTATTTTGAGACCCGACATTTGCTCAAACGCTGAAAGCAAGAGTTTCAGGTTCGAGCCTTGTCCAAATCATGTTCCATAAAAAGAATTGTGTCATCGGCGTATTGCAAAATAGAGAGGCCACCATCCACAAGGTGTGGCACTACTCCTGCAATCTGGCCGTCCTGCTTTGCGCGTTCAATCAGAATAGCCAACATGTCAGCAACAATGTTAAATAACATTGGGGACATGAAGCCCTGCCGTAGGCCTTTTTTTGTCTGGAAGTAATGGCCTACCTCATCATTGACTTTGATGGCAACACTACCTCCAGTTACAAAATTTTGGATCCACTAGCACCATTTATCTGAGAAATCTTTCATTCTTAGGGCCTGTTGGAGGAAAGACCATTTAACCTTGTCATAGGCTTTTTCAAAGTCAATTTTGAATATCACTCGACTCATGTTTTTCTGGTGCATCTCATGGACGGTCTCATGCAGGACTACTACACCATCGAGTATATTCCTTCCTTGCATGAACGCCGTTTGAGATGGCCGGACAACATGGTCAGCTAATGCGTTTAACCTATTCGTAGCCACTTTGGTGAAAATCTTGAAGTTGACATTAAGGAGGCATATGGGTCTGAACTGTTGGATCCGTTCGGCCTCCTTAATCTTCGGCAACAAGACAATCTCGCCAAAATTCAGCCTGAATAGGTCAAGCCGATCAGCATGAAGACAATTGAACAACTCCAAAAGGTCGGTCTTGATGATATCCCGTAAATTCGATAGAATTTCATGGGAAACCATCAGGGCCTGGAGCTTTATTGTGTTCCATTTGGAACACAGCCGCTCTCACCTCCTCTTCTGAGAAAGGTGCCGTGAGAATATCGTTCTCTTCTGCCATGACTTGTGGAATATCATCTGTTCGGGTCTCGTCAAGGGTGACATTCCCTTCATCTAGCGCTCCGAATAGAGATTTATAGTATTTGGTGATATACCTTCTGAGCTCCTCTTGACCTTCGATCCGCCCCTCATCCTGTTGGAGACTATGAATACATTTCTTCCTATGGCGACCATTGGCGACCAACTGAAAGTATCTTGTATTGCTATCTCCCCTGAGGATGGAGTCAGCTTTGGACCTATGGTAGTATTTGATTTCCTCTTCTCGTAGAAGACGGGCAATCTTCTCATTAGATTGATTTTTCAATTCAATCTCTTGTTCAGATAAGATGCGGGTCTTTGCAATTTTGTCGAGGTCATCAATGATGGTACAGAGGCACTGCTTTTCCTTTTTGTATAACCCGTTGGTGTGTTTTGCCCATCCAGAGAGATGTTGCCTCATGGCCCTTATTTTAAAATTCCATCTCTGAATTGGTGTATGACCAATGGAGGGCCTCTCACAAACATTCTTGATTATGTCTACAAAACATTCCCGATGTAGCCATCCCAATTCAAATTTGAACGGGCGACGGGTAGGAAGGTTCGTAGAATTAGAGTCAAGAATGATCGGCACATGATCCGATAATTCCTCGATTCGCTCTAGGGCTCGCACTGTTACCATAGGAAATTTTAGCTCCCATTCGGTATCCATGAGTACCCTATCAAGCTTCTCGACGCCGGCATAGAACGGTTATTAGCCCAAGTGAATCGCCGCCCGACATACAAGCCTCCCAAGATCCAAACTGTCAATTACAACATTGAATAGGAAAGGCCAATGAGTGTCGAAGCGATCATTATTTTTCTCTTCCTGGTACCTAAGGATATTAAAATCCCCTCCAATAAGTATTGGGTACGGGTTATCCTTAGCCAGGTTCACCAATTCACGGAGGAAAGCAGATTTATGCTCCTCTTGGGCAGCCCCATAGACTACGACCAGGCTCCATGTAAAATTATCAGCCCTGTTTTGTAGGTGGAATTTGATATGAAATTCACCGATCGAAAAGGCCAACAAGTCCATGGTCGTGGTCTGTATCCCAAGAAGGATTCCTCCAGACCTTCCACGAGCTGGTAGACTATGCCATGTGTAGTCCAAACCACCTGCTAGGTGATCGAGGACGTGCTGGCAGAAGTCACATTTACCAGCCTCAGAAATTGCCACAAAATCCAATTCGTGTTCTCGCACACAATCACTGACGTGTTTATGTTTAGCCAAGTCTGAGAGACCTCTGCTATTCCAAAACATGCCTCTCATGTGGAAACTCGGATTGGAGTGGAACATTTCGCCTTGTTGGGCGCTTTTTTTTTTGAGGAATGCGAATTAGATTTCCGCGAAGACGCTGTGAAGTCACAAAACATTGACCCAGGTCTTGCGTCATCTAATCCAACCTCAGTAACCTCACCAACCAAGTGGGAGGTGAGTGGACCATCATATTTGGCATCCGTTTCATCATCCTCCTCGGTTTTGGGGTTAGGTAGGGCGTTATTACACTTCGGAGAAACCTTTAAACGGTCAATCTCCATGTGTTTAAGTGCCCCAACCGACAGGTTAATTTCATCATCATTCTTTCCCATAGATACACCCACATTCTTTAAGCTAGTAGAAATACGAGTATCCGAAAAGGAAAGAAAAGATTGCATGGAAGAAGTACCTGGTGTGGGGTCCAAATTCCTCGAGGCTTGGCGGCGATTGCTTTCGCTAGTGAATGCTCATCGGTCGAGAGGAGCCATCATGAATGGAATGACGGTTACTACGTCGAAGGGGCGAAGCCAGCCCTCTGGACATAGTACCCGTTGATGCCTTCGGTTCAACCGCAAGTGGAGAATTCTGCACTCTTGAAGGAGTCCGAACTGTCACAATTGGTGCCGAGGCAGAAGGAATCCGAACTGTCACAGCTTTTCATGCAACAAATCACTTGTATCTTCACAAGCTACTCGGCAAGACGGCATACGAGCTTCTCACCGGTAACAAACCCCAAGTTGGATACTTTCGAGTATTCGGCTCAAAGTGCTACATTCTTGATAAGCATCGTCGTTCTAAATTTGCTCCTAAATCTCATGAAGGATTCCTACTTGGTTATGGCTCAAACTCTCACACATACCGTGTCTACAACAATTTCACCCGAAAGGTTGAAGAAACGGTAGATGTGAAGTCTGATGAATCTAACGGCTCGCAAGTAGAGCAATTTCCAATTGATGTAGGAGACAAAGATCCCTTGGAAGCAATCCAAGATTTGTCTATTGGCAAGATTCGCCCAACGGAGGTGAAGGAGAGTACCTCGTCCGTCCAAGTGGAAGCTTCCACCTCACGACAAGGTGAACCAAGAGTTGATATGGAAGCATCCACAAGTGGGACACACCAAGATGAAGAAAACGAGGAAGTGCACCAAGATGAACGTCAACAACCTCCTTCTCCACCACGACAAGAGAACGACAACGCCAACAATGAAGAAGGCCAAGAAGAAGAACAAGATGAAGAAGATGTTCAACCAAGACCCAAGCAAAAGCTGACACGAGTTCGAGCAAGAATTGCTAAAGACCATCCCGTCGAGCAAATCTACAATGATATCCAAACCGGAGAATCACTCGCCTAAAACTCGCTTAGCTAACTTTTGTGAACACTATTCATCCATCTCTAGCATTGAACCTATGAAGGTTGAAGAAGCATTGGAAGATCTGGATTGGATAAATGCCATGCACGAAGAGCTACACAACTTTGAGAGAAATCAAGTGTGGACATTGGTTGAGAAGCCCGACAACAACCACAACATCATCGGTACCAAATGGGTGTTTCGCAACAAGCAAGATGAAGATGGACAAGTAGTTCGCAACAAAGCACGTCTCATCGCCCAAGGCTACACACAAGTCGAAGGTATGGACTATGGTGAGACTTATGCTCCTGCTAGACTTGAGTCCATTCAAGATCTTACTTGCCTATGCTAATCACCATGATATCACCTTGTACCAAATGGACATTAAAAGTGCTTTTCTAAATGGTGAAATAGAGGAGGAAGTTTATGTCAAACAACCTCCCGGCTTTGTCAATCCTAAGAAACCAAATCATGTTTACAAACTTCACAAAGCCCTTTATGGTCTTAAACAAGCTCCTAGAGCGTGGTATAAATGCTTGACCAAGTTCCTTATCGAAAAAGGCTTTGAAATCGGAAAAATCGATTCTACTCTTTTTACTAAAAGGGTTAACGGAGAACTATTTGTGTGTCAAATCTATGTCGATGATATTATATTTGGTTCTACTAACCCTCATTTTAGTGAAAAGTTTGGAAAGCTAATGTCGGAGAAGTTTGAGATGTCTATGATGAGTGAACTCAAATTCTTTCTTGGTTTGCAAATCAAGCAAACTAAGGAGGGAACCTTTGTCTCTCAAACGAAGTACACCAAGGACTTATTCAAGAAGTTCAATATGCAAGAATGCAAAGGTATGACTACACCCATGCCTACTAGTGGGCATCTTGATTTAACCAAAGATGGTGAACCGGTCGATCAAAAGGTTTATCGCTCTATGATTGGTTCATTGTTATATCTATGTGCTTCACGTCCCGATATCATGCTAAGTGTGTGCATGTGTGCACGATATCAAGCTTCTCCTAAAGAATGTCACCTTAAGGCCGTGAAAAGGATAGTGAGATACTTAATTCATACACCAAATTTTGGCATTTGGTATCCTAAGAGGGCCTCTTTCAATCTTGTTGGCTACTCCGACTCGGACTATGCTGGAGACAAGGTTGATAGAAAGTCCACTTCGGGTACTTGTCAATTTCTTGGTAGATCTCTTGTGTCTTGGTCTTCCAAGAAACAAAACTCGGTATCCTTATCCACCGCCGAAGCGGAATACATTGCCGCTGGTTCATGTTGTGCTCAATTACTTTGGATGACCCAAACTCTTAAAGATTATGGGATATATGTGAAACATGTTCCATTACTTTGTGACAATGAAAGTGCTATCAAGATTGCTCACAATCCCGTGCAACACTCTCGAACTAAGCATATTGAAGTTCGTCATCATTTCATTCGAGATCATGTTGCTAAGGGTGACATCAATCTTAAGCGTGTTCGCACCGAAAAGCAATTAGCGGATATATTCACTAAACCACTTGATGAGAAAGTGTTTTGCAGGTTAAGAGGTGAATTGAACATCATTGATGCTTCAAACTTGGAGTAGGAACTCCATTGGATACATGCAAGACATGAGCTTATGACTAATCCTTGATATTTCTCTTATGATGATAATCTTATGTCTTGGATATTTTTGCATCTTGCATGTTATCTAACCCTTGTAGGTACCTGGATGAATCTAAGTCTATGAGATTGCAACTCACTCACATCTTGAGCAATCTCTACATCACCAAGTCTCTACACAATGGTGGATGAAGACAAGGAAGCACGAAACCATTCGAACATATCCTTTGACAAATTCTATGTTGTTTCATGATTGTCATTTTGGATACACAAGTGATCTTCCTTGCAAGAACTAACCCATGTAGGTAGATGAACTGAAATTCCAAGTGGTGCTCCCAACTCTTGATGAGCTACATCAACCTTGAGCAACCCACACAAGTTCAACCACATGATCACGATCAACACCACCACCCAAGGTATGTTATTCCATCTTAGAGAAGCTTTACTCCAAGACATGAGTCAAAGCAAATCGACAAGATGTGAATACATCAAGATGCTTAAACGAAAAATGGTAACCCCATTTTGAGCTTAAACGATGAGTATGACCTATGATCAAGTGACCTCACTTGACTCCTAAGTCAATATACTCTAACATAGGTGACTTTGTCACCGCCCAATTCTAGATGAAGTTCTCTTGTGTTTTATTTTGCATTTGACTCATGCATATTTGTTTCCCCTTTCAAAAAAACTTCATCTAGATTTCTTTTCTTTTCTTTTTTCCTTCTTTTCTATCTGTTCTGCATTCCCTGCATCCAATTCATTGCAAATCTTTCAGTTAATTCCTTGCAAATCCTTGTGAGATCTTACTTGTCTAGTGAGCTGAGGTGACAAAGTTTTTCTCTGCAATGCACTCGGTCTCACCAGTTTTCTGTTTTTGGTCCAACCAAATCCTTTCGGTGCAACCGAAGCAAACCACTCGGTGCCACCGATTTCACTACAGGAAAAACATTCTGCCACTTGTTTCTGTTTTACTTTTGATCCAGCTCCACTCAATAAATCTTGTCCTCTACAAGCATCACATTTTTATCCAGTGCTTTGTGTTGTGACTCAAGGACCAAACCCATTCACAAAAATTCCAGAAGGCCCTTCTTGGAAATTGATGTCAAAGGGGGAGAGAGAGATCACATCAAAGCTTATCACTTAGAGAGATCCCATCAACTTATCACTTCCAAAGGGAGAGAGAGTATCACCTCCATAGGGGGAGAGAGAGATCTCCAGGGGGAGAGAATACTCAAACAGAGAGTAATTCTCAAGGATCCCAGATGGTTGATGTTCAAGAGGAGAGATGCCACATGTCTTCTTGAGGGGAAAGAAAGACATGTTCATATGTGCTTATTTGCATTAGCTCTGTTTATTTGTCTCTTTGAGCTCTGATTTTGCTTTTTGCTCTGATTTTATGTTCCCTATCTTCTCCCAATATCCCATGCTAGATTCAGGGGGAGCAAGACATCTAAGGGAAAGAAATGATTTAAATTCTTTGCACATCTTTACCTTTGGGGACATGTCAATACTAAATGTGGTACTTAGTACTCACTCTCTACATGTCATCCCAGTCTTGGTATTCTTGTGGTTTCTTCTGTTTGCTCTGGCTAGTAAGTGTATCTGTGTTATCTAACCTTGTTTACGTAGGCTCATTCCATCCTAAGCCAACTCAAGACCGCAAGGTAAGTATATGCATCACAGTCATGTGTATGAGGAATTCTTGCTGATGTACATATTGTTTGCAAGAAGGACTCATGAGCATGAAGGTACATTTCTCACATACACATCTATTACTATCTTTTGCTCTGATGCATATAGCCAAGATACATGTAACACATTGCTTACTCTGTCATGTTCATGCATTCACATGCTTCTATATTCCATATTCGCATGATTGCATACATGTAGGGGGAGCCTATGCATGTTACATGTCTTTCCAAAGCTTTACTTGCTATTCTCTATATCTTTATCTAAAGCTTTGATGTATGTTGCCATCAATTACCAAAAAGGGGGATATTGAAAGCACAAGTGCTCCCTGGGTGGTTTTGGTAATTAATGTCAACATATCTCTTGTTGGACTAACACTTTTATCTAGTATGTTTCAGACAAGTTCAACAATGGAGTGGCATGGACTAGAGGATGTGGAACCCCTTCAAGATGCTAAGGATAAAAGGATTGGCTTAAGCTCAAAAGTTCAAGACTCTGCATTTTACATTTTAGTGATCCAAGATCACATTGAGTCTATAGGAAAAGCCAATACTATCAAGGAGGGATGAGGTGTTGCTTAATGAGTTTCTTGCTCCATGATGCTTAGTGATATGCTCCAAAAACCCTCAACTACTTTCTCACATCCACATATGTCCTAAACCCAAAGTCAAACTCGGCCCCACCAATTCTTTCTATCCGGCGCCACCGAGTTCAGATGTCATAGCCACTGCCACAAACCCTAGGCAAACCGGTCTCACCGATAGGGATCTCGGTCTCACCGAGATGGGATTGTAATCTCTCTGTGTATGTCCATTACCAAAATCAGTCTCACCGAGTTTGAGCAATTGGTACTACCGAGATTACAATGCAAACTTTCTGGTTAGCTTATTACCAAAATCGGTCCCACCGAGTTTGTGTAATCGGTCTCACCGAGTTTGCTCGACCAACTCTCCGTTAGCTTATTACCAAAATCGGTCTCACCGAAGTTTGTGTAATCGGTCTCACCGAGATTACGTTATGCCCTAACCCTAACCATATCGGTCCTACCGAGTTGCATGTCGGTCCCACCAAAAATCCTAACGGTCACTAGATTTGCTAAAATCGGTCAGACCGAGTTTGTTGATTCGGTCCCACCGAGTTTGGTAAATTGTGTGTAACGGTTGGACTTTGTGTGGAGGCTATATATACCCCTCCACCTCACCTTCATTCGTGGAGAGAGCCATCAGAACAAACCTACACTTCCAACTTACCAGTTCTGAGAGAGAACCACCTACTCATGTGTTGAGGCCAAGATACTCCATTCCTACCATATGAATCTTGATCTCTAGCCTTCCCCAAGTTGCTTTCCACTCAAATCTTCTTTACCACCAAATCCAAATCCTGTGAGAGAGAGTTGAGTGTTGGGGAGACTATCATTTGAAGCACAAGAGCAAGGAGTTCATCATCAACACACCATTTGTTACTTCTTGGAGAGTGGTGTCTCCTAGATTGGCTAGGTGTCACTTGGGAGCCTCCAACAAGATTGTGGAGTTGAACCAAGGAGTTTGTAAGGGCAAGGAGATCGTCTACTTCATGAAGATCTACCGCTAGTGAGGCAAGTCCTTCGTGGGCGACGACCATGGTGGGATAGACAAGGTTGCTTCTTCGTGGACCCTTCGTGGGTGGAGCCTCCGTGGACTCACAAGAACTGCTACCCTTCGTGGGTTTAAGTCTCCATCAACGTGGATGTACGATAGCACCACCTATCGGAACCACGACAAAAACATCCGTGTCTCCAATTGCGTTTGAATCGTCCAAACCCTTCCCTTTACATTCTTGCAAGTTGCATGCTTTACTTTCCGCTGCTCATATACTCTTTGCATGCTTGCTTGCTATGTATTGTGATTGTTAAAATTGTGCCTAAACTCCACTCCAACCTAAAGAAGTCAAAAACTGCAACTTTGGTACTTAGTGTCTAATCACCCCCCTCTAGACACCTCTTCTCGATCCCTTTCACCAAGGCATACCAAGTTAATATTTCAAGAAGTCTCAAGCATCTAAGTTGGGGATGCCCCAGTTGGCATCCCACCTTTCTTCTTCAACAATGATCGGTCAGTTTTGGTTGAGTCTAGGTTTTTGCTTCTTCACATGATATGTGCTATCCTTAGAATGTCATTTTATTTTGTTTTGCTTGATGTTTGAATAAAATACTTAGGATCTGAAATTCTTAAATGAGAGAGAGTCTTCACACAGCTACTTAGTTATTTGCCTACTCATTGATCTTCACTTATATCTTTTTGGAGTAGTTTGTCATTTACTCATGTGCTTCACTTATATCCTATGAGTAAATGGTTGAGTGAATTGAATATCATAAATCTGAAATTATATCACATGCTTATCCCATGGGGAGTAATGACTTCACATATAAGAAGTATAGGTGGTAAAATTTATTGAAAGTTAGCAAGCACAACATTGGTCACTTGAATAATTCATGAAAGAATATTGAAGGAAGAGAGATTTCACATATAAATACACTATCTTGGACATATTCTATGATTGTGAGCCCCATTAATTATTTTCAAACTTGAGCAAATTAGTTGAAGTTGGACAAGGAAGACAACGTACTGAGTTATGTTTGGGTATATTTGTATAGAAGTTGTATTGTTATGGATCCTCCAACATGTGGTGCTTGCTTAGGATCTTTTGCTAGCCTTCACCTGTACTAAGCGTGAATACTGCTTGTGCATCCACTTCCTTAAACCCAAAGTTAGTTCATATAAGTCCACCATACCTACCTATATGCGGTATTTACCTGCTGTTCCAAGTAATTTGCATGTGCCAAATTCTAAATCATCAAATAATTATCTGTTTTGTATGCCCAAATCGCTCATGAAGCAACTGGGTGGTCAGTATCTTCCATGCTAGGTATGTTATTCTCACGATGAGTGTTTATTCGCTTGTCATTCATGAGAAAGTGGCTGGTAATTGGGATGCCCAGTCCTATGATCAAAATCAAAATCGAAATACAGTAATGAAACAAAAATCCCCGGATCATTGTTGGTATGGAGGGCACCTGAGGATCCGGCTTTCCATGGCTTGTGCTTGTTGGTGGAGGGGGAGTAAAAACTTTACCTTTCTGTTTGGGAACCGCCTATAATGTGTCTAGCATGGAAGATATTGGGAACTCTCGGTCGTTACGTTGACAATGAAAGCATACCTCCCAAAATTATATTCATCTCTGTTTTAAAAGCTTCGAACTCTCGCACCTCTGCAAATCCCTGCTTCCCTCTATGAAGGGCCTATCTTTTACTTTTATGCAAGAATCAGTAGTATTCCTTCTCATTTCAACCTCAATTATTCTCTAGTTGGTAGGTATCATGTGGTGGGGGAAGATCCAAGCATATATGGCCATTCTAATATATTTGATCATAAATTATTATTGTTGACAAATATATATATATATATATATATATATATATATATATATATATATATATATATATATATATATATATATATATATATATATATGATAAATAAGTTGGGAGGCGACACATTATGCCCCTATCTTTCTCTGTGTTCGATGGATGCTATTTGTTCTAAAAATATGTTTTGAGTGTCAGCAATCATGGAAGACTATATGATAGTTGAGTATGTGGAATTTGCTAAATCAAAGCTCTTACATAGACCCTTCTTGAAAATATGAATTGCAATTGTTTGATGACTGAGAATATAGTTTGTTAGTTTTTAAGAAAGTTTATGGTCTATGCTTTAACATGTGAATAGCTTGCTACTTGATCATGAGAAGTTTTATGAGATGAGCTAATATTTATGATATATAATGATGTTAGAAAAAGTGTTTGGAACTATCATTGATCAAACTTGTGCACTTGCTAGCATTCACACTTCATAAATTATTTCTTTTATCATTTACCTACTCGAGGACGAGCAAGAATTAAGCTTGGGGATGATGATACGTCTCCAACGTATCTATAATTTATGAAGTATTCGTGCCATGTTTACAACAATTTTATATGGTTTTGGTATGATTTGATTAGAACTAACCCAGACTAACGCTGTTTTCAGCAGAACTACCGTGGTGTTGTTTTTGTGCAGAAATAAAAGTTCTCGGAATGAGCTGAAAATTTACGGTAATTTTTATGGACCAAAAGAGACCCCGAAGCACCGGAGCTGGGCTAGGAAGTGACCGAGGAGGCCACAAGCCTGGGGGGCGCCCACCTCCCTAGGGCATGCCTCCCGAGCTTGTGGGCCCCTTGGGCACCCCCTTGACGTGAGACTGATGCCAAAAATTCCTATAAATACCCAAAACCCCAAAAATAACCCTAGATGAGAAGTTCCGTCACCGCAAGCCTCTATAGCCACGAAAAACCAATCGGGTCCCCGTTCCGGCACCCTGCCGGAGGGGGAAATCATCACCGGAGGTCATCTTCATCATCCAGGCGGCCACCATGATGAGGAAGGAGTAGTTCATCCTCAGGGCTGAGAGTATGTACTAGTAGCTATGTGTTTGATCTCCTTCTCTCGTGTTCTTGATTTGGCACGATATTGATGTACCATGACCTTGTTAATATATTTGGATCTTACGGTGTTCTTCCCTCTCTACCTTCTTGTGATGAATTGAGTCTTGTTCTTTGAGCTTTCGTTATGTTCTCCAATAGAAACTTTGGAGTGATTCTTTGTTGCACGTTGAGGGATTGCCATATGATTTAATTATGTTAGCATTGTTGAGAGATTCTGCACTAATGAAAGTATAAACCCTAGGCCTTGTTTTCAAGCATTGCAATACCGTTTTTGCTCACTTTTGTTACTTGCTACCTTGCTGTTTTATATTTCTAGATTACAAAAATCTATAATCTACTATCCATACTACACTTGAATCACCACCTCTTCACCGAACTAGTGCACCTATACAATTTACCATTGTATTGGATGTGTTGGGGACACAAGAGACTCTTTGTTATTTGATTGCAGGGTTGTTTGAGAGAGACCATCTTCATCCTACGCTTCCCACCCATTGATAAACCTTAGGTCATCCACTTGAAGAAAAATTGCTACTTCCTACAAAACTTTGCGCTTGGAGGCCCAACACGAGTCTACAAGAATAAATTGTGTAGTAGACATCAGGTAGCTTCTCCATTAAATCCCTGTACCAGGTCATCGCGACCATACCGGACCTAAGCCTCTCGTGGTGATTTGGTCGATCAGACTTCCGCTGAAGATTCGGATCTTCCTGTGGCAATGAATCCGAGGTCGGGTCCCTTCCGGTGTGGAGGTGCTCAAACGGAACGGCCCGGGAGATGCTATGTGCCCGCTCTGTGGACAAAAGGAGATTCGAACCACATCTTCTTCTCCCGCGTGTCCGTTCAATTCCTATGGAGTTGCCTACGTGAAGCGGTGGGTGGTAGTTGGTGCCACAACAACTTCCCCGACCTCTTCGCCGAACTCCAGTCTTCACCGACAGCTGTACGCCACACCAGGTGCCTGACTATTAGGGTTCTAGCCTGGACGCTTTGGACGGTCCGAAATAAGTTTGTGATCCATCGCGTGCCTCTGCGATGTGCTACTGACGCTGTGTTCAAAATGTGTGGATATATGTAGCTTTGGCGGCCGCTTAGCCGCCACCGAGACCGAGACGCCATCAACACCATCATTGCTGATCTTCGGTGATGGCTCTACGCTTGGTGCCGCCACTACCTCCTTCATCACCAGAGTCGGATTAGATCTTCATTTAATGTGCCGCCACATATATTTTATTTATTTGGGCTTGTTGTGCTATGTCCTTATCAGAACCTATTTGTACCTTATGTTGTGCTACCTCGTGCGTGACGTGTGTGTATGCGTGTATTTACGATGTGACATTCGTTGGATCTTACAGCTTTGGTGGTTTGCTTTAAAGCTAGGCGAAAGCTTTTTTTGTTAAATGTCAGAGCCCTCGCTCATGTCACCAATGACCAATCCCTGCGTTTCAAAAAGGAAAAAAAAAGACCAATCCCTGCGCTCTCTCTCTCTTATTGCGAAAGCCCTGCTCTCTCCTTGTCGGCGCCGGCGACGAGGGGAGCTCTTTCTCAGCGTCCGCAACATCGACGGTCGGAGAGGTGAGAAGAAGTACCGCCGATGCGGTTGCTGTATGTGCTGTAGATTAGTGCTTTCTATATGTTTTGGGTGTTGTTGTCTGGATCGTAGCTGGCAATCCAAGTCGCAGGGGCAGCTAGCGATTCTGCTGTTTCTTGCCCCTAATCTTCTGGTGTACCTGTTGATTTGTTTTTCCAGCAGTGAGACTCCAAGTCATGTGTGCTGGGGACTGGTGGGTGAATTCCCTCTTGAGGAACTTAAGCAGATGAAATGGTGAACTGAGGGATAAGCTATGGGTAGCTGCAATTTTTTTGTATTTGATTTGACTGTCTAATGGTAGAAAACAATACATTGAAGGATTCAAAACTCCTATTTTCTTTCTCAGAAATGACCTAGAGCCTTCTGGTACTAACTAGCAGTGGAGTACTAAGCTTTGCATTATGTACCAATTCCTTTATTGAGCTTTCAGATTGATTGAAAATTGATGCTGATGACTTTGCATTAAGTATAGTATGAGTATCTGTCCTGGGTGTTTTTACTGTTGGCCACTGGCTGCTCTGAAGGTTTTCCATGCTAATCAGATCTTGCGACCTGCTTGTACTTTTGATTTCTCTTTGTTCATAATTATTATAAATCACAGGTGAATTTGAATGCTATGGTGAATATCTGCAGTTCTGCCAGGCGAGCATTTTGCTCCACATGAAACAATATGAAACTGGTGTCCTTTATTAATTTTTATTTGTTAAACATAGAGGAATAACGAGAAGAAAGATAACTTCTAAACTCTACCTCCACATCTAAGCTTTCATCTAGTTCTGAATGTTGTGGAGGAACACAGATTAATGATGGTTGTGTCTAGGTGGTCCAAGCACTAGATTCACTCAATCAGAAGAAAATACATGCTTATCAGTTGCAAGATAAGATACTACTTTCAGCAAAGTAGACGGCTATAGCAATCTGAAGTGCCAGTCACTTACCACCTCCCTTTATTTACCTTATCGCAGTGCTAACTTTCCTATTTGTTAAATGGATGATCTGCAACTTCCTGCTCATCTTATGTGTGATGGATAAGTCTGTGTACTAGGGTCATTGTGGGGTTGCAGCACATGGTCCTTGTGGCAGTTAGGAGGATAAAATCCTGGACCATCAAGGACTGGCTGTTAGGATAGAGTTCTGTTCTTGACCATCAAGGACTGTCAGTTAGCATCTTAGACTAGCATCTTAGACTAGCATCTTAGACTGGCATCTTAGCAGCATCTTAGCATATGCCTTGGCTGGCTAGCAGCCTATAAATATGTATCCCCAACCCCTCAGGTTGGCATGGCATTGTGTGAGAAATAAACCAACGAAAATTGTCCCAACTCTCCTAGTGTCATCCACAACTATCAATGCTCAGGCTGAAAGGTCTAACAATGTGCCAGTCCCTTACCACCTCCCGTTATTTACCTTGCCGCTGTGCTAACTTTCCTATTTGTTAAATGGATGATCTACGACTTCGTGCTAATCTTATGTGTCGAATACAATCTAGCATTCTTTTGTTCTATCAAAGTCTAATGCTCAGCCTTTTTAAGAGAATTGAAGTGATAGACCACTCACTCTGCACTAAGTCTGTCAATTCCACTCAGATCAAATATGCATACAGATGTCTGTACAGCAGCCTCAATTTGCATATTAAAAAAAAATGTTTCCAGGGTCTGCGTGTTTATTGGAGAAATGCTTGTTCTCTTTGACGTTCCTTAGGTTCCAGAAGCCATTTTATCAAGAGCTTTCAATCTCAACATCCTGTCGAAGGAAATGAGAGTGTAATAGCAAGAACGATTTGAAAAAATAATGCTGATTCTGTACCCATTTTCCTCTTCTTTTGTTTGCTCCTTGAGATACGACCATAGAATCTCATGGCCCTGTTTGTAGCTTTAGAATCAGGTGGGGGGAGATATTATAATTCCGGTAGTACAATGTACATTCGTGTCAATCTAACATTTTTACCAAAATATCATTGGAGATTGACTTCTGTATCATGCATATAAATTGCTCATAAGCTATTTTACACACTACATAGGCACACACATCATAAGCAGACCTGAAAATCTACAATGTTACAGTAGATTTGTAAATATTTAGATCACCCTCCATACTAATGCAAACGTAGCTACTGGCAATTCTGGCAAGCATACATATGTATATGCAGACATAGCTACATACGTAGTGGAAATCTGTTAAGCATATATATGTATCTTAGTAACCTGACCTCGATCCTGACAGCTTGAACCTTCAATAGCAGGAACGTTCTCCATTACCATAACCAAATTGTGGAGCTAACATCTTGAGATCACCATTGTCCATCTTCCAGACTACCTCAGGAGGGCAGTAGCGATCTCCCATAGGAGATGGCAGCAGAGGACATGGGAGATTGCTGCATGCTTTATCATCAATGGGCAGCATGGCCGGTGCCTCAATCTCCTTCCATATCTGGTCCATAGAATATCCATCCATGACACTCTGGTTGCTCTTAAGTACACTTGAGAAGCAGGTTGTGCCATTATGAGTGCTGCCTCCATCCATCCTGATTATTGGTGCAGTTTCAAGGAGGCAGGATTGGTATGTAAATGATGAGGAGGAGGAAGAAGGTGACATGTTTGTCTTCCTCTCTTGTGCTTTCTTCCTCATGTGTGTCCTCCAGTAGTTCTTGATCTCATTGTCCGTACGCCCTGGCAGTCTGCGTGCTATTCTAGACCACCTATACATAGAGAGGATGTTAGTGCGTTTCACCTGTTGTAGATGAAAAAAAAAGCTGCTTTAGTAAGGTCTTCTTTTGGATCAAACCTGTTACCCCATCGAGCATGGAGCTCAATAATAAGGTGTTCCTCTTGTGGCGACATGCGCCCATGCTTGAGGCCAGGGTGGAGGTAGTTGACCCACCGGAGGCGGCAGCTTTTGCCTGTCCTGTTAAGGCCTACATGGCCATAGATAAGGTGATGTATGAAGATAGTTGGTTAGAGACAATGATATTTGCATGCTGTTTGCATCTTTGTTCCAAGGATTGCAAAAATGGCTACCTAATTTGCAGGTCTCCCACCCCTCAAACCTGAGACTTTGGCAACGAAATCCCAGCGGCGGTCACCGAACAGGCGGACAGTGCATACCAGTTGCAGGTCTTCCTGCTCTGTCCATGGCCCCTTGCGCATCTCATCTTGCACTGTCACCATCTCTAACGTTGTTCGCTTCTACCTTGGATGGGCTGGGAGCCAGCCTTGTTGCTCTTCCTCCTCTGTGTGCTTGTGGGCTCCAGTTTCAGGCTTAGATCCTTGATGAACTCCAGCCTGATGGGAAGAAGGTTGGTATTAGTGAGAGGAAGCCACTTTGTCTTAGTTGTGCACTGGTTTGATGGCTCTTGCTTCTCATTTATAGGCAGGACAAGAAGGCCCTCGTGGGGCCTCTTTACGTGGTGGGTCTGATTTAGAGAATCATCGATGAGGTTGTCCTCAGATTAAAATTGCCTTCTCATGTCTCTTGCTCTGTGTTACAAATTTTAGAAGGGTATAGTATTACATATACTGGATTTGGACTGCATCTAACTCTTGTTTGTTGCCGGTTTACTCTGTGAGTTGACTTAACTCCTTTTGATTAATAGCACACTCATGTTCCCCAAAAAAGTAGAGCAATATGTGCATGTAGGTTTTGGTTAATTATTTTGTGTGTGGGCATATTTTATGGAAATTACTTTTGAAGTGATGGCAAACACATGCAATTTTGTTAACTGAAATGCAAAAGAAATGAAGCAAACCGTGAAATGTGATGTATTTTTGCAACTGTTTGTTGAGTAAGTGGATGCTTATTTCATTTTTACTTGATTTGAAATATTTTAGTAGTCATTTTCTCATGGATAGATATATGTACTTCATTTAAATAATTAGCCCAAAGGCACGACGAGCAGGTATTGTTACGTTTCTCAAAAATAGAAAGAGAAACATAATTATTCCGGGTTCCATTTTCTATAATTCCATACAATAATTTCATGCTCTTAGCTTTAGCATCAATTTCTTTGACAAAACAAACGGCAAGTTTTAAGTCTGAACTGGACTGTTGCCAGTGCATGTTTCTTACAGGAATTTTCTTGGGAACATATAATCTTGTACATACTGCAGTTTAAGCATGCTGATAAGGCTCATTTCAATCTTTTTGTTTCTACATGGTTCTCGTGCATTTACAAATGGATCTTTAGAGATCTTTATGAATCAGAAAAACCCCGATACTGTGTATTTTTTATGGAAAATCCATAAGTATGTTCTTATTTTGGTTATTTCTTACTAGATATTAAGCTATGAAGCATGTCTGTTGAGAATTGTTTTATGCTAGTCCATGAGTGCCCCTACTTGCTTTAGGAACATATATTCGTAGACTCACAAGACCGCAGGCTACATATGCTAGTCCATGATCTTTACGCAAATCAGGCCACATATGTAGGTTGACATAATCGTCTCTCGATTCTTCCCTATTTTATTTCTCCTGGATGTGAAAAGCATGTTTCCTTTCTGTCAGCCATTATCATTGGCACAGGGGACTTTATCTTTTCCTTTCTTTTCAGCCATTATCCCACGCACAGCAAAATATCTCGGACTATACACGACTCCAATACGAAGTGTATGCGATCGCGCGACCTGCCACTCAATACGCCATGGGAGCAAGCTTTTGTGCATCTATAATGACTACTAGGGTGAGCTTTGTAGTGGATATGCATGCTGTTTCCCTTTTTGCTAAATGCTTGCGTATTTCTTTCGTTGGATTTGGTTCATATAGCAATCGGTCATACAACATAGGCCATTTGTGCTATATCTGGGCGCCCTTGTTGATTGAATGTGACAAAAATGTAACTAGATACTGGATCTTGTGTAGATCCCAATTTCTACTCATTTGCTGACTTTTGTATACTACATATGCCTTCGTGGAGACAGTAGTTAAGAAAAGTCAGGCAGGTATTGGGCAGTAGGGTCCTGAGCAGTATTTTATCCTCATGGCCTAACTTCTCCATTGCTATGGAATTAGTTGCTTTTTGTATGTTTCTGGAGGTTCCCTCAGCACAAAATGATAAATACAATTTTTCCATGACCAGGAGCAAGCCAGGAAGGCATGGAAGCAGCACTGATGTGGAGGCCACCAACCTGCCAATCTTGCGGTCCACTTTGTGGCCTCTCTACACCTTTTTATCTTGGGCATCTTTACTTCTGAAGGCCCTCCATACACTGCAGTTGTTTTCGCATCCGAGCTCTTCTCGTTTGCTTCTTTATTGGAACACTGATCAGTCATCATCCGTGTGGTGACAATTAGTTCCTGTTCCTATACCCATTGAATGCATCACTTAAGTCAGGTCCTTTTCTCATATATGTGTATCTCAAAATCCTTTCAATTATTTTTTATGCCCCTTGGCCTTTGGGAAGAAGGCTAAAATGTTTTCTGAAAATAAAGGCTTGGGATCACATTTGTTTCTTCTCTCCTTTTTGTTTCTTTTATACATTTTGGCTATAACCTAGAAGTTCACCTACATATTTTGTTTTTCGAGAAAAAGCCTTGAGATGGCTGGGAAGAAGTGTGTGTTGTTTTCTTTGCTCTGCACAAGTTTTCCATCAATTCTTGTGTTTTTCAGTGTCAACCGAACCATGTGGCACTACTGCAGTCTAACTAAAAGAAAAACCAAGTCTTACTGCTACGCTTAGCAAATAATTGGTAAAATGAAAATAATGGTTTTGTATATAGCTCATGACTCGGTATGCGAATTCTTGCAGGATGGTGAAATTGATCAGAAAGTGGGTAGCAGGGGTTATTGCCTTTGGTAGGATAAGATGGTGAAATGTTGTTAGATTAGGATATTCTTGCTTTCGCTTGAGCAGATTGATTTTTGGTTCGTTTGGTCAGTTTTAATTCTCCATTTCTTGTGGTGCACATCAGTTGCCGGGAGGACTCTCTTGCTATGATGATGGTGACCACCGCAAACCACGAGTCGACGGATCGTCAAGTTCGTTTCAAAGATTATTATGGTGACAAGCAATGTAAGTATTCAGAGCTTTTACAGCTGGAGTGATTATCTGTGAAATGGTAGAAAAAACCACGGCTTCCGACTGATGATGTGAGCCTGTGGTGCTCTGATCTCGGTTATGATGTGGATGCCCGTGGCCGCGGGGGGTGATAAGAAACACTGAATTTCCACTCTTTTTATCCTGATTTCGCATGTGGGGGTGACGACTGACGGCGACGGCGACTGCAATGGCAGACGGAACCGAAGCCCACCACCCAATTCCGTGTGATTTGGTGTCACCCCGCTCAAAGTTGGAGCAAAAGCAGCGTCCACTGGATGTTGGAAAATTAAGGATATATGCTTTTTGGCCTGTGCCGTGAGGTTTAATAACACATGATGGGATTATGGATTGACGCGACCGGGGGGCACCTGTCATGCCATAGGGCTTAGTGGATGTCATCTTATCGTCGACGTACGCCACCATTAGCGGGAAGGGAGAAGGTCGCCTTGTGGCCATGATCTTGACATGTGGATCGATACTACCAGTACCAGTACCAGAGAACAGTAAGCAGCAGTCGGTCCGGATGGTCATTTGGCCCGCACAATATGTGCCATCAGCAAGCCCATGCTATAGTTCTTTTTTTATGGTGAACAGTGGAGGAGCATGTGCCCCAGAGTTAGCTATCTATCACCGACCAGATGCCAGCCTTGTTTGTTGTTTTTCTTTTTACTCCTCTTAAATCAAATTTGTATAGTTTTTTTTTTTTTTGCAAAATCAATCGTGTATGCTCAGTAAGTTTAGGTATTACAATCCACTATCTCTATAACTAAATATTAGACGTTTTTGCAGTTCAAATTGAACTGCAAAAACATCTTATATTTAGTCACAGAGGTAGTAGTTCACACAAGGTATGAACGCCCTTCGGGCCAGAGCCTAACCATACAAACCAAATGTGTAGGAAAAAATATGAACATTTACAATACCAAACCAATAGTACTGGATCCATCATGGAATATATTTTTATATTGTGTTCCCTCCGTCTGGAAATACTTGTCATTAAAATGAATAAAAGGGGATGTATCTAGATGTATATTAGTTCTAGATACATCCCTTTTTATCCATTTTGATGACAAGTATTTTCGAACGGAGGGAGTACCTATTTGATATTCTAGATGTTCGTATTTTTTCCCCACGGGCTTGAAAAACTTCCGAAAGTTTGACCCAAGACAAAGCTAATACCGAAAAAGGCTTTCGCCCCGCTTTATAAATAAAGCAAACCGCCACAAGACATACAACCAAAGCAGTCCACACACACACACCACCCAAGTAGCACAAACAAAGTACAGAGGTTCTGCTGAGGGCACACTCAACAAGCCTGTAAGAAAGAGAAAAGAAAACACAACACAACAAAGCTCGCCCAGCAGCAGAGATCTAGTCTGCTCGGCGCTGGGCGCGGGCGGGCGGCGGCGACAAAGTGACGGCCATCGAGCTAAGATCGGTGATGAAGGTGAGATGGCGCCCCGACCGGGCGGCTAAGCGCCGCCAAAGCCGCAAGAAACCCGAGAATTTGTAGAGAGCATCGAGAGCCTGACGGAGGGAGAATGTTGGATCACAAGCTTATTGCGAACGGTCCACGCGCCTGTGCAGGACCCCAACCTCCACCACCTAATGTGGCGAGAGGTCGAGGGACACTTGAGTTCAAAGAAAAGGTCCGGAAATTGGTGTGGCACCAACTCCCACCGACAATCTCGCCAAAGCAGCTCCAAAGGAACCGGCGGAAACGCAAGCGAAGAAAATGTGATTGAGTCTTCAGAACATCGCAGAGGGGGCGATGCTGTTCGCCATTTCGCTGCGGACCTTCCACGGACGGGACCGACCACGGATCCACCGCCACATGAAGATGCGAATCTTCGATGGACGCGGACGGACCACACCATCGAAGGGGAGGGCGGATGAGGAGCAATGGCCAAGTAAAGCGATTTGGTGGAGAATCGCCAGACGGCTCCAACCGCCAACAAGATAAGGTCCTGGTCGCCATCCACCAACGGCTCGTGAAGAGCAACGCGATCAATAACCACGCCAGTGGCGGATTCCGCCGCCCAAAAGGACGGCGAAAGCAAGGCGCCCTAAGTCACCGAGGGCCCTATCAATGTAAATCATAGGGTCGACAGAGATAGAGAAGAGGGGGGAAGCGGGCATGAAGGAGAGTCTCCGCCCAACTGGTCGAACCAAAAAGCGCCGAGAGGCCGGACCCACCGAGATAGAGGTACCAATGCGAGCACCGGTAGGATTTGGACAAGAGATCGCCAAAACCGAGATCCGCCCGATTTCGGCGAAGGCAAGGGTTGACCACGCAGTATTTACTCCGGATAATGTCCACCAGAGGCCACCCCGACCTCGCGCGACACGCCAAAGCCACCGGAGAGAAGGGCGATATTCATCCGCTTAGAGCACATGATGCCTAATCCACCCCGCCCTCGGCTTGCGATGTCCGCCGGTGACCATGTGATACTTCGTTGCCCCGATCGCGCCACCAAGAGAATCGGGACTGAATCTTGGCGATCTCCTTATGGAGAGATTCATGGAGGCTGAGAAGCTCATAAGAAACAAGAGGAGGCTGGATAGGATGAGTTGAAAAGGATAGTCCGGCCGCCTTAGAGAGCCACCTCTCGCCAGGCTCGATCCGTCCGGAGCTTGGTCACAAGGGCGCAAGTCGGTGACAGAGAGACGCGAGTCACTAATGGGTGTCCCCAGATAGGTAGTGGGGAAAGAGCCCAGCGGCAATTAAGCCGGTTGGCAATGGCCACCGACTCGGAGGGGAGTACCCCATCACCATAACGTCACTCTTATCGAAGTTGATCTTGAGGCCCGACATCTGTTGGAAGCAGAGAAGGAGGAACTTGAGGTTGGTGATGTCCAACTCCGAGCCTTCACCATGATGATCGTGTCGCCAAGATATTGGAGGACGGAGATCCCCGAGCCCCCAGAGAGGTGGGGGGTAATCCCGGATGTGGCTGGCCAAGCTTCGCCTTATCCGAATGGCGCCAAAGCGCCAACGACCATATTGAAGAGGACTCGAGAGAAGGGTCGCTTGGCGAACCCCACATAGGGTAGGGAAGAAGGGCCGATCTCGCCGTTGATATTGATCGCCAGGCGACCGCAAGAGACCATTTGCATGACTCTTGTGATCCACCGGTTGTCGAAGCCCTTCCGAAGAAGGACTTCCCTAAGGAAGGGCCAGCTAACCGTATCATAGGCCTTATGTGTAACGCCCTCGATGCGGCTATATCTCCCACGTGTCGAAGCACGACTTAGAGGCATAACCGCATTGAAAGCAATATTGCAAGTGAGGTAATCTTCACACAACCCAAGTAATACATAAGGGAAAGAAATACATAGTTGGCTTACAATCGCCACTTCACACAATACATGAGTAAAACATTACATCATACAGATACAATCAAGGTCCGACTACGGAACCAAAATAAAAGAAGACTACCCCAAATGCTACACAGATCCCCGATCGTCCCAACTGGCTCCACTCTCGATCAACTCAAACGAAACAACACAATGAACAAGATCTTCATCGAGCTCCTCCTTGAGCTCGGTGCATCACCGCACGATTTCATCGGCACTGCAAACTGGTTTTGAAGTATCTGTGAGTCACGGGACTCAAAGAATCTCACACCGCGAGATCAAGACTATTTAAGCTTAAAGGTAGGGCAAGGTAGTGAGGTGGAGCTGCAGCAAGCGACTAGCATATATGGTGGCTAACATACGCAAATGAGAGCGAGAAGAGGAGGCAAAGCACGGTCGAACAACTATGATCAAGAAGTGATCCTGAACTCCTACTTACGTCAGACATAACCCAGAAACCGTGTTCTCCTCTCGATCAACCCCGAAAAGAGACACTCACGGTTACGCACACGGTTGGTGTATTTTAATTAAGATCAACTTCGGTTTTCTACAACCGACATTAACAAATTCCCATCGCCACATAACCGCGGGCACGGCTTTCGAAAGATCGAACCGCAGGGTGTCCCAACTTAGCCCATGATAAGCTCTCGCGATCAACGAAGGATATTCTTCTCCCGGAAGACCCGATCCGCCTCGGAATCCGGCCACAAGACATTTCACAGAATAAAACAAGACCAAAGAAGCCGCCGGATGTGCCGACAAACTCGATAGGAGTCGCACGTACCTCGGTCTCGTGGCACACCGGATAAGTCAGCCACGAGTAAAACCAGCCTCGAGTTGCCCGAGGTGGCCCCTCATCTGCTCGGTTCGGACCAACACTCGAAGGAGCACCGCCCGTGGGGGCTAAAATAAAGATGACCCTGCTCCGAAACCCAAGGGAAAAAGGGGTATAGGTGAGGCAAATGGTAAAACCAATGTTGGGCCTTCTTTGGAAAAGTCTTATTCAAAGCGAATCGTCAAGGGGTCCCATAAATCACCCGACCGCGTTAGGGACACAAAATCCGGGAACATAATACCGATATGACGGAAACTAGGGCGGCAAGAGTGGAACAAAACACTGTGCATAAGGCCGAGCCTTCCACCCTTTACCAAGTATATAGATGCATTAATTAAATAAGATATATTGTGATATCCCAACAAGTAAACATGTTCCAACAAGGAACAACAACTCCATGTTCCAACAAGGAACAAACTTCATCTTCACCGCAACTAACAACGCTATAAGAGGGCTGAGCAAAGCGGTAACATAGCCAAACAACGGTTTGCTAGGAAAGGATGGTTAGAGGTTTGACATGGCAATGTGGGAGGCATGATAAGCAAGTGATAGGCATCGTAGCATAGGCATAGCAAAAGAGCGAGCATCTAGCAAGCAAAGATAGAAGTGATTTCGAGGGTATGATCATCTTGCCTGAAATCCCGCAAGGAAGAAGAACGAATCCATGAAGAAGACAAACGAACGTAGTCGAACGAATCCTCACAACTCCGGAACGAAACCGAAGCTAACGAGAGAAGCAACCCGGAAAGAAGCAAACATCATAGTAAACAACCATCACATAAACATGACATGATGCACAAACAAATATGATGCATGTCCGGTTTAAATAGCATGGCATGGCAATATGCACAAACAATCCTACAAATTAAGTGGAGCTCAATATGCAACGAGTTGCATATTGACGGAACACCACATCAATTATTTAGTTCTCTCCCGATTAGGTACTCAACAATATTAAATGTTATTAAACATGGCAAGAGGGTGAAGCATATGAAACTAACTATTTAGGCAAGTTTAAATGAGGCCGGAAACAACGAGCAACAATTCCGGAAAATCCCCATATGCAAATTATGGATTAGGTACTGATCTGACCTAAACACAATTTTAGAGTTGTTAAACATGCAAAACAAGTACGCCATGTTAAACTAGGCATTTTTCTACCCCATTTACATATATAATTTATTTAAAATGGAGTTACGGTTATTTAGTTATGAAATAAATCATTTTAGCATGGCATTTAAGCAAATTAATGCAAACAACAATTATAAGCATTTTAATGTTGTTATCATGATGCGGATGACAAGAGCAAGTTTTATGCAATATTATGAAAACGTTAACATGAGCATGAAGAAGCATTGTGTCACCGTGGTGGAAGAAAGGGGTGCCACGGCAACGAATCCGAAAATGGTGCCACGGCAACATATCGGTTCCGATAACTCGATTGAGATATCGGTACAAAGGAAAGCGTGACGGAAGCGAGTCATGCAAGATGGTGGGCTGATCCCGGATTCCCGGTTCCCACGGAACGATGGCATGGCAACGAGGAGGAACAAGCGAGTGACAATTCGGACACGGTCGGTCATCACGGGTTATACCTTCGGAACGTTCAAACGGGACGGGTCGAGCTTCGTAGAGGGAAGTAGTGGTTCACGTTCTTCGAGGGAAGTAGAGGAAGTAGTCATTCTCGCGATGATCGCCGAGGGAAGTAGTGGTACACGGCGACGGTAGAGGAAGTAGTGTTCACGTTCGATGGTAGTGGTACATCTCGTCATCGGAAGTAGTAGTTCATGTCCCGTGGATGTTCGGGGTCCACGGGGTCTTCGAGGGTCGACAGTAGTGGTTCCCGTTTGTTTTCGAAGAGGTACTTGGCGTATCGTCGGGGTACTTGTACTCGCATCGTCGTGGAAGTAGTCGTTCAGGCTCCCGTGCGGACTTGGTGGTGGTGTACTTGGCGAATCCATGTAGTTGAACTTGACGAAAACGGGTCTCCTAAAGACGTCGTGGTACTTGCGCATCCACCTGTAGTCGAACTTGACGGAATCCGAACGTCCTCGCTGACCGGTACTTGGCGAAAATCCCGAAGCTGGCCTCAAGCGCCCTGGTTCGAGGTTGTGGAGGCGGGGACTCGGATGCATCTCCTCTCAAGTCGCCGACGGCGGCGGGTGGCGATGGAATGGTGGTCGCGAGGAGGCGACGAGAGAGAGGCATGGGACGGGAGACGAGGCAGGGGCGCCGGAGTTGGCCGAGCCTGGGACGAACTCCTGGCTAGCAAGGGGAGCGAGGAGCTGGGCTGCAGCCACCACTGCCCGGTGGCGGGCGGACGGAGCTCAGGAGAGGTGGAGAAGTGGGGCGCGGGCGAGGTGACAAGGCGAGGAGGAGGCGAGGCAGAGGAGGTGCACGGCGCAGGAGGCCGAGGATGGCACGACGGCGGTGAGAAGAACGACGGGGGCTCGGCCTGCCCTCTTCTCCGGCGAGGGCGGAGCGCGAGCAAGGGAGCACCAAGGAGGCACGGCGAGGCCTGGCGATGGGGACGCTGGGGAGGAGAAGAGAGGGCCGGGGGAGGAGAAGAGAGGGCGGGCGGGGCGGGAGGGGTGCAGAGGTGAGGAGATGGGGGTGGAGGCCGGCTCCGAGGCGGACGCGAGGTGGGAGACGAGAGGGAGAGATGGGGAGGACGAGGGGATCGAGAGGGATCGAGCCGAGGGGGTTCCTGGCGGCGCAAGCGAGGGGAACGAGGAGGAGGAGAGAGCGCTCGGGCTAGGTTAGAGTTGGATAGGTGGGCTGGGCTAGGGTTAGAGGCGGCTGGGCCTTGGGAGGCTAGGCCTGGTGGAGGAGAAAGGCCAGGGGCCGGCTGGGCCTAGCTCCTCTCTCTCTCTCTTTAAACTCTTAAAACAGAGAAAAGAAAGGAAAGGGAAGAAAATAAAAAAGAATAGAGAAAGAGTTTGGCCTGGGGATTATTTTCCCGAGCTCGCAAAAATGTGAGGAATTTAACAAAAATGATCCAAGGATTTTTGGTGGAACTCCGGAAAATGATGAAAATAATAATGGCAAGGTTTGGAGACCAAACTTGAAGCAGAAAAAGGAACGAAATTATTTTGCAAGTGTGTTAAGATCAATTCCAAATAAATGGAATAAATTATAATAGCTCCATAACTATTAGGAGGATATATTATAAAGAGAAAACACCATGTGAATTCCCTCGATTTAAATGGATCGAGAAATCCATGCAATTTATTTAGTTGAGTTTCAAAAATAAATGATATGATGGCATGATGACATGATGCAATGCAAGAGATGACATGATGAAAGCACACACAAAACAAATCACACGACAAAACTCGGAAACCCTGGAAGGCAACTGAAGCTCCGGTCTTGGGGCGTCACATTATGGAAATCAATCTTCAGCAAGACCGCCTTCAGGCGCTTGGCCCGGACCTCATGAAGGACCTCATGAAGCACCAGGACACCATCCAGATATGACGGCCCTTAATGAAGGCCGATGGTTAGGTGGGTAATCCGATCCGCAAGTAGGGTCACCCTATTGGCGCACTTTGGCCAAGATCCGGAAGATCACGTTAATGACCGTGATCGGCGAAATGGCGAATGTCCGCCTGTGGACCTTGGGGATGAGGAGATGGTCCCGTAGTTGAGGCGACTAAGGTCAATAGAACCCACAAAGAACTCATCAAAGATGGTCATGACCTCTGGTTTAATCACGTTCCAGAAGGTCTGGAAGAAAATGACCGGGAGACCGTCCGGTCCCGGAGCAGAGGAGGAGTTCATCCCCTTGATGGCCTCCCAGACCTCCTTCTCAGAGAAGGGAGCCGTCAGGAATGCGTTCTCTGCGTCAGAGACTAGTTGGGCGCCGGCCCAACAATCCGGAGCGAGGGAGATGCCGCTCCGAGAAGCGGAAGAGAAGAGGGACCGATAGAAACCGTCGACATGGGAGCGAATGTCGCGGGGATCCTGAAGGAGGGCTGCCCCATCCCACGGCGGGGATGGTGTTGCGCTCACGGCGACCGCTGGCGATCGCTCGAAGTAAGCCGATTCGCATCACCCTTCATGACCCAACGCTGCGCTACCAAGGCGCCAAACGGCTTCCTCATCGGTGTAAATCACAGAGCTGGTCTTCGAGATCATAGCGGAAAGCCACCTCCCGGAGAGGCCCACCGCCGCCCGCAAGTCAAGCGCTGGATCGCGGTGAGTAGCGCCTTTTCACGCTCTCTGGCGCCATGGCTCGTGTTGGCCCCCACCCTTCAAAATTGCCGCCACGCCGCATGTAGTGCCACGGTCAATAGCATAAGGGGACGAGGGTGGGGTGGGCCCGAGCCGCGATCCATCAAGACATACGGCGTCGGTAAACCCACTGGGAGAGCCGAAGGTCTCAAAGCGAAACTGGGTGGGGTCGGCGGACGCCGTCCGCGGAGGAAAGGAGCAGGACGGATCCGAGCCAATCCGGTGATGGCGCGGAGGAAGCTAGAGGGCACCGGAGGTCCCAGTCCCGAAATTAGGACCCGTCCCAGACGGACAGGTCGGGAGGCCCGACGGTTGGTCCAAGTAAATCGGGCCCCAACCCGATCGATCTCCGGAGGGCGAGGTCGGCAATGAAGTCGTTAAACATGTCCATCCCGCAAAGCAGACATTGCCATTGTTCTTGTCCTCCGAACGCGCAGCAGGTTGAAGTCGCCCCGACGACCACGGGAGGGAAGCGGCCGAGATTTTTCGGTGGAGCTCCTCCAAGAAGGAGGCTGATCTACTATGATCCGCCGCCCATAGACAATGATGATCTCCCACTTGAAGTTGAGCGACCTCTCTAACAGCTCCATGCCGACGAAGAATTCGCCCGATCCATGCTACTCACCTCAAAGGTGGCATCCTTCACACCTAAAAGGATGTTACCCGAGTGGCCCGCGCCCCACTAGAAGGGAGCCAGCACACACAAATAGGAGAGCTCACCGATCAAGCTCGGGAGAGCAAACTCATGACGCATGGTCTCTTGCACCGCCACGATGTCGATGTGCTCATCACGCATATATTCCACTAATCGGCGGCGGCGGCCATCATGACCGAAGCGCGGATGTTCGAAGAGGGCCCGCATTAAGGGGCCATTGGGGCTGCTTGACCCCAGAACCCTGAAGCGCTAAGCGCACGAAGGGCAGCCAGACGGGAGCGGGTGCGACCGAATCCCTGCACGGCCACCAAGGAGGGGGCCGTCGATTGCGCAAAGGTGGAGAGGGAGGTCCCCTAGCCGAGAGGCGGGTGGGGAACTAGGAGGGCCGCCTGCCTCCGCGAGCTTCCCATCGAGGACCTCACGGCCCCGATGGCCGCGATCTGGGAAAGAGGGGCCAACTTCCCATGGAAAATGATCATGAGTCGGAGGCCACTTTGGCTAGGTGACCCAGGAGCAGACTCAAGCGCAGAGAAAGAACAAGACGGGCAGAGTGGGAATGGAGGGCGACTGCCCAGTTACGGGCGGCAGACGAGCTCCGCCGCCGGGATGGGCAACGCTGGCTGCCCTCGGGATGGGCCGATCCAGCCGAAAGCACTCCGACGGGAGGCCACCACCGGGAGGAGGCCGACCGACCGCGACGGGAGTAGGCGGCGGACCGAGGAGGGGAGGCTGGGCCGCCCGGGTGATGATCCGGCCGCCCCACCTGTGAGATGCCGGAGGAGATGGCGGCAGACCTGCCCAAAGACACCGAGGAAGAGCTGGGCCGTGGGAGCAGGATCGCCGGGGAGGGACGGCGACAGGGGCGGAGAGACTGCCTCGCTGCAGCCCATGGAGACGACGGGCCGGAGGTGCATCCGCCGCGGGAGGAGATGGCGACGGGGAGGCGAGCCGAGCGGGGACCACCACAGAGGCGCCCCCATCTGCGCCGCTGCCGGAGAGTCGGAGAGCAGGTCGCGGGCAGGCCCACTGGGTCCAGCGCCGTGGCGAGACGAGGCGGGGAGCGCGGGAGGAAGCCGGCGGACCAGCAGACCCACATCGAGATGTCGCTCCCCTCGATGGCGACGCCGAGATCGGCAGGACATCCACGGGAGGCGAAGCGGCCTGGCGGCCTCGCCCCCGGCGTATGGGAGGAGGCGAGAGGGGAGCGGAGTCCTCGACGCCTCCTCATCCGAGCGGTGAGAGCGGAGCGGTGGCGGCCGTGGTAATCTTCCGCCAGCCCCCGGGTTGTCACCGGGGCCGACGCCGAGGAAGCGGGACGCCTAACGTGGTTGGGAGGCTCGGGGCGATCTCGAGGTCGAAGCCCTGGTCGCTGAAGAAGACCCGGACCGAAGTGCGAGCTTGGAGGAGTCGAGGCACTTGACCTTGACCCGCACCTCCTCCTCCTTGCGCAGTGAGAGCTCGCCGACCACCACTACCTTGCCCAAGAGGCGAGACATCGGCGGATGACAAGCTCGGACGCGCAATATCGGGAGGCCGGAGATGAGGATCCAGGCGGTGTCGAGGACAGCCACGGCTCAAGGCGTCGAGCACTGGCTCGGATATCTCGACAACCAGCTGGTTGAGAGCGAGAGTGATCCGCCATTACGCGTCAGCAGAGCCGAGCTGACGGAGTCGGGAAGACGACGGAGAAGACGTGACTGGCGGTGGGGGTGACCACCCAGTCCCACCGGTGCCGGTAGAGGTGGTTGAGCTCACCTCGATCATCTCGGGAGGCGACCCCATCAACGACCGTGACAATCGCTCAAGGGAGGGCGACGGAGGAGGGCGCCGGGACCTCAAGGTGGAAGAAGCCCAACCTCGATCCCATGCCCATACATCATGAGCTCCGAGACCACCGGTCTATCCGCACAGAGGGCAGGTGGCCGGATCCTGCGCAGGTAGCAGACTGGGGTTGACGACGCGAATTGAATGCCCTCACCCCACAGTTGAAGCAAGGGGGCGAGGGAGACCGAGACGGACTGGAGCGGAGGAGGACCCCGGACCATGGGGTGGCACAGCCGGAGTGACGCGAACACCACGGGCGCTTCTTCTTCTTGGCAGGTCCGGACGGCCACGGTGGTGCCGCCACTGGCAGAGCCGGGCCGCGACTCGCTGGAGCCGCGGCGGAGGAACGAGCGGCGAGTGTCCGGGTCGGGAGGATTCCATCCCATGGACGAGGGGAGCCGGCCGAGCCGGACGGGCGGGGATGGGAGCGGCCCCGCCGGTGGACGGCGACGAGGAGTGCCGGCGGGCGCGCCATCACCCGACGACCACAAGGCGACGGGACCGAAGCTCGGTCCTCCCGGGCGGCGGCGGCGCGCTGTCACGCAGCTCCGGAGCTCAAGGCTGAGCTCCTCCTCCCGCCGTGAGGGAGTTGGGGAGGGCGGGTCGAGTCGCGAGAGGGTTCACCCGCCTGCTTTGCCTGGGAGCCGAGTCCTTCGGGTTCTGCAGCATGGCCGGCCTCGCACAGTGGGAGCCGGAGGAGAGGGGCGAGAGGAGCGGGCGGGGAGGGGGCAAGCCGGACGGCAGGACGAGGAGGAGCAGCAAAGGCGCCGGAGGGGCGAGGCAAGGGAGGTGAGGACAGGGGGGGCGGGGGGATGGAAGTGGAGGCGGGCTTTGGCAAGACGGGACGGGGCAAGAGGGAGGCCACGGGGAGCCACATCACGCCAACGCCCTCACTGGGCCTAGGGCACGGGAAGGCCCACCCGGATTGGGCCGGCCTGCGAGGGAGTCGGGGGCGATCCATGGTGGGTCAAGCAGGGCCCCGGCGAGATGGGCTGGGCCCAAGAGCCCAAAGCAGCCCTGTCGGGTGGCTGGCGTCATGGGGAGCGAGGGAAGAGGAAACCCCACGGGCGCTGCTCATGGGCGCCAGCCTGGCGCCGGATCGGCGAGGCCAATGATTAGGATGCCGGGAGGGTCGGCCGTCTGCACGCAGGCCGGAGGAGCCGAAATGTGCAATAAACGGTTGCAGACGGATCCGGCCGAGGCGACGGGGCCGGAGGAGGGGGAGGAGGGAGAGGATAGCGGGGGGGAGGGGGGCATGGCGGTGTCACGCCTAATATGCGACCCTATCCAAAGGAACTCGACGGTCCCACCAAGGATAGACCCGATATTGAAACGCTTTTGCAAGGTGGATATCATTACATCAACATTACATAATAGATGGGGATGCATACATAAGGCACAAATGCCACAAGAATCCATCAACATCATATACAGATCAACATCCAACTACGGATGAAACATAAACGAAACTCAAACGACATCCACCTCTGCTAGCCCAGGCTGCCGACGGAACCTATCCCCGATCAAGAAGAAGCGAAGAAGAACTCCAAACAATCGACATCGCTCTCGCGTCATGATCATCGCACAACCTGTACCTGCAACTGGTGGTGTAGTAATCTGTGAGCCACGAGGACTCAGCAATCCCATTACCATGGGTATCAAGACTAGCAAAGCTTAATGGGTAAGGAAAGGATAAGTGGTGAGGTTGCAGCAGCGGCTAAGCATATATGGTGGCTAACCAACGCAAATGAGAGCGAGAAGAGAAACAAAGGAACGATCGTCAACTAGTAATGATCAAGAAGTGATCCTGAACTCCTACTTACGTCAGACATAACCCAGAAACCGTGTTCTCCTCTCGATCAACCACGAAAAGAGACACTCACGGTTACACACACGGTTGGTGTATTTTAGAAGAGTTTGCTTCAAGTTTACTACAACCGGATATTAACAAATTCCCATCTGCCACATAACCGCGGGCACGGCTCTCGAAAGTTTATACCTGCAGGGTGTCCCAACTTAGCCCATGATAAGCTCTCGCGATCAACGAAGGATATTCCTTCTCCCGGAAGACCCGATCAGTCTCGGAATCCGGCTACAAGACATTTCGACAAGAATAAAACAAGACCAGCAAAGCCGCCCGATGCGCCGACAATCCCGATAGGAGCTGCACATATCTCGTTCTCGTGGCAACACCGGATAAGCGAAGCGTCTGAGAACCGACGTAACCCATGTTGCCAAGGGATGGTCCCAGACGGTGCTCTAGTTTGGACCAACACTTAGACAAGCATTGGCCCGGGGCTGAATAAAGATGACCCTTGGGTTAATTACTCCCAAGGGAAATATAGGTGGTGGTGAGGCAAATGGAAAACCAATGTTGGGCCTTCTTTGGAAAAGTCTTATTCAAAGCGAACTGTCAAGGGGTCCCATAAATCACCCGACCGCGTTAGGGACGCAAAATCCGGGAACATAATACCGATATGACGGAAACTAGGGCGGCAAGAGTGGAACAAAACACAGGCATAAGGCCGAGCCTTCCACCCTTTACCAAATATATAGATGCATTAATTAAATAAGATATATTGTGATATCCCAACAAGTAAACATGTTCCAACAAGGAACAACATCTCCATGTTCCAACAAAGAACAAACTTCATCTTCACCTGCAACTAACAACGCTATAAGAGGGCTGAGCAAAGCGGTAACATAGCCAAACAACGGTTTGCTAGGAAGGGTGCAAAAGGTTAGAGGTCGACATGGCAATTTGGGATGGCTTGAGCAAGTGTAATAGGTAGCGCAGCATAGCGATAGAACGAAGCAACTAGCATAGCAATGATAGTAGTGAGATCCAGGTAGCGGTCATCTTGCCTGAAATCCCGCTAGGAAGAAGAACGAGTCCATGAAGAAGATGAACGGATGAAGCGAACCAAGCGTGAGACGAACGAATCCTCACGATCGCAACGCAACAGGAACTAACAAGAAGAAGCACACAACATAGTAAACACACCACACATGAACAAGACATGATGCTCAACCAAGCATGATGCATGACAAATCTAGATGAGGCTACTCATGGCAAGAGATGATGCGAACAAGAGCAACACATCAAGTCAAGTTTAAATGAGGCCGGGAACAACATAGAACAATTCCGGTAAGTCCTCATATGCATATTTCGAAATTGGTCCAGATCTGAATAAACCATAAGTTCGAGTTGTTAAACAGCAAGTTAAGATGCATCACGATGATCTACACGAAATTCTAGTCAAGTTACATATAAAGTTCATTTAATTCGGAGCTACGGCCTAGAAGATATGAGCAAAACAAGATAAGCATGGCATTGATGCAAAATGCATACCAACATCAAGCAAACACCTCAAAACAAGGATTCAACATGATAATATGAAACTACATGCAAAATCAAGCAAGTTTCATATAGAGCACACTCAAAACGGAGCAACGGTTCAACACATACACACAATACAAGTCATGACAACAATCTGTCCAAAACAGCAACTAGGCATATTGCAAGCATCAAAACAACATGTTACAGGACCTCAACAAGAAAAGAAAAGGCATGGGCATGATGTACAGGTAAAGAATGACAAAACATGAACACTGAGCTATCTCCAGAAATCACTAGAACATGCTCAAACACACATGGCAAGATTGCAAAAATAACAGCTTCAGACTTTGCGTAAATTAACATCAAAGTTGCAATGTTTAGAGCTATCAAACAACATGTTACAGGAACTTATCATGGCAAACAAAGGCATGGCATGAATCTACTAATTGCATAGAACAAAAGTCCCTTACTGACCATAAGCCAAGAAGGATCAGAAAATATGATGGCACCCATGTAAACATGGCAAGTTATGTTACAGATTCATACATGGCAGGAACAACAATAAGTAGGCATGTTGGTGAGCTTGAATCACTCACCACAGAGCAATACATGGCATGGCAAGGCAACCAACAGTAAGAATACATGGCATAGAAGCTATACATGGCAAGAACAACATCATAGCATACACGGATCAACTACAACAACCTTGGCAAAATTGAATAACATGTAAACAACCTGCCAGGAAACATTTTATAGCAAAAGTAGAGCTCGATTGACTCAAGCTATGGCACTCCATAATTGCAAACAAGGGCATGGATGGATAGAGCATAACCATATGTTCAAAACATCCTTACTGAAGTATCTCAAAATAAGCATGGATCTCTCGGTAGCATCAAGTTAACATGGCATAAAAATATCAGCAGAACAAGGCTGAAATCAGCAACATCATGAAGCCTAGTTTGCATGCTTGTGCTAGTCACCACAGAGATCACAAAATACATGGCATACACCCCTGTAAAGATGGCATGGCATATTACAAAACACATGTAGGACTCAAGTTCATAGGATGCACACATCAATCATGGCAAAAATGACAAAAGTGCATGATCTGATAAGAATCTGCAACTAACATCACATAGCACTCTTCTAACAGCATTTCGGGCAACAAGATGAGCTTAAATGAAAATGATGCAATGAGATGAAATGATCTACTCATCGAGACGAACAATTTGACATATTACACGCACGAAACGGAGCTACGGATGCAGAGTTATGATGCGATGAAAATGCATGAAAATATTAGCAGATTCGGGACTTAGTGGATTCGGGGAAGGAGAAGAAAGTCAACCGCATGTCACGGATTACGAGGCGAGGCGGATCTCGCCGGATTCAGGGCGCCATGGGCGGAGAGGGCCGGGCGGCCGGGAGGAGGCCGGCCGGCTCGGGCGGCGAGGGGCAGCAGCGCCCCGGCGAAAGCGGCGAGGCGACCGGGCGCGGCGGGCGGTGAGGTCGCCAGCCGGAGCGGCGAGGGCCTTCGCAAGCGCGGGCGCGGCGAAGCGGGCGGGAGCTTCGGCCGGCGGGTTGGCGACTCGAGGCGGCGGGGAGCGAGGGCAGGGCGAGAGCTCGCGGACGGGCGGCGAGAACTCCGTGACGGGCGGCGGCGGCGGCGCGGCGGGCGGGCGAAGTGAAGCGCTCGGGCGAGGCTGGAGGCGGCGGCGCTGGCCCGCGACAGGCTCAGGCGGGCTGGGCGGAGGCGGGTGGCGTGCGTGGCGTGGCGCGGCTGTGGGCGCTGGGCGGCGGCGGGTTTTGTCCGGCGCAGCGGACATGTCCGTCTGTGTGAAGGAATTTTTAGGGTTTCGGGGGAATTGGACTGCGATTTTTCGGGGAGAACACATATTTATAGATAGAGGGGGCTAGGAGAGTCCAAATGAGGTGCGGTTTTCGGCCACGCGATCGTGATCGAACGACCGAGAGCATGGAGGGGAGTTTGGTGGGTTTTGGGCCACTTTGAAGGGTGTTGGGCTGCACACAAAGAGGCCTTTACGGTTACTTGCTAACTGTTGAGTACCAAACGACCTCCAAATGACCGAAACTTGACAGCGGTTCACGGTGCTATACCAAGGCCGCTTGACAAACCTCGTCCATTCCGAGACCGCTTAACACCCGCATACTAAAAGAGGTAAAAGGGGCGCCGGAGACATAGGAGTGCCGGATTGGAAAACGGACAACGGGGAAAATGCTCGGATGCATGAGACGAACACGTATGCAAAATGAAATGCTCATGATGACATGATATGAAATGCAGATGATGACATGGCAAAGTGCAACACGCAAGCAAATGACATGGCAATGACGGCGAATAAGCTGGCGGACACTGGCGCGATCGAATCCGGGCGTTACAACACTCCTCCACTAACAAGAGATCTCGTCCCGAGATCTTAGGACCGAGACGGGAGGGAAAAAGGATGAGGTGAAATAAGACCAGAAGAGAATAATCAAAGAATCGAGAGCACTCGAGAAGAAGAGAGGAACGACGAGAATGACGAGAATCGAAAGCTCACAGAATCAGATAGACTATGAAACCACTCGTTCTAACCGGAGTGGTTAGAATGAGAAAAGAAACGGATAAGACTGAAAGGATTTAGGCAGCACACCGGTTAAATCATGGAGGAATAGAACTTGAACTTGAGAGGATGGAATGATACTTGAGGAAATGAACAAAGCGATGCCTCCGGAAGAATTGAAAGAATTGAATGAAAAAATTTTGAAGGAAGGATTGAATGGAGTTGTTGAGAAAACCAACAACGAAAGAATAAGCTTGTTATGGACTTATGGATTACATCTCAAAATTATGAGGTGATAGCCAACTACAAGCGGAAAACATTGAATAGCTGAGAGGAACGAAGAAATGCAAAACTCCACTTCAAAAGAATACGAAGAATTAATTGCACTTCGAGACGCGAGAAGAAAAGATAATTGAACTCCACCAACAAAATCTTGATGAACTCTTGAAGAAAGAATTAAATCATGAAGAACCACCATGAAGAACTCCGGTAACAAAAGGATGAATGAATAGATGAGCGTTGCGATGATTCCGATGGAGGTTCCGACGAAATGGCCGAGGAAACTGAACTCCGGATAAGAAAAGATGAAAACACTTGGAACTAGAATTTATTCCTCAAGAACAAACTCCGAAGGAAAAGATTAATCACTTTGATGAAGTAAGAATAAGATTTATTGTATGCTTATCCTTCATCAAATTAAATTGATGAATGGATTTTGCATAATACTTATTCTCGTTGAAAAAGGATTAAGGGGAAACATCGCACAAAACTTGAGAAAGTCTTCATGAACCACCGGTAGGATTTGAGAGAACGAATGGATTGATATGCTAATGAAGGAAAAGAATCTTGAACGAACCACCATAAGAATTCGAAAGTGGCTGATGAAAAAGAAATAATCACCGGGAAGAATTAGAAGAACCAATATGCTCGAGGGGATGTAGATGCAAAGAACAAAGAGATCATGAGCTGATTAAAGAACGCTTGAACGAGGCACCGGGATAAATAGAGAACGATAACTGGAATGATGGCCTCCGGTGAAAAGAAATGGAAAAACAACTCCTGACATACTCCGGATGGATGAAAAGAGTTTGCATGACTTGAAACAATTAGATAGGATAACATCGAGCTAGCACCATGAATCTCCGGGGGAACGGACAAGATTTAAGAGAAACTCTACTTCGATCTTCAAATGACGACGAGAAACACCACCAAAATTACTGAGATACTCCGAGAGAATGAAAAGCAAAGTGGTTGAGCCAACAATGAAATGATTTGAAATCGATCTTGGAAAGGCATATGACAGATGAAATTCATTCTTACGTCAAACTCCGAAAAGAATTGAGAATACCTCCGGGGAAAATTAGAAGAGTCAGGTAAGATCCTGGGAAAAGACCTGTGGGTTAGGGCCCACTGAATAGATAACACCGTCGGAAAGGATGTTGAACAGATAGATGATGCACCGGAATAATTGAGATATTTGAATGAGGTGACAACCTCGAATTAATTGGAACACAGACGAATCTCCTGAGATGTCTTCCGAACTCCGGAATGATAAACTGGCGAGAGGCGAACGAGCAGGGAAAACACTTCGAGGAAAAGAATATGATCAACATCAAAACTTGAATTGAATCCACCGGAAAAGAGATGAGGAATGTCAAACAAAAGAGAATTCACCGGTTGAAATAATTGAGGGAAGACTGAAGAGGGTACACACGAATGGAATTGATGGTCAGAAGAAACTCGAACTCCAGGAAGAAGAGGGTGGGAGGGCGGAAAAAACAAAGGCAACTTGGAAGGGGAAAACGACGAATATCTTGAAAAGGAAACACCAGTTGAAATCATTAAGGAAAGAAAGCAACGACTTCGCACGAGTAGAAGGATACTCAATAGTGGACTCCGGTTCCGAGAGGAAGAAGGGAGGGCGGGTGGGAAAAATAAGGACAACTTCGGACAAGGAAAAACAACGACGTCGGAGGAAGAACTGAGGATTGAACTTGGCAAAGATGAAGATGGCTCGAGTCAACTTGACGAGAAATGCACCAGATGAAAAGAGCTGAGAGCCAACGATCGAAAAACCAACTGCGTGATCCTAAAGAAAATTTGAAGGGGAAGAGGAGTAATTCAAAACACCTACGTCAAGATTCCTCACCAGAGCGACGAAGGGGCAGAGGAGTAAAAAGAATTCCTACTCTCCGATATAACTAGACTCTGAAAACAGTTTTCTTCTAGACTCAACAACGGCCAAACTACACGATCAATCAAGGGGGCTCCTAAGGTCGGTCGAGGCTCTGATACCAACTTGTCACGCCCAATATGTGACCCTATCCAAAAGAAACTCGACGGTCCCACCAAGGATAGACCCGCATATAGAAACGCTTTTGCAAGGTGGATATCATTACATCAACATTACATAATAGATGGGGATACATACATAAGGTACAAATGCCACAAGAATCCATCAACATCATATACAGATCAACATCCGACTACGGATGAAACATAAAAGAAACTCAAACGACATCCACCCTGCTAGCCAAGCTGCCGACCGAACCTATCCCCGATCAAGAAGAAGCGGAAGAAGAACTCCAAACAATCAAACATCGCTCTCGCGTCATGATCATCGCACAACCTGTACCTGCAACTGGTGGTGTAGTAATCTGTGAGCCACGAGGACTCAGCAATCCCATTACCATGGGTATCAAGACTAGCAAAGCTTAATGGGTAAGGAAAGGATAAGTGGTGAGGTTGCAGCAGCGGCTAAGCATATATGGTGGCTAACCAACGCAAATGAGAGCGAGAAGAGAAACAAAGGAACGATCGTCAACTAGTAATGATCAAGAAGTGATCCTGAACTCCTACTTACGCCGACATAACCCGAAACCGTGTTCTCCTCTCGATCAACCCCAAAAGAGACACTCACGTTACGCACACGGTTGGTGTATTTTAGAAGAGTTTGCTTCAAGTTTACTACAACCGGATATTAACAAATTCCCATCTGCCACATAACCGCGGGCACGGCTCTCGAAAGTTTATACCTCGCAGGGTGTCCCAACTTAGCCCATGATAAGCTCTCGCGATCAACGAAGGATATTCCTTCTCCCGGGAAGACCCGATCAGTCTCGGAATCCGGCTACAAGACATTTCGACAAGAATAAAACAAGACCAGCAAAGCCGCCCGATGCGCCGACAATCCCGATAGGAGCTGCACATATCTCGCTCGTGGCAACACCGGATAAGCGAAGCGACAGAACCGACGTAACCCATGTTGCCAAGGGATGGTCCCAAGACGGTGCTCTAGTTTGGACCAACACTTAGACAAGCATTGGCCCGGGGCTGAATAAAGATGACCCTTGGGTTAATTACTCCCAAGGGAAATATAGGTGGTGGTGAGGCAAATGGAAAACCAATGTTGGGCCTTCTTTGGAAAAGTCTTATTCAAAGCGAACTGTCAAGGGGTCCCATAAATCACCCGACCGCGTTAGGGACGCAAAATCCGGGAACATAATACCGATATGACGGAAACTAGGCGGCAAGAGTGGAACAAAACACAGGCATAAGGCCGAGCCTTCCACCCTTTACCAAGTATATAGATGCATTAATTAAATAAGGTATATTGTGATATCCCAACAAGTAAACATGTTCCAACAAGGAACAACATCTCCATGTTCCAACAAGGAACAAACTTCATCTTCACCTGCAACTAACAACGCTATAAGAGGGGCTGAGCAAAGCGGTAACATAGCCAAACAACGGTTTGCTAGGAAGGGTGCAAAAGGTTAGAGGCTGACATGGCAATTTGGGATGGCTTGAGCAACAGGTAATAGGTAGCGCAGCATAGCGATAGAACGAAGCAACTAGCATAGCAATGATAGTAGTGAGATCCAGGGTAGCGGTCATCTTGCCTGAAATCCCGCTAGGAAGAAGAACGAGTCCATGAAGAAGATGAACGGATGAAGCCGAACCGAGCGTAGACGAACGAATCCTCACGATCGCAACGCAACAGGAACTAACAAGAAGAAGCACACAACATAGTAAACACACCACACATGAACAAGACATGATGCTCAACCAAGCATGATGCATGACAAATCTAGATGAGGCTACTCATGGCAAGAGATGATGCGAACAAGAGCAACACATCAAGTCAAGTTCAAATGAGGCCGGGAACAACATAGAACAATTTCGGTAAGTCCTCATATGCATATCTCGAAATTGGTCCAGATCTGAATAAACCTTAAGTTCGAGTTGTTAAACAGCAAGTTAAGATGCATCACGATGATCTACACGAAATTCTAGTCAAGTTACATATAAAGTTCATTTAATTCGGAGCTACGGCCTAGAAGATATGAGCAAAACAAGATAAGCATGGCATTGATGCAAAATGCATACCAACATCAAGCAAACACCTCAAAACAAGGATTCAACATGATAATATGAAACTACATGCAAAATCAAGCAAGTTTCATATAGAGCACACTCAAAACGGAGCAACGGTTCAACACATACACACAATACAAGTCATGACAACAATCTGTCCAAAACAGCAACTAGGCATATTGCAAGCATCAAAACAACATGTTACAGGACCTCAACAAGAAAAGAAAAGGCATGGGCATGATGTACAGGTAAAGAATGACAAAACATGAACACTGAGCTATCTCCAGAAATCACTAGAACATGCTCAAACACACATGGCAAGATTGCAAAAAATAACAATTTCAGACTTTGCAGAAATTAACATCAGGTTGCAATGTTTAGAGCTATCAAACAACATGTTACAGGAACTTATCATGGCAAACAAAGGCATGGCATGAATCTACTAATTGCATAGAACAAAAGTCCCTTACTGACCATAAGCCAAAAGGATCAGAAAATATGATGGCACCCATGTAAACATGGCAAGTTATGTTACAGATTCATACATGGCAGGAACAACAATAAGTAGGCATGTTGGTGAGCTTGAATCACTCACCACAGAGCAATACATGGCATGGCAAGGCAACCAACAGTAAGAATACATGGCATAGAAGCTATACATGGCAAGAACAACATCATAGCATACACGGATCAACTACAACAACCTTGGCAAAATTGAATAACATGTAAACAACCTGCCAGGAAACATTTTATAGCAAAAGTAGAGCTCGATTGACTCAAGCTATGGCACTCCATAATTGCAAACAAGGGCATGGATGGATAGAGCATAACCATATGTTCAAAACATCCTTACTGAAGTATCTCAAAATAAGCATGGATCTCTCGGTAGCATCAAGTTAACATGGCATAAAAATATCAGCAGAACAAGGCTGAAATCAGCAACATCATGAAGCCTAGTTTGCATGCTTGTGCTAGTCACCACAGAGATCACAAAAATACATGGCATACACCCCTGTAAAGATGGCATGGCATATTACAAAACACATGTAGGACTCAAGTTCATAGGATGCACACATCAATCATGGCAAAAATGACAAAAGTGCATGTTCTGATAAGAATCTGCAACTAACATCACATAGCACTCTTCTAACAGCATTTCGGGCAACAAGATGAGCTCAAATGAAAATGATGCAATGAGATGAAATGATCTACTCATCGAGACGAACAATTTGACATATTACACGCACGAAACAGAGCTACGGATGCAGAGTTATGATGCGATGAAAATGCATGAAAATATTAGCAGATTCGGGACTTAGTGGATTCGGGGAAGGAGAAGAAAGTCAACCGCATGTCACGGATTACGAGGCGAGGCGGATCTCGCCGGATCCGCGGCGCCAGTGGCCGGAGAGGGCCGGGGCGGCCGGGGAGGAGGCCGGCGGCTCGGGGCGGCCGGGCGGCGAGGGGCAGCAGCCCGGCGAGCGAAAGAAAGGCGAGGCGAGGCGGCGGCGGGTATGGTGGAGGTCGCCACCGAGCGGCGCCTTCGCCGGCGCGCGGCGCGGGGAGTCGGGCGGAGCTTGGCAGCGGGTCGGCGACGACCGAGGCGGCGGGAGCGAGGGCAGTGGGCGAGAGCTCCGCGGACGGCGGCGAGAGCTCGGCGGACGGGCGGCGAAGGCTGGCGGCGGCATGCCGGGAGGCCTTCAGCGCTGGGCAGGGAGGCGGCGCTGCTGGCCCCTTGACAGGCTCAGGCGGGCAGCATGGCAGAGGCGGGTGGCGGCATGCCACGTGGCGGCGCGCCTCGGGCATGGGCGGCGGCGGGGCTTTGTCCGCGTGGCGGACATGTCCGTCTTGGCGTGGAGGAATTTTAGGGTTTCGGGGAATTGACCGCGATTTTTTGGGAGAACACATATTTATAGATAGAGGGGCTAGGAGAGTCCAAATGAGGTGCGGTTTTCGCCACGCGATCGTGATCGAACGACCGAGAGCATGGAGGGAGTTTGGTGGGTTTTGGGCCACTTTGAAAGGGTGTTGGGCTGCACACAAAGAGGCCTTTACGGTTACCGGTTAACCATTGAGTACCAAACGACCTCCAAATGATCCGAAACTTGACAGCGGTTCACGGTGCTATACCAAGGCAGCTTGACAAACCTCGGTCCATTCCGAGACCGTTTAACACCCGCATACGAAAAGAGGTAAAAGGGGCGCCGGAGACATAGGAGTGCCGGATTGGAAAACGGACAACGGGAAAATGCTCGGATGCATGAGGCGAACACGTATGCAAAATGAAATGCACATGATGACATGATATGAAATGCAGATGATGACATGGCAAAGTGCAACACGCAAGCAAATGACATGGCAATGACGGCGAATAATCGCGACACTGGCGATCGAATCCGGGCGTTACACGGGCCCCCACCGCCGGCGGCGCCAGAGGAGCGGGCGGGGCCCCTATCGGCGCGCCTGCCACGCCTAAGCTCAGCAAGAAGCGGCGCGCGGAGGCCCTACCTGCCAAGGCCACACCTTGGATGGGGGCACCCAGCCGGCCCCGGGCGCGAGGCGGCCGGGCGCAAGACCGCCATCGGAAGCCAAGCCCTCACATGGGGCTGAGCTAGCCACCAAGGGGCAAGGCAAGCCAGGCAGGCGGAAGGAGAGGCGGGGGGAGCCGGGGGAAGGAGGAGGAAATGGCGCGTCATCGGCGCAGTCCGCCCACCGGAAGGGAGCCACCGGGCGACCGGCGCTGGGCGACGGTTGGGCCGCAAGGCCGGGAGGCCGGCAGGAGGGGGGGAGGACGCCGGCAAGAGCGGGCGGAAACAGCGGCGAAGCCCGCGGAGGAGCCGGCGGAGTCGCCCGAGTCGCCCATCAAATACTCCGCAACAAGTCCTTCGACAAAGCTAATATGCGGAGTAAAAACGAAGGGAGTAACTTGTTATAGGATGGCCTAGGCCCTGCATGAAGTTGTGGTGACAAGCTGACCGTCTTCTGCCTTGCTCTGCTCTGAGCTCGAGTCGGCACGCTTATTGGCTTAGCCGTGGCATCACAAGCTACGTCCTAGCTGTTGGTCTACACATGCATGAACCCTGGGCATGTTAAACAGAAGGGGAACAAAGAGAGAGAGTGGCTAGCTAGAGCAAGTTGTCCCTCCTTTGGCAGCATACTAATTGAGGAGAGGACTACGATGACACTTGTGTTTTGTGCTTTTGGGAGACTCCGCCCTGTTCCATGATGCCCTTGTCGTGTACCCTAGTTTTTCTAAACTGCAAGGTCGGGCCTTGGTTAATTTGTACTCCCTTCGTCCGGAAATATTTGTCATCAAAATGAATAAATAGGGATGTATCTAGATGTATTTTAGTTCTAGATACATCTCTTTTTGTCCATTTTGATGATAAGTATTTTTGGACGGAGGGAGTACTATTATCTCTGCCTTCACACACAATGGATCATGTACTGTATCGCCGGCCCATGGTTATGCTGCCGTTTATTACGGCTCTAAGCTCCATTTGCGTCCATGGTCAGCTTGACAGTCATGGTACAACTATTAGCATCTCTTCTCTCAGCTACTTGTTTGCATCAATTACCTGTCTACGTGGTTGTGGTTGTTACGTATAGGCATGCCCATCGCACCGTACGCAGGGTCCATGATCTTTTGCCCATACTTTCTGCCCAATGGCATGTCTGTGTGCTTTTTCTTTTCAAACGGAGATCGAAGGCATATGAGTTTCTTGGTTAGTTAGCAAAAAACCGGGTGAAAACCGTTTGCATCCACCGATTGTAGTTGTCACCTCAGTAGCCATGTGAAGCAAGGTCAGACTATGCCAAACAACTAGCCACCCGCGGAAATATTTAGGCAGCTCTAATTTCGAAGATGAATGGGCAGAAGGGAGATATGCGAGGTTCGTGTCACAATGGATCATGGAAGACTGCCCATCGACAGTCATCGTTGCCACCTGGATCACGTCGCACAACTCCAGCTCCATGGCAGACCAAACTCTCCAACATGAGAACAAACATAGGGTCCGACAGACACGTCGAGAAGTCGAGAACCAGAACCTCGCCGCGACCCAAAAACCACTCGACCCCATCATCGTTGAGACACTAGCCACCACACCAAAATCCTACACCGTTGGTCGGGCAACCGGCGACCACGACGTTGTGCACATTCAACATGAATGAAGCGCAAGTGGGATCAAATGTTCAAGATGATCCCCTCTTTAATACTACGTCGGAGACAACATTTTTTCCCGACCCTATAGCAGGATCTTGACTTCCGCCTGAATAGACCCGAGAGCTGAGGATCCACAAAATATTCCTGACGGCGCCTTCAAAGAGATAACGACACCCGCAGGTCCTGCCATCGCAGACGACAATCATCAGTGTTCGGATCTGCGCAACTACCACCATCGTGCAGTCGGTCAACGCCGACAAGAACCTCCATGTGCCTGCACAACCCCCCTCTTTGTTGTGGTGACCATGCCACCGCCGCGCAGAGCCACCTCTAGCCACGGCACTCACAAATGCAAGCGCACCAAAAAGATCAACTGGCAAGATCCGGTGCTTGCTCCCAACTGCACCATCACACATCCAGCCGAGCTGGGTGAGGAGGGGGCTGACGGCGTGTTTTGCGTGCTCTGCCCGTGTCACCAGAGAGGAGATATGAGGAACGAGACGGATCAGTATCCAGGGAGCCAAAACTATATATTTAGTGTTAGTAGTTTTTGCCTTATAGTGAGTCTTTCGATGGAGAGCACTCGCACATCTCTTTTCTGGGCCCTTATGATATGTAATTTATTGGTGTTTCCGTTGGGGATTTGCGAGGTTTGTTTCTAAAAAAATTGGTCTTTTGGATCAAACAAATCCAGATAAAATAAGGATAGCTAGTGATGTGTATTCGGAAGTTGTTCGAATACTAGCTAATGTTCCAGTTCCAATTCCAGGGATTCACTCTATGTTACACCGGTAGAGAAGCTAATGGTGCGGCCCATGTTTTTTCTAGGGAAGCACTTAATATCATAGATGATGTAGTGAGTTTTGGTGTAATCCATGTTCACTGGGTTGAGATTGTTCAATCAGATCAAAAAAAGATTTAAAACCGTCTGAATAAATGAAGTGTGACTACATAAGTACAAGACACAATGAGGCTGACCACAAGGGGGGCTACCACAAAACACTAGCCACCGCCATGGCACATCGTCGAGCAAAGCTCGCAGATGTCGTGCCGGGGAGGGGCAGGTCTTGATCTGGGTGGCCTGCTGCATAGGTGTTGGAGGGTTGTTGTGCGATGGCGAAGGAGATGGGTGCTCAAGCGATGGTCTTCGTTAGATGGTGCGCTATCACTACTAGGGAAAACCCTATACACAGAACTTTAGCAGTAGCGTGGGTCAAAAAAGCACGCTGGTGCTAATTAGCAGTAGCGCGCCTGAGGTAACCGCGCTGCAGATAAAGATCTAGCAGTAGCGCGTCTTGCTGTACACACGTTACTACTAAAATTCCCACGGCTTAGCCCATAAGCAACACATAGTAGTAGCGATCTATGACGAACCACGCTACCGCTACGCTGTTTGTAGCAGGTTTTAATATAAACTCGTTGCTGCTAAAGGTTATAAAATTAAATGGAAAGAAAATGGAAATATAATTGAAAATGAAAGAAATAGAATAAGGTGAAAGGAAACAAATAAAATGTGAAGAAAACTAAATGAAAAAGAGAAAAAAGAGAAAGGAGTAGCAGATGGCGTGTATCGTGAACGCTGCAGTAGCTAAGGTAGCAACAACGCTTTTCTCGAGCGCCATCGCTACTTCGACTTAACCACGGGTTCGTCCTTCCCACGCCCACTTTCCCCAAATCCAACTCTCTCCACTCTCGCCTTGCCGCCGTCGGCCGTCGGCCAAGGCCTCCGCACCCTCTCGCCGCCCGACCCCGACCAACGCCGCCCGCCCCGACCTCAACGCCGCCCAGACGCCGCCCGACCCAGATTCACGCCGCCTCCCGACCTCAACGCCACCTCGACGCCTGCCCCGACCTCGACGCCTGCCGCCATCCGCCGTGGCCGAGCCCCGACCCGACCTCGACGCCTGCCTGCCTCCTCGTCAGAGGCACCCGAGGTGAGCACGCCTGCTCCTCCCTCTCCCCTACCTCTGCCTAGGGTTTCTTTATATTTTAGTTGCATATTAAGTTTATTTTTATTTATAGTAAGTTTATTTTAGTTGCATATTAAGAACTAGGTACTAATTAGGTACTAGAATATTTTTATTTATAGTAAGTTTATTTTAGTAAGAACTAGTTGAATTAATAGAACTAGTTAGTAAGAACTTGTTTCTATTTTTAGTTAAAGCAATTTTTCCGCCTCGACGTGGGCGATGCCTATCCGCATCCTCGCTGCCGAGTCGGCAGACGACACGACACCTGCTTGACCAGATCGGCCATGTCCGGACCTGGCTCCGCTGAGGTGGTACTGGAGGCCCTACCTACAGGGGCGCAGGTTGGTGAGGAGCCACTGTCGTTGACCGAACCTTCTTTGGTGGCGGTCGCGTGGGCTGATTGATCCAGAGGCTCGAGGACTCCGCGGAGGTGGTGCGTCACTGTGACGCCCCAAGACCGGAGCTTCAGTTGCCTTCCAGGGTTTCCGAGTTTTTGCCATGTGATTTGTTTTGTTTGTGCATTCATCATGTCATCTCTTGCATTGCATCATCTCATCATGCCATTTAATTTTTTAAAACTCTTCTAAATAAATTGTATGGATTTTCCGATCCATTTAAATCGAGGGAAGGTTGACTTCTCTTTATAACGTATCGTCCCAATATTAGGGAGCTATATAAAATATTCCATTAATTTGGAATTCACCATAACACACTTGCAAATTACCATGCCCTTTCCACTTCAAGTTTGGTCCCCAAACTTTGCCAACATTCTTTTCCCATTTATTGTGGCTCCTCTAAAATTCTCAACATTTTGGGCCTTCCAAACTTCCACTTCCTATTCACCCATTTGAATTAAATTCAAATGTTTTGAATCTAAAACTTGCATCCATGCCCACTCCTATTTTCTTGGATTAAACTCATTTTTTCTGAGTCTGAGAAAATTAACTCCATTCCCAAACACTTCCTTTCCTCTTCTTTTCCTCTTTGGTATTTTCTGTTTTGGAAAATATTAAAGAGAGAGGGAGAAGAGAGCCCAACCAGGTCAGCCGCAGCCCACTACCTAACCAGCTAGACCAGGCCAGCCCATCTAAGCCGGCCCAAGGCCAAGGCCCAGCCGGCCCCCTGCCCTTAACCCTAGCCCGCATCTCTCGCCCTCCCATCCTCCCGACCGCGCCGCCAGGAGAGCCCTGCTCGATCCCCTCGCCTCCCTCCTCTCGACCCGATCCCATCTCCCTCGCTCTCTCCCTCTGGCCGCCGCCTCCTGCCCGATCCCCATCGCTCCCCGAGCGTCTTCTCCCCTCTCCCTTTCCCCTCGCCGCCTCTCTTCTCCTCCCCCGCGTCCCCATCGCCAACCGCCGCCGTCGGCGACCTCCAGGAGGGCCACCCTGCGCCCGATCCCCTCGCCGTGCCCCGCTTCTCCTCCCGAGCCCCGTCGGCCTCCTCTCCGTCGTCCATGGCACCTCCTCGCCGCCCGAGCGCCTTCTCCTCTCGGCCTCCTCCTCGAGCGCCTCCTCCACCCCGCAACCATGCCCCGTCGCCCTCCGGTCGCTCGACCACCGCGTCGTCGTCCTTCAGCTCTTCGTCGCCCTTGCCATCTCCGGCGCCGTGCGGGCGAGTGCCACCGTCGGAGCTCCAACCCGCCGGCCGACGAGGCCACGCCAAGCTGGAGCCTCCTCTCCGCCTTCGCGCCAGCAGGAGCCACCGCCCGTCCTCCTCCAACGCCAGGATCTATCCTGCTGCACCTCTCCATGGGCCACCTGCACCACCTCGGGAAGCCCTGCCCGACGCCATGGCCGCCGCCCCATGGAGTCCCACCGGCTGGACCCGCCGGGAACCGATGAGCCCCCTGCCCGCCTCTGCCTCGTTCGAGCGGGGTGGAGGACGCGTCTCTGTTCGCCCGCTCTCTTGCCCGTGCGCGAGTGCTCGCGTGGGTCACTTCGACCATTGACCTCCTCAAGTTCAGGACCAAGACTCGAGACCCATGTACGATTACACAACGAACGGTGGAGTTACACGAGTTACAAGTACCGCGACGACCCGGAGGCGGATTCGTCAAGTTCCTCACGATATGTGTACCACTACTTCCACTATTGTCGACCGAACATCTACGAACCGGGTACAACTACCGTCGCCGTGTCGACTACTTCCACTACATCGCGAGAACGACTACTTCCCTACTTCCCTCGACGACCCGTGAACGTCTACTTCCTCTCTGAAACTCGACCCGTCCCGTTTGAACGCTTCAGAGGTATAACCACCGAGATGACCGACCGTGATCGAATCATCCTTGCGATGCCCTCTTTGCCATGCCACCGTTCCATGGGAACCCGTAATCGGGATCACCCACCATCTTGCATGACTCGCTCCGCCCACTTCTTTTGCTCCGGTATCTCCGTGAGCTACGGAACCGATATGTTGCCGTGGCATCATTTTCGGATTCGTTGCCGTGGCACCCTTTCTTCCACCACGGTGACGCAATGCTTCATAATGCTCTTGTCAACATTTTCATAAAATTGCATAAAACTTGCACATGTCATCGTGATCATGATAACAACATTTAAATGTTTAAAATTGTTGGTTGCGTTAATTTGCTTAAATGCCATACTAAAATGATTTATTTCATAACTAAATAACCGTAGCTCGGATTTAAATAAATTATATATGTAAATGGGGTAGAAAAAATGCATAGATTAACATGGTAGCATTACTTTGCATGTTTAACAACATTAAAATTGTGTTTAGGGCAGAACAGTACCAAATTCGAAATATGGACATGAGGATTTTTCCGGAATTGTTGTTGTTGTTTCCGGCCTCATTTAATCTTGCCTAAATAGGTAGTTTCATTTGCTTCACCTCTTGCCATGTTTAATAACATTTAATATTGTTGAGTACCTAATCGGGAGAGAACTAAATAAGTGTTGTGGTGTTTTGTCAATATGCAACCCGTTGCATATTGAGCTCCACTTAATTTGTGGTATTGTTTGTTGCACTTTCGCCATGCCATGCATATTTAAACCGGGCATGCATCATACTTGGTTGTGCATCATGCCTTGTATGTGTTGTTGGTTTACCATGTTGTTTGCTTCTTTCCGGTTTGTTTCTCTCGTTAGCTTCGGTTCCGTTCCGGAGTTGTGAGGATTCGTTCGACTACGTCCGTTTGTCTTCTTCATGGACTCGTTCTTCTTCCTTGCGGGATTTCAGGCAAGATGACCATACCCTCGAAATCACTTCTATCTTTGCTTGCTAGATGCTCGCTCTTTTGCTATGCCTATGCTACGATGCCTACCACTTGCTATATCATGCCACCCACATTGCCATGTCAAACCTCTAACCATCCTTTCCTAGCAAACCGTTGTTTGGGCTATGTTACCGCTTTGCTCAGCCCCTCTTATAGCGTTGTTAGTTGCAGGTGAAGATGAAGTTTGTTCCTTGTTGGAACATGGAGATGTTGTTCCTTGTTGGAACATGTTTACTTGTTGGGATATCACAATATATCTTATTTAATTAATGCATCTATATATTTGGTAAAGGGTGGAAGGCTCGGCCTTATGCCTGGTGTTTTGTTCCACTCTTGCCGCCCTAGTTTCCGTCATACCGGTGTTATGTTCCCGGATTTTGCGTCCCTAACGGTCGGGTGATTTATGGGACCCCTTGACAGTTCGCTTTGAATAAGACTTTTCCAGCAAGGCCCAACATTGGTTTTACCATTTGCCTCACCTATACCCCTTTTCCTTGGGTTTCGGAGCCCGAGGGTCATCTTTATTTTAGCCCCCGGGCGGTGCTTCTCTTAGTGTTGGCCTGAACCGAGCTACATGGGCCACCTTGAGGCAACTCGAGGGTTGGTTTTACTCGTAGCTAGTCTCATCCGATGTTGCCTCGAGAACGAGGTACGTCGACTCTATCGGGATTTGTCGGCACATCGGGCGGCTTTGCTGGTCTTGTTTTATTCTGTGGAATGTCTTGTAGCCGGATTCCGAGACTGATCGGGTCTTCCGGGAGAAGGAATATCCTTCGTTGATCGCGAGAGCTTATCATGGGCTAAGTTGGGACACCCTGCAGGGTTTGAACTTTCAAAGCCGTGCCGCGGTTATGTGGCAGATGGGAATTTGTTAATGTCCGGTTGTAGAAAACCCGAAGTTGATCTTAATTAAAATACATCAACGCGTGTGTAACTGTGATGGTCTCTTCTCGTGAGTCCGGAAGTGAACACGTGTTGGAGTTATGCTTGGCGTAAGTAGTTTCAGGATCACTTCTTGATCATAGTTGTTCGACCGTGCTTTTGCCTTCTCTTCTCGCTCTCATTTGCGTATGTAGCCACCATATATGCTAGTCGCTTGCTGCAGCTCCACCTCACTACCCTGTCCTACCTTTAAGCTTAAATAGTCTTGATCTCGCGGGTGTGAGATTGCTGAGTCCCCGTGACTCACAGATACTTCCAAAACCAGTTTGCAGGTGCCGATAAAACCGTGCAGGTGACGCATCCAAGCTCAAGGAGGAGCTCGATGAAGATCTTGTTCATTGTGTTGTTTCGTTTCAGTTGATCAGTAGTGGAGCCCAGTTGGGACGATCGGGGATCTGTGTAGCATTTGGGGTAGTCTTCTTTTACTTTGGTTCCGTAGTCGGACCTTGATTGTATCTGTATGATGTAATGCGTTACTCATGTATTGTGTGAAGTGGCGATTGTAAGCCGTCTATGTATCTCTTTCCCTTATGTATTACATGGGTTGTGCGAAGATTACCTCACTTGCGACATTGCTTTCAATGCGGTTATGCCTATAAGTCGTGCTTCGACACGTGGGAGATATAGCCGCATCGAGGGCGTTACAAGTTGGTATCGAGCCTTCCCGACTTAGGAGCCCCTACTTGATTGTTTCTTTGGCGTTGTTGAGTCTAGAATGGAAAATGTTTTGAGTCTTAGGATTATATATATCGAGAGTAGGATTCTTTTTACTCCCGGTCCTTCGTCGCTCTGGTGAGGTATCCCGACGAGAGTTTTGACCCTTCTCTCCTCAAATTTCACTAAAACTTTTTTTAGGATCACGTGGGTATCTTGGAATCGTTCGATGGTTTTGTGACGAGAACATTGTTCTTGGTGCCTCGACATTTAGGGGTTGTGGCGGTGTCCCGGGAGTTGAGCTCCGAGGTGTTGTCGTCACAATTTTATCGTTGCGATTCGGAATACCGAGTTTTACCGACATCGAAATCTCTTTTGTGCAGTTGTTGGTGAGATAACCCGATAGCCCAATCTTGTGGCGAAAAGGGAGTATTGCCATGACTTGTATAACGGATGTTTTTGAAGGTCGAGGTACACGATTTCGAGGATTTCTTGGTTATGTGTTGAAGGATGGATACAGCTGGATCTAGGTATTGTTAGTTTGGGTGATATATTTTGTGTCCCCTGTATCCCCAACACCAGATTGCATAACCAGAAAGTTTCGGGAGTTTATAGGTGGGAATTCAAGTAGCTCCTAGGATATCTTTCCGACAGATGCATGATATGGGTTTGGGTAAATCTCTATCATATGTATTTGTTCCGGCTTATTCTGCAAGCCAAATCCTTTGTTTTTTGTTCCGTTTTGTGGTATTCAAGTTGCTTCAATGCCAAGTGTCGATTCCATACCTTATTCTAAACGGTGTTCTCATATTTCTATGTGGATGCTAATCCTTCTTGTTCATCAAGGTCATCTTTTCAATCCTTTCCAACCGTGTGCTTCTCTTCAAGTGAATCCGATCATTGCGACATTCGCAAGATCAATTCTAAGTTTTCTCAACGGTGTTCGTTTCATCCGACCTAAATTGTCTTTGTTTTCCCCGCCCTCCCACCCTTTTTCTTCAAGGACTCAGATTTCTTAACCAAATATCCATTGTATGGATGTGAAGTTTCTTCATTCTTTTCCTTAAATGTTTTATCCTGTGATTTCTCATGAAGACGCTAAGGAAGTTTCAACCTTATCATTGTTCCATTCTAATTTTCTTCTCCGGTGGACTCAAGTCAAGTTTTCGGTGTTGATCTTATCCCTTTTCCTCTTTTCACAATGCTTTCCCATTCCGATGCACCTCATAATCTTTCACTTCTTATTATCCAATTGTTCTGGAGTGTTGAAGTTATCTCAGAAGATTCGCTTTTCCATTCCCAATCCGTACAAGCTATCTGGAGATTGTTATCTCATTCAAGCCATTTAATTCAACCGGTGCAATCCCTCTTTTCAAGCAATTGTTAACGATGGTTCTTTTGAGTGGGCCCTAACCCACAGGTCTTTTCCCAGGATCTTACCTAACTCTTCTAATTTTTCAAGAGCTATTCCCAAATTCATTGCAAAGTTTGATGTAAGGATGAATTATCATCAGTCAAATGTCTTTCTCCAAGATCTTTCAAATTATTTTCATTGTTGGTTCAACCTTTCTAATTTTCATTCCGGAGTGCCTCAACAATTCATGGTGGTGTTTCTCGTCGTCATTCTCGAATTTTGAAGACCGAAGAAGAGTTTCTCTTAAATCTTGCTCCATTCTCTTCAAGATTCATGGTTCTAGCTTCGTGCCATCCTCATATTTGTTTTAGATTGTGAGAATTCTTTTAACCCACCCGGAGCATTTCAGGAGTCTTTTCAGTTTGATTCTCCGGAGCCCATCATCTCAGAATTATCCATTCCAGCGTTCAGCTCTTGTTCTCCAAATCTGACCGGTGCATCGTCGAAATATCCGCTAATCAGTTCATGATCTCTTCGTTCTAATGTATCTAAATTCTGTCAAGCATCTTTATTTGTTTTCTAATTCTTCACGGTGAATTGTGCCTTTGCTACTTTCATTTTCCATTTTTACGGTGGTTTGTTCAAGAGTTCTCTTCCTTCGTTATTATATAGATTCATTCGTTCTTCCCAAATCCTACCGCGGATCGTTGAAGACCTTCCCAAGTTGAGCAATATCTCTCTTCAATACTTTCAATGAGAATAAGTAGTATGCCAAATCCATTGCTTGCCATCAATTTTATTGGTGAAGGATCAGCATAATGTAATTCTTATTCTTGTTTCATCGAGTAAGTTCAATTCCTTATTCCGGAGGTCCATCAAAATTCTTGATTTCATTTGTTCATCTTTCTTTTCCGGAGTTCCAAGTTTTCTCGGTTATATCATTTTCAAAGCTTCATCTTATCACTGCAAGGTTTCACCTTGTGTTGTCAACTTCTCTTTCTTTCTATCATCCTTTTATTACCGGAGTTCTTCATGGAGGCCTTACATGATGGTTCGTCAAGGATTCATTTCTTTCTCGAATTGTCCTTCAAGTTTCTCTCAAAGTTATGATCCGTCAAGCTATACTCTAAAATAAACATGGTGCTCAACACATGTTTTGTTTTGAGGAGCTCAAGTATTCTTCATCTTGCATTCCGAAGTGCAATTCTTTCGATCTTATCTTTTGAGGTGGTGTTATGTCATTCTCGACAATTTGAGTTCATGTTTCATGATTGGTCAAGAATGAGGTATTTTAAATCCATCAATCTCTTCATTGAAGTTATCTTGGCCTATATTTCACCTAAAGCTTTCCCTAAGGATTGTTGCTATTTATGGTGCTTATAAATGACCTAAGTTCTTCATTTGTCCTCCCGGTGAGATAAGTTTCTCGTCTCCTTGTTGATATAAATCCAATCAATTGTTTCCGTTGGTGGCAGAAGCTCACCTCATAATTTTGAGATGTTTTTCATAAGCCCACTACAAGCTTATTCTTACCGTTGTTGTTTTTTTTCAAACAACTCCGTTCTATCCTTCTTTGTAAGGATGCTTCATTCAAATTCATTTGTGGTAGAAGTTGTCATTTTCTTCTCCGTCCCTTTATCCCAACAATCTAGATTCTATTCTTTCGTTTCGAAGGCATTGTGATGTTGCTCTCTTCGACCCATCATCTTGTTTTGTCAAGATCATGTTCTTTTCCTTGCTTATCGATTTAATCGGAGTGTCATGCTTTCATTCGAGCTCTCTCATCTTATCAAGTTTTGCCTGCTTCCTCAACCGGAGAGCTGTCTGAAATCTTTCTTACCCCTTGTGCCATTTTTCAATAGTTCCGGAGGCAGTGTGTTGTTGATTTCATCAAGTATCAACCCATCTTCTAAAGTTCATATTCAATTCCTTCCATTTTCAGCCGGAGTGCTGCCCAAATTATATCATTCTTATTCATTCTTATCTTGTTTCAACCAGAGTGGTTTCAATATCTATTTTATCACTTAACCTCTTGGTTCTCATCGTATCCCATGTTCATCTTTTCTAACAGAGTGTTTTCAACTTTGTTCTTCTTCGTTGTTTTCTTTCTTTCAAGTTTTCAACCTCTCGAGGTTCATTGGTTTCATTCGTTTGTCAAAGAAGCAACTTAGTTTTACCTCTTCCTCTCCGCTTTTCTCGGTGCCATCCTAGATCTCGGGACGAGATCCTCTCGTAGTGGTGGAGTGTTGTGACGCCCCAAGACCGGAGCTTCAGTTGCCTTCCAGGGTTTCCGAGTTTTTGCCATGTGATTTGTTTTGTTTGTGCATTCATCATGTCATCTCTTGCATTGCATCATCTCATCATGCCATTTAATTTTTTAAAACTCTTCTAAATAAATTGTATGGATTTTTCGATCCATTTAAATCGAGGGAAGGTTGACTTCTCTTTATAACGTATCGTCCCAATATTAGGGAGCTATATAAAATATTCCATTAATTTGGAATTCACCATAACACACTTGCAAATTACCATGCCCTTTCCACTTCAAGTTTGGTCCCCAAACTTTGCCAACATTCTTTTCCCATTTATTGTGGCTCCTCTAAAATTCTCAACATTTTGGGCCTTCCAAACTTCCACTTCCTATTCACCCATTTGAATTAAATTCAAATGTTTTTGAATCTAAAACTTGCATCCATGCCCACTCCTATTTTCTTGGATTAAACTCATTTTTCCGAGTCCGAGAAAATTAACTCCATTCCCAAACACTTCCTTTCCTCTTCTTTTCCTCTTTGGTATTTTCTGTTTTGGAAAATATTAAAGAGAGAGGAGAAGAGAGCCCAACCAGTCGGCCGCAGCCCACTACCTAACCAGCTAGACCAGGCCAGCCCATCTAAGCCGGCCCAAGGCCAAGGCCCACCGCCCCCCGCCCTTAACCCTAGCCCGCATCTCTCGCCTCCCATCCTCCCGATCCGCCGCCAGAGAGAGCCTGCTCGATCCCTCGCCTCCCTCCTCTCGACCCGATCCCATCTCCTCGCTCTCTCTCCCTCCGCCGCCTCCCGCCCGATCCCCATCGCTCCCCGAGCGTCTTCTCCCCTCTCCCTTTCCCCTCGCCGCCTCTCTTCTCCTCCCCCGCGTCCCCATCGCCAACCGTCGCCGTCGGCGACCTCCAGGAGGGCCACCCTGCGCCCGATCCCCTCGCCGCGCCCCGCTTCTCCTCCCGAGCCCCGTCGGCCTCCTAGCCGTCGTCCATGGCACCTCCTCGCCGCCCGAGCGCCTTCTCCTCTCGGCCTCCTCCTCGAGCGCCTCCTCCACCCCGCAACCATGCCCCGTCGCCCTCCGGTCGCTCGACCACCGCGTCGCCGTCCTTCAGCTCTTCGTCGCCCTTGCCATCTCCGGCGTCGTGCGGGCGAGTGCCACCGTCGGAGCTCCAACCCGCCGGCCGACGAGGCCACGCCAAGCTGGAGCCTCCTCTCCGCCTTCGCGCCAGCAGGAGCCACCGCCCGTCCTCCTCCAACGCCAGGATCTATCCTGCTGCACCTCTCCATGGGCCACCTGCACCACCTCGGGAAGCCCTGCCCGACGCCATGGCCGCCGCCCCATGGAGTCCCACCGGCCTGGACCCGGCCGGGAACCAGATGAGCCCCCCTGCCCCGCCTCTGCCTCGTTCGAGCGGGGTGGAGGACGCGTCTCTGTTCGCCCGCTCTCTTGCCCGTGCGCGAGTGCTCGCGTGGGTCACTTCGACCATTGACCTCCTCAAGTTCAGGACCAAGACTCGAGACCCATGTACGATTACACAACGAACGGTGGAGTTACACGAGTTACAAGTACCGCGACGACCCGGAGATCGGATTCGTCAAGTTCCTCTACGATATGTGTACCACTACTTCCACTATCGTCGACCGAACATCTACGAACGGGTACAACTACCGTCGCCGTGTACGACTACTTCCACTACATCGCGAGAACGACTACTTCCCCTACTTCCCTCGGCGACCCGTGAACGTCTACTTCCCTCTCTGAAACTCGACCCGTCCCGCTTGAACGCTTCAGAGGTATAACCACCGAGATGACGGACCGTGATCGAATCATCCTTGCGATGCCCCTCTTTTGCCATGCCACCGTTCCGTGGGAACCCGGTAATCGGGATCACCCCACCATCTTGCATGACTCGCTCACGCCCACTTCTTTTGCTCCGGTATCTCCGTGAGCTACCGGAACCGATATGTTGCCGTGGCATCATTTTGGATTCGCTGCCGTGGCACCCTTTCTTCCACCACGGTGATGCAATGCTTCATAATGCTCTTGTCAACATTTTCATAAAATTGCATAAAACTTGCACATGTCATCCGCATCATGATAACAACATTTAAATGTTTAAAATTGTTGGTTGCGTTAATTTGCTTAAATGCCATGCTAAAATGATTTATTTCATAACTAAATAACCGTAGCTCGGATTTAAATAAATTATATATGTAAATGGGGTAGAAAAAATGCATAGATTAACATGGTAGCATTACTTTGCATGTTTAACAACATTAAAATTGTGTTTAGGGCAGAACAGTACCAAATTCGAAATATGGACATGAGGATTTTTCCGGAATTGTTGTTGTTGTTTCCGGCCTCATTTAATCTTGCCTAAATAGGTAGTTTCATTTGCTTCACCTCTTGCCATGTTTAATAACATTTAATATTGTTGAGTACCTAATCGGGAGAGAACTAAATAAGTGTTGTGGTGTTTTGTCAATATGCAACCCGTTGCATATTGAGCTCCACTTAATTTGTGGTATTGTTTGTTGCACTTTGCCATGCCATGCATATTTAAACCGGGCATGCATCATACTTGGTTGTGCATCATGCCTTGTATGTGTTGTTGGTTTACCATGTTGTTTGCTTCTTTCCGGTTTGTTTCTCTCGTTAGCCGGTTCCGTTCGGAGTTGTGAGGATTCGTTCGACTACGTCCGTTTGTCTTCTTCATGGACTCGTTCTTCTTCCTTGCGGGATTTCAGGCAAGATGACCATACCCTCGAAATCACTTCTATCTTTGCTTGCTAGATGCTCGCTCTTTTGCTATGCCTATGCTACGATGCCTACCACTTGCTATATCATGCCACCCACATTGCCATGTCAAACCTCTAACCATCCTTTCCTAGCAAACCGTTGTTTGGGCTATGTTACCGCTTTGCTCAGCCCTCTTATAGCGTTGTTAGTTGCGGTGAAGATGAAGTTTGTTCCTTGTTGGAACATGGAGATGTTGTTCCTTGTTGGAACATGTTTACTTGTTGGGATATCACAATATATCTTATTTAATTAATGCATCTATATATTTGGTAAAGGGTGGAAGGCTCGGCCTTATGCCCGGTGTTTTGTTCCACTCTTGCCGCCCTAGTTTCCGTCATACCGGTGTTATGTTCCGGATTTTGCGTCCCTAACGCGGTCGGGTGATTTATGGGACCCCTTGACAGTTCGCTTTGAATAAGACTTTTCAAAGAAGGCCCAACATTGGTTTTACCATTTGCCTCACCTATACCCCTTTTCCCTTGGGTTTCCGGAGCCCGAGGGTCATCTTTATTTTAGCCCCCCCCCGGGCCAGTGCTTCTCTTAGTGCTGGCCTGAACCGAGCTGCCTGCGGGGCCACCTTGAGGCAACTCGAGGGTTGGTTTTACTCGTAGCTAGTCTCATCCGATGTTGCCCTGAGAACGAGGTACGTGCGACTCCTATCGGGATTTGTCGGCACATCGGGCGGCTTTGCTGGTCTTGTTTTATTGCTGTGGAATGTCTTGTAGCCGGATTCGAGACTGATCGGGTCTTCCGGGAGAAGGAATATCCTTCGTTGATCGCGAGAGCTTATCATGGGCTTGTTGGGACACCCCGCAGGGTTTGAACTTTCAAAGCCGTGCCCGCGGTTATGTGGCAGATGGGAATTTGTTAATGTCGGTTGTAGAAAACCGAAGTTGATCTTAATTAAAATACATCAACGCGTGTGTAACGTGATGGTCTCTTCTCGCGGAGTCCGGAAGTGAACACGGTGTTGGAGTTATGCTTGACGTAAGTAGTTTCGGGATCACTTCTTGATCATAGTTGTTCGACCGTGCTTTTGCCTTCTCTTCTCGCTCTCATTTGCGTATGTAGCCACCATATATGCTAGTCGCTTGCTGCAGCTCCACCTCACTACCCTGTCCTACCTTTAAGCTTAAATAGTCTTGATCTCATGGTGTGAGATTGCTGAGTCCCGTGACTCACGGATACTTCAAAACCAGTTTGCGGTGCCGATAAAACCGTGCGGTGGACGCATCCAAGCTCAAGGAGGAGCTCGATGAAGATCTTGTTCATTGTGTTGTTTCGTTTGATTGATCGAGAGTGGAGCCAGTTGGGACGATCGGGGATCTGTGTAGCATTTGGGGTAGTCTTCTTTTACTTTGGTTCCGTAGTCGGACCTTGATTGTATCTGTATGATGTAATGCGTTACTCATGTATTGTGTGAAGTGGCGATTGTAAGCCGTCTATGTATCTCTTTCCCTTATGTATTACATGGGTTGTGCGAAGATTACCTCACTTGCGACATTGCTTTCAATGCGGTTATGCCTCTAAGTCGTGCTTCGACACGTGGGAGATATAGCCGCATCGAGGGCGTTACAGTCACCGTGTCAGTGAGGAGTGTTGGGGAACGTAGTAATTTCAAAAAAATTCCTACGCACACGCAAGATCATGGTGATGGCATAGCAACGAGAGGGGAGAGTATTGTCCACGTACCCTCGTGAGACCGAAGCGAAGCGTTATGACAACGCGGTTGATGTAGTCGACGTCTTCACGATCCGACCGATCCAAGTACCGAACGCACGACACCTCCGAGTTCAGACACGTTCAGCTCGATGACGATCCCCGGCTCCGATCCAGAAGCGTCGGGGATGAGTTCCACAAGACGACAGCGTGGCAGGACGATGATGATGCTCCACCGCGCAGGGCTTCGCCTAAGCTCATGACGATATGACCGAAGTGGAATATGGTGGAGGAGGGCACCGCCTGACACGCTAAGGAACGATCCGTAGATCAACTTGTGTGTCATGGGGTGCCCCCGCCCCGTATATAAAGGAGGGAGGGGAGGTGCGGCCGCCCTCATAGGGTGCGCTGGAGGAGTCCTACTCCCACCGGGAGTAGGACTCCCCTCTGCCTTGTTGGAGAAGGAAGGGGGAGGGAAAGAGGAAGGGGGGCGCCGCCCCCCCTCTCCTTGTCCTATTCGGACTAGGGGGGGAGGGGGCGCGCGGCCTGCCCTGGTCGGCCCTCCTCTTCTCCCTCATGGCCCACTAAGGCCCAACATCCCCCGGGAGGGTTCCGGTAACCCCCCGGTGTTCCGGTAAAATCCCGATTTCACCCGGAACCATTCCAATATCCAAATATAGGCTTCCAATATATCAATCTTTATGTCTCGACCATTTCGAGACTCCTCGTCATGTCCGTGATCACATCTGGGACTCCGAACAAACTTCGGTACATCAAAACTTGTAAACTCATAATAAAACTGTCATCGTAACGTTAAGCGTGCGGACCCTACGGGTTCGAGAACTATGCAGACATGACCTAGAACCATTCTCGGTCAATAACCAATAGCGGAACCTGGATGCCCATATTGGTTCCTACATATTCTACGAAGATCTTTATCGGTCAAACCGCATAACGACATACGTTGTTCCCTTTGTCATCGGCATGTTACTTGCCCGAGATTCGATCGTCGGTATCCAATACCTAGTTCAATCTCGTTATCGCAAGTCTCTTTACTCGTTCCGTAATACACCATCTCGTAACTAACTTATTAGTTGCAATGCTTGCAAGGCTTATGTGATGTGTATTACCGAGAAGGCCTAGAGATACCTCTCCGACAATCAAGTGACAAAACCTAATCTCAAATCGCCAACCCAAGATGTACCTTTGGAGACACCTGTAGTACTCCTTTATAATCACCCGATTACGTTGTAGACGTTTGGTAGCACCAAAGTGTTCCTCCGATAAACGGAGTTGCATAATCTCATAGTTACAGGAACATGTATAAGTCATGAAGAAAGCAATAGCAATATACTAAGCGATCAAGTGCTAGGCTAACGGAATGGGTCATGTCAATCACATCATTCTCCTAATGATGTGATCCCATTAATCAAATAACAACACATGTCTATGGTTAGGAAACATAACCATCTTTGATTAATGAGCTAGTCAAGTAGAGGCATACTAGTGACTATATGTTTGTCTATGTATTCACACATGTATTATGTTTCCGGTTAATACAATTCTAGCATGAATAATAAACATTTATCATGATATGAGGAAACAAATAATAACTTTATTATTGCCTCTAGGGCATATTTCCTTCAAGGAGGACGCGCAAGTCCGTCGCTACTTGTTTGCGTTGGAGCACAGGTCGTTCTCCAATACCTGGCAGGTTCTCCAGGGATCTCACTGGAGCTATGATCCCGTGATGGTTCCTTCTCAGTGGGTGTCCACCGCCCGCGCCGATACCCGTCGTGTGCTAGGGTCTTAGTTGTATTAGTGATGTTATATGTATGACACTATTCGTGATGTATTAGTGATAATATTCGACGATGTAGGGACGCATGAGATGATTCACTTTTGCTTATTGAATGCATGCTAATTTGAGTCCTATAAGATATTTTGAAATGTATATCTTGTGTTGCTCAATATCCAAGTGGCCGGTCATGTTTGCATGTTACACCTCCGAGTGGCCTATGTTTTGCCGGAGTGTTGATTCATTTCCGTTCCGGCAAATTTCAGGCACTCGATATGTCCTATTTTAGCAAAGGTCATGCCGGATTTTTCCGTGAATTTTGGCCTGACTTGTGCCAGAATATGTAGGAAATATCGAGTGCCCCGGATTTGTGTGTTGAGTATCCTGGTAGTTGTCTTTGATCGATTTTCAATTAATGTTTTAACTATGAACATAGGAAATGTCGACGACGAAAAGGATTTCGGTATTTGCAAATCTGCGAAGCAACGGCTGACTGTGCGACGGAATCTTCCTAGATGATGATAGGCGCTTGACATCAAGCTGGACGAGAACTTCAAAGTGGATCTGATGAAGTCATAACGACAAGTCTTTTTTCGTAGCTAAGCATGACATCGCTTCATTTGCTTGAACTTATTTTTTTTACTATTCTACTAGCGTATCCCCGCCATGCAAGAGTTTTTGTATTGGATAAGATAGGTTTCATCAGCTGGAGGTAAAGAAAGTTTATATGAAGACCGAGCATGGTTATATTTTCCATGCAAAATTATACAATTCAGACGACTACACCTATTTTGGATGCAAAACATGGCGAGTACTATGCAAGACTTATGCATTTGAGCCTGATATGGTTATCACCTTTGATATTCGTCCAGGAAGATGATATTGAAGGTAATACCGACATCTGGTTCGATGTGCGACGCCTCGATTATATCATTATGTAAGTTTCTCAACCATATTTATGTCTTTGATATTGTTTATTCAAAATAGTTGACAACTAATTTGTATTGTCGACTTATTTGGTGCAAGCAAACATGTCCGGCGCTTGGTAGACAGGACCTACTACCGTCCCGAGGCTGAACTAAATCATGAGGAGCTAAGTCATTATGTTTCATGGCTTGAGGATCATGATCTGTCAAGACAAATTTTCTTTTCGGATTTAGAAATGTTAGTACTGAAACGTCGACCAATAGTGTTCGTAATGAACTACGGTCACATCCATTTAGGAAGGATGGTAAGATTTTTACTATTTGTCCTCATTGCATCTTTTCCATACATTATTTTTGAAGCTAAACTTCATTGCTAAGTATGTTACCATACAATGTTCTTCAACAGGGACTCCCGATGAATGTTGTGCCTTATGGGATCGAGACTAAAGATACCATGAGTATTATCACTTCTGCCATGATATCCTCTGATTACTTTAGTGCATTCAAGATTAGCGACGGATGCTTAATAGTGCAAGACTGGACCAAATATGTGTTGGGGGAGCGCAGAGAAGTACTAGGGGGCAGCAAACAGAGTCGCTTTCCACGATTAGGAGACAGGTTCAACTGCATGCTCTAACTTGATCAAGGAGGAGAGCTACACATGTTTTATGTTGTTTTACCTAAGAGAGAGCAGCAGGAGTGATTAGCTAGCTAGAAATGAGTTTCAGGATGATGATGTGCTACACTATTACTATGATGATAAAATAGCTAGTGTTGGTGGTAATGACTATGATGATTATTATTAGCTAGTGTTAGTGGTGATTAAATAAATACTGTTGGTGGTATGACCATGATGATGATTAAATAGCTTGTGCTGGCGGATTAGATTCAAGTGGAGGCAACATGTGATGCACAACGAAAGTACTACTAGTTCAAACTAGATCAAGTTTGGATTAATAGTATACTTTTGACATGCACCACATATTGCCTCCACTTGAACCTAATCCACCTTTATTTGACACACTGTTATGGACATACTGATGTAAATCTCATAACTAGTATTATACCAATATTTGTATGATGGCGCATAAATACACTAAAAATAAAAAAATAAAAAAAGTACTAGTAGCGATGGACAGAAAACACGCTGCAAGTAGTTACCTTAGCAGCAGCGTGGTAACGAACAAACGCTGCAGCTATTTGTCCTAGCAGATAGCGCTGGCACGCAGCGCTGCTGCTAAGCAATAGCTGTAGCGCCTTATTAGTAGCGCCTATACCCGCGCTACTGATACATCTAAAACCCGCGCTGCTGCTAGCCTTTTTCCCTAGTAGTGTATGACAGAGTTGGTGAAGTCAGTGGCAGACTAATGGATTCAGTGTGGCGCTCTTCATTGATGGCTTGTCCTGGCTAGATCACCGGAGAAGAGGCTGTCAATGCATGGCTATGGATGACAGCGAGCTCGACACTAGACCCGGATTTGTCGTACAACGACATGGGTGTTATTTTTTAGGTTTTCTTTAGAAATTCGCCGTGTTTGGTCTGGGTTGCCGAGGTGGCGGCCTTGCCTGAGGGTAGGAATAATGTTCTTCTCACTGTACCCCTAATCCATTAGTGTGCATTGCACTAGCGAAGGGCACGTGGAGGTGGAGCCATGTCTCCGACGGGTCTTCCAGGATCCATTCAGTTTAGGTTTTCGGTGGATCCATCAAATTTGATTGGCTTTCATTGTTTTCAGAGTTTCTACAAGCCTTTGTTGGTATTTTTCTTTTTATTCGGGCGGTGATTTGCTTCACAAGTTGTGGCTGTTGGCGTCTCCTGGACTGCATTGACGACTTCCATGCCGCTGCTTCTATAAGCTCCTGGGTTTTAAAAAGTTTACTCCACTGAGGTGGAGTTCCAGAGGCGACATCGCGCTATGACCACAGTGCGCCGCCAGTGGTTGCAGGAGGAACAAGACTTTGGCACCTTCAAACTTTAGAATGCAATTTTCTTATTCTGTAAGGATGTGTTTGTAAGAACATGTGATACTTAATATATGACCTTGGACCTTTTTACAAAAAAGTGCCTAGAGCATGGTTCTCTTTATAGAATATTGTGCCATATACCGAAAACAATTTTTTCCCCAATGATAAAAACATGTCGTCGAAATTTGGTAGGATGGCACAATTTTAAATTCTACTCACTCCATCCCATATTAAATGTTGTTGCTCAAACTGATGTTGATCAACACTTATGGGACGGAGGGAGGACAAAACACGCGTGCACACAAATACACACACACAGAGTAAACTAAAATCTTCCCCATGAACAAACACCCCCCAATTGATCCTTCTTAAGGTTTGTTAATCGATAGGTTGTGCCTTCAAGGCTATATGAGAGGGAAAAGGTTTCTACTCTTCATATCTGTCCAGGGCTGGAGAGAGTCTGGTGCCTTGACAAAGTCCAAACATTTTGTGTGGCGTTGTTTATTTTTGATGTGTTTGTTTGGATCGTAATCCTCTCCTGCAGTTTGTGTCTTTTATTTGGCCATGACGTAGGCGTTGGTGGGTCTCGTGTGAAGCTCCCAATCTAATTTTAGGGAGGGTTATGTTTTGCCAAATATTTTAATAAATGACTAATTCATCTTTATTTTAAAATTGACTCCACATCATAATGGAAACACTTGTATGATTAGAATCAATCCAGTCCATTAAAATCTTGGCATTTGGGCCTATAAGTCCTTCATGGAAGAGGCACACAACCTGATGAAAAGATGTCTCTTAAAGAAAATACGTCTCTCTATGAAAATACTTTTTTTATGAAAAGCCGTTGTAAAAGAATTAAAAGTAACAGTAATTATTATATTGATGCATTAAAGTTAAATATATAAATTTTCAAAAAACCCTACCATCGAGATTACATTAATTGTGCTAGGAAACAACATACTGATAATCTATAGAGCCTCTTTCTAGCCGCCGCCTCCTCCTTCAAGAAAAGATAGGGTTCGTGCCTCTCGCCGGCTCCGCCGTAGGTCCGCCTCGTCCCCGGTGGCCCTAGGGCCATGGGGGCGTGGTGGATCCTGGCAAGGGCCGGCGGGAGGGCTCCATTGTTAGTCGTTCCTTCAAAATTTGTTAGGGTTTGTGTCCTATTAGGGAAGGCGAGGCGGTGGCGGCTCCGAAGATGGAATAAAGGTCTCCCGTCTAGTCCCGTTCCGGTGGTGCGTCTAGCATCGTTGGTGGGCGTGTGGAGGTGTGTCTCCGTGGATCTATCCTCGGTGGATTTGCTCGAGATCTGGTTGTGGTTTTGTCTATGTTCGTGTGTCTTGAGTTGGATCCTTTCGATCACGTTATTCTTCATCGTGGCGGCGGTTGCTGTTCAGTGCGCTGGTCTCTGGGGCCTTAGCACGACGACTTCCATCGTCTACTACAACAAGTTACGCCCGACTCCGTGAGGAGGGGTGATGATGCGGCGCCTTGGCTCGTTCGATGATTGTAGTCGTCGCTAGGTGGTCTACGGATCTGGATGTAATTTTTATTATTTCTAGTGTTCGTTGTACTGCCATGATGGAAGATGAATAGATTGAAAGTTTTCTCGCAAAAAAAACATACTGAGATTTAATATTTAAATTTGTTTGTGTGCTTCAATGATATTTAAACTTTGTAACTCTATCCTTTAAAAACTATACAAATTTTATGGCATGTAAAATTTAAAATAAACTAATTAATACGGGCAGCAAAGTGCGGCTTTATACTAGTTTGATTTTATTATGAAAAATCACTCCCTCGCCACTCCCAAAGACGAACTAGCAGTTGTTCAGAAAAAAGGGGGACGAAGTTGTTCGCTCCGCGATTCCCCACCGCCCCTTACGCGCCGGTGAAGGATGCCCAACGGTGCGTCGCCCCCTTCGGCATCGGCGGAGACGCGGGATCGGTAACCGTACCTCGATAGTTGCCATCAGCTCATCACTCTACTCATTAATAATCTGCTGCCATGACGACGCTGCCGCCGCAAACCACCCGGGCCTCCCGGTCTCCGGTGAGCTCGCAGACACTCGCCTCCGCCGCGCGCCAGGAGGCATGCTTCCTCGCCACGGTCCGTACCCCGGCCCCCGCCCTTTCCTTTAATAAAGACTCCAAAGTCGCTGCTTCCATCTGTCATCAGCTGCGGGTGCCAGGCTGCCAGTTTAGGGCTTGCGATGGATGCAGTGGTATATACTCCCTCCGTTCGGAATTACTTGTCTCAGAAATGAATGTATCTAGAACTAAAATACGTCTAGATACATCCATTTTTACGACAAGTAATTCCGGATAGTATGCGTCTTTTCGTTTGATTGCTACAGATTAGCGATCTGGCACTCGCATTTGAGGAACGTATCATCGAATGATTTCTCGTATAAAGAAAATGTGACACTCATTGAGCAGACTGCATATGGAGTCAATTTCAGGCGTATACAAAATTGCAAATACAGCCTTTACAAACAAATTGGGCTTTTGCTAATGGCAATTTTATGGGAGCAGTGTGTTCTCTTGGTTTGTTCCAAGCCTTTGTCTCCAACCCTGTTGCTGCTCTTCAGTTCGAGTAGCAGGGGTGTTTATCGAAATACTATAAGTTATGCTACTACATTTGTCACTGATTTGATTTCTTCATCTCCGAGAAGACAAACAAGTCCATTGAAATAGTTATAAAAGAAAAGATCAAAACTATGTTTTCCATATAAAAAACCATGTTAAATCACTGTTTCAGGTATGTCTGGTCTAAGGATATGCAGCACAGCTGCATTCAGATCTTTTCATTTTCATATTTTGTTCTTGTCCATTTGGCAGGTTTCATAAGCATCGACTGTGGATATACTGCAAACCGGACCTACACAGATAGCAGGACAGGCATATCATATGCAAGCGATGAGGGTTACACTGATGCAGGACTGATCCACCCTGTTGATAAAGGTAATCTGCAGACTGACCTTGCAGACCGATACCTTAACCTTCGCTTCTTTCCCAGTGGAGAGCGTAACTGCTACACGCTGCGGTCCCTAACACCGGGTGGCAAGTACCTTGTCAGGGCTGCATTTAGCTATGGTGACATGATAAACTAAACAAAAATCCTACCTTTGATCTCTATTTTGGGGTCAATTACTGGACAACAGTGACCATTGTCAGTTCCAGTACAGCATATGTGTTTGAGATAATTGCCGTGTGCCCTGCCGACTTCCTACAAATTTGCTTGGTGAATAAAGGATCGGGAACTCCTTTCATCTCAGGGCTTGACTTGAGGTCACTGACATCAGATCTTTATCTGGAGGCCAATGTGACACAGTCTCTGGTTTTGCTCAGCTTTTTCCGTGATACAGTTGGTTTTGGGCCCAACCGCTATCACTTTGGGCAAACTATCAGCACATTAGGTAAGCTGACCAAGCATTATTTAATGTTTCCTTCGTTATTGCATTATCTAGAGGTAATCCTGCTCAATGTTCTATTCAATTCAAGGTTCCCAGATGACCCCTATGACCGTATGTGGCAGAGGTATGAAAACGTAGACGGCTGGATAGACGTACCCAACAAATCCAACGGGGAAATAAAAAACTCCACAAACGACAACTATGATGCACCATCTGCAGTGATGCGTAGTGCATCCACTCCAGTGAATGACTCAAGGATGGACTTATCGTGGAGTTCAGATTCTTCCATGAATGTTGGTGCTGACCCCAAGTTCTTTCTTGTACTCTACTTTGCCGAGTTGGAAGCAGTCCAAGAGTTAAGGCAATTTGATGTCTCTGTGGATAACAACCCATTAGCTTCTGCATTCAGCCCAAAATTCTTGCTGCCTACTGTTCTCTCAGGGATTGTGCAAGGCTCAAACGAGCATAGCATCTCCCTTGTGGCAACATCAAACTCGGCGCTTCAGCCTTTGATCAGCACGATGGAGATATACATGCTGCGGCCAGTGAATGAATCTACCACTGACTCTTTAGATGGTATATGCTATAGCTCTGGTTATTCTTAACACACCATTCATTTATGCTACCAAGTCTAACTTGGTCAGATGGGCAAAAAGTTAACGTGGTACTTAATTTTAGTGCATGCTATTCTAGTGTAATTTACTAATGTTTGAATTTGATCTTTTGATTTATACTTCTAGTATGAGCTTTTGGAATTCCCCAATTTTCATTCTTTCTTCAGTTTGTCTCGTGCAAATCCATGCCTGTGTACTTTTTATAGCATTAATGTTTCCAGGATTTGTCAATGCCATTAATGGCCATGTGTCTGTGACAAATAGGTTATTTGGGCAGGGTTAGTTTTGATGATAATGCTTACAAGATTCGTAGAAAAATGCAAATTAACTTTCTTATATTTGTTCTTTTGAGACCGTGCAAAAATAAATTGCACATCTTTGCATTAAGTGGCATAAAGCATGGGGTTGGTTGGCCGCGACCTTGTGATAGGAGTTGCACAATTAAGCTCCTTTTGTTCTTGCTACTAGGATTCAAATCAAGTGATGCTTAAAAAAATTCAGGTGATTGTCGGGGAAACTGATCCACGAACACCTATGGGACCGGCGGACCGAGCCCCTTTCGGTTCGGCGGGGGGCGGAGATCGCACGAAGAGCGGATCGAGGCGGCACACGAGCAGTTTACCCAGCTTCGAGCTCTCCGAGAGATAACACTCCTCTGCTGCATGTCCGAGTGTATTGAGTTCTTGCTCGGGAGCGCTGAGTGCTACAGTACACACTAGCTGCTAACGAGACCGGCGTGGCGTTTTTCTGCCGAACCCCCCTACGTTGCGCATGGGCCTCCTTTTATATGCTCAAGGGTCTCCGGCAGGTGGCAACGTAGACAAGGGTAAAATGGAAAAAGAATTGCGGTTGGTACAACTACGCATGCGATGTATCATACCTAACCCCGACGGCAGGGGACAAAGGCATTAAATGCCCGTCACGTCGCCCAAATAGTGCAAAAGGACCGTCGGGGCGCCACCACTTGCCACGATGGCAATCTTGTCGCGTCGCTTGCCCATCACAAGATCGCTGGCGCCTGACCTCTTGCCACGCGCTACCGAAAGGTCGAGGCGACACGTGGGTGGATGTCTGCCGGAGCGCTGGTACAGAATGGTAGTTTGTCGCGGCAAGCGCCTTGCCATGATCGTTGTCTTGTCGCGTCCGGAAGCTTGTCGCTCACCGGGCCTCGCCGGGACGCGTGGCGCGTCGCGGCAAGTTCCCTGAGATGCCTTGGTTGGCCTTCCCGGCAAGCTCCTCTTGCCGGGGCCTTGTCTCCTTGGCTTGAATACTTTGCTCTTGAATGGCTTCAAAGGAACCACGGAGGACCTTGGCGGTCACCCGACAAGCCTTGCCGCGGGGTGCTGCAACTGCCCGTGCACAAGTTCGGGATACTAGGGGTACCCCTACTCTAGTACACCGACAGGCAAGCTCCTCTTGCCGGGGCCTTGTCTCCTTGGCTTGAATACTTTGTTCTTGAATGGCTCCAAAGGAACCACGGAGGACCTTGGCGGTCACCCGGCAAGCCTTGCCGCGGGGTGCTGCAACTGCCCGTGCACAAGTTCGGGATACTAGGGTACCCCTACTCTAGTACACCGACAGTGATGTTAAATTCACAAAAGTGAGATCTTATAATTATGTACCTTAATGATAACTGATCATGTTTAACACATCACACGACCACTGTTCTGCTGAATTTGGTTTCAGAATGCATGACTGTTTGTTTATCTTGTTAAGTCTGACTAAATTGTGCATTGCCTCTTATATTTGGCATCTTCAGCCAACGCTATGATGACCATCCAGGAGAAGTTCTCTTGAAAAAAAATTGGGTGGGTGATCCATGTGCCCCTATATCTTTTGCATGGAATGGCTTGAACTGTAGTTATACTCCCAACAGTCCTCCAAGAATAACAGCCTTGTGAGTTCTGATTTCTGAATCAACATAATCGTTCTATATTTGTCTGTCATTTTCTTCCTTTCTTGTACACCAGAAACTGCAGATGAGAAGTTACACTTCTATGGAAGATGATTGTTTCCTTTCCCTTGCAGAAACATGTCATCCAGTGGATTGGTTGGTGAAATTGATGCTTCTTTTGGTCAGCTAACACTGCTCCAACACTTGTATGTTCAAAAAAATTGCCATATCAGACTTCCCCAGATAAGAAAGAGCGCATGTGTTTGTAGCTAGTCCGTGAATTATGAGTGCTTGCAGAGTAGAACATGTATGACCATTGATCACTCAATGCTCTGTGCCTTCCAGTAAATTTCGCTAAATAAAATCACCTTACCGTCCCTAGAAGCTACAGACTTGTAAAAGTATCGCTTTCCGTCTGAATTTCTAATCAAACTTGTCAGTCTGGCCATTTTAAACATAGTATAAAACATAAAACATGGTAAATCTCTAGTTCAGTCATTTTTGTTCTTGAGTTTCAAGTATCATCCGAAAGTTTTACTGCTAAAACGTGGGCTGCCATACTTCACTTTTATATAAGTATATAATATTGATCTGCATTCCCAGGGATCTAGCAGTCTGTCTGGATCAATACCTGATTTTCTTGGTCAAGTGCCAGCACTTAAATCTCTGTATGTGTTCCTGTATTCCTGCTGCCAATCCAACATCTTTTTTGCAAACTTTATAGCACAGAACCGTTTCAATCTTTAGTCTTCGCCTCTCACAGGGACTTGTCGAGCAACAACCTCAGTGGATCAATTCCTTGGAGTCTGCTAGAAAAAACTCAGCGTGGGCTTTTGACATTAAGGTTTGCACATGTTTCGAGTATATTTTTGTACATCATCTCTTTGAATTACTGAATTGGAACATTCTTTGTTCATCAAATTATTTGAATGATACTTACAATAAGTTCAATATGCCATGTTTTGCTGCTGTTGTCAAATAAAAGTGGAAGGACTATTTTGACGAAAGAGGCAATTTAGTTGTTTAGCTGCCAACAGTATTCAAGACAGTATTTGTGTTTCAGCCCCCCAAACAAATTACAGTGATTGTGTTTCTAATTAAATTCACTTCCAGTTATGCTACTATCTTTCACCTATCGGTATTCTGTTTTGTAGGGTCGACGATAACCCAGGTCTTTGTGGAAATAATACATGCAATCCGATTCAGAAAAAGAGGAGGAACAAGACAAAACTACTTCAGATTGTTATTTCAGTAGTTGTTTCAGTATCACTACTAGTTCTGGCTGTATTTTTGCTTGTCATTTGGGACAGAAAGAAGAAGAGGCCAGGTAATGCAGTTGACAGTACTTCATAAACAGTAGCATCGTTAAGGAAATTCAGTTGCTTGATTGTCCTTCATCCTGGATCCATGCTATAATACGATTCATGTTTATGCTGCCCCAGATCTGGCTCATTCAACTAATACATTCGAGAACCGGAGATTCACTTACAAGGAACTTAAGCGCATCACAAATAACTTCAATAGTGTAATTGGAAGGGGCGGAAACTCCCTCCCTCCTCCTCCCTCCTCCTCCCGCGTCGTCCCCGCGGGCGACCGGGGGGAAACCCTAGGGCGTCGGCGGCCGGTTCCCCTCCCCTCGTCTTCCTCCCTCGCCGCCGCCCGTGCGCTCGTGGGCAGGCCGTTGGTCTTTGGCGGCGGCGGGCTCTCTCTTTCCTCGCTCGGGCGGCAGCGGCGCTGGGCGCCTTTCGGACAGCGGCGCTGCGCTTCGAAGCGGCGGCGTGGCTGCTTGGCCCGGCGGGGGGCTGCTGGTCCGGGTGGCGGCGTGAAGGGCCTCGCGGTGGTGGGCGCTCCTGTGGCGGCGGCGGTGCTGGTGGTTGCGGACGAGCCGGTTTCCGGCCAGATCCGGCTGGATTTGTTGCCGGGGACCCGGCTGGTGGCGCAGGGCGGAGGCCGGGGATTGCCCTGGGCGCGGATTCGGGAGGGGACGGCGGCGGTTGCCGGCCTGCTCCTTGGATCTGGCGCTGGGCCGTCGGCGGGCGGCTCGGAGCAGTCCCTCGGGGTCCCGGCGTGGATGTGGGGTTCCACGGCGTGGTGGTGGCCCATGGCGGTGGTCTGGGTCGTTTCAAGGCGGCGGCTGGACTTCTTCGGCGTCTGCCTGTCGGGGAGCGCCCTTGACGACCTTCGATTCCTCTCCCCGTCGTTCAGGCGCTACCTTCATCGGAGGGTTGGCCCTCTTCAGTAGCGCCCATCGCCCGTCTCGCGCCCGGCGACAGACCGAGCTCGTCTCGCGCCCGCAGCAGACGGACTCGTCTCGCGCCGGCAGCAGGATCGACTTCGTCTCGCGCCGGTTGCGAGACCGAGCTCGTCTCGCGCCCGCAGCAGGGGCGGGTCGATGGTGGCCAGGTTTGGCCGGACTTCGGGTCTCGACGCTGGGGATTGCTCAGGAGTGCGAAAGGCGGTTCCTTTCCATTCGTCTCGCGCCCGGCAGCAGGACGGGTCGATGGTGGCCAGGTTTGGCCGGACTTCGGGTCTCGACGCTGGGGATTGCTCAGGAGTGCGAAAGGCGGTTCCTTTCCATTCGTCTCTTTGGTTGGGGTAGCGGTGGGTGACGGGTGAGGTGGCGTCAAGGTCATGGATGCTGGGGCGGCGGCCCTGGTGGTGGTGTCGCGGTGCTCCTGGGCAAAGCCCGTGACATGGTGCTGCCTGGTGGCCATGGCCGTGTGGGCGGCGTGGTAGCCAGGGTGCGGCGTTCGATGGCGGTGAATATTGGTCGGGGTGAAAACCTGTTCTATCTTCGGACTGACCGGCGACGGCGAAGCTCGTTCCCTTCTTGAAGGCGTCGCCGCGACTCTCGCTGCCCGTCGTGTTGCTCCGGGGGAAACCCTGATCCTTGGGTCGGGCGGTGGCGGCACTTCGGTGTCGTAACCCTCCTGTTGGCACCGCTTTGGAGCCCACGGAGCGTCGTATGTAGCTTCTTCTCTTCGCGGTGGCGTGTTCACGGTTGAGGCCCCTGGTGGCTCTTGTAGTGCTAGGGGTGGTGTTGCTGTGCTCAGCGCCTTTGTATCCTGCCTTGGGTGTGTGCGTGTGTGTTGGTGGCGTGTGCTGTACTGGGTTGTTGGTGATTTGTGCTTTATATATAAAGCGGGGCGAAAGCCTTTTTCGGTAATTGGAAGGGGCGGGTTTGGCCTTGTCTATCTTGGTTGTTTGGAGAATGGTGCTTTGGTTGCTGTGAAGATGCGGTCAGAAACATCTTCACAAGGGAATACAGAGTTTTTGGCTGAGGTTTATCTACATTATTTGCTCAGCTCAACAAATTAGTAGCTATGTTGTACATATCGTATACATATTGCAGGCTCATGAATTATCATATCCATATTGCAGGCTCAGCACCTGGCAAGGGTTCATCACAAGAACTTGGTCTCCTTGATTGGATATTGCAAGGACAAGAAACATTTAAGCCTTGTCTACGAGTACATGGATGAAGGAAACCTAGAGGACCATCTCAGAGGTTTGTAAATTTGCCCACGTACATCGTGTTGCGTAGTGTAAAATTAAGTTTGACGTAATTGTTAAGCATGTTCTACTCGAGTAAATTTCAGCTAATAGGCATACCTTGTAGTTTTCTGTCGGAAAAAAGAACCCTGGTATGCATTGCTTAAGCTTAGCACGCAGCTGACGCTCGAGCTCCGAGAGCTGCCTCGACTCCATAGACACATCGAACCGGAAGATGAGCTCGCGAGCCAGCTTGGGATGGAGCTTGACACGTCCCATCTGTCTGTTGCTCGAACTCGTCAAGAGATGAGTTGTGCTCTTGAGCCGAGCGACGAGCCTCTGGATGGGTCGGCCTCATCGGCCGCGAGCGCCCAACCTTCCATGACCTTCTCCCCAAAGCCGCCTTGCTTGACTGAGACCTCTCGAACTAGAATAGCCGACGACACGGGGTGTGTGGCGTGCAATCTAGGAGGAGGGGGTAGTGGTCGGAGATGATTGTGGAGAGGCAGAGGAGTGAACAACTGTGGTGCAACTCCTCCCGGTCGACGGTGCAAAACAAGATTGACCAAAGTGGGAGCACCATGCTTGTTAGACCACGTGTAACACCGACCGTGGAGGTACATCTCCTTAAGCACACCATCGTTGAGGAATGAACAGAATCGCCTTATTGAAATCACCGCAAACCACCCAAGGGCCGAGTCGTGCCACTCGCACATCTCGCATCTCGTCGAGGAAAGCGATCTTGGGGGCGTCCTCCTGCGTCTAGTAGACGCAGGTCAACCACCAATGGTCCCCCGTGAGGGGGAAGACCAGAGCCATGGCACAGTTGTCGAACAAGTGAACATTGTTGTGTGACTCGATCAAGCAACCAAGATCACTGGCGGAGCTTCATTACGGCCAGCAGCCCCCACAAGCCAAAACCTAAAAAAGAAATTAATAAATAGCAGTTGCTCAAGTTGGGACTAGAATGGAAATTTTTTGCTGCATTTTTCAGGCCTTAGGTTAGGCCCATGTGCGCACACCCATTACCAGCGTCAGAGCAACTAGGTCTCCTGGCCTCCCATTTCGGCAAATTCTGGTCTAGCACACCGCGCAGCAGCAACCCCATGTGCCGGCGAGGCGAGCGGCGACGATAGTGAAGGTCAAATCGGTCACCAGAGCAGCTTAGATCTTTTCCCCTCACTCATTGATTCTTGGTAAGTGGTAATTTAATAATCCTGTCTACATCATTAATTTGTTCTAGACCGTACACTACTCTCTAGGTTTGAGAACCACACATAAGCTCAATCTAAAATTTTCTTTTGAGGATTTTCTTCTGCACTACAGATTTGTTCTGTTCAGTATGTACTGTATACGTTATTTTGCAACTAAGATGGGCAAAATCAACATAAATTTGTTTGAAAGCTATAAATTCCAGCTTGTTGTGGTGGTATATAATTTCTTGTCTTTCACCCCCCCTCCCCTCCCCGCGCGAAATTCCTACTTAGCTCCGCCACTGACCAATACCCCTGTCTTGAGAGCCGGCAAGCAGAAATAATCATCAAAATCCATGCCTAAGGCTTCCATAACCAATACAGAGGACACATCCGACAACTTAGTCTCCTTGAGATACACAATAGACGTGCCAGTCGTAGCGACAAGGCACCCATGCGACAGGCCCGATCCTTTGGCCCCGGCACGTTCCACACCAACTTCTTAAGGTCGTTCGGCATGAAAAACAACGGAATACCTGAACGGACCGTGGAGGTCAGACTGCAATGGGACCACCTCCAACCTGCCCGACATCCGCTGAGCCACCACAAAGTGATCCTAAGGACCAACCGTACAGCTCTGCCATAGCCTCGATCCTGTTGTCACTTGACAGGAGCTCAAACATCCGGCAGTAACTTAGTTCGCTGAAAAGCTCAGACTGAGCGGAAGCGTTACATACTTACATGTGATATAATACTTCATCAGGTTACCAGGTCTACTAATTTCCCTTATTTATTTATTAATGTATGTATTTTCTATGTATCCTGTCCACAGGTCAAGAACCCCTTAATTGGCTGCAGCGCCTTAAAATTGCATTGGACTCTGCTCACGGTACGCAGCAAGTATAAATAAATTTTGCAAATGTTGGATGTTGTCCATATGTGTATCCAAACGTTTCTCTTTGATTTTGAGTTGTGATAGATCATCTATGCACTCCAACTTAAATTATCCATGCAATTCTTATAGGACTGGAGTACCTGCACAAATCTTGCAGCCCGCCATTGATCCACAGAGATGTTAAGACCGGGAACATCCTTCTTACCACAAATCTCCAGGCCAAGTTATCAGATTTTGGGCTGACAAGGGCTTTCAGCAATGAAATGGTAACACACATGACCACCCGACCTGCTGGTACCCTCGGATACCTGGACCCGGAGTATGCATGTTTTGACCCTAGTTTTTCACATTTCTTGTAGAATAAACTGAGTTCTGAGAAGTCTGATGTGAGTTGACCCTGAACAGGTACTACGCCACCTCTCATCTCAGCGAGAAGAGTGATGTGTACAGCTTCGGCGTGGTCCTCCTGGTGCTCTGCCCAGGCCAGCGAGCGATCATCACCATCAGTGACACAGAGAGGAATAATATCACTATTTGGGCACGCCACGGGCTGTCTGAAGGTGACATTGACAGCGTGATCGACCCAAGGATAAGAGGAGACTGCGACATCAACTCCGTGTGGAAGGTAGCGGATCTGGCACTCCAATGCACTCAGCACACGGGGCGGGACCGGCCAACGATGACGGAGGTCGCGGAGTGGATCAGCGAGAGCTTGCAGCTAGAGACCTCGTCGCGATCCATGAGGTGCAGCTCTAGTGGGACAGGCGGTTCAGCACTCGCTTACGGCGAGCCTGTTGGTGCGCTTGAGACGGAACTGATTGGAGAAACATCAGCGCGTTGACATTCCTGGATTAGATCCACTTTGGATCACTAGTTGAGTTGCGATTTGCACTATATGGCTTTGGAGGTTTAAGCCAATATTGCTCATATAGGAAAACACTAGCACATATGTCCGTGCGTTGCAATAGGGAGGTAATTTTTTTGTAACAAACAACGAGAGAGATAATTGATGTGTTCTCAAAAACAGTCTCCATAGTGGTCGGCGACAAAACGAGGAGCTGCAGTCTTCTCACGGGTCATGTTTGGCCCGCGAGATCTTGAAAGTGATGGGGTTGGTCGGCGTGGTGGTGACCATCCAACTGGTACATTTTTTCCTTCGGGTCCACCTCCGTCTCGGAGTAGTGGTTGCGTCCTCATTTGGTTGCTTTGACCACTTTCTCCTACGACGACGTAACCGGATGGATTACTAATTGCAGCGCATAAATTATGTTTCATTAGCATAATCAGCGCATAACCAAGCATGAATGCCCCTTCATTATCAAGGTTTATTCTCTTGAACTATTATTGTACTCACGTGCCCATTAATTTTATTAATTAGAGCAAAACCAACATATTCTCTTTTATTAACAGTGTTCGTAAATTTTTTTCCATTATAACGAACCAGCATATTATCTTGTATTGGCACATGCAAATTACCTCCGGCAATAATTTGAAGAGTCCCTCGTTCTGCTCATAATTCTCGAGACAACTTCTCTATCCTCTCACAACCTTCTATTTCCAGACAACTTACGGACATATAAAAACTGGTGTGATTTACTATAAAATTCTAAGATGGGACTGTTCCTATCATAATTGCAAGCTAGCTGACTTGATTTTATCCGTCGGCACAATAGGGAAGATCCATAGTTTAATCCCCTTGCGCCCTTTCTTTTTTGCTGCTCGTCAGTCCAATAGAAAAAGAACTATGTGGTAGGTCCAATTTGGCCCAGTCGAGGGATAACCGAAAAAATTGGGGAGCTACGTGTGGAATGGGCGGAACAAAATCTATACGTACATCTTTTATTTTCTTAGAGAAGCTGCGTGTGAGCTACTATATGATACTAGTTGCGTCAAATAGTGCGTGGGACGCACAACGGTTCGCATCTAGGCCAGCCCACTGGCAGGCATCAAAATAACCTGTGTTTGCAAGGCACGAGTAATAATCTAAAAAAATGACATGTTGAAAGATGGAACACATGACCTTAAAGACCCGACCACGTGCCGGTAGCCACGGTAGCAAAGGCCTACTGCTAACCAATGGCCACTGCAAATATTTAAGAACACACTGCAACGTTGAATTAAAAAAAATTGAACTTTCTTAAAAATAAGAATTGCCAATATTCTTGGAAACATGAACATTTTCTGAAATTACGAACAATGTTTTTAAAACTCCGTCCATTTTGGAAAAACATGGGAAAACTTTGAAACAACATCATTTTTTCAAGATATGAACCTTTTACCAATACCCGAACATTTTTTTTAACTTGTGACCAACTTTTGAAAAAGGAACATGTTTTTAATATTCAGAACAATTTTATAAAATGTGTTTTTAAATGCGGACATTATTTTAAATCTGAGAACATTTTACTAAAACAAGAATATATTTCAAATTTCTAATAATTTTAAAATACATTTTTTAAATCACAAACAATTTTAGAATATTTCTGAATTTGAAAAAAAAAGGAACGAGAAAATAAATTAATGTTCCAAACATTTTTTGAAAGGGGGAGACAATAATGTAATTCGAACATTTTTCAAAAATTGGACAAAATTTAAAATTCTGAACTTGTTTGAAATTTCGAATTATGAAATAAGGTTAAAAATTTATATTTGGACGGAAAAATAAAACGGGCCGGCCAAGTCTTGGGTGCCCTGTGCGAACTCCAAGTATCTAACGCACAGCCTTTTTGCTTTATACGCGGACATTATTTTGAATATGTGAAAATTTTACTAACACAAGAATATATTTGAAATTTCTAATATTTTATAAAATACATGTTTTTTAAATCACAAACAATTTTGGAATATTTCTGAATTTGAAAAAAAAGGAACAAGAAATAAATTAATGTTCCAAATATTTTTGAAAAGGAGAAGACAATATTGTAATTCGAACATTTTTTGAAAATATTAAATTATGAAATAAGGTAAATTTTAAAATAAATTGGACATAAAAACAAAACAGGCCGGCCCAGTCTTGGGCGCCATCGTTAGGTGAGGGGCGAGAAATATGATTTTTGCAGCTAGAGACCTCGCTGGGCCACAGTGTGTGCGGACCAAGTACGAAATTTTGGATTGCTAAAAAACAAATGAACTGACAAAAATTTAGTACCACCTCAAATAGAAAATAAATTTTGAGGGTGAACGGATGAAAAAATCGGAGAAACGGACCTTGCTTTATTAGTAGGGGTATAAATATAGATATAGATATAGATGTAGGCTTGAGAAATAACTGATTTGTGAGCTTGAATAAAATAGGTGCTACGAAGGTTTAGCAACCAATGGAAAGTGGCAAGAAGACTTAACAAATAATCTCCCTGGGCTAAGTGCAAGTGCATTATTAGGCTTAGCAGCTAATCTTCCTCATGGGTAGATGGTTAGGGTTCTCCCAATGTAGGTTTCTTAGCATTGGTTTCGTAGGTATTTTACTGAAGTGGCATGGTAGTCGACGAAGAGGGAGAAACAGGTTCCTCCCGTTTTCTTTCGTAACCCTAGGCAGCTAGGCCAGACTCTCCCCTCCAGGCTTCGTCGGCGAGCCTGTGGATTCGTCCCTCTCTGCTTGCCTCTTCGGCGATGGTCATGGGGAAGAGAATTCTGGTGCCTCCGCTCCGGTTATTAGTTTAGGTTAGGGTTTTCTAGTCCTCGCGGGGTGCGGTGCTGGGGCGGATGGCGGTGCTTTTTCTTTGAGTTAGTTTTTCAGGCTTCGATCCTCCCTGAGTTTGTCAGTCTGGACGTAGTCGACGGAGCTCTGACATAGATTCCTTCCGTCTTCTTGGGGTGATGGGATTAGGGTTTCTCATCATGCGATGAGAGTTGGTGTCAGCTGTTTCAGATCTATGCAAGGTTTTGATGTCGTTTGAACTATGTCGGTATTTCCCCAAAGAGGAAGGGATGATGCAGCACAACTACGGTAGGTATTTCCCTCAGTTATGAAACCAAGGTATCAATCCAGTAGGAGAACCAAGCAACACTATATAAACAGTACCTGCACACAAAGAACAAATACCTACAACCCGACGCTTATGAGGGGTTGTCAATCCCTCTTACTGGAAACGGCGTAGGAAATTGTCAAGTTGACGGGATAAAATTGTGATAGATTGGATAAATAGATCTCGAATAAACGTGAAATAAAATATGCAAATAAAAAGTACAGCAAAGTATTTTTTGGGTTTTTGGAATAATAGATCTGAAAATAAAAACAAATAAAAATAGATCTCAAAGGCAAATATGATAAAGAAGAAACCCGGGGGCCGTAGGTTTCACTAGTGGTTTCTCTCAAGAAATAGCACACCGTGGGTAAACAAATTACTGTTGGGCAACTGATAAAACCTCAAATAATTATGACGATATGCATGCAATGATCAATATATATGCATCACGCCCAAGATTAGTAGACCGACTCATGCCTGCATGTCACACCCTGATTTTCATGCCACTACACTTAAGCTAACAATCATGATAAAATGTGGTTTGACAAAAACTTTTGAGTGTTTTGGACCTTGCCTTGATTGGTTTTTGTCTGTTGTTTGCAAGTGCTCTAAAAATAAAATAAATCCTCCAACTCTTATACTCCTTCTCCTTGATCCAAAACTTCTGCCCTATGATCATGGCATGTGTGTAGGACATAAAAATAATTTCTTGCAAAAATAATTTGGCCAAAAAGTATTTTTAAAAATTAGTTTTCCAAAAACCCTTGAATTGAGATTTGCACTACAAGTACTTATTTAAGGGCAGTAAAAATCTTTCCAAAAATATATTTGACTCCTATTAGATATAGGACACCCATAAACCCCAAAAATATAATTTTAAAACTTATTTTTTATTTTATTTAAAGGCCTTTTCTCAAGGCCAGACATGGTCTTTAATAGGTTAAAATTATTTTAATGCTTTAAAAATATTTTACAAAAATCAGGGAAACTCAGTGGGCATATATTTCCCATATATAAGAGTTTCAACACATGGTCATGTTCAAAACATTGGTCAAATCCCTCAAAAACCCTTTCTGGATATTTCAAGCTTTTGAAATATTTACAAAGGAAATATTCTCCAGAAATGCCAAGAAAATTCTAGCATGTCACATATGACATGTTTGATGATCTTGACAAGTATCATGTCATGGAGAATAGTATAACCCCATGAAACCCTCTCAAAAGCATTTCTGCCCTTTTTCAAGTTTGAACAACTTTACATTATCAAACTTGTCCAAATGCTCTCAAACTTGGTACACATGCTAAAATGGTCTAATAAATAATATAGACTATGTGGGACAAGTTGGAGAGCAAGTTAACTTGATCAAAGAGCCCCAAAACCCTTCCTGTCCAGAACCAAATTTGAACAACTCTACATTGGAAACTTTCTCATTTTGACCCCAACTTTTGTGGACATGTTCAGAACCTTGAATTATGACACTACACCAAGTGGTGCATCAAGGAGAATAGCTTTGCATGACTAAATCTTGGAAAGTCCATTTCTGTTGATTTCTAGGGTTTACAAAAGTTGCATTGGCAACTTTGCCCAAATGAACTCAATCTTGGTGGAACCTCTTATTTTCTCATGCCATTTGACCCTGTCAAGCCTCATGACAAGGGAAGTCCATTTTCTTGCCCAAACCTACATCAAACACCTTCTGGCAAAAACTTAAACTGCATGTTTTGGCCATTTCCACTAATCTCCTTGAGTCCAAATTTGTACTACAGCCTCATGTGATACTCCTCTAACCCCCTGCATCTTTCCCTGCCCGAGGAGACATGATTAAGGGGGGTAGGACCCCATTTGTCCTCTCTGGACAGCCCAATTCTCACTCTCTCTCGACCCCACCTCTCTCCCATTGAGTCACCAGAGCATCCAAGGCCAAGATCCCTTCCTTAGCACCCCCCAAATGCTACTGGACATGCAAGGGCGCGCCCACAAGCATAGAAAATGGCTGGACAGCCATATGGGCGCTCTGGAGGCCTTCTGATCTTGCTCCCTTGCTGTAGCCGCCAACCGCCTCCGGCCACCTCGGGCCTCCCCAGCGTGTCTCACGAGGCCGCCTCGGCGTCTGGGACACGACAAGTGTTGGGGAACATAGTAATTGACTTCACGTGTGAGGCTTCGCCTAAGCTCATGACGATATGACCGAAGTGGAATATGGTGGAGGGGCACCGCACTGCAGCTAAGGGCGATCCGTAGATCAACTTGTGTGTTATGGGGTGCCCCCGCCTTTGTATATAAAGGAGCAAGGGAGGGCCGGCCAAGGAGGAGGAGGCGCCAAGGGGAGTCCTACTCCCAGGGAGTAGGACTCCTCCTTTCCTAGTAGGAGTAGGAGAGAAGGAAGGGAAGGGAGGAAGGGTGCGGCCCCTCCCTAGTCCAATTCGGACTAGGCCTTGAGGCGCGCGGCCTGCCCTAGGCAGCCCTCTCTCTTTCCCGAGGCCCAATAAGGCCCAATACTTCTCCCGGCGAATTCCCGTAACTCTTGGTACTCGAAAAATACCGAATCATTCGAACCTTTCCGAACTCGAATATAGTCATCCAATATATCGATCTTTACGTCTCGACCATTTCGAGACTCCTCGTCATGTCCCCGATCTCATCCGGGACTCGAACTCCTTCGGTACATCAAAACTCATAAACTCATAATAAAACTGTCATCGCAACCTTAAGCGTGCGGACCCTACGGGTTCGAGAACTATGTAGACATGACCTAGAACTATTCTTGGTCAATAACCAATAGCGGAACCTGGATGCCCATATTGGCTCCTACATATTCTCGAAGATCTTTATCGGTCAAACCGCATAACAACATCGTTGTTCCCTTTGTCATCGGTATGTTACTTGCCCGAGATTTGATCGTCGGTATCAATACCTAGTTCAATCTAGTTCTTGGCAAGTCTCTTTACTCGTTCGTAATGCATCATTCCGTAACTAACTCATTAGCTACATTGCTTGCAAGGCTTATAGTGATGTGCATTACCGAGAGGGCCAGAGATACCTCTCCGACAATCGGAGTGACAAAACCTAATCTCGAAATCGCCAACCCAACATGTACCTTTGGAGACACCTGTAGTACTCCTTTATAATCACCCGATTACGTTGTGACGTTTGGTAGCACCAAAGTGTTCCTCCGGTGGCAGGAGTTGCATAATCTCATAGTTACGAGGAACATGTATAAGTCATGAAGAAAGCAATAGCAACATACTAAGCGATCAAGTGCTAGGCTAACGGAATGGGTCAAGTCAATCACATCATTCTCCTAATGATGTGATCCGTTAATCAAATGACAACTCATGTCTATGGCTAGGAAACTTAACCATCTTTGATTCAACGAGCTAGTCAAGTAGAGGCATACTAGTGACACTATGTTTGTCTATGTATTCACACATGTATTATGTTTCCGGTTAATACAATTCTAGCATGAATAATAAACATTTATCATGAAATAAGGAAATAAATAATAACTTTATTATTGCCTCTAGGGCATATTTCCTTCAGTCTCCCACTTGCACTAGAGTCAATAATCTAGTTCACATCATCATGTGATTCAACACTAATATTCACATCTGTATGTGATTAACACCCATAGTTCACATCGTCATGTGACCAACACCCAAAGGGTTTACTAGAGTCAATAATCTAGTTCACATCGCTATGTGATTAACACCCAAAGAGTACTAAGGTATGATCATGTATTAGGTCGGCTCGTTATATATATAATGTTATGTTAGAAGGAGCAATTAATATCAAAGAATAAACCGGAGAGGCACAATATAATTAAGAAATTAGCGAGTTATTGCTCAAAATAAAAATGAGCGCGTTATTATTAAATTGGTCCTTAAAATCTTCGCAAGCTTTTGTACGCAATCACCAGGATTTTCCTTGCCTATGAGTCAAAAACAACCAGGATTTTCCTTGCCAACTTCCGTTAAACATTTACTTTTATAAGTTAATAACACGTGGGATGTTTTTATAATGTATATATAAGTCTCTATAAAATATACGATAATAGTAATAATATAAATATATATAATGTGGTTAGAAGGGAAAACATAAATTGGACACAACATTACTTTTATAAGAGACCTGCGTTTTATACCCCACAGTAGGCATACTAACAAGTTCACACACAAATACAACAGAAAAGGTAAACATTCATATCAAACTTAGGTTCACAGGACACGTTCATATTCATAGCCAACATTCACTATCAACAACTCAAAAGATTCATATATACACAAGCTCAGCATATCTATGCATCCAAATGATTGATAGATCACACGACAATATTCATACATAATTCACAAAAAGATTCAAATATACACATGTTCAGTATGTTTATGCATCCAAATGATTGAGATCACAGCCAATATGATCCATGGACGAACTTTAATTACCCAGGGTATAGACTGGTAAATGGTGTTCAATCGGAGGTACTTCTTGCTAAAATTAGTTCTTGTACGAGTAAACTTTCGAGTAGATAAGAGGCAGCATAGACAATCTGAACTTTGCTTGTAGGTTTATCCTCAAATAGTGGCCTCGTGCCGAGGGAGGTTTGAGCAACTTGGCCACTACTTTCATCCAACTAGTTTACTGGCTCATCTTGGTCCTGTATCTTGCCAAAATTCTACATTGCAGACGAGAAAGGAGGCGGTTGAGAAAACGAACCACCCAAAAATTTTGTGCCGTTCAACTGAAATGGAGCATCCTTGGCGTGCAGACTGATTAAGTGCCATATGAATATACGCGTCAACCAACTTGTCTGGAATCTTTAGACTCCATGCCATATAGTTCGCTACCATATGTGCCGATAACCAAAAGGCACAAGTTGGGACCAAAGAGTGGACTGCGTTTTTCTGGGCTATGCACCAAGCAATATTTTTGGCGTTCACTCTCCTAATACTTGGAGTTTGACAATTGGTTGACGCCTGTTGATACTCGAATGAATATAGGCACTTCTTATCAACATCGATGCTTGTCTGAGTGAACTTTGGAGTACATAGCAGCAGCATAAGTACCTGTCCATCTGATCATTTTGTGCAGTTCTACTGAAATCACTCCTTTATGAAATCGGCAAACAATAGCACAATACCAAATTACCAATACATATGACATGCACAATAATCTGGATAAATACTAGTACCAACCTGTGTGAGGTAGCATATCAATTACTATTTCCTTTGATTGGAAGCCGAGATAAGCCAAGCGACTGGCAGCAAAGGAAGAAAGCAAGCGGAGATTAGCGACTGACAGGAAAGGACGGAAGCTGTCGAGGCAATGAAGCACCCAAAGTTTTTGTGCAGTTCCACCAAAATCAAGCATCCCTGTTGGCACATATATTGAGAGAGTGAGATTACTGTAATAGTGCGACTAGTTGATCAAACATACACTAACAAATAGAAGCACCCTCATTACCTTAATGGGTAAAGTTAGCAACATAGTAGTCTTGCTTAAAGAGAGGTATTAGTTTATTTAATCAGTGCCAATTAGCTCAACTCAACACTCAAAGCATTGCCATTTATCATAGGTTGCAAAACTTTAACGTGCAAAGATAAAGGAGTTTCTCATGACAAGAGTACGATACAAATAGAGATGATGACAAACTAATATGGATGAAGGCCTTAGACCCGTACCAACCTTGAGAAAAAAGCTTATTCATGTAGTCCCATAAGAGATGATAAAGCACTCTTTGGAATCACACAATAGTATATATTTTGTGCACTTCAAATGTATGGTTGAAATCACTCTTGTTTACTAGTGCTGAGATTATATCGAAGATTATCAAGAACTTCCAACAGAGTTAAAGCCTTGGCTGGGATACAGAGTTCATTGTATTGTCTTGTGTAGTTCCACTAAAATGTATGATTGGCACAACATGATCCCTGTTTGCACAAGTAGGAACAAGGTGAAACCTTCATTAGCTTAGTGAGAAAGGATAGGAAGACATTAGCATATTACTCAAACAGTAGCATCAAATTCATGATGGACAATACGCAAGACATTGCCTTATTGAACCAATGGCAATAAATTGACATGCAAAACAATAGCACTATTATGTCATGACACTAATAATATTCCGTCCCTGCTCCACCACATGATTCACCTCCATAGACAAACATACACGCGTACATGATTCAGCATAGGGTCCTACTAAAGATTTGTTTAACTCCAACAGGAAAATTAGGCAGTAATAAATTAGTGGTACTTAAGTACTCCTAATTAATTAAGTGAGATAGCAGAAGTGGAAGGGCTCCCTGGAGGATCGTCTCACATGTAAGGTAGTCGTTGCCGGAGCCCTTGGATGGCCTCGACTGAGGCCTCTGGCTTCAGCAAGATCGCCTTGGCACTGTTTATTCTTCTTCTTCTTCCTCTTCATGCTTTGTTTCTCTTTCTCCTCACTAGTTGGTGAAAACAAGTACATGATTGGCCTTCTAATTCAGAATTGGTTTTGTCAGTGAGGGAGTACAAGTGTACTAGTAAAAAACAACATTATTTTCTCATGGCAGTCGGAAAATAGAGATGAACACATGCATTAAATGCCATTCTTACCTAAAGGAAGGTTATGGCGCCAATATGGATGATGAGGATTGGAACACAGATCTCCCTTTGTGCAGTTCCACCAAAATGAATCAACTGTTCCATTCTGACATTCCAGTTAAATAGCACAAAAGTCACTTCTTTTAAGAAGAGTTTTGTGCGATCTGACAAAAGGTCACAACAACAACTGGTGAATTGGATATCCTGTTTGCACAAAAAGGCCTGAGAGGAAACAATGAGTCTCAAACAATCACATGCAAAAACATTTGGCTAAACTTGTCATGGCTTATAACGGTGGCATGGCTTCATTTTTACCGAGGACATTAGATTAAGAACAGCTAAGGCTGCGTTAGGTTCCTGAGGTTTGGTGCAGGATTTTCGTAGGAACACAATTCCTACGGTATTCTTTCCTTCAACCGTTCGAACATGGGAAAGGTGAATAGTGTTTCAATAGGAAAGCTGGTGCAGTAGTACTTGATTCCATAGGATTAGAAACATCCACGCGCTGCTCATTTTTTGGGCGGAAGCCGAGGCAGGCGCTTCGCTGCCATGCATTAGACAGGTTCTTTGTCTTTGTGTTGCCGAATAAAAAATCAACCTATGTGTGGTGCGTGAGGTGAGGACAAGAGTAGTCACTTTGCAGCTGAATAAACAAATAGCATCTCATACTGCCAAGCATGCTACTCTAAAAAAACAAATCAGTACATTTCGTAGTCCATCCAAACACATTCTCTTGAGAGTTTCCTCCGGTTCGCTGTTCCATAGTTCTATACCTACATTCCTTTCCTATTCCTCTATTTTCATCAAGACCTATGTTTTCTGCCCCTTTATTCCAAATGGAGCCTAAATATTTGGTATAAGGGAATGGGACAGTGGGTGCACCAGCAGTCCAACACCATGTACGTAAACAGGGGCATAAAGTGGTGATTCATAGTTTGTTGCCCCGAGAAACAAACATCCAAGAAACATATCTGGGTTGGTCCCATTTTTGTTCACTCTAGCCTTCTACACCTATGTGTGGATAGCAAATCTAGTCCTGGTCATACCACTGTGTACAGCGTTGCCCCTATATTTCCCTTTTCGACCAAGAGACCGGTTGGATGACCAGTCTGTACTACTTTCACCCCCTTTCCTTCCTGTTTGTACCAAGTCCGATGTACATACTAAATTCCCCCACCCCCACTTTATTTCTTGTTTGAACCAAGTACTCCCTTCGTGCGGAATTACTTGTCATCAAAATGGATGTGACTAGAAGTAAAATACATCTAGATACATCCATTTCAATGACAAGTATTTTCGGATGGAGGGAGTACAAGATTCGACTCCATGAAGTAGCTTTACCTCCAACAATAGAAGAAAAAATATGTGACGTTGGACCATCCGATCGAGAGGGGCTGAGAGGTAGAAAATGATGCACATGCAGTGACGTAGCGAGTTGGGAAAGTAGAGCTAAGGCGGTTTCGAACGAAGATATACCTGAAGGTCATCGGGATGTGGATAGGTGGGCGGCGGGAGGCCGGATCTGCCCACAAGCAACGACGAACGGATCGGAGGACCTCCCGCGCCGGCGCTCGGCCAGAGATAACGGTGCGGCCGGCAGTGGGTCTCCTCCCTCGCTATCGACGACGGCCTAAATGCTGCCCCTCCTCCCCTTCACCAGCGGTGGGGGATACGTCCGGATCTGTAACCAGCGGTGAGGATAGAAAGCTAGTATTTTTTGAAGGGAGAAAGACAGTGTTACTACCCCTATCTTGTTTAGATCTGGAGAGGATGAGAGTGTGTGAATAGAGCAACCCTGGCAAGCAAGCGCGGAGGCTCCGGCCTATATATACGTAGTGGGGTAGTTTTCCTTTTTCACTCCATCAAAACAATCGTTTAAAATTGTGTACTACTACATGCCAGGTCACGGTTTTTAGTTGTTGATTGTTTTTTGAGATAGCTACCCTTTTGTTCCAAGTGGTGTTACGGTGTGCCAGGCCACACTTTGTATCGTTCAAGTCTGGTACTACAAGTCCCTCCATTAAATGAACAACCGCCCCCTCGTAAAAATTGTGAACAAGCCCACGGCTAAAATTAGCGGAAACGTGGTTTGCCCCAACATGCATTATTATTTATATTTTCTACTCCATCCGTTCCTAAATATAAGTCTTTTTTATTAGCCACACCTAAGACAAGAATGTTTTTATTAGCAGTGAACCCCACATGTCATAGACACAAAAATTGTGGCAAGATTCCCTTAGGCAAGCCAAAGTGTGTCTAACAATTTGAGCAACTCAGGTTAGGCAAGTGTGGCAAGTGTGGGAAAAATAATGTGGCAACATAAGACAAACATAGTCACAATCCAAACAGCCCCGTAATTTTTTGTGACATGCATGAAAATTTGGTTAGTTAAATTTATAGTCAAAATTTGGCAAGGTGCATCAAATCAACACATGCAAGTATCAAAAGGAAAGTCACGGCATGCATGCATGCGTTGTACTCCCTCCGTTTCCAAATATAAGTCTTTTTAGAGATTGCAACAAGTGACTACATATGAAGCAAAATATGTCTACTCCTACATACGAAGTAGCCCATTTGAAATGTGTAAAAAGACTTATATCGAGTGCAGTGCTTTGATGTGTCGCGTCAACTCGTACAAGACCGAGAAATTTGATTACTACAATTCCCTCTCCCTCGCGGACTGAGCTCCGGTGCCTTAACTGCACCTGCCTTTGGCTGCATGACAGGAGGGCCAACCACCTGTTGGGCCCACCTGTCATAGACGCAAAAGCGAGGAGCGATAAAGTAAAAGCTTCGCTACGCTATCCCTCCCGCACGAGGTGGAAGGACATGCAGCAGTGGATTCGATACTGTAGAAGTAGGAGTAACATCATTGTTCGTCTTCTCGAAGAGGCGAAGAGCCAAGCGCAACCCAAGCGTGGCGATTCTTGAGCGCTCGCGTGGTGCGGTTCCTTGAGTACTATCCGGGCTCTTGCGAGACAAAATTGCTATTGTTTAACAATTAAACTCCATTATCCATTGGTTGATACTCATTCTGCATAGGTCCACGCGCTTAGCACCGTTTCCTCCTGGGGTCACAAATGTTTATTTGCAAATTAATAGCATTGCATGCAATGAACTAGCCATTGCAAGTCATTAAAAGCATGCACACCTCTCATCTCTTATTGGTTGATATGTCAAGAAATAAGAAACAAGGTAGAAGTTAACGCACCGCGCCTAAGTGTTTTGGGACTATTTGGTTTTTGTAAGATGACTTACACACCTAGACGGAGGGAGTAGTATAGCCCTGTAAACCGGAAAGGAGTATTTGCCTTTCTAGATATTTCAACAAGTGACTAGACTACACCGTGTGCAGTACTCCCTCCCTTCCGGTTTAGAGGGCTCAAATCTCAAATCTCATGAACCAAGGCATTTTGCAGTTGGAGGAATGTATCTCGTACTTTACAAAACTACCCTAATTAAACTCATGCATTAATTACGTAGTTCTCTCGTTTTCCTCTCCGCCTTGGTCGCGGTGCACAATATTGAGCACTCCTATATGACTAGCCGCTCTATCTACATGCGGGACATTTCAAAGCATCCGGGCCCGCGTGCCATCCACCAAATCACAGCGAGGTGCTACAGTCGAGACTCACCTGTCACCCCAGTGTGGCCGTCATGACCCGTCATATCACAAAACCCACACCTTTACCAGCAGTGGTAAGGTGGCCTACAAGTTGGACTGGACGAAGCAACCATCATTTCACTGGAACGCTCATTCAAGCCCTTTCTTCCCTTTCTCGAAGAAAACCTCACTCCAGGCTACTCACTTCGCCATTTTTCTTACTGCACCGATGAAGGAAAGGTGGGCGAATCAGTTATGCTGCTATATTTTCATTCCAAGAATCTTCTTTTTGCGAAGCACCGACCGATCCTCACATCCTATTCTTTTCCCATTTTCATTGAGATTGTGGTTTCCTTCCGATTGCTTTTTGTTTGTCAGTTCATTGATGGATCCTGGAGCACTAGGAAAGGAGTTGCCGGCGGACAACCCACTGGAGACAACGATCTCCAGGAAGCGAGCACCGACCAACGAGTTGACCATGTTGGCGGGCAAACCCATGGAGACGAAGAACTCCAAGAAACAAGCACTGGCCAAAGAGTTGAGGACGTTGGCGGACGAACTCCTCAAAGAAAGTTGGAAGAACAGCAAGGGCCCCACCATGCCTACCCCAGGAACTCTGATTGCCACCTATGTGAGGCTCAAGACCGAGTTTGCGGAGATAGTCGCCGTTGAGAAGCAGTATTCCCCTGGCAAGGTGATGGCCCCCATCGAGGACGAGGAGATGGCCCCCGGAGGGATGAGATCCCCCGGTGAGCTGCACAAGGTAAACAATAATGGCTTATTACCATAGCTGTGGTTTTTGATTATTTGCAATGTGCTTGCTAATATGTTAGGGTTGTGCGGTGCGGTGGGCGTCCTTGATGATTCGATGTCGTGGCCCATACCGTTGGCATCGCCCGGAGATCGATTCGATGCCGCTGTCCATCCTGTGGACATCGCCCGAAGATCGATTCGATGTCATGATCGATCCTGTGGACATCGCCCGAAATTGATTCCCATGCCGCTGTCCGTCTTTGTGGTCATTGCGAGAGATCGATGACAAGAAATAGTTGGTCGCGCTAATCTTTCAGGGTAGTTTGCATTGCCCTGTGTTTAATCACCAGAATGATGCGTGTTATCAAACCATCTTAGGGCTAGTGCACTGTCTTGTGTGGGTGGATCTTGCTACTTTTGTTTGATAGTGAATCATGCGATGAATCATGTGAACCCTCTTCGAGTTATGGAAACAGATGTATCTTCACCAGCTTTTGATGTAATATATGGCATGCTTAGATGTAAGTTTGAACTGTTTATCATATCAGCAGGGCTTGTTTGATGATTCTTTGTGTCAGTAGGCTAGCTACTGTGCTAGCTATAGTACTTGCAAAACACTCACCGAAGTTAAACGTTGGGGCTGACGAGCTCGTGGTACGCTTATACTTATCCCTCGTCGATCGACCAATAGCCCTAGCTCCTAAAATTGTAGGCTTAGCGATCGATCAGACAATAGTTGACATACATTCATGCCTCATTTGGTTCATAGGGTAGGAAAATCGTAGCAAAAGTACAGAGAACGTGCAACACAAAATCATAGCAGTGCAGAGACGTACTCCCTCTGTTCCAAAATAGATGGCCTAGGTGGGCTAGTTTGGCCTAGTGGGTTTTAGTGATATGACGTGGTACAGTGCCGTACAGTCTTCGCGTGTGGTAGCAGTATTGCGGGTATGGTAAGTTTTCTTGAAGAAGCAGAATTCAACGAAGTCATGATGGTTCCTTCGTCCGAACAACTTATAGTGGGAAAGGTTGGGCCTGCGATACGACCGGGATAGACCAGGATAATTTTGTGCATGGCAGGTGGACCAGGATGGTCGACGTCCCACTTGTCGGCGAATGAAAGTATTCTTTCCAATATAGAGGACGAGCAACGAGTATTCATTGTTTATTTTTTATGAAAGCTATAGTCTCCTTTATTCTGACGGTGGAGTGTGGCTCTGACAGCCAGTGAACTTGGCATGTGCACCACTCCCTCCTTCCTCATGTAATGCCCATGTTACAACTTTTCTCACTTTCTCTCTATCTATTTCCTCTCAAATGTTTTTACCTTTCTTTTTAAGACACAATTGTTTTATGCCTTTTTAGAATTATTTTTTATATCTAGGAGCACGTGTAGAGATGGGCTCTTGCAGAGCCTACTCCTTGACTTTGTCAATGCCCCTCTCTCTCCTCCACATAAGGAGTACTACTTGCTATGCATGCATGCGGCAGGCAGCTGGCGTCTTGAGGGCAGGCGGTGAGGCGGGCTCGAGGCGGTCCGGACTCCAGCATGGCCCACCTCACATTATCACCATATATTTCTTGGAGTCCGTGCGCGGCGGGCGGGCGATCTCTTCTCCCTCCCCCATTTCTCTCTTCTCAGCCGACGTCCACCGAGCAATTAGATTTTGTCTGTCGACGGTTTATTCAATTACGGTCCCACATGTCAGTGAAATTGCAAGACAACGTGTGTCCCCTCTGGTGAGCGGCGTGCGAGCCAGACTGTCGGGGTTGCGACGCGTACGAGTCGTAATTGTATGGAGGGTGCATGAGTCCACACTAGTTTAGCACAAATACACTAGAAGCATGCATGAAGAGAGCATGCATGAAGAGGGGTGTTGAGTTGAGCATGCATGAAGAGGGAACAACTATGCTGAGACGAGAACGCAACCAAACACACCCTATATCCCACGCATGTCCATACCATTTGTGCCTTTCTACTTCACTTACTGCGCTACATTACTCAGGTTCATACGTCCACTCCTGGGTACATGTCCGTCTCGTAGTTCCAGCCCCACGTGTTCTTCATATAGATGGAATGATCCTTGCATAACACGTGCACCTTGATGCTAGATGTCTCGCGTGTTGGCAAAAGGATGAACAAATCTCACTTAAAAAAATAGAGTGGAAGAACATAGATTCCGGACGACCGAGAAGGAGCAAGGAACCTCGTGGTGGAGCGTCTGCACTCATAATATTTAATATTATTTAGCGATATAAAATTAACCAATCATCTCCACAGTGGACTGGAAGAGTACGAAACACGATAGCCCAGTGTAGTTACATCATACTAGTACATGGCTAACCCACGCTATCACCATATTTCTTGGCTTCCGTGCGACACCTATCTCTAGTAATCCAGTAGCCTGTATCGCTTCTCCCTCCTTGTCTCTATCAAAGTGCGGTGGGCTGGCGTTTCTGCGTCTATTGAGGTCGGTTAACTATCACATGTTAGCGACATGCCAAGAGCATTCTAAAAAAAGTTCCTTTCACATTCCGTTTTCAAAAAGAAAAAAATCCTTTCACGTACGAATTTGCCTGTATGCTTTGAGAAACTTGCATGTCCTATACTGCTCCTGTTTGATACTCTAACTTAGCTAGAGGTTAGACTAACTCATGACTAACCCTGAACTAAGCTGTAGCCAAAGAGGTGTTTGGGTGATAGGGTTAGATTGACAATAAATGCACTTCATGGAGAGAGAAAATGATTTTTCGATTGGTCCAAATGAGAACTATCTCCGTTAGCACCTCTTGGGTGGGATAGTTTTTTGGTGGGTTCGGTGCAACTTGCTCCAATTTAAACCCTCATGCTTGGATAGTTTAGGGCTATTTGAGCCCCAACTAGCTCAAACTAACTCTAACCCATGGTCCAAACAGGGCCTATGGCGATCTCGGCCTTGAGCGATCGCGTGCACCGGAAGCGGCGCTCTCTCGACCGTCGCGCCACTTCAAAGCCGGGCGCCGGTGAGAGGTCGCCTCCGCTCTAGCCGGGCATTAATGCGGCATCAGCGCCTCGGCGGCGCTGACCGTTTCACGCGGGAAGCGTGCGCTAGCAAGGGAGTATAGGTTTTGAACCGTTTTAGGTGTAGTACTGGTAGTTTGCAAAACTACTCAATTATTGCACTCAGTTTCCTAAGAAATTGTGGTAAAAAACGTTACTCCATGATGTCTACTACGCAACCTTCTTCTTGTAGACGTTGTTGGGCCTGCAAGTGCACAGGTTTGTAGGACAGTAGCAAATTTCCCTCAAGTGGATGACCTAAGGTTTATCAATCCGTGGGAGGCGTAGGATGAATATGGTCTCTCTAAAGCAACCCTGCAACCAAATAACAAAGAGTCTCTTGTGTCCCCAACACACCCAATACAATGGTAAATTGTATAGGTGCACTAGTTCGGCGAAGAGATGGTGATACAAGTGCAATATGGATGGTAGATATAGGTATTTGTAATCTGAAATAATAAAAACAGCAAGGTAACTAATGATAAAAGTGAGCGTAAACGGTATTGCAATGCTAGGAAACAAGGCCTAGGGTTCATACTTTCACTAGTGCAAGTTCTCTCAACAATAATAACATAGATAGATCATATAACTATCCCTCAACATGCAACAAAGAGTCACTCCAAAGTCACTAATAGCAGAGAACAAACGAAGAGATTATGGTAGGGTACGAAACCACCTCAAAGTTATTCTTTCCAATCAATCCGTTGGGCTATTCCTATAAGTGTCACAAACAGCCCTAGAGTTCGTACTAGAATAACACCTTAAGATACAAATCAACCAAAACCCTAATGTCACCTAGATACTCCAATGTCACCTCAAGTATCCGTGGGCATGATTATACGATATGCATCACACAATCTCAATTCATCTATTCAAACCAACACATGGAACCTCAAAGAGTGCCCCAAAGTTTCTACCGGAGAATCACGACGAAAACGTGTGCCAACCCCTATGCATAGGTTCATGGGCGGAACCATAAGTTGATCACCAAAACATACATCAAGTGAATCATGTGATATCCCATTGTCACCACAATCACGCACGGCAAGACATACATCAAGTGTTCTCAAATCTTTAAAGACTCAATCCGATAAGATTACTTCAAGGGAAAACTCAATCCATTACAAGAGAGTAGAGGGGAGAAGAAACATAAGATCCAACTATAATAGCAAAGCTCGCGATACATCAAGATCGTATCACCTCAAGAACAGAGAGAGAGAGAGAGAGAGAGAGAGAGAGATCAAACACATAGCTCTTGGTACATACCCTCAGCCCGAGGGTGAACTACTCCCTCCTCGTCATGGAGAGCGGCGGGATGATGAAGATGGCCACCAGAGATGGATCCCCCTCCGTGAGGTGCGAACGGACTCCGAGAGGTTTTGGTGGCTCTGAGAGGCTTGCGGCGGAACTCCCGATCTATCTTCTGTTCTGGAAGTTTTACGATACGTAGGTATATATGGGTGCAGGGGGTACGTCAGTGGACCGAAGGGGGGGCCACGAGGCAGGGGGGCACGCCCGAGGGGGGTGGGCGCACCCCCACCCTCGTGGGCACCTCCCTTCTTCCCTGACGTGCACTCCAAGCCCATCCGGTAGGTTTCCTTCCAAAAATAACTTCTCCAGTTGATTTCGCTCCGTTTTGACTCCGTTTGACATTCCTTTTTCTTCGAAACACTGAAATAGGCATAAAACAGCAAATCTGGGCTGGGCCTCCGGTTAATAGGTTAGTCCCAAAAATAATATAGAAGTGGATAATAAAGCCCAGTATTGCCTAAAACAGTAGATAATATAGCATGGAGCAATCAAAAATTATAGATAAGTTGGAGACGTATCAAGCATCCCCAAGCTTAATTCCTGCTCGTCCTCGAGTAGGTAAATGATAAAAAAGATAATTTTTGATGCGGAGTGCTACTTGGCATAATTTCAATGTAATTCTTCTTACTTGTGATATGGATATTCAGATTCGAAAGATTCAAGACAAAAGTTCATATTGAAATAAAAATAATAATACTTCAAACATACTAACAAAGCAATTATGTCTTCTCAAAATAACATGGCCAAAGAAAGTTATCCCTACAAAATCATATAGTCTGGCTATGCTCTATCTTCACCACACAAAGTATTTAAATCATGCACAACCCCGATGACAAGCCAAGAAATTGTTTCATACTTTTGATGTTCTCAAACTTTTTCAATCTTCACGCAATACATGAGCGTGAGCCATGGATATAGCACTATATGTGGAATAGAATGGTGGTTGTGGAGAAGACAAAAAGGGAGAAGATAGTCTCACATCAACTAGGCGTATCAACGGGCTATGAAGATGCCCATCAATAGATATCAATGTGAGTGAGTAGGGATTGCCATGCAACGGATGCACTAGAGCTATAAGTATATGAAAGCTCAACAAAAGAAACTAAGTGGGTGTGCATCCAACTCGCTTGCTCACGAAGACCTAGGGCATTTGAGGAAGCCCATCATTGGAATATACAAGCCAAGTTCTATAATGAAAAATTCCCACTAGTATATGAAAGTGACAAAACGAGAGACTCTCTATCATGAAGATCTTGGTGCTACTTTGAAGCACAAGTGTGGTAAAAGGATAGTAGCATTGTCCCTTCTCTCTTTTTCTCTCATTTTTTTTATTTGGGCCTTTTTTATGGCCTCTTTTTTTTCGTCCGGAGTCTCATCCCAACTTGTGGGGGAATCATAGTCTCCATCATCCTTTCCTCACTGGGACAATGCTCTAATAAGGATGATCATCACACTTTTATTTTCTTACAACTCAACATTTACAACTCGATACTTAGAACAAAGTATGACTCTATATGAATGCCTCTGACGGTGTACCGGGATGTGCAATGACTCATGAGCGACATGTATGAAAGAATTATGAACGGTGGCTTTGCCACAAATACGATGTCAACTACATGATCATGCAAAGCAATATGACAATGATGAAGCGTGTCATAAGAACGGAACGGTGGAAAGTTGCATGGCAATATATCTCGGAATGGCTATGGAAATGCCATGATAGGTAGGTATGGTGGCTGTTTTGAGGAAGGTATATGGTGAGTGTATGATACCGGTGAAAGGTGCGCGGTATTAGAGAGGCTAGCAATGGTGGAAGGAAGGAAAAGTGCGTATAATCCATGGACTCAACATTAGTCATAAAGAACTCATATACTTATTGCAAGAATCTAGAAGTTATCAAAGCAAAGTATTACGCGCATGCTCCAAGGGGGATAGATTGGTAGGAAAATACCATCCCTCGTCCCCGACCGCCACTCATAAGGAAGACAATCAATAAATAAATCATGCTCCGACTTCATCACATAACGGTTTACCATACGTGCATGCTACGGGAATCACAAACTTTAACACAAGTATTTCTCAAATTCACAACTACTCAACTAGCATGACTCTAATATCACCATCTTCATATCTCAAAACAATTATCAAGCATCAAACTTTTCTTAGTATTCAACACACTCAAAAGAAAGTTTTACAAATCTTGAATACCAAGCATATTATTATTATTAAGCAAATTACCATGCTATTTAAGACTCTCAAAATAATCTAAGTTAAGCATGAGAGATCAATGGTTTCTATAAAACAAATCCACCACCATGCTCTAAAAGATATAAGTGAAGCACTAGAGCAAATGACAAACTACTCCGAAAGATATAAGTGAAGATCAATGAGTAGTTGAATAAGTATGTAACTATGTGAAGACTCTCTAACATTTAAGAATTTCAGATCTTGGTATTTTATTCAAACAGCAAGCAAAGCTAAAGAAAATAAAATGACATTTCAAGGATAGCACACATGATGTGAAGAAGCAAAAACTTAGGTTCAACCGATACTAACCGATAATTGTTGAAGAAGAAAGGTGGGATGCCTACCGGGGCATCCCCAAGCTTAGATGCTTGAGACTTATTGAAATATTATCTTGGGGTGCCTTGGGCATCCCCAAGCTTGAACTTTTGTGTCTCCTTAATTCCTCTCATATCATGGTTTCTCTTTTTATCAAGAGCTTCATTCACAACAAACTCAATAAGAACTCGTGAGATAGGTTAGTATAAACCAATGCAAAACCTTATCATTTCCTACTGTAACAAATCACTAACATTATTATTCAACATTGCATAGTAAATGCCTCTGCATATTTAATACTCCTATCCTCAAATAGAATCATTAAACAAGCAAACATATGCAAACAATGCAAACATAACAGCAATCAGCAGAAACAGTATAGTCTGTGAAGAATGCAAGAGTATCAATATTTCCCTAACTCCAAAAATTATGAACTAAAATTCCCACTGTAATAAATTTATCAGAGCTCAATATTCAAAAATATTCAACATTATACCACTCTCTGACTTTTCTAGGGAATTTTTGCAACAGCGGTAAACTTTCTGTTTTCAAACAGCAACATGTATACTAGCAAAATAAGCATGGCAAAGGCTATCCTTGACTTTTTTATTGAAACTAAAGATGAAAAACATTATTCTAAATAACATAAATCAAATACTAACAAAATAAAAGGACGCTCCATGCAAAACACATATCATGTGGTGAATAAAAATATAGCTCCAAGTAAAGTTACCGATGAACGAAGACGAAAGAGGGGATGCCTTCCGGGGCATCCCCAAGCTTAGACGCTTGGTTATCCTTGAATATTACCTTGGGGTTCCTTGGGCATCCCCAAGCTTAGGCTCTTGCCACTCCTTATTCCATAGTCCATCGAATCTTTACCCAAAACTTGAAAACTTCACAACACAAAACTTAACAGAAAACTCGTAAGCTCCATTAGCGAAAGAAAACAAAACACCACTTCAAGGTACTGTAATAAACTCATTATTTATTTATATTGGTGTTAAAACTACTGTATTCCAACTTCTCTATGGTTTATAAACTATTTTACTAGCCATAGATTCATCAAAATAAGCAAACAACACACGAAAAACAGAATCTGTCAAAAACAGAACAGTCTGTAGTAATCTGTAACTAACGCAAACTTCTGGACCTCCAAAAATTCTAAAATAAATTGGTGGACCTGAGGAATTTGTCTAGTAATCATCTGCAAAAAGAATCAACTAAATATCACTCTCCAGTAAAAAGTTCTAGCTAATCTCGTGAGCGCTAAAGTTTCTGTTGTTTTTACAGCATGATCATAAAGACTTTACCCAAGTCTTCCCAAAGGTTCTACTTGGCACAAACACTAACTAAAACACAAAACCTCATCTAAACACAAAATCTTTAAAGACTCAATCCGATAAGATTACTTCAAGGGGAAAACTCAATCCATTACAAGAGAGTAGAGGGGGAGAAGAAACATAAGATCCAACTATAATAGCAAAGCTCGCGATATATCAAGATCGTACCACCTCAAGAACATGAGAGAGAGAGAGAGAGAGAGAGATCAAACACATACCTACTGGTACATACCCTCAGCCCCGTGGGTGAACTACTCCCTCCTCGTCATGGAGAGCGCCAGGATGATGAAGATGGCCACCGGAGATGGATCCCCCCTCCGGCAGGGTGCTGGAACGGACTCCCGAGAGGTTTTTGGTGGCTACAGAGGCTTGCGGCGGCGGAACTCCCAATCTATCTTCTGTTCTGGAAGTTTTACAATACATAGGTATATATGGGTGCAGGGGGTATGTCGGTGGACCGAAGGGGGGGCCACGAGGCAGGGGGCACGCCCGAGGGGGGTGGGCGCGCCCCCACCCTCGTGGGCACCTCCCTTCTTCCCTGATGTGCACTCCAAGCCCATCCGGTAGGTTTCCTTCCAAAAATAACTTCTCCAGTTGATTTCGTTCCGTTTAGACTCCGTTTGATATTCCTTTTCTTCGAAACACTGAAATAGGCATAAAACAACAAATCTGGGCTGGGCCTCCGGTTAATAGGTTAGTCCAAAAAATAATATAAAAGTGGATAATAAAGCCCAATATTGCCTAAAACAGTAGATAATATAGCATGGAGCAATCAAAAATTATAGATACGTTGGAGACGTATCACTCCACAGCCCGCTTCCCTTCTCATTCCTCTTCCACCGCCAGCGCACGTCCGGGGGAAGCAACCGGTCAACCCTTATATAGGAGTGCTAGCACAAAAAGATGCATGCATGACCACTAAAATTTCCATATTAAAGCGCCGCTCCGGCGGGAGTATGGCGTATGTTGTTACCTTCGGCCGACCCATGGCTACCGAGCGACGGCGACTAGAGAAGAGGCGGCGGGAGGGGAATGAATGCAGCTACTGTTTGGGTTCGCCTTCCGGCTTAAATAAATCCGCAACATCACGTGTACCCGTGGGTGCACAAATTGTAACATATGTGTCTGCTTAAGTGGGCGTCACGTAACTGGTGTGTGTGTGTGAGAGATTCTGAGGGACAGAGTGCATGTGTGCGACTCTACTCTTCGGACATGTACTCAACCTTTTGCATCAAGATATAAGTATAATGGTATTTACTTTATCTAGTGATTTACGTGGCCATGTTAACGTGGTTATGTCAAAAAAATGTCACTTCCTGCTCGTGATTTGCGTTATATAATTACAAGAAAGATTCTCGTGCATTGCACGGAACATCAATATGCATTTTTTTTACAGAACACCTGTTGTGGTTGACCCATGCAGGAGTAACCCCACATGTAAAAACTAATGATATGTCGAGAATTTTATCGGAAAACTGGTATCTCGAGAATGTCATCGAAAAAATGAAAGATGAGAGGTAAGGCGAGGAGGAGTGGGCGTGGTGGTGGTGGTGGTGGAATGGGCGGAGGCATGGGATGGGAGGCGCCCGGCAAGGGCAGCGGCCACCATGCATGCTAGATTGTTCGAGACTTATTCCTTTTTTAATTGCTGAGCAATGAGGTTGCGGGAGATAATGATGTGGAGAGAGGTGCAGGTATCTTTTGTTAAATTATCATAGTTTGCTTTCTATCCTCAGATATAGATCATACGGTCTGTATTACAAGATGGCAGGCACACCATCACCGCCAACTCGTTTTTTTATAAGGGTACAGATGATAAGTTTGCTGACTACTAAAGTAAAGTGGAATTTGTGCATGTTATGCAAGTAAATAAAGGTGATTGTTTATCATACGGGCAAGGTTGGATGAAGGGTGGTAGGAACAAATGCTCCGCCTAGAGCATGTGTGTGTGAGATGGAGTCTTAATGTGTGTGTGTGGGGTGTGTGTGTGTGAGAGAGAGAGAGAGAGAGAGAGGAGAGAGAGAGAGAGATGGAGTCTTAGTTTGTGTGTGTGTGTGTGTGTGAGATAGAGAGAGAGAGATGGAGTCTTAGTGTGTGTGTGTGTGGGGGGGGGGGTGTGCGTGCGTGTGTGTGTTTGTGTGTGTGTGAGAGAGAGAGATGGAGTCTTAGTGTTTGTGTGTGTGTGGGGGGGTGCGTGCATGTGTGTGTGTGTGTGCGTGTGTGTATGTGTCACGGGGTCCTCTGTGGCGGATGTAATTTAAGTGTGCATGGCTTCATCATAGAGAGGTGATGTGTATGGCAGAGGCCACCAACGATGGGGTGCGAGAGAGAAAATGCCCGTAGAGAGGGAAGAGAAGGTGTGTGTGTGTGAGAGGAGTCGACATCGAGAGAACGTGTTTGTTCAAGAGACACCGAGGAAGACTACTATATATCGATGGTGCATGTAGGCGGGAATTAAACAAAGGGATGGTCTTATTGGTTTCGGGGATATAGGGGAAGAGTGAGAGGCGGCGGGGGGGGGGGGGGTAGCTAGAAGGAGATTGCTAAGTGTGAGTGTGTGTTTTACCCATCCAGGCGGAAGTTATGTGCACAAAAGAGGAGAACGATTCGATGTGGCGTTAGAATTGAGGGTAATTAACTACGTATGGAGACATAGAGACCTTGAACGTGCATGTGTGAGAGGTATACAAGTATACGTGGGATGTGTGTGTGTGTGCGCGCGCGCATGATCGAGATAGAAGAAAGAAGACATAAGTCATAAGATCAACAACGTGGGAGAGATGGATCGGTATGACAATATGCATGCATGTGAGAATGCAGGGAAGAAGGCTCGACAATTGAGCATGTGTTTTTGTCTTTAAGAGATAGTGGCGTGGGCTGGAGCATGCATCTATGGCGGCGAGAGGGAGTGAGGCATAACGATTGTGCAAAGAGACCAACCTATAAATGCATATGTATGGAGAGACATATATAGTGTGGGTGATAGGAAGCAAGACTCCGTGCGAGAAAGAAATGTTGACGGAGAAACTACAGATAGATACAGAGATGGATATGCTAGCTAGAGGGACATCCGCTAGTTTGGGTGTTGGAGATGACCGTCGGGTGGTTCAAAGGGTGAAGTTATATATGTGTGTGAGAGGGCACTTGACTGCATGTAGAGAGAAACATATGTAGTGTGCGTGATAGGAATCAAGAGTGAGGGCGAGAAAGAAGGTTGATGGAGAAACAGATAAATAGAAAGATAAAGATGCTAGCTAGTGTGCGTTAGAGATAGGAGTCGAGTGGATCAGAAGTCTGGGTTATGTGTGTGGGTGTGAGAGAGATAGAGAGGGTGCATGTGAGTCACATACAAACAGATATCGAGAGAAATGAGATCCAGAGAGATGGAGTTTTGTGTGTGAGAGAGAAAGATATTTCTAACGAGAGTGATAGCTAGAGAGACATCTGAGGGAGCGCAAGATATCTCTAGGGAGAGAGGGTGTGTGTGAGCGACATACAAGAGAACAATGGAGAAATATGAGACCCTGGGAGACAGAGTTTGTGTTTGTGTGTGAGAAAGAGATATTGAAGAGGAAGAGTCGTAGGTTCTCATATCTAAGGAGTGAAAGACATCTCTGTATGAGGGGTGTGCGAGTGGCACACATGGGAATAGTAGAGAAAAATAAGACCCCGGGAGACAAAGTTTTGTGTTTGTGTGAGAGAAAGAGATTCCACATGGAGAATCATAGTTAGAGACACATAGCAGGGAGCGAGATATACTTAGAGAGAGATAAAGTGATGAAGGTCGAGGGAGAGAGTACCGTCAGTGTGTTATGAAGATAAAAGATCATTGTCGACATACATGTAGCACGAGAGATACCTGAGAGACGATGAACGCGTATAGGTCCAGAGAGATAGTCCTATATAAGCATGAGTGATAGCTATATGAGACGAATATCTGGATTAAAGGGATTCAAATATTTAAACCGGAGATCACGACATCGATAATATCATAGCATAAATTGGTGTATCAAACATGCATATTCATTTGAATTTGGGCACACGTGTAATGTTATATAGTTTATCAATATTGGTGATCCATAGATTCTTCAATTACAAACAATGCATGGTTTATATGCAATTAATGTCTAAACGGGATTACACTATATGTTGCGTGTGTGAAACACATTATACATGTTTGAGAAGTAAAAAAAACCCCGCATGAAACACACATTAATTGGAGACAGTTAGCGAGGAATGCGTACATTGGATTTCAACATAAAGTGGTTTCAAATATTTGAAAATCCAAATTGATGGAAACAACCTTATGAATTTGAGATCATGCCATTTGTAAACCATATTTATGTATAAATTGTGTTGTGCTTTTGAAAGTATATATAAAAAATGATGTATATAGAATGTAATTCCAATTGAAAATGGATCCCTTGAAAAAAATAGAATGCAAGCGGGATTTGAATTGAGTTGCACGATGGCGTGCACTCTGCAAAATTTGAACGAAGCAGGAAAGTCGCATATCACTTGAAACCAAAATCTGCGAGATGGAAATCACTCGCCTATCCCTGCCACGCAAAGCATATCTACTGGATTTCTATAGGTTTCGATAGGGGTAGGTTTGTAATTTCACCCAAATGTGACGTAACCGCCTCTCACCCGGATTCATACACGGTGGGCGCCAAAACACAGTGTGTCCTCGGCCGAATCCCTCCCCGATTCATATTCATACACGGTGGGCGCCAAAAACAAACTCTCGTCGGCAAATATTCGGTGTATGCGAGATTACCGTCCTATCCCCAACCGACTAATGTTGCTGCGATGTAGTAGAAATTTGAAACGGGGGCTAAGTTTGTAAATTTCCTCGCATTTGAGACAAGTGCGCCCTAAATACATGGTTCCCCCTTCCTCTCTACCTCCCTTTTCCCCATTCGTACTCTGTGGGCGCCAAAACACCCTCTCCACTCCACCCTCCTCCGTCCACCGTCGTCCGCCACCCCATCCACCGCCGTCCTCCTCCACCATGACGGAGCTGATACCCCGACGCCACCGTCCATTAAAAGAGATCGACCTCTCTCATCCACGGCTTCGGACCGGGATCCTTGCATCCCGTCCTCTCGCTTCATCCCCGCCGTCGTCCACCTTGCCGGCGCCGCTCCTACGACCATCTCATCCACCGCGCCCCGCCGCCACCGTCTACCCTCCTAGATCTGCTTCCACGCCGCCGACAACCATCGCTACCGCAGCGTCGTCAAATTCTCAGCAGATCGTACAGCGCGCCGCGCTGTGAGGCGGTACTCTTTCAGTATCTGCTCAACTTATTTATCGCAGCAAGAAAATAGATCGCCTTTGCTTTACTCGATTTCTTGTCTTGGTTATGGCTGCCTTTGTCCGGTTTGCACCTTCAGATCCGCCATGGCACGCTCAACACTATACTCCCAATGCTTATTGTTTTCCCTTTTATATTCCACACTAGTTAAATCACAGAGACTAAATTTCAAAATTGGGTCATCGATTTTTCAAAGCTGGCGGAGTTCGCGGTGCGATCGAAGGGGCTCGGGTGGTTATGGGGCCTCACGAACAGAAGAAAACTCGGCAGTGGGGGTTGGGGCGGGGTGGGGTGGGGGTGGCGGAGGAACAGGCGGTGGGGCGGTGGTCCGCCGGCAGCCCGTCGGTGTTCTATATGGGAAGAATCGAGAGCGAGGAAGAAGAAGGGTTAGGAGGCGTATGATCTTCATCCAACCGCTTTGAAATGGTCGAGACAGTGGGAGTTGCATTCTTAATGCGGTCTGGTTCATCATGTGTGGGCATTGCGCAACCAACATTTTATTATCCAAAATCTCCTTGCTCTTCTTTACCATGTTCCTCTTCCGTTCTTCTTTAATATGTACTCTCTCCGTTCCTAAATACAAGTCTTTGTATAGATTCCACCATGGACTACATATGGAGCAAAATGAGTGAATCTACACTCTAAAATGTATCTGGATACATCTGTATGTGATCCATAGTGGAAATCTCTACCTAGACTTATATTTTGGAACAGAGGGAGTATGATAATAGTCTGATATGTTCCTTATCTTGAAGATGAGCAGGGACATTTGCAGTGTAGAGGTCTATCGGATCGGTTGTGATGGACACTTTGAGCCTCTTTGATTCAGTAGGATCTTGTAAACATAGGAATAGGATTTGTAGTGGCCTGCCCACTTGAATCCTATAAGAATAGCAAGGAAATGCGGGGAGCTGTGTCACCTTTGAGAGTTACACTGATATTAACAGTACCGCACCTTCACTTGAAGAGAGCTGGTATCCGAAGCCTTTCTAGCCATACCGACAATACTAGCACATATATTCCAGCAAGTTCCACTTTGCTGATTTTACTCTGATGCTTAAGGTTTTCCCGTTATATCTACACTATGATCTGTGTAGCTGCTTTGTGTCACACTAGCAGCAGTCCACTCTTGAAGCTAAACATTGCAATGACTTACAAAATTGGCACCAAGGCATTGAGTGCCATTCTGGATGCAATGAAACTCATACGCTCCCCACCTGTTGATTCTTGTTCAGAATATGATCCTAATGACTATTCTAACCTTGAGGAGTCAAAGGGCAGATGACCTGTCCTGTTCACCCATCAAGGTGCCTGTTCTAATTTGGCAATGTTTTATTGATTGTGGGTATCTTGTATATGTTGTCTTGCATTTCTTCTACTTTGTTGCACCGCCATCTGCTTAGTTTACTCATCATATATGTCGAGATGCCATGCCCATCCATTATCAATACATATTCCATCTGTCATCATACCATGTTTTCCACTCAAATGTTGTTTCTTGTGCATCAGACATCAAAAAGGAAGAGGGTGATTGCCGAACCTGAAGGAGCACCAGCAAAGTCCTTGAAAAACATGGTGGTGCCGAGAAATCAGACTGACACCCACTTATATTGGCTGTACAACCGGTGACACAAAGCGTAGGACCGACTCAGCAGACTGTACCCATACTTCACTGGCCACACCACTAGCCCCACCACATAGGACCTGCACTCCAGCAAAAGGTATACCAATTTCATTTGCCATAGCACCAGCTGTACCACAGAAAAATCCCACTCCAGCAAAAAGTACGGCAAGTCCATCGGCCGAAGGCCTATCCCAACTGCAGAGACGGCCAATTCCTGCAGATTGGAACCCCATTCCATTTATTCCCAGTTTAAAATACAATGCTTTCAATGTTGTTAGGGACTACGTGCATATATTCCCATTATGGTAAGATTATTGTGAAGACAAACACCATTTTCACATAACGTGTAAGTGCTATTATTCATGGTTATTATTTTCCTGTTTTCTGATGATTGAACACATCAATGATTTACATTACATTGTTGTAACTAGGCGAGGGTCAATCTGGATAGTCATGACGAGCAAAGCTTGCTTGTGCTTTTCAAGGAAGCATTGCAGCAGTATCGGTGTTACGTGAGGAAATCACAATTTGATCACAAGTCTATAAACGAATTTCCGGTGAAGTCTCCTGTGCTAAATTTAGAAGACATTGAACGGAAAAACCTTGTTATGCACTGGTCACGTTCCCAGGATGAGGTACTGTCTATGAAATCACATGACAATTTGAACTTCTACTTTTCGGCATGTGCCTTATGGATCTTTTTTGCGGAAATCTGCTCGAAGAAGAATTCGGTTTGACAAAACGACAGGATATCGCAAATATGCTGCCCGCTGCTTTGCTCTTGTTAGTACTGTTGTCTGTATCTTTGTACTTGCATACATACCGGTTCATTATGTGACAGCAGTATGCATGATAGCTTGCTTATCAATTGTTCACTCCAAATTATCGATCTGTATGAATGGTTACATTAGTGTAGAATATATCCAATGCCAATGTTTTTTAGCTCTGCATTGTTCTTGTAAGTACATGCAGTCCTTTATCGATGTACTTATAATGACGGTAGTTGTTCATGTACCATCACTCTGCAGCTTATTTTCCTTTGCCCTCCATTTTCTACACATCAGATCTATATTTACTCTTACCATAAGGTTGGTCTTGAAGAAGTTTAGTGTGCATTGCTCTTGGCTGTACCTTTTGCTGTGTCGCTGCACTTACATTTATAGCTACTTGGTTATGTAGCATCACTCTTCATCTTATCTTAAATATTCTCCATTTTTTAGTATATTATCACATCTATATTTACTCTTAACAAAATGTAGAATAAAGGCAATGCTTTTGAAGAAGATTACGTGGTAAACTTCTTGAATTGCCCCCCCATCGGCATGGACAAGGCCTTTATAGAGCCTGTCTTCACCAATAATGTAAGTTTGTCCATCTCAAGCCTTCAAACTTTGTTGTATATATTTGGTTAGGCATGACTGCAACAACTGTTTATTTTTGGTGTTTGCATCAAATTGCTTGTTTAAAGTTTATTATGGAGTTCATAAACAAAAGTTTGTCCTTTCTCAATTTAAGTTTTCGGTTGTACAACCAAGTTCCTTCTTCATACCATGTAAATTAAACTATCTGAGCAAGTGATCTTCTTTTGCTTTGCATGTATGCTTCATTCTTCATCCAGTAATCCGGTGGTGTGGTGAACCTACCCACTACAACACAATGTCATATTCTGCAATGTCTTAACTATGAACAATGTCATATCATTCTACTATTATTTAAACCGTCTCTTTATTTGCCAATCTGAAATGGTAAAAATTGACAGCACACTTACCATTGATACTTATGAGTTCTTGATCTGTAATCCAGTGGTGTCGAGAAGCTGCCAACTCCTTCACAATGTCATTTCCTGCCATGTCTTGACCTGAAAAATACCATATTGTGTTAATGCAATTTTAAACTGTGTCACTTTATTAAATCAAGAAGAAATGTGATGAATTGTCAAGACCGATACTTTTATGTGCAAAACATGTCATCTGTCTGCTTCTTTATCTTTCAGAGTAAGGAAGATATAAGTGTTGAACAAGCGCAGTCTCATCATCTTGCTCAGCCTATTGAAGTGCTATCCGTTTTGTATATTATTTTGTCGGTGTGTTTATTTGCACTGGTGGCGATCTTTGATGCCCAGTGTATATAATCTTCTGTCCGCTTGTGCTTTATTATCATAGTGGCGAACTTTGATGCTCAGTGGATGTAATATGCCGTAATTTCTTTATTGTATAGTCTAGGTTTTTTCTTATTCACGATGCTGCAGTTATTTTACTGTATATATATCCTGTCTTCGCAGTAAACCGGCCAAACCGTAAAATTACGGTACATAATCGGGCCGTCATGCAATCACGATGTAGGTTGGGCCTGAAACGTGCCGAACAGCTCACGGGCTGGCAGCAGCCCGAAATGAACCCCGGCCCATGATTGTGCTAATCAAATCACGGGCTTTTAACATGCCAAAATTGCCTCGGTCCTTGTTTGGCCCAATCAAGTATCGGCTGCGAGCAGGACGGATGCAAACCGGGCCGTAGTTAGGCCCAACTATATGATGGGCTTTTAACATGCCGAAATTAATATAGGGTCGAAATGTTAAATGGGCCCTTGACAGGCCAAAACTAATATCAGGCCGAATTACTAAGTGGGACTTTAGCAAGTGGGCCCAAAAGCATAGTGTCCAGTTGACGGGCCGAATCTGATATGGGCCATAATTGAGCCCAAAGCCTCTTAAAGGGCCGGACCTGATCTGGGCCGTAATTTGGCCCAGAACGTGGTAGGCTTTTAACGGGCCGGATCTCATATGGGCCACTATTAGGCCCGGAGCGTGGCAGGCCATTAATGGACCAGATCAAATATGGGCCGACATTTGGCCCAAAACATGGCAGCCAGTTAATGGGCCAGCCTACTAGGGTCCTCAAAATCTTCTGGGCCTACAGCTGGGCCGACCCATTAATGTCGGCGAAATCTCGTGGGACTTTAGCTGGGCTGGCCCATTATGAGCCGCAAGAATCTTATGGGCCTTTACCTGGGCCTGCCCATTATGGCACACAAAAATCTTGTGGGCCTTTACCTGGGCCGACCCATTATGGCCCGCAAAATCTTGTGGGCCTTTAGCTGGGCCAGCCCATTATGGTCCGCAAAATCTCGTGGGCCTTTAACTGGGCCGACCCATTATGGTCCGTAAAATCTTGTGGGCTTTCAGTTGGGCTGGCCCATTTAAACTTGCTGGGCCGGTCCACGTGTCAACATATCATAGGCGCGTCTCGCCCATTGGATGAGTGACACCTGTGCCAACGCGGACCTGACACGTGTCTCCTCCAGCCAATGATGATTTTACACGTGGAAAATCCCCATTGGTCGGGGCTGTTAACGGGTTATCGGATCCAAAACCCGACCCGATAGCTTAACGGCGTTCCGTTACGGTGGATGCCACGTGTCGGTCACCCTTGACGAAAGCACTTCTATGACGCGCGATTTATCATCATGGAGGTGGACACTTCCATGATGATAATTTTGGTAATGTCATGGAACACTTCTACGACAGCACAGGTATGACTATCTTGATTCGGTCATAAATTTGTCATGGATGTACATGCATGACAAAAAACGCGACCTACTATGACAAACACGTATCATCACGGAAGTGTATTTTCTTTGTAGTGAGGGGGGGGGGGGGTAGGACAAAAGATGGTATGCAAGTTCTTTCCATAAGCACGTATGCCTATTTACGGAATACATGCCTACATTATATTTATGAATTGGAGCTAGTTTTGTATCGCCCTAGGTTATGACTGTTATATGATGAATATCATCCAACGAATTCACTGATCCAATGCCTACAAATCTCTCTTATATTGTTCTTGCTAAGTTACTACTGTTTCTACTGTTACACTTGCTACAAAATCATTGATATTACTGTTACCGTTACTATTGTTGTTACCACTATTATTAAAACTATCATACTACTTTGCTACTGATCACTTTGCCGCTACTAATTAATATCTAGGTGTGGTTGAATTGACAACTTAGCTGCTAATACTTGCAAATATTCTTTGGCTCCCCTTGTGTTGAATCTATAAATTTGGGTTGAATACTCTACCCTCAAAAACTGTTGTGATCCCCTATACTTGTGGGTTATCAAGACCTTTTTCTGGCACCGTTGCCGGGGAGCATAGCTATATTTGTTGAGTCACTTGGGATTATTATCTATTGAACACTATGAAGAATTTGAATGATACAAAGACCAAGATCGTTCCCTCTAGGACGAGGGGAGGTAAGGAACTGCCATCACACTCTGCACTTGATTCACCTTCTGTTTTGAGTAGACTTGCAACACCACCACATGCTATTAATCCTAATATGTCGCAAGTTATTGATGATGCTACTTCTATGAATGCAACTCATGATGATGCTAGTACCTTGCTTGATGATAATGTGCCACTAGGTGAATTTCTTGATGAACAAATTGCTAGAGCTAAAGATATTGAGCATGTTGAAACTGATGAAGTACTTGAATATGAAACTCTTGAAACACCTATTAGACCTAGGTCTCCTAGATATGAATTGCCTAATATACCTAAAGGTTATGTTATGGATGAGGAGACAACTAGAGATTTTCTTACCTGCAATGATAGAGAGGATCTTAAGAAATTATTATGCAAACTGAAAGAGAAATCTTTGAATGCTAGAATGAAATGTGATCCCAATGTTTGCTACTTCACCTATATTTGTTGATGATATATAAGGATTATGAATTCTCTGTCGACCCAGAGTTAATTACTTTGGTTGAATATGATCCTTTCCATGGCTATGAAACTGAAACTGTTGTGGCACACCATACTAAATTAAATGATACAGCCACCCTATTTGCTCATGATGAGAAGATTTGCTTTTATTATATCCTCAAATTGTTTTCGTTCTCATTAAAGGGTGATGCTACGATACGGTACAATGCTCTTGCTTCTGGTTGTGTGTGTAGTCCCCAAGATATGATTTATTACTTCTCTGAAAAATATTTTCCTGCTCATAAGAAACAAGCTGCCTTACAGGAAATATTTAACTTTGTGGAAATTGAAGAAGAGAGTCTTCCACAAGCTTGGGGGAGGCTTCTCCAATTGTTGAATGCTTTTCCTGGTCATCCTCTTAAGAAAAATGAAATACTTGATATCTTCTATAATGGACTAACCGATGCTTCTAGGGACTTCCTAGATAGTTGTGCTGGTTGTGTTTTCAGGGAATGAACTGTTGAACAAGCTGAGGAATTATTGAATAACATATTGAAAAATTATGATGATTGGACTCTTCCTGAACCACCGCCTAAACCCACTCCGAAGAAGAGGGGTATCTTATATCTCAGTCCTGGAGATATGCAAGAGGCAAAGAAATGTATGAAGGAAAAATGTATTAAAGCTGAAGATATAAAAAATTTACCTCCTATTGAAGAAATACATGGACTTGATACACCACCACCCAAGGTGGTAGAGGCAAACTATTTAATCAAATTTGATGAAAGCGACATCCCCTACAATAAACAACCTAGTCAATGCCTTTATGAGTTTGATAACTACGTTAGAAAACAAGATCACTTCAATGCAAATGTTATGAAGAAATTGAAATATAACTCTTATATGATTGCTCGTTTGAGTGACTTGTTATTTAGAATCTCCAATGATGTTAGAGGTGTAGGAAAACATGCCTCTATGGTTCATACTCAGTTAGAACAAGTTGCTAAATCTCAAATAGAATTGCTTAATTAAATGAACAATAATATCAATGGTCATGCTATTAGAGTAATGAATAGAGGAGGTAGGATGACTCAGGAACCACGTTATCTTGAGGGACACCCTAAAATAATTGAACAAGACTCTCAAAGAATTAACACTGATGCACCTAGTCCTTCTAAAAATAAGAAGAAAAAGAAAATTGATAAGATTGTGCACACCTCTAGTGAACCTGAGATAGAAAAACCTCTTGAAGCTAATAATGATGTTTCTATTTCTGATGTTGAAAATCAATCTGGTGATGAACATTCATCTAGTGATATGAAAAAGATAATGATGATGTTCATGAAGACACTCAACCAGACAATGATAAACAACCAGATAATGATGTTGAAATAGAACTAGCTTTTGATCTTGATAAACCAGAAACTAAAAATAAAAGATATGATAAAAGAGACTTTGTCAAGAAAACATGGCAAGGGAAAGAGAACCATGGGTTCAAAAGCCTATGCCCTTTACACCTAAATCAACTAAGAAAAAAGATGATGAAGAATTTGAACGCTTTGCTGAAATGCTTAGGCCAGTCTTTTTGCGCATTCGCTTGACTGATATTTAAAGATGGCCCCTTTTGCAAAATATATGAAAGACATCATCACTAATAAAAGGAAAATACTTGAAGCTGAAATCTCCACCATGCTTACTAATTATTCTTTAAAGGATGGAGTACCTAAAAAACTTGGAGATCCGGGAATGCCCACTATACCCTGCTCCATCAAAAGAAACTATGTGAAAACTGCTTTATGTGATTTAGGAGCTGGTGTTAGTGTTATGCCTTTCTCCTTATATAAAAGACTTGACTTGAATAAACTCACAGGTACTGAAATATCTTTGCAAATGGCTGACAAATCAACTGCTATACCTATCGGTATTTGTGAGGACGTGCCCGTTGTTGTTGAAAATGTTACTATCTTAACAGACTTTGTTATACTTGAGATGCTCGAGGACGACAACATGTCGATTATCCTTGGTAGACCCTTTCTGAATACTGCATGTGTTGTTATAGATTGCAATAAAAGCAAGGTCACTTTTCATATCAATGGTAATGAGCATACGGTTCACTTTCCGAAGAAACAATTCCAAGTGAATCGTATTAATGTTATTGAAAAATCTCCGACACTCACTATTGGAAGTTTTAAACTACCTCTACCTATTGCCAAAAATAAATATGATATACTTATTGTTGGGGACATGCATATCCCCATTGGGGTAACTTAGTGTTTTACAAAAGTTCGCTGGTTTCATGCTAATCGAAGGTGGTTGTTAATAAGACCTGATCAACCTTATTAATGGATCATCTTTGAGATGTATGAAGTTGATGAATTTAGTAGGCACTGCCTTATGTCCTTACTTTTTATTTTATGTTTTTCTTAGTTAAATAAAATAAAATGCCATGATTATCCTGTTTCCTGGATTTTCCGTGAACAAAAAAATGACCCAAAAATAAAAGTTCTCAGAATGTCCTGAAAATTAATACGATTTTTTTTCTGAATATTTAGTGCAAATAACATCAGACGGGGGTGCACCAGGTGGGCACAACCCACCTGGGCGCGCCAGCAGCCCCAGGCGCGCCCTGGTGGGTTGTGGTCCCCCTCACTTATCTCTTTAGCCCATGTCACCACCTACCTCCAGAAAAAATTCACCATTGCTCTATCTCTCTCATGTTCTTGCTCTCAAAGCCGCTGATTTTGATCTCTTTGCTCGAAGCTCCGTTTTCGAAACTGTTTTGGGGGATTGCTACTTGGTATGTGACTCCTCCATTGGTCCAATTAGTTTTTGCTTTGGTGGATTATATTTTGAATAATTAGCTACTCTTCGTGCTGCTGTAGATGAGCTTGCATGTTAAATTCTTGGAGATCTAAGTAGTTTGAATGCTCATTATAGCCTCGATGCATGCTTATGAGTAGTTGCTATCAATCTTGCGAAGTTTTGTTGACAAAAAAAAGTAGTGGACTAAAAATTTCAGAATTTTGTTCATAGGAATAAGATGAGTTTCTTCAGGAGTTCTTCGAGGAGGAGGTCTTCGGAGGCATCATCTAGTAGTGGCTCAGTGCGTCGGTCTTATGTTGAACCAAGTGCAAGTTCAATACGGGATGCCGCCACCAAATCATGCTTATGGCTGTGCGACAATTTCATGATGATGGCAAGTATTAAAGAAGAATTTGAGCAATATGTTCACAATGTCGAGCTCAGTTCCTACATTGAAGATAAGTGCAACCAACATCTCAGCCTCACAGGATCGTTTACTAAAGAATTTAAATTTCATCCTCATGAGTCTAGAGTGTCGTTTAAATTGTATGACCATCCATTTACCTTACCTTTAAAGACATTTTCTAACTTCTGCAAAATTCCATTTTGGGGTTCGTCGGACGAACCACCAAGGTCTAAGTATGAGTCATTTTCTACTAGTCTTTGCTACGGTGAGAATAGAGGGGTGACACAAGGTAGAATAAAAAGTATTCATTTCCCATCGATTCAATACTTTGCACTATTTAATGGCAAATGCCTCATAGGCAAGCAGGATTGCAACACACTTTGTGCTCCTGACTTGAGCCTCATACACACTGCTCTCACCGACAATAAATATTATAATCTTGGAGCGATTGTTGCACGCAGACTACAACACAATGCTGGTAGTGGATATTTTTATGGTGGGATTTATGCTTCATGTCCCTACTCACTAAGTAATTAGACTTTGAGGCCATGAAGCGCCATAAGTTCCTTAAGGGCGAGACCGCTGATTATTACTACTGCAGGATGCTGCTAATGCGAAATTATGATCAGAGACCCTTTGACGAAACTGTGTGCGATGCATTAATCGCAAACGGTGATGTAAAATAACCATAAAAAAAGATGCAAAATGTTTGCGATGAAGGATACATCAAACACGGTTTAGATTTTAGTTGTGTGTGGATGAGGGTCATACGGTTCAGTTTAATGAACTGTTTGCGATGAGGCAGAACAAAGAAATGGGCAGCCAGATGAAGGTGTGTGCGATATACGACATACAGTTCACTCGGATAAACTATTTGTGATGAGGTGGAACAACATAAACGGGCAGCCAGATGAAGGTGTGTGCGATATACAACATACAGTTCACTTGAATGAACTATTTGCGTTGAGCCAAGAGAATAGAAACGGTTCAACTTAACAAGATGTGTGTGATACGCTGAAAATAGGTCTGTAATCGAAAATGTGTGGGAAGACCGATAACAACACAGACGATTCCTGTTAACAAGCCGTGTGTGTTGTGAGCAAACGATTGCTGGTATACAATTGTGAGTGATTGATGAAATCATCAACGACAGGTTCCATTGTTTAGTCCGTGTGTGATGTGATTTGCTCTGTCTATAGAGCATCAACATATATACTTAAGAAGACAACATTGCAAAACCAAATTAAGCATACAATTACACTAGTGACTACACACATAACATTTCCACACACCAAAGTAAAGCAATTACATGCATACTAAAATAGGAGAAACGAGGATCTAATCATCTACTTATTGTTGCGATGACGCTTGCCATTGCTCTGCTTCCGGCTGGATCCCTGGCCATTTTGGGGAAGGAGGCACTTCCCCATGTCAACAATCCGCCTGTTCATGACGTAGCTCGTGTACGCATCCTTGGCCGCGCACACGACGTGAGCTTTGTCGAGTTTCTCCATCCAGGCCGAGTGCCAGGCACGCTTGTCCTTGTTACAGGAATCCTTCATGTCTTTGTTGTAGGGGTCGATGATGTTCTCGGCAAGGTGAACCAGTGAGTCCCTGTCATGCTCCTTGCTGCCCCAGATATTGTATTGGCCCTGGATGTCGACAAGATTCTGGCAGGCGATGCCCGAAATCTTGAGCACCTTTACATCGTTGGTGATGTCCACCGTAGTGAACATGTAGTGGGGGATGTTGACAAACCTAGTGAAATGCTCGCAAGGCCTTGTGGCCATGCAGTAGTGGTAGAAGAGGGCGTGGTTGCGCATGCACATCTGGGCGACGACGACCTTGGGACGAGACCTGGCACAAGCACAGGTGTACTCGAGGTCGAACCCGACCACCTTGTACTTCTCCTCGGTAAGCAACAACTCCATGATGTGGATGGGGTGCTCCACCCAGACCCGGTTGTTGGTGTACACCACCGAGAGCTCCGTGAACCTTTTGTGGGTGTCCACCACGACATGCATGGTGAACTGCTGCTTGTCGTCGACAGTCGCTCGGAGCGCCATTGGAGCCGCGCAGGATACCCTCTAAGAATTTGTCGTGGTGGGTGTGCTTCTTGCAATGGTGGGGCACGATCGAAAGGTTCAAGAGACACAAGGGTTCAATGGTAGCTGTAATAATTGGGGGCTGGCAGGCCTGTAATCATCACGTCTTATCACGGTGTTCATAGCGGAGGATTCCAGTGCACGATTGACAACACCGCACCACATGCGTTTCGTTTGACCATGCGTGGGCTCGAAGAGGCGCCAAATGTATCGTCGGTGAGCCTTTTCCCGCCCTACCGCGTAAGCTTCCCTCCCGACTAGTTTGGCCATGCATCGGCTAGAAGAGGGACAAATCGTGGGTGTTTATTGGCAAAAAGCTTTGTAAAAATGAAATGTTTGGAATGACTTCGGTCATAAGTTTACCCGTGGGTGATGAGGTCAAAGTTACACAGAAGGATGATGATGGACACTCGAGTGCAATAATTAATTATGAGATCTACAGGGCACACCGTTGAAGAAACCAACTATGTGCAATAATGTCGAAGATCGCAGTCGAGTTAGCTATACAGATCATGTGCTATGAGATCGACAAGGTAAACAGATTCGAGAATGGTTAATAAAATCTAAGTCCATTGCATATTAAGGTCAAAATAGTGCTACCAATATACGAGTCCCATACGATGCCATTTCAACGATTGTACCACAAAAGCTCGAAAATTATAAGGTTCAAATTCCAGAGTTATATGGCTCAAATTCGAAGATTACAAGGTTCAAACTGATATTAGAAATGAAATTCAGCTCATCAGCTCCAAACGCTTGCACTGATCCGTTGAACATGGATATCAGAGAGGTTCAAACTAATATTACCACTTCTAAGTCTGCTTTCAAAACCTCATAATTTTTGCAAAGGGGTGAGCCACTGAGAAGTCATGTATGGGTTTGACATGATGACTTCCGATTACTCTGTCATCTGAAGTTCCAAAATGAAATTCAACATTTTCGGAGCCTATTCCATTCTGCCGCAGCCACCAGCGCTGATGAACAAACCATTCATTTTTGTGAAATAAATGTAGGGAAAACCTCATTACCTTCAGCACTGCTCTGACAACAAAGAACCTGGCGAATATAATCTCCGGTAAGGTCCCTCGCTAGGAGTTCAAAGTAATTTCTGAGAGATGTAGATCTAGGCATTCAACGTGATTGTTATATTGTATCACATTATCCACCACCGAGCCTAATCTTATCTTCAAAAGAAGAAATCGTGTTAGTGCCTACATGTAGTTTTGAACACTACTACATGCCTATTTGGTTTGCAGGATTTGTAAAATGCACTAACATGCCATCTTTGATCCGACATGATTAACATGGGAATTTGATTACAATCTAGAAAAATATAGCCTTCTTCACAAGAGGTTGGAGTGGATGAAAAGTTCCCTAAGAAAACTAGTACAGATGAATCCAAAGGAGAAATGCTTATGGATTGTAACCATATGGATCAAGCAACCAATATGGGGGGGCATGTATGTACTGAAATCCTCCAAAAATCCTTCAGAAATCATAGTACATTGTCATTGTAAATTTGGAAAAAGGTGTCACAAATTGAACTCCCTTATGGTTAACATTTAATAGGAAAGGAACATCACCTCGATATATAGATTCTCTAGGCATGGAAAGCATCTCAGGAAACTGACAACTTGCTCCAGGTTGGGGCCGATAGATTCTAGTGCCAAGACCTTCACTTGTCTTGTGATTTGAGGTCAAGCTTGTCGAAATCATTTTCTGGATGACAAACGAACATATATCTTCAAAATTAGAAATAATGTTAATTTCTAGAAGGAGAGGTAGAAGGCGGCTGCTGTACCTGAACGGGTGTGGATCCAGTAACAAGTTCATAGTATTTGTTAGACAAGTAGCCCACCATTGTCAATTTCGGCGCAGAAATGACATTGATTCTTGTTGGACCTTCTTGATTAACTACAAGTAATCTCTCAAATGCAGGTGTGTCCTCAGTGACCATATCGTGGTACACATCTTGTGATGTCTTCTTGCCGCACCAGCAACACACATAAATAGTCCAGAGAGTCATGGAGGTGATGTGGAAGCTACTCAACCCATTGATCGCCTGAAGACGAAGGCACTCAAGTGAAGTACAGCCATGAAGCAGGCGCTCCAAGTCACTGTTTGGGAGGAAGACAGTGATGAGCTCGAGGTGCTTCAGTCGTGGTAGAATAAGTGTGGGCGCATCATTAAGGGGGGATGGCGGTTCCTAAACTTGGCGATGCGTAGCATGGGCGCAAGGCAGAGCGCAGACGTTGGCAGTGAGCGCATATGCCCATCATCAAATGTAAGCTCCTCGAGCTGATTTAGGGCGGGGGATCAGAACCAGTCGTCAAGATTGGCTCGGTCCTTGCCGTTGGAATGGAACTTGCCCATTCTAAGGTCTATGGTTGGGCCAGGGTGACTGTCGAGGATCTTGGAGAACGCATCCAAGCTTTTTTTATAGCCATGGCAGAGCTCGTGGGTGTCGATGAGGTCGAGAGGGGTGGAGTTCCATAGGGGGCGCCACCGTCGAGAAAGGACGGTTGTCCGTGCCCCATATTTGATTGGGAGGAGGAAGATGATGACTATCAACATATCATTGGGAAGGCTGCTGATGAAGTCTAGGCCTGCTGGAGTTGCTTGCGGTTCTTGCTCTCCCCGCCTCTGCTTGTTGGCAGCCCCGTTCTCCACCTCCGGAGTCTCCTTGTCAGCGGCACTTTCTGATAGAAGTGGGAGTACAGGGAATATTTAGTTAAAACAGGGCAATAGAAAAGTGTATTGGTAACTAGAAGTTATTAGTTAGGAATATAGTAAGAAAATGGAATAATAATTGGTTGCTTAAATACTACACAATCCATTTGATATTGCCGGGTAAGTCAACATGCAGATACTATAAAAGAAAACTTACTTCGAACAAAGTCTGGACGAATGATATCGTTGGGGAAGTTGGCATATATCTCATGACCAGGCTCTTTTATGTGCAGTGCAATTTTAGTGCCAGCTTTCAGTACATAAAACTTAGAAATTTCTTTCCAAAGGCCAGTGCCAAAATAGGAGTCACCATGTTCATCGAGTCTGACAGTAGCAACGACTGTAAATCCATGGTTTGTGTTCAGTATGACATCCCTGCAGTCTTGATTTATGTAAAGGGAAAGATTGAGCACTACAGATTCTGTTGCATAGCAAGGGATGCACTGCAGAAAATGGTAGGATTGTTAAAGAAAATATGGTAAAATGCAAATATGGGCCCAAATTGAAAGAACTGTACAACATTGAAATCAAAGGACAAAAATCTCTAATTAAACAGATAGGGTAAACATGATGTCATGGAAATATGAGAGTAATCGAAAGAACAATACATCATTCATTTGCCTAATATAGAAAGAAGAGGCGAAAAATCCCCTTTGACGTATATGGTGCATGTGGCACCTTTTATCCAAATGTAGCAATACTTACTATGTTCAGGAAAGTAGGCTATGCTAACCGATTTAGGGTGATATTGAACATACCGCGCACATCCTCAAGTCATCTGGTACGGTGAGATGGAACTCCATGGATGTCTGGCGGAGGCCGCAAAGTCCCGATGTGTCCGCACACTGTACACTCTATGAATGAAAAAACCCTCAAATTAGCTCGAATAAAAATGAATTCACGGAGATTTCGGCCGGGTGATTAAAGGATGCAGATGAACTGGGATAAGAGATGAGATAATATCTCATTAAATTGGTTACCTTGTTGTCTATGAGAAAAACCCTCAGTACGGCGGATTCCCCAACCGGGCGGAGCTGGGTCGACCGCGAGCAGCGTCGAGAAAGTCGATGGTGATAGGCGGCGGCAAGCGGAAGTGGCGAAATGTGGTGGGGTTTGCCGGTAGCCTGGCGGCGGTGGTAGGCGTCTAGCTAAGTGGTTGCCGCCACGATAGGCAGTGCCATGCATAGACGCGGAGGAGCTTGTGCAGGTGTGAATGGGGACCGGAGGGGGTGGCAGGCAGAGTGAGGGTTTTTGTGACGTGGGGATGGTGAGGGTTTTCTTTTTTATTTTTTGAATTGGGTGGTGAGGGTTTTCTGTCCCACAAAGAATTTCGGAGGCAACGGTTTGCTAGAGCCAACCGTGTGTGATTGACGCAACAGGCAAATGAAAGTCATTGCACATGGTTCCAATTTTGGGAACCGTGTGTGATTGACGTACTACCTCCGTCCTGGTTTATTGGTCCCCTTTGTAATTTGTACCAAATTTTGACCAAATATATAACTAACAAATGTTTATGCATGTCACCAAAAATTATATCATTGAACACTATGTTCAAATACGCATCCAACGATATAATTTTTGCTGACCTGCACTAACATTTTGTCAGTTAAATATTTGGTCAAATTTTAACACAGATTACAAAGGGGACCAATAAACCAGGACGGTGAGGTAGATTCCATCAACCAAACTGATTGCATCCATATCCACATTTAGACATAAGTAAACATAGATTAAACATACTCAGACATAGATAATAAGCGCACACAAGGATAGTTCAACCATAAGTACATAGTTCAGTTGTCATTAAGCATACTCAAACGTACATAGTTCGCTCCCCCATCTCATCTCATCTGCCGGCATGATCCTGAAGCTTCTCCACGTACTCGGCGTACGCACCATGCGTGTAACGCCCCGGATTCGATGCGCCAGGTGTCTGCCAGTTATTCGCCGTCGTTGCCATGTCATTTGCTTGCGTGTTGCATTTTACCATGTCATCATCTGCATTTCATATCATGTCATCATGTGCACCGCATTTGCATACGTGTTCGTCTCATGCATCCGAGCATTTTCCCCGTTGTCCGTTTTCCAATCCGGCACTCCTATGTCTCCCGGCGCTCCTTTTTACCTCTTTTCGTGTGCGGGTGTTAAACGGTCTCGGAATGGACTGAGGTTTGTCAAGCGGCCTTGGTATAGCACCGTAGACCGCCTGTCAAGTTTCGGGTCATTTGGAGGACGTTTGGTACTCCAATGGTTAACCGGGTAACCGTAAAAGCCTCTTTTGTGTGCAGCCCAACACCCCTTTCAAAGTGGCCCAAAACCCAGCAAACCCCCCTCCATGCTCTCGGTCGTTCGATCACGATCGTGTGGGCGAAAACCGCACCCCATTTGGACTCTCCTAGCTCCCTCTATCTATAAATAAGCCTCCCCCTCCGAAATCCCGGGTCCAAACCCTAGCCATTTTCCTCCCCGCGCCGCTGGACACTTTCTCCTCCCACCGGACATGTCCGCCCCCGCCCCCGCGGCGAATCGGAGCGCGCCACATGGCCTCCCGCGCCTCTCTCTCTCCTCCCCGCCGCCGCCGGCTGAGAAACCAGGACAGGCCCTTGTGAGCCAGCGCGCCCCGCCCCTGGCCCGTCCTCGCCGCCTTGCGCCCGTGGTCGCTTCGCGCTGCCGGGCGAGCAGCGCGCCGCCGTTGCCCGCCGCCGCAGCCGCCGCTGTCTGCGCCCGGCGCGCCGCATCGGACCCTCGCAGCGCCCGGCCGGCCCGGATCCCGCCGCTCGCTGACCGCGTCGCCCGTCGCCCGCCTCTTCTCCGCCCGGCCGGCCGGCCACGCGCCACCCAGCGTCCCCGACTCGGTCGCCGGACCGCCCCCGACTCCGTCGACCCGCAGACTTCCGCCGGCGGCCAGATCCGGTCGGGCGGACGGATCCGCCGGCCCGAGCCCCTCCGGCCTCCTCCGCCCCCTCGGTCACCTTCTTCCCGACTCGGCGGCATCTCCGCCGTGCCGTTTTCGTGCAAGGTTGACCCCGAGTTTTGACCAAGTCCGAAGCTTTTGCACATTTTCTTGCCATATTCATCATGCCATAACTCTCGCATATTGCTCCGTTTCGATGCGTGTAATATGTCAAATTGTTCGTCTCGGCAGTACATCATTTCTTCTCATTGCGTCATTTACATTTGAGCTCATCTTGATGCCGAAATGCTGTTGGAAGAGGGCTATGTGATGTTAGTTTGATTCTTATCGAACATGCACTTTTGTCATTTTTCCATGATTGATGTGTGCACCCTATGAACTTGAGTCCTACATGTGTTTTGTAATATGCCATGCCATCTTTACAGGGGTGTATTCCATGTATTTTTGTGATCTCTGTGGTGACTAGCACAAGCATGCAAACTAGGCTTCTTGATGTTGCTGATTTCAGCCCCAGTTCTGCTGATATTTTTATGCCATGTAAACTTGATGCTACCGAGAGATCCATGCTTATTTTGAGATACTTCAGTAAGGATGTTTTGAACATATGGTTATTCTCTATCCATCCATGCCCTTGTTTGCAATTATGGAGTGCCATAGCTTGAGTCAATCGAGCTCTACTTTTGCTATAAAATGTTTCCTGGCAGATTGTTTACATGTTATTCAATTTTGCCAAGGTTGTTGTAGTTGATCCATGCACCCTATGAACTTGCTCTTGCCATGTTTAGCTTCTACGCCATGTCTTCTTACTGTCAGTTTCCTTGACATGCCATGTATTGCTCTGTGGTGAGTGGTTCAAGCTCACCAACATGCCTACTTATTGTTGTTCCTGCCATGTGTGAATCTGTAATATAACTTGCCATGTTTACATGGGTGCCATCATATCTTCTGATCCTTTTTGGCTCATGCTCAGTAAAGGACATTTGTTCTATGAAGTTAGTAGATTCATGCCATGACTTTGTTTGCCATGTTAAGTTCCTGTAACATGTTGTTTGATAGCTCTAAACATTGCAACCTGATGTTATTTCCTGATAAGTCTGAAACTGTTATTATTTGCAATCTTGCCATGTGTGTTTGAGCATGTTCTAGTGATTTCTGGAGATAGCTCAGTGTTCATGTTTTGTCATGTTTTACCTGTACATCATGTCCATGCCTTTTGTTTTCACATTGAGATGCTGTAGCATAGTGTTTTGATGCTTGCAATATGCCTAGTTGCTGTTTTGGACAGATTGTTGTTATAACTTGTATAGAGTGTATGTGTTGAACCGTTGCTCCGTTTTGAGTGTGCTCTATATGAAACTTGCTTGATTTTGCATGTAGTTTCATATTATCATGTTGCATCCTTGTTTTGAGGTGTTTGCTTGATATTTGTATGCATTTTGCATCAATGCCATGCTTAACTTGTTTTGCTCATATCTTCTAGGCCGTAGCTCTGAATTTAATGAACTTTATATGTAACTTGACTAGAATTTCGTGTAGATCATCGTGGTGCATCTTAACTTGCTGTTTAACAACTTGAACATAAGGTTTATTCAGATCTGGACCAATTTCGAAATTTGCATATGAGGACTTACCAGAGTTGTTCTATGTTGTTCCCAGCCTCATTTAAACTTGCCTTGATGTGTTGCTCTTGTTTGCATCATCTCTTGCCATGAGTAGCTTCATGTAGCTTTGTCATGCATCATGCTTGTTGTGCATCTTGTCATGTTCATGTGTGGTGTGTTTACTATGTTGTGTGCTTCTTCTTGTTAGTTCCTGTTTCGTTGCGATCGTGAGGATTTTTGTTCGTCTACGCTTGGTTCGTCTTCATGGCTTCATCTTCTTCGTGGACTCGTTCTTCTTCCTTGCGGGATTCCAGGCAAGATGACCGCTACCTTGGATCTCACTACTATCATTGCTATGCTAGTTGCTTCGTTCTATCGCTATGCTGCGCTACCTATCACTTGTTCCTCAAGCCTCCCAAATTGCCATGTCAGCTTCTAACCTTTTGCACCCTTCCTAGCAAACCGTTGTTTGGCTATGTTACCGCTTTCCTCAGCCCCTCTTATAGCGTTGTTAGTTGCAGGTGAAGATGAAGTTTGTTCCTTGTTGGAACATGGAGATGTTGTTCCTTGTTGGAACATGTTTACTTGTTGGGATATCACAATATATCTTATTTAACTAATGCATCTATATACTTGGTAAAGGGTGGAAGGCTCGGCCTTATGCTGGTGTTTTGTTCCACTCTTGCCGCCTAGTTTCCGTCATATCGGTATTATGTTCCCGGATTTTGCGTCCCTAACGCGGTCGGGTGATTTATGGGACCCCCTTGACAGTTCGCTTTGAATAAGACTTTTCCAGCAAGGCCCAACATTGGTTTTACATTTGCCTCACCTAGCCTTTTTCCCTTGGGAGTCGCGCATCCCGAGGGTCATCTTTATTTACCCCCCGGGCCAGTGCTTGTCTAAGCGTTGGTCCAAACTAGAGCACCGTGCGGGACCATCCCTTGGCAACTTGGGTTATGTCGGTACCTGTACGCTTAGCTTATCCGGTCGTGGCCTAAGACGAGATATGCGCGGCTACTATTAGGGTGTCGGCACGCCGGGAGGTCTTGCTGGTCTTGTTTTATTGCTGTCGAAATGTCTTGTAGCCGGGATTCCGAGACTGGTCGGGTCTTCCCGGGGAGAAGGAATATCCTTCGTTGATCGCGAGAGCTTATCATGGGCTAAGTTGGGACACCCCTGCAGGGTATAAACTTTCGAGAGCCGTGCCCGCGGTTATGTGGCAGATGGGAATTTGTTAATATCCGGTTGTAGTAAACTTGAAGCAGACTCTTCTAAAATACACCAACCGTGTGCGTAACCGTGAGTGTCTCTTCTCGGGGTTGATCGAGAGGAGAACACGATTTCTGGGTTATGTCTGACGTAAGTAGGAGTTCAGGATCACTTCTTGATCATTACTATTTGACGACCGTTCCTTTGTTTCTCTTCTCGCTCTCATTTGCGTATGTTAACCACCATATATGCTTAGCCGCTGCTGCAACCTCACCACCTTACCCCTTCCTTTCCCGAGAAGCTTTGCTAGTCTTGATACCCATGGTAATGGGATTGCTTTGAGTCCTCGTGGCTCATGATTACTACACCACCAGTTGCAGGTACAGGTTTCGCGATGATCATGACGCGAGAGCGATGTTACTTGTTTTGGAGTTCTTCTTCTGCTTCTTCTTCGATCAGGGGATAGGTTCCAGGTCGGCAGCCTGGGCTAGCAGGGTGGATGTCGCTTGAGCTTCTGTTTATGATTCATCCGTAGTCGGATGTTGATCTTGTATGTTGTATTGTTGTATTCATGTGACTTTGTATGTTTTGGATGTATCCCCACTATTATGTAATGTTGATGTAATGATATCCACCTTGCAAAAGCGTTCCAATATGCGGGTATATCCTTGGTGGGACCGTCGAGTTCCTTTTGGATAGGGTCGCATATTGGGCGTGACAAGTTGGTATCAGAGCCTCGACCGACCCTAGGAGCCCCCTTGATTGATCGTGTAGTTTGGCCGTTGTTGAGTCTAGAAGAAAACTGTTTTCAGAGTCTAGTTATATCGGAGAGTAGGAATTCTTTTTACTCCTCTGCCCCTTCATCGCTCTGGTGAGTAATCCTGACGTAGGTGTTTTGAATTACTTCTCTTATCCTTCAAATTTTTCTTTAGGATCACGCAGTTGGTTTTCCGATCGTTGGTTCTCATCTCTTTTCATCCGGTGCATTTTCTCTTCAAGGCGATTCGACTCTCTTCATCGTTGTCAAGTCCAATCCTCAGTTGTTTTCTTTTCCCACCCACCCACCCCTTTTCTTCTCGGAACCGGAGTCCATAATCGAGTATCCATCCTACTCGTGCGAAGTTTTTGCTTTCTCTCCTCAATGATTTCAACCGGTGTTTTCTCTTCAAGATATTCGTCGATTTCCCCTTCCAAGTTGCCTATGTTTTCCCGCCCTCCCACCCTCTTCTTCCCGGAGCCTGAGTCTCTTTCGAGCAATCAATTTCATTCATGTGGAGTCTCTTCAGTCTTCCCTCAATTATTTCAACCGGTGAATTCTCATCTCGTTCATCATTCTTCTTCTCTTTCTTTTCCGGTGGATTTCAACTCAATTTTCTCGGTTCGATCATATTCTTTTCCTCGACTCAAGTGTTCCCTTTGCTTGTTCGCCTCTCGCCATTTTATCATTCCGGAGTGATGAAGACATCTCAGGAGATTTGTCGGTGTTCCAATTAATTCGAGGTTGTCAGCTCATTCAAATCTTTCAATTTTTCCGGTGCATCATCTGTCTGTTCATCATCCCTTTCCAACGGTGTTTTTCTCTTCAGTGGGCCCTAACCCATAGGTCTTTCCCAGGATCTTACCTGACTCTTCTAATTCCCTGGAGTTATTCCCAAATTCTTTTCAAGAGTGACGTAAGAATGAATTCCATCAGTCACTTGCCTTTTCCAAGATCGATTTCGAATCATTTCATTGTTGGCTCAACCTCTTTGCTTTTCATTCTCCCGGAGTACCTCAGAAATTTTGGTGGTGTTTCTCGTCGTCATTTGAAGACCGAAGAAGAGTCTTTCCTCTAAATCTTGTCTGTTCTCTCGAAGATTCGCGGTCCTAGCTCGATGTTATGCTATAAAATTGTTTCCAGTCATGCAAATTATTTTCATCCATCCGGAGTATTGCAGGAGTTGCTTTCCGTCTCAATCATAAGGAGGCCATCTTTTCGGAAGATTTCTTCGTTCCAAGTTTTCAAAGTCGTTTTCTAATTATTCCATATTCGTACCCCTTCGTTCGTCTCAATATTCTTACGGTGGTTCGTTCAAGATTCTTTTTCCTTTCACTATCATTTTAATTCATTCGTTCTTTTCAATTCTACCGGTGGTTCATGAAGACCTTCTCAAGTTTGCGATATGTCACTTCTCAATCCTTTTCAAGAAGAATAAGTAATATGCAAAAATCCATTGTTTGTCATCAATTTAATTTGATGAAGGATAAGCATACAATAAATCTTATTCTTATTTCATCCTAGTGAGTAATCCTTTCCTTCGGAGTTTGTTCTTGATGAATAAATTCTACTTCCAAGTGTTTTCATCTTTTCTTATCCGGAGTTCAGTTTCCTCGGCCATTTCGTCGGAACCTCCATCGGAATCTTCGCAATGCTCATCTTATTCTTTCGTCCTTCATTCTATCTCATCATCCTTTCGTTACCGGAGTTCTTCATGGTGGTTCTTCATGATTTAATTCATTCTCTCAAGAGTTCATCAAGATTTTGTTGGCGGAGTTCAAGTATCTTTTCTTCTCGCGTCTCGAAGTGCAATTAATTCTCCGTATTCTTTTGATGTGGAGTTTTGCATTTCTTTGTTCTTCCCAGCTATACAATCATTTCCGGTTGTGGTAGGTTATCACCTTATGATCTTGAGATGTTACCGATAAGACCACAACAAGCTTATTCTTTCGTTGTTGATTTTCTCAACAACTCCGTTCAACCTTTCCTCCTAAGTTCTTTTCATTCCATTCTTTCAATTCTTCCGGAGGCAATGCATTGTTCATCTCGTCAAGTGTCATTCTATCGTGTGAAGTTCTTGTTCTAATCCTTCCATTTTCAGCCGGAGTGCTACCTAAATCCTTTCAGTCTTATTCGTTTCTTATCTCGTTCTAACAGGAGTTGTTTCATAGTCTATCTGATTCAGTGAGCTTTTGATTCTCGTCATTCTCGTCGTTCCTCTCTTCTTCTCGAGTGCTCTTGATTCTTTGCTTCTTCTATTGAGTTCTTGTTTCACCTCTTCCTCTTTCTCTTCCGTCTTGGTCCTAAGATCTCGGGACGAGATCTCTTGTTAGTGGAGGAGTGTTGTAACGCCCCGGATTCGATGCGCCAGGTGTCTACCAGTTATTCGTCGTCGTTGCCATGTCATTTGCTTGCGTGTTGCATTTTGCCATGTCATCATCTGCATTTCATATCATGTCATCATGTGCATCGCATTTGCATACGTGTTCGTCTCATGCATCCGAGCATTTTCCCCGTTGTTCGTTTTCCAATCCGGCACTCCTATGTCTCCCGGCGCTCCTTTTTACCTCTTTTCGTGTGCGGGTGTTAAACGGTCTCAGAATGGACCGAGGTTTGTCAAGCGGCCTTGGTATAGCACCGGTAGACCGCCTGTCAAGTTTCGGGTCATTTGGAGGGCGTTTGGTACTCAACAGTTAACCGGTAACCGTAAAAGCCTCTTTGTGTGCAGCCCAACACCCTTTCAAAGTGGCCCAAAACCCAGCAAACCCCCTCCATGCTCTCGGTCGTTCGATCACGATCGTGTGGTAAAACCGCACCCCATTTGGACTCTCCTAGCTCCCTCTATCTATAAATAAGCCTCCCCTCCAAATCCCGGGTCCAAACCCTAGCCATTTTCCTCCCGCGCCACGGACACTTTCTCCTCCCACGGACATGTCCGCCTCCCTTTCATGGTGAATCGGAGCGCCACGTGGCCTCGCGCCTCTCTCTCTCCTCCCGCCGTCGCTGCCCATGAGCCAGCGTCGGGCCCTTGTGAGCCCCAGCGCCCGCCGCTGGCCGTCCTCTCCGCCGCGCCGCTGCTGTCCCCGCTGCGCCCGGCGAGCCCGCTGGCTTGCCGCCGTTTGCGCCCATGCCGCGGCGCCGCCTCCGCCGCCGGCGCCGCCCGCGTCGGACCCTCAGACGCCCGGCCGGCCGGATCCCGCCGCCACATGCTCCCGCGTCGCCCGTCGCCGCCTCTTCTCCGCCACCGGCCGCCACGCGCCACCCCGCGTCCCCGACTCCGGTCGCCGGACGGCCCAAAACTCCTCGACCCGCCGCGCCCGCCGCGGCCAGATCGGTCGGGCCGGACTGGATCCGGCCGGCCCCGAGCCCCTCCGGCCTCCTCCGCCCCCTCCGGTCACCTTCTTCCCCGACTCCGGCGGCATCTCCGACGTGCTTCGTTTTCCGTGCAAGGTTGACCCCCTGAGTTTTGACCAAGTCTCAAAGCTTTTGCACATTTTCTTGACATATTCATCATGCCATAACTCTCTGCATATTGCTCCGTTTCGTGCGTGTAATATGTCAAATTGTTCGTCTCGACAAGTACATCATTTCATCTCATTGCGTCATTTACATTTGAGCTCATCTTGATGCCCGAAATGCTGTTGGAAGAGGGCTATGTGATGTTAGTTTCAGATTCTTATCAGAACATGCACTTTTGCCATTTTTGCCATGATTGATGTGTGCACCCTATGAACTTGAGTCCTACATGTGTTTTGTAATATGCCATGCCATCTTTACAGGGGTGTATTCCATGTATTTTTGTGATCTCTGTGGTGACTAGCACAAGCATGCAAACTAGGCTTCTTGATGTTGCTGATTTCAGCCCTGCTCATTGATATTTTTATGCCATGTAAACTTGATGCTACCGAGAGATCCATGCTTATTTTGAGATACTTCAGTAAGGATGTTTTGAACATATGGTTATTCTATATCCATCCATGCCCTTGTTTGCAATTATGGAGTGCCATAGCTTGAGTCAATCGAGCTCTACTTTTGCTATAAAATATTTCCTGGCAGATTGTTTACATGTTATTCGATTTTGCCAAGGTTGTTGTAGTTAATCCATGCACCCTATGAACTTGCTCTTGCCATGTTTAGCTTCTACGCCATGTCTTCTTACTGTCAGTTGCCTTGACATGCCATGTATTGCTCTGTGGTGAGTGGTTCAAGCTCACCAACATGCCTACTTATTGTTGTTCCTGCCATGTGTGAATCTGTAATATAACTTGCCATGTTTACATGGGTGCCATCATATCTTCTGATCCTTTTTGGCTCATGCTCAGTAAAGGACATTTGTTCTATGAAGTTAGTAGATTCATGCCATGCCTTTGTTTGCTATGTTAAGTTCTTGTAACATGTTGTTTGATAGCTCTAAACATTGCAACCTGATGTTATTTCCTGATAAGTCTGAAACTGTTATTATTTGCAATCTTGCCATGTGTGTTTGAGCATGTTCTAGTGATTTCTGGAGATAGCTCAGTGTTCATGTTTTGTCATGTTTTACCTGTACATCATGTACATGCCTTTTGTTTTCACATTGAGATGCTGCAGCATAGTGTTTTGATGCTTGCAATATGCCTAGTTGCTGTTTTGGACAGATTGTTGTTATAACTTGTATAGAGTGTATGTGTTGAACCGTTGCTCCGTTTTGAGTGTGCTCTATATGAAACTTGCTTGATTTTGCATGTAGTTTCATATTATCATGTTGCATCCTTGTTTTGAGGTGTTTGCTTGATGTTTGTATGCATTTTGCTTCAATGCCATGCTTAACTTGTTTTGCTCATATCTTCTAGGCCGTAGCTCCGAATTTAATGAACTTTATATGTAACTTGACTAGAATTTCGCGTAGATCATCGTGGTGCATCTTAACTTGCTGTTTAACAACTTGAACATAAGGTTTATTCAGATCTGGACCAATTTCGAAATTTGCATATGAGGACTTACCGGAGTTGTTCTATGTTGTTCCCGGCCTCATTTAAACTTGCCTTGATGTGTTGCTCTTGTTTGCATCATCTCTTGCCATGAGTAGCTTCATGTAGCTTTGTCATGCATCATGCTTGTTGTGCATCTTGTCATGTTCATGTGTGGTGTGTTTACTATGTTGTGTGCTTCTTCTTGTTAGTTCCTGTTTCGTTGCGATCGTGAGGATTCGTTCGTCTACGCTTGGTTCGTCTTCATGGCTTCATCTTCTTCATGGACTCGTTCTTCTTCCTTGCGGGATTTCAGGCAAGATGACCGCTACCTTGGATCTCACTACTATCATTGCTATGCTAGTTGCTTCGTTCTATCGCTATGCTGCGCTACCTATCACTTGTTCCTCAAGCCTCCCAAATTGCCATGTCAGCCTCTAACCTTTTGCACCCTTCCTAGCAAACCGTTGTTTGGCTATGTTACCGCTTTGCTCAGCCCCTCTTATAGCGTTGTTAGTTGCAGGTGAAGATGAAGTTTGTTCCTTGTTGGAACATGGAGATGTTGTTCCTCGTTGGAACATGTTTACTTGTTGGGATATCACAATATATCTTATTTAACTAATGCATCTATATACTTGGTAAAGGGTGGAAGGCTCGGCCTTATGCCTGGTGTTTTGTTCCACTCTTGCCGCCCTAGTTTCCGTCATATCGGTATTATGTTCCCGGATTTTGCGTCCCTAACGCGGTCGGGTGATTTATGGGACCCCTTGACAGTTCGCTTTGAATAAGACTTTTCCAAAGAAGGCCCAACATTGGTTTTACATTTGCCTCACCTAGCCTTTTTCCCTTGGGAGTCGCGCATCCCGAGGGTCATCTTTATTACCCCGGGCGGTGCTTGTCTAAGCGTTGGTCCAAACTAAGCACCGTATGGGACCATCCTTGGCAACTTGGGTTACGTCGGTTTACTGTGACGCTTAGCTTATCCGGTCATGGCTCGAGACGAGATCTGCGCGGCTACTATCGAGGTGTCGGCACGCCGGGAGGTCTTGCTGGTCTTGTTTTATTCTGTCGAAATGTCTTGTAGCCGGATTCCGAGACTGATCGGGTCTTCCGGGAGAAGGAATATCCTTCGTTGATCGCGAGAGCTTATCATGGGCTAAGTTGGGACACCCTGCAGGTATAAACTTTCGAGAGCCGTGCCGCGGTTATGTGGCAGATGGGAATTTGTTAATATCCGGTTGTAGTAAACTTGAAGCAGACTCTTCTAAAATACACCAACTGTGTGTGTAACCGTGAGTGTCTCTTTTCGGGGTTGATCGAGAGGAGAACACGGTTTCTGGGTTATGTCTGACGTAAGTAGGAGTTCAGGATCACTTCTTGATCATTACTAGTTGAAGACCGTTCCTTTGTTTCTCTTCTCGCTCTCATTTGCGTATGTTAACCACCATATATGCTTAGCCGCTGTTGCAACCTCACCACCTTACCCTTCCTTTCCCGAGAAGCTTTGCTAGTCTTGATACCCATGGTAATGGGATTGCTTTGAGTCCTCGTGGCTCTGATTACTACACCACCGATTGCTGTGTACAGGTTTGCGATGATCATGACGCGAGAGCGATGTTACTTGTTTTCGAGTTCTTCTTCTGCTTCTTCTTCGATCAGGGGATAGGTTCCAGGTCGGCAGCCTGGGCTAGCAGGGTGGATGTCGCTTGAGCTTCTGTTTATGATTCATCCGTAGTCGGATGTTGATCTTGTATGTTGTACTGTTGTATTCATGTGACTTTGTATGTTTTGGATGTATCCCCACTATTATGTAATGTTGATGTAATGATATCCACCTTGCAAAAGCGTTCCAATATGCAGGTCTATCCTTGGTGGGGCCGTCGAGTTCCTTTTGGATAGGGTCGCATATTGGGCGTGACAATGCGCCACCCTGCGAGAATACTTCTGCTTGAAGGAGCCAGCGGCCCGTCCTCTTGCATGCGCCAGAACACTTTGATACGCGTCATGAAGCTTGTCATTGCAAAATGGGCACCGATAGCCGCTGTCCTAGGTCCTAATACGCCTGTTATGCATTCCTGCATAAAGCTCCCTCAGGATTTGCCTCTTGTACCTCCTCTGACCATCTTCATCCTCGCTGTCCACATCGTCAGACGTCACCTATACAAATAGTAAAACAAATTTGGCATCAAATCAATGTTTACATGCTGTGAAGTAGGATTAGGAATTTATGGCTATTTTTTATACATATCCAGATATTATGGTTCGATTTTTAAGCACAGACGTCTATGTACAGACCAATCTTGAAGAAAATAATGGCACAAACATATATGTAGGTCATTCAAAATCAATCGTCAAGTCCTGGCTAGGAATTATTAGCACGAACACTAACCCTAATTGGATTACTAGCAGAAATCATTTGCACAGATGAAACAACTAATCACTTATCACTTGTACCATTCAAACAATCAATACACTACATGGATCTAACGAAACTTACTCTGATTTCATGGATTGGGAGAACATAACCATAGGATTTCTATTCCGAAAAGGGAGAGGCAGGAGTAACCAGAGAAACCCTAGGATCTATTTGACACATAAATGGGTATAGATGACTAACCAGTTGTCCGTCGTCGTCAGAGTGGCCGTCGGAGTTGTCGCCGGATTGGTCGTCGGAGTCGTCGCCAAGGTCATCGCCTGAGTCGTCACCGGAGTCGGTGTGGAACTCCGCCTCCGGCTGTGGAAGCTCGACGCCGCCGAAGACATCAAGGTGCAGCGATACCTCGCCGGTGGTGACGGCAACCTCTATCTCCATCTACACACCATGCTCTAGTGCTTCAGCAGCCCCGACGTCACCACTCCCTCCGATGGGGCGCTTCGGCGACATCCTCATACACTGACAGCTTTGAGGACTGAGAGCAGCGTCGAGGATGCAAGCGGAGAGAGAGGATTGTGTGTGTGGCGAGGATGGGGGGTGCGGCTGCTCGGGCGCACCATTAATATGGAGTAGTGGGGAGAGAGGCAGGCAGCGGTCAGATGCTGGCTCGCCTCCCGGTGAGCCTGCGCACCGAACTGCTGGCATGCCTACCGTCGTTTCACACAGCTACTCGCACGCGTCCCGATGACACTGTACGGTGAGCACGCCTCCATCAATTCACACACGTGCACACACGCCTCCCGGTCTGCTTGCGCGACAGACTGCTCGCATGCGTCCTGTCAACTCACGCCTGCTCGCACGGCATATGGGTCGCGTGGTGGCACGTATATTTTTTCTATTTGGATGATTAATGCTGGCGCTTTATTGCCTAAACGAAGCATGTCACGTATCCATTGTTGGTCTAACGCTCATGGTTCGAATAAATAATCCGTTTGGGGTATTGGTTCCCAATTATCAATAATCTCCTGTTTGTAAGAAGATAAAGATTACATCAAAACTGGTCTCAAATTTGACAAGAAAGTATAATGCCACTTTGTATTGGTGTCCATATGAAAATAGTATAAGATTCATGAATTTCAAATAAGTTTTGGATGTACTAGAATTTAAAAATCAAGATTCTCAATGTTTGAAATTTCTTGCACGGGGAGTAAACATGCACCCAGTGAGACACATGTGTTTTTGCAATCCATTTAGGTGCACTGTCACGTGTGCATGTAGCTCAAATTTGATTTTTGCACATTATACCCCTAGAAAATCAATCAATGTACTAAAATGTCTTAATGATCTTTGTTTTTTTAATTAAAATGTCCATCCTTTGGTAACATATGTTCACCGCGGGATAATTTAACATGCATCGTAGTTGCGGTGGATTCGCGGTGTGTGTGTGTGGGTGTGTGCGTCTGGGGGTGGCGGGTGGCTCGCAGTACACTCGAGTCGTGAGCCACCGTGTGGGTTGGCCGTTTTGTGAGGTAGGTGCCACATCAGAGTCATGAATTAGTTTTTTAAAACATTACACAACCCTTTCATACATACATGTTTTGGCCACATGCAGTCGATGGTTGTCCTACACGACACTCGATACTCATGTGTGACGCTTTCTGTGGGCCCGCGAGGTCGTCATCCATCACTTTGACGAAAAGCCGGCAGTGAGGTTAATTTGACCAGCAAGTTCGAATATTTTTTATTTGTGTTATGGTGGGAGTATATATTTTGTATGCGTCGAAGAGGTGGGAGGGGACTAGCATATATACTATACGTACACGTCCGTGAACAAGTACACCTCACTCAGTGTCGGGACTTTTCGGTTTCTGAGGCACGTGCTACATCAAAGTTGTGAAATTGGCTATTCAAACATCACACAACACCACTTTGGGCCACATGCATGCAGGCGGTGGTTATCCTAGGACACTCATGTGTGACGCTTCCATCTGTGGGCCCACGAGGCCATCATTGATGCATGCATCACTTTGACCTACATCAGGAGAGGTTAATTAATTTCACCTTCAAGGAGGATTCTTTTGGGTTGTAGTACGGTAGGAGCATATAGTATGCGTCAAACAGGGGGAAGGGGACCATCATATGCAGTACGCTTCATGAACGTCGCTCTGTGTGGAGACTTTACGGTTTTCGAGGCATGTGCCACATCAAAGTTGTGCATTTTGGGTATTCAACATATGTTTGGCCCACATGCAAAGCGATGGTGGTTGTCCTCTCGCACCCACTTAAGCGGTTATCAGCGATATCGATGCTTTCCATCTGTGGGCCCGCTTGGTCCATCACTACTTTGCCTGACAACGATAGAGGTTAATTTGACTTAGGAGGGGATTTTTTTGTTTGTAATACGGTATATATATAGGTCATGCTCTGGGATGACATGATACAGTTTGAGCACACACATGCATGTGTACGCATGAATCCCTCCCATCAAGTCGAAGTGGCTAGTACCACGACACGTCATGAACCGATCTCGTTCCGTGTGGGGACTGTATGATTTTCGACGCACATGCCACATCAATGTTGTGAAATGGTATTCAAACATGCATGCACACATCACCTTCATACATATGCATGTAGTGGTTGTCTTCGAATGGTACACTCCCTTGCGTGGTTATCGGCGACAAGCCTATATATTCGTGGGCCCGTGTGGACATCCATGATCACCTTGACAGACAACAAGATAGGTTACCATGGCGGATTCTTCCTTTGGTTCGTGTTATTGTAGTATAGGTCATGGTGAGATTCAGTCCTAATTAAGTTTGAGCACATACCATGCACGCATGCATATGCATGAAGCCCCGCCATTGGCTTGAAGTGTGGTGTGACATACATATGCATCATCAACCTAACCCTCACTCAGTGTGGGAATTTCTGGTTCGAAAGTGTCGGCGTTCTAGGAACGGGGGTCCCCAGACTTGCCTGCCTACGGCCTGCGGCATGGCTCAAAGGAGGCCCAGGACGGCCCATCTTCATCAACGCAAGCTCAAGACCTCGCGAGGCCAAGCCTCATGAGGCGGACGACCAGAGCTTCCTCGAGCACGGCCTTGTCAGGCTGGCTCATGAGGAGGCGGAAAGTTCAAGGTAGGGTACCTCGCGAGGTGCCCATGACGCAATCCATGACGACCAAGGGCACCAGTCGGGCGCCAGTCCACGCAGCGTCCTCCTTTCCTCTTTGGTGCAAAGGAGCAAGCGCGAGCAAGAGCATCAAGCAAAGGCATCCGTTTGATTGCAACAAGACCAAGACCAGCCCCAGCGGCTGGAAGGGAGTCATCGTGGAGCCCAAGCAAAGGCGTCATCACGAGCCTTTGGCAAAGCGAGGACCAACTTTAGTCGGGATAACTGTACCCTTGTTCCCCTTCAAAATGGCCAATTGTTGGCGCCCTTCCCGCTCCATTTTTGGGAAGAGGCCCAGGGCCTTCGCCTATAAATAGGAGTAGCCACACTCAGAGGAGGGGGACGATCGATCAAGGCGATCGACATCCAGAGGGAAATAGAGACCCGATCCTCAAGCTAGAGCGACGGGACACCACATAGCAGTTCATCACACCCACCAAGAACAGACCCTCGCGAGGCTGTTCTTCCCTGTACTGTTCCTCATCGGCCCAAGAGGCAATCCACCATACCACAAACTAGAGTAGGGTATTACACCACAACGGTGGCCCGAACTAGTATAAATCTTGTGTCTCTTGTGCTGTTCTGTTTAGTAGTTTAGGTCCCTGCGATTCGGCGAGGTACGAGACGGTGGAGGGTTGGATCTCCGCGCGCACCCAAGTGTTCGAACCTCAAGGGTCTGCCGGAACCCGAAATCCGACATTTGGCGCGCCAGGTAGGGTGCGTCGGAATCTGCCTTTCGTCGCCTCGCTCTTCCTCGACCACCGCAACCATGTCTGACGCCCGTCGGCCCCGCGCCGAGCGCCGAGCTGCCCTCGCCTCCCATGTCGCCCAGACGGCTCCCGTCGGCGGGCGCCTCGTCGTTTCCGTCACCTGCCGTCAACACCGCCACCGGCCCGGCGGAAACGAGCAGCAAGCATCGCCCCAGCACCCGTCCATGAGGCGGGGCGGCCACACCGCCACGCCGCCGCTCACCCCGCTGGTTCGCCGTCACGCGCGCCCGCTGCCATGGAGGCCCGAGCTGCACTCATCACGGCTAACGAGCTCTGCGCTACCGCCCGTCGGCAGCGTCTACGAAGAATGGCTCGACCGAGTTGCCGAGCTTCGTCTGCGCTGCAGGAGGCGACCCGCCCGTCCGTCTCGCTGCACCGCACCCGCCTGCTGGCGATGAAACTCTGGCGCCTCGGCCGCCTCCTCCTCAAGACGGCCGCAGCCCCAAAGCACGCTGCCCTGGCGGAACCCGTTCCGCCAGCGCCCGCAGCAGCAAGAGCAGAGCTGCCAAGAAGTTCCTCGCCCGCAAGAAGCTGCCCGCGCTCCCGCTCCAAAGACGTCAAGACCCTGCGCTGCCCCCAGCCGCGGCGCAGGGAGGCCTGCAAGACCAAGCTCTCTGCCGTCCGAGGCCCCCCGCGGCCACAGCGGGCTGCCGCGCCTTCACCTCCGAGCTGTGCAGCGTCGCGTGGCCCGCCAAGTTCAAGCCAGACCTGCCTCCTCGCTATGACGGCACAGCTGATCCTACGGAGTTCCTCCAGCTCTACGAGCTGGGCATCGAGGCTGCCAATGGGGACGAAAAGGTCATGGCGAATTGGTTTCCCATGGCGCTCAAGGACGGGGCCGCACCTGGCTCCTGAATCTGGCCCCAGGCACGATCTCTTCCTGGGCCGAGATGCGTACCCGCTTCATCGCAAAAGTACATCCGATTGCTTCAACAACGCGCCTCAAGATCCCTGTGGTAACGGAGGAGGCCATCATCTACGCCTTCTCCGGACGGCGTGCGCGACGTCAAGATGAAGGAGAAGCTGGCGATGCATGAAGATTTGTGCACCTTCCTGGAGCTGTTCAACTTGGCGACCAAGTGCGCCCGAGGGCTGAGGAGGCGCCTCTCCTCCTCGAGCTGTCCGCGCGGATCCCGAAGAGAAGAAGTCCAAGGCCAGGGCGTGAAGCGCAAAGGGGCTGCCGTGCTCGCTGGCCGAACCGGACACCAAGCGAGGCGAGATCAGCCCGAGTCCTCCAAGGGCAGCCGATCTGCGTGTACCACGACCTCCACACTCACAACACCAATGAATGTCAAGAGCTTGGACGTCTGTGAAGGAAGGGTCGGCAGACGCCTAAGCGCAGCGGACCGGGGCTACGGCCGAGGAGGAGGAAGGAATGCAGACGCTTGGGAAGACAGCGGCCCAGCGCCAAGGGTGGCGCGACCAACCTCGCGAGGACACTGGCAAGACCCACCTCGTGAGGGAGGCTGGAGGGATCAGCCTCGCGAGGATCGCCCGTGGGAACGCAGGCCTCCCTCTGCTGCCGCCGCCAAGGAGAATCAAGACCGTCATCGGGGACGAGGGGCTGGGGCTTCGGGGAAGCGCGTCGATCGCTTTGCATCCGGGCGGAGCTCAAGCCCCACCTCTCGGCGCATCTTCAAGCAGTTCGCCCATGAGGTGAATGCAGTCCCCGAGCTTGAGTCCGCGCCCTCTCGGGTGGTCGGCGGCGCCATCACGTTCAGCTCGGCGGATCAGCTCAAGTGCGCAGCCACAGCCGGAGTTCTCCCGATGCTTTGTTCCCCAATCATCAAGCAATGTGCTAGTCACCAAGACCCTCATCAGCGGCGGAGCGGGGCTCGGCGTCCTGCTCGTGGAGACATTCAACAATCTTCAAGTGCCTTCGGTCGACTTCACCAACCAAGCCTTTCTCCGGAGTCACCGATGGCTCCATGGTCCCGAGCGGGCAGGTCCGCCTTCCTGTCACCTTTGGGGCTCGCGACAACTACCACACCGAGCTCATCGACTTCGACGTCGCCCACATCTGCCTGCCGTACAACGCCATCCTCGGGTACCCAGCGTTGGCCAAATTCATGGCCGTAACCCACCATGGCTACAACATCCTCAAGATGCCAGGAAGCGGCAGGGTCATCACGGTGCCCTGTGAAGAGAGAGACGAAGTGTGCTCCTTGGAGCGGGCCTTTCAGGCCGCATCGCTGGAAGACCCAGACCACAGCAGCAGGAGGCCTCCCGAGGCCGCACCCAAGAAGAAGAAGACATCGGCCGACCCAGCTCTTCAAGAGACAAGCCCCTCAGGGCCCACATCGGGCCAGGGGGAGCCTCCTTCCATCGCATAGGAAAGCGCGCCTGGCGCCCTCCTCAGGCAGGGCTCGGGGGCTCTCCCCTGGAGGGCCGCCAACCTCGCCAAGGTCTCGAGGGAGGCACTTGGGCACCACGTGGAGGCGTGTTTCAAGCACGCTTCCATAGCAAGGTGAGCAAGACCAGGAGGGCAGAACCCTCAAGAGTTTGTCGGCAAGGCCATTCAGAGCCACAGGAGTCAAGGGTCATGAGGGCAGCCGCCGCATACTCAGCAGCGGGGCCCCCATCCAGGCGAGGATGGTGGGCTGCGCGCGTCAGATCGACATACCAGGCTCAACCGAGCCGCATCTCAAGAGCGCCTGCCCTCAAGAGTGGGACGTTGCAGGGTCTGCCCCATTAGCCTAGGCACGCATGCCTTATGGCGCCAAACGCGGCTGCTGCGCACCGGCTGTCTCATGAGGACCATCCTGGAGGCTCAAGAGGTTAGGCACGCCGCAGCCCTGGCGGAGATGGAGATGGCCCGCGAGGAGCCACCAGCGCCTCCGGAGCCTCCCGAGGCCCTGGGGCACAGGGGCTCGTGAGGATCGGCTCCCAGCCCACCGAGTCTGCTACACCGACACCCCTTCATCCCCAACATCACCGGGTGACATCTTTAAGTTTTATTTCCGGTGAGGGCGCCTTGTGGCTGCATTATTCCCGAGCAGCGTGGGTCCGTCCTGCGGCATGTATCCCTTTTATTTCATGTCATTAGCTTATCTGTGGGGCGCGCCTCGGGCTGCATCATCCCCAAGCCGCTCGGGCCAGTCCCAGCGGCATGTATCCTTCTTGCGTTTTCCTTAGGATTATGCCCTCGCTCCACCTTGTTTGTTATTTGGTGCTTTTTCCTGGGTGGCGGAATCTTATACGTTAAAGGGTGGGTGCCTGAGCATCACGACTCAGGGCTCCTATCGGCTCTCCGGCCCTCACCCTCTGGTCTTGTCCATGGCATCGCGACCTGGCTTGCCAGCGACGGCTGAGACCAGCCCGAGAGCCGGACACGGGGAGTGGGAGTTGCATCATCCAACCCGGCTTGCGCGTTAAAGGGGGTGCACGAGCATCGCGACTCGGGGCTCCTACCGCTCTCCGGCCCTCACCCTCTGGTCTTGTCCATGGCATCGCGACCGGCTTGCCGCCGACGGCCGAGACCAGCCCGAGAGCCGGGACCGAGGACGTAGAGTTGTCTGATCGACCCAGCTTGCGCGTTAAAGGGAGGGTGCACGAGCATCGCGACTCGGGGCTCCTACTGCCTCCGCCCTCACCCTCTGGTCTTGTCCATGGCATCACGACCTACGCTTGCTGCCGACGGCCGAGACCAGCCGAGCCGGGACCCGAGGCGTGAGTTGCGTCATCTAACCTAGCTTAGCGTTAAAGGGGGGTGCGAGCATCGTGACTCGTGGCTCCTACGGCACTCCGGCCCTCACCCTCTGGTCTTGTCCATGGCATCGCGACTGGCTTGCCAGCCGACGGCCGAGACCAGCCCGAGAGCCGGACCAAGACGAGAGCACCGGCATCCGGCCAAATTTGCAGGAACACACTCGAAGAAAAGGCCCGAGCCAGCGAAACCGCCTTGAGGTAGGGCCCGTGAGTCCCGCTGGCTCACGGGTGCCCGTGACACACCTCGTCCAGCCCTACGAAAGGCGACCACGTGTCGGGTGGGGCAGAGCTCGCCCGGGGCTCCTCCCGTTGGAGCCCCCTCCCACGTTCGATGGAAGCACCATGCTCCACGCTGGCCGACGACACCGCCGAGGAGCGGCTATGCCCGACGCATCTGCGAAGCGCTATGTCTGCGTCTTTGGTGATAAACAAGCGAGGTGGCCTCGGGTCGCATCAACCTCGGGGAGCCCAGAGCTCAAGTCGGCCTCGTCGCAACGCCCCCTCGGGAGCGCCGCGCGGGGCTGGGCACGGGCTGCGCCTTGGTCACGCCAGCACACCGCCACTCCAGCCAGGCCCTCGGGCCTGGTTCGTCGTGACGTCACTCCCGAAGCGGAGCTAAGGTGCGAATGCCGTTCGGCGGCAAGGGGACTCTGAGCATCGCGACTCAGAGCCTAAGCGGTCACGTAGCTCCTCACCCCTTAGTTCCAAAGGCTAACGGCGGTTGAGGTATGCGCGGCCGGGCTCTGCAGACGAGAACGACGGATCCGCTGCGTCTCACCTCCCTACTTGCTGTTCGTGCGCTAAGGGGACTCTGAGCATCGCGACTCAGAGCCTAACTTGTCACGTAGCCCCTCACTCCTTGGTCCCGCCCTGGTTTCGGTCGGGCTAACGGGCGTATCGAGGTAGGCTGGGCTCTGCGGCGTAGAACATAAAGCAAGTAGGAAGCACAAATTTCAAGGAATTTAAAAGCAAATATTATAGTCCACACTGTTATCGCAATACCAAACGCAAGTTTAAACGCCTCCTCGAGGCATGATACATGTGCAGGAATTAAAAGCAAAGCAGGAGCCACAACAAAGTCACTTGTCGGCGGTGGAGCAGCGCGGAGTGGGCTCGCCTCGTGAAGCAGCAGGGCCGGCAGCGCCTCGCTTCGGCTTGGTGCTGAAGTCCCGAAACTTCCCCAACAGAGCCTCCGCGCGACCCTTCACGGCCTCGGCAGCGGCAGCTGCATGCTCGCCGCTTGCTGGCTCCAGCAGGCTGTCCATGTCGACGCTGGGATCGCGAAGATAGATGTGGGTGAGGATCCGCGTCGGTCTGCATGGAAGACAAGACGGCGCCTCGGCCTCGGCCGTGGGGCCAAGACCAAGGAGACATCTTCAAGAGCGCGAACCAGGAAGGGAAGCAGCTTGGCGGGGCCGTCCTGCGCCCGGCGGTGGGCTCTCGAGCCGCCATCGTAAAGCTCCCTCAAAGAAGGCGCGAGCCTTTACCTCCATATCCATGAAGGCCACGCGATCTCACGGCAAGAACCCGCACCTTGTCGTCCGGCTCGACCTTCCTCGCCTCCGATTCCTGCTCCGGTAGCGCCTAGGCGGTCACGACACTTCTTCAGCTTGGCCCCCTGGTCTTGACGGCCGGCTCATGAGCCTTCATGCTTTCCTCCTGCTCCTCACGGAGGCGGGCCTCCTCGGCAAGCTGGTTACGCAGGCCCTTCACTCGCCCTCCGGCGTCTCACTGGCGACCTTGGATCTGGCTGCCTCCCCTGTGGCTGCATCGCGGGCTACCGCCGCCTCGCGGACAGCTGCTTCTCCTCGTCGTAAGCCGCCGAGGCCTGGACCAGCGCCACCGAATCGAAGTGTCGGGCGAATCCAGCAGAGGCCAGCTCAGCGCCCGGCCACCAAGCGATGGTGGCGCCGAAGATCCTGCGCGCAGCCGGTCCAATTCAGCAAGAAAGACGATCCGGGGCGATGGGAGAGTCGGAGACGGCGGTTGGTGGAGTAGGAGAAATGGCGGTGGGCTAACCATCGCTACCGAGGCGGAACCAGCGGCGCCACGGCAACAAAGTGGAGGCGGCGCCACGCAGGGCACCTCGGGAGTCGCTGGGCCAAAGGGCTGAGCTTCGCCCAAATGGCTCAGCCAGCCTCGCGAGATGCCCGGCAGGAGAGGCACAGGCGTCAGATCGTCTTCTTTTTGGCGAAGCACCGCCACGGATGGGGCCTCAGAGCCCCTTCAGCTTCTTCACAGCGGGCGCCAAACGACCGAAAACGTGGACATCGATCTCGTCGACAGAGCAATAATCAAGACGGAAGCGTGCACTTACTGTGTCGTCATTTGGTGGAATCGAGCAGCCTCCGGCCATACTTGAAGCCCGAGAGCCGGCTGCAGTGATCAGCTTCAAGGGAACCAGGAGAAGGCGGCGCGTCTGCGGATCGCCCCGGAGCCGGGGCGGATCCGCGGGGGACCATCCCAGTCCGGTCCTTCTTCGGGATCGGGGGCAGGCTTCTGCCTCCCCGCTCATCCTGATCCTCGTCGTCGTCACTCTCGGGGAGGCGGAGAACGCGGGGCCTGCGCCGCAGGGGGGAGCCCTTGACTCTGCCCCCGAATCAACCCCCTCTCCTGGCTCTTTTTCCTCCACCTCTTCACCGGAGTCGGAAGAGGACACCTCCACCAGGTCCTCCGGAGCCTCCACGGGCACGGGCCCGTCCCCATTGAAGACGGGCATGGGCCCCACTACCTGCTCCCAGTCCTCAAGAAGGAACAAGGCACGAGGCGACTCGATCTTGCCACATCGCCCCCAACCAGGGGATGGAGGACCGTCACGAGTCCTCGGCGGCTGGCCACGGGCTCGGGTGAGGCCTCCACATCGAAGCGTAATCTTGGCGAGGCGGAGCCAGTTGGTGCTCGAAACTCCCTCAAGAGCGGCAAGACCGGTCAGCCGCTGCCCGCGTCGGCCGGCTTCAGATCTGCATCCATCTTCTCCGGCACTGAGCCATGACGGGATCCCGGAAGCCGCTCGGGACCGGTCGTCGGAGCTCTCGGCCCGAGCTCGTGGGCAGGATCAGCCCGTGGGTGGATCGCCCAGCATCCACCAAGACCCACTTGCTCCTGAAGCCCTCAATCCGCTTCCGGGGTTTGAAATGGCGATGGCTCCCCGTGCAACGAAGGCACAAGCGCCGGAGACGGAACCACGGGAGGTTCAGAGGAAGAAGTAGTGGTGCAGCAAGGCCACCAAGGGTTTCACCCCAACATGGGCCTCACAATAGTAGGCAAAGATTGCCAGAAGAAGGACGGAGTTGGGATGGAGGTGCAGAGCTTGGATGTTGTAGTGATGGAGGACGGAGAATAAGAACTCAGAGAAGGGAGGCGCCAGACCAGCAATGATGGCGCTCACGAAGAACAGGTAGAAGGTACTCCCCCGACCCTCAGGGGCGGAGGAGCCAGCCTTGAACACCGCCGTCCCATTGACGCCCTGCGCCTCCGCCAACCGGGCGCGATCGTGGCAAGGCTCGCCACGACACATTTGGCGGGTCAAGGCATGAGAGTACCAGCTCCGCGGGGTTTGGCGAGGAGCCATGATCGCTAGGGCACGCAGCGAAGTGGATCTCAAGATCTTGGAAGCGAGAGAGAGGCGAGGAAAGGGGATCTGACGAGCAAGAATCGGCGAAAGTAAAGGAGGCAAGGAAGATGCCGCTCTGTTATCGACCCACGTGATTCTGCGAGGCACACGCGCCCAATCAACCGCCACGTGTCTCCCAAGGCCGCATGAGCTGTTAGGACCACGACGCCGCGACTTGCCCTTTCGCCTCTCTGCTCGGCCAAGTTCGGGCGCGCCATGGGCCCAGGGGCTACAAAATGTCGGATTTCGTGTTCCGGCAGACCCTTGAGGTTCGAACTCTGGGGTGCGCGCGGAGATCCAACCCTCCACCGTCTCATACCTCGCCGAATCGCAGGGACCTAAACTACTCAAAAGAACAGCACAAGAGACACAAGATTTATACTAGTTCGGGCCACCGTTGTGGTGTAATACCCTACTCTAGTTTGTGGTGTCGTGGATTGCCTCTTGGGCTGATGAGGAACGGTACAGGGAAGAACAGCCTCGCGAGGGTCTATTCTTGGTGGGTGTGATGAACTGCTAGGTGGTGTCCCGTCACTCTAGCTTGAGGATCGGGTCTCTATCTCTCTCTGGATTCCAAATGCCAGCTCCCCCTCTACTATGGTGGCTAGCTCTGCTTATATAGACGAAGGCCCTGGGCGTCTTCCCAAATATTGAGCGGGAAGGGTGCCAACAATTGGCCATTTTGAAGGGGAGCAGTGGGTACACTTATCGACTAAAGTTGGTCCTACTTTGCCAAAGGCTCGTGATGGCGCCTGCTTGGGCTCCACGATGACTCCTTCCGGCCGTTGGGGCTGGTCTTGGTCTTGTTGCACCAAAGCGGATGCCTTTGCTTGATGCTCTCTCTGCGCTTGCTCCCTTTGCACCAAAGAGGAAAGGAGGGCGTTGCGTGGGCTGGCGCCCGTTGGCGCCCTTGGTGCGTCATGGCTTGCGTCATGGGCACCTCGCGAGGTACCCTGCCTTGAACTCTCCGCCTCCTCATGAGCCAGCCTGACGAGGCCGTGCACGAGAAGCTCTTGGTCGTCGCCTCATGAGTCTGGCCCCTCGCGAGGGTCTTGAGCTTGCGTTGATGAAGATGGGCCGTCTGGGCCTCCTTTGAGCCACGCCCGCGGCCGCGAGCGAGCAAGTCACAGGGACCCCGTGCTCCCAAAACGCCGACAAGAGCCCGGGCCTGGCGCGCTGAACTTGGCCGTGCAGAGAGGCGAAAGGGCAAGTGCGAAGCGTCACGGGCCCTAACAGCCTGCGGCCTTAGGCGCCGCGTGGCGGTTGATTGGACGCGTGCGCACTGCTTCTCCATGATGCCTCGGTAACCACCCGGATTCGACAAGTCCCTGCATGCAGAGTTGGTCATGATGATCGGTGATCGTGGAGGCCGATGGTTGGCCTCCGCCGGCTATAAGTACGGAACGGCGCGCTCCCTTCCAGTCTATCCTTCTGCTTCTCCTCCTCCTTGTTTCGTCTGGTTGTCATGGCTCCGATCCGCCGGTTCTCCAGGGAAGAGAAGGGAAAGGCTCCTCAAGAGGATCCTGACCTGCTCCCCCCAAAGAAGCAGCTTGCTCTCTGGTGTCGTGGCGGGCGCCGCCAGAGGCGCCCATGCCTGGTGCGCGCCCGCCGCCGAGGTTTCCTCTTCCCTTGTACACACAAATTGGTGGCCTGAAGGAGGTGGCGCGGGCGCCACGAAAGGCGGCGCCGCCCGACGCCAGCGGAGTCACGAAGGTGTGCGTCTTCCCCCGAGTCACGCCGAGGCTCTGCAGGGAGTTCGTGCTTGCGGCCGCCGCCTCCTAAGTCTTGGATTCGTCTTCCTTCTTTCTTCGCCTCCGTTGTCCCGGGGGAACCCTCGACTCGCATCAAGACGCCGGCTGCTTCACCCTCGCGACCGGGCAGAGGTTGCGGTAGTTGCCCCTGGCGAGGTCTTCATGACTCGAGGCTGGGACGAGGTCGCCCGGGTCTGCAGGACGAGGGGCGCCCTCATGATCCACCTGGAGTATGATGGCGCTCGGTGGTGTCCTTCAAGGTCTTCGGCGGAGGGTCGCCGGTGAAGTGCTGCCCGGGAGGCGGTCGGGCCCTGCTGCGGTGAGGCGGAGGCCGACCGACCACTCCTTGGCAGCTTCTCGGCAGCGAAGGCGCCGGAGGATCCAGTGACTCTGCCGAGCTCTTCGCGACGCCGGAGACGAGCGACGACAGCTATGAGCCCCCGAGCCTGCGCGCCCCGGAGAGCAGGCTGGCTCGTCGGTCGTCGCCGCCTCGATCCGGTGGGGTTGGCTCCGGACGGGTGGCCCACTGTTGATGATGGCGCCTCGTCGTGGTGGTCCTGTAGATAGGACTCCTTAGGATTCGCGTCTTTTGTTCTGTGAGGAGCCAAGAATGTACCCGTGGGGCTTGTAAGATGTTTGCAACCGTTTGTCAATATGATCCTTGTTGTGAGGCAAGTCGAGATGCTCATTCCGTTCTAGCTCAGTTTCTTCCTTCGGACTCGTGAGGGCTTGGTGCTCTACGCCGACGGTCCCATCCCCAAGGCGGCTTCAGCCGTCGCTGGTATCTGGTCGCGATGCCGTGGTCAAGGCCAGGAGGTGAGCGGCCCGAGGTCCGGTAAGAGCCTCTGAGTCGCGATGCTCAGGGGGTCCCCCTTGGCGCTCAAGCAGCCATCATTCAGTGAGAAAGGAGAGCGACGTTGCGAAGACGGGGTTGCATTAAGTGTGGGATGGTGTTGCGATGACTAGTGTGTCCGGAGGGTGACTTATCTCGAGGGCCAGGGCAATGCTTCCTGGTGCGGCGCTAGGTCCGTGCCTTGGCCGGCTGGAGATTGCGTGGCGAAGTCGTTCCGTGCTCCTTGGAGGGACCCTGCAGGTTCACCACAAAAGGGACAAGAGCTCGCCATGGCGATCGTTAGTCCTGCCATTAGTTGCTTTGGTGAGGCGCGAGAGGCCTCGCGAGGTGCGTTGGCGCACCCGTGCGCCAGCGCGGGACTCACGAGGCCCTACCTCAAGGCGGGTTGCGCCTGGCTCTGGGCCTTATCTTCGAGTGTGTTCCTACAAATTTGGCCAGATGCCGGTGCTCTACGTCTTCGGGTCCCGGCTCTCGGGCTGGTCTCAGCCGTCGCTGGCAAGCCAGGTCGTGATGCCAGCTACGTACGAGTGGGACGTTGCGAGGGTCCGCCCCACAGCTACGTATGCATGCCTCATGGCCTGCCAAACGCGGCTGCTGCGCACCAGCGTCTCATGAGGACCATCCTGGAGGCTCAAGAGGTCAGGCACGCCGCAGCCCTGGCGGAGATGGAGATATCCCGCGAGGAGCCGCCAGTGCCTCCGGAGCCTCCCGAGGCCCCAGGGCCTGGGGGCTCGTGAGGATCGGCTCCCGCAGCCCACCGAGTCTGCTACACCAACACCCCTTCATCCCCAACATCACCAGGCGACATCTTTAAGTTTTACTTCCGGTGGGAGCGCCTTGAGGTCAAGATTATTCCTGTGCGCGTGGGTCCGTCCTGCGGCATGTATCCCTTTTATTTCATGTCATTAGCTTATCTGTTGGGCGCCCTCGGGCTGCATCATCCCCAAGCTGCTCAGCCAGTCCCGGTAGCATGTATCCTTCTTGCGTTTTCCTTAGGGTTATGCTCTCGTTCCTCCATGCTTGTTATTTGGAGCCTTTTCACGGGTGGCGGAATCTTGCGTTAAAGGGGGTGCTCGAGCATCGTGACTCGTGGCTCCTACCGCTCTCGGCCCTCACCCTCGGGTCTTGTCCATGGCATCGCGACTGGCAGCTTCTGACGGCCGAGACCAGCCCGAGAGCCGAGACCCGAGGATGAAGAGTTTCGTCATCTAACCCGACTTGCGTTAAAGGGGGTGCCTGAGCATCGCGACTCGGTGGCTCCTACCGCTCTCCGCCCTCACCCTCTGGTCTTGTCCATGGCATCGCGACCGGCTTGCTGCCGACGGTGAGACCAGCCCGAGAGCCGGACCCGAGGACGAGAGTTGTCAGATCGACCCAGCTTGCGCGCTAAAGGGGGTGCACGAGCATCGCGACTCGTGGCTCCTACCGCTCTCCGCCCTCACCCTCTGGTCTTGTCCATGGCATCACGACTCGCTTTGCCGACGGCCGAGACCAGCCCGAGAGCCGGGACCCGAGGACGTAGAGTTGCGTCATCTAACCTAGCTTGCGCGTTAAAGGGGGGGTGCCTGAGCATCGCGACTCGTGGCTCCTACGGCACTCCGCCCTCACCCTCTGGTCTTGTCCATGGCATCGCGACCGGCTTGCCAATGACGGCCGAGACCAGCCCGAGAGCCGGATCCAAAGACGAGAGCACGGGCATCCGCCAAATTTGCAGGAACACACTCAAGAAAAGGCCCGAGCCAGCGCAACCCGCTTGAGGTAGGGCCCGTGAGTCCCGCTGGCTCACGGGTGCCCAGACACACCTCGCCCAGCCCTACCGTGCCAGCCCACGTGTCGTGGTGGGGCTGCTCGCCCGGGGCTCCTCCCTGGGGAGCCCCTCCCACGTTCTAGTGGAAGCACCATGCTCCGCTACTGGCCGACGACATCGCCGAGGAGCGGCTATGCCTCAGACGCATGCGGAAGCGCTATGCTCGCTGGTGATAAACAAGCGAGGGTGGCCTCCGGTCGATCAACCTCGGGAGCCCAGAGCTCAAGTGCAGCCTCGTGCGCAACGCCTCCTGAGCGCCGCGAGGGGCTGGGCACGGGCTGCGCTTAGTCACGCCAAAGACGCTACTCCAGCCAGCCCTCGGGCCTGGTTCGTCAGACGTCACTCCCGAAAGGAGCTAAGGTACGAATGCCGCTCGAAGGCCAAGGAGACTCTCGAGCATCGCGACTCAGAGCCTAGCTGGTCACGTAGCTCCTCACCCTTAGTTCCGAAAGGCTAACGGCGGTTGAGGTATGCGCGGGCCGGCGCTCTGCAGACTTAGAACGGCGGATCCGCCTGCGCCTCACCTCCCTACTTGTTGTTCAGGCGCCAAGGGGACTCTCGAGCATCGCGACTCAGAGCCTAACTTGTCACGTAGCCCCTCACTCCTTGGTCCCGTCTTGGTTTCGGTCGGGGCTAACGGCGGTATCGAGTGAGGGCATGGGCTCTGCCGGCATAGAACATAAAGCAAGTAGGAAGCACAAATTTCAAGGAATTTAAAAGCAAATATTATAGTCCACACTGTTATCGCAATACCAAACGCAAGTTTAAACGCCTCCTCGAGGCATGATACATGTGCAGGAATTAAAAGCAAAGCAGGAGCCACAACGGAGTCACTTGTCGGCGGTGGAGCAGCGCGGAGTGGGCTCGCCTCGAAGCAGCAGGCGGCAGCGCCTCGCCCGGCAAGGTCCTGAACTTCCTTCCAACAGAGCCTTGCGCACCCTTCACGGCCTCGGAGCGGCAGCTACATGCTCGCCGCTTGTCGGCTCCAAAGAGGCTGTCCATGTCGACTTGGGATCGCAAGATAGATGTGGGTGAGGATCCGCTGCTGCTGAAGATAAGACGCGCCTCGGCCTCACCGTGGGGCCAAGACCAAGGAGACATCTTCAAGAGCGCGAACCAGAAGGGAAGCAGCTTGGCGGGGCCGTCCTCTGCGCGCCGCCGGTGGGCTCTCCAGACCGCCATCGAAGCTCCTCGGCAAGGCGCGAGCCTTCACCTCCATTTCCATGAAGGCCACGCGATCTTGGCAAGAACCCGCGCCTTGTCGTCCAGCTCGACCTTCCTCGCCTCCAGCCTCTGCTCCAGTAGCGCTTAGGCGGTCACGACGCTTCTTCACCTTGGCATCCCGGTCCTGACGCCGCCTGAGCCTTCATGCTTTCCTCCTGCTCTGGCAGAGGCGGGCCTCCTCGGCAAGCTGGTCCTGCAGCCCTTCACTCGCCTCCAAAGATCTCACAATGACCTTGGATGTCGGCTCCCTCCCAGTGGCAGCATTGTGGGCAACCTTCGCCCACGAACAGCTCGCTTCTCCTCGTCGCAAGCCGCCGAGGCTGGACCAGCGCCACCGAATCGAAGCATCGGAGCGAATCCAGCCGAGCCAGCTCCAAGCGCCTGCCACTAAGCGAGGGTCGGCGCCCGGAAGATCTCGCCGCAGCCGGTCCGTTCAATGGCAGACGATCCAGACCGTGGAGGAGTCGGAGAGACAACAGTTGGTGGAGTAGGACCCGGCCTCTTCCCAAATATTGAGCGGAAAGGCGCTAACAATTGGCCATTTTGAAGGGGAACAGCGGGTACACTTATCCCGACTAAAGTTGGTCCTCGCCGCCAAAGGCTCGTGATGACGCCCGCTTGGGCTCCACGATGACTCCCTTCCACCGTGGGGGCTGGTCTTGGTCTTGTTGCACCAAACGGATGCCTTTGCTTGATGCCTCGCTGCGCTTGCTCCCTTTGCACCAAAGAGGAAAGGAGGACGCAAGGCTGGCTGGCGCCGCCGGGCGCCCTTGGTCGTCATGACTTGCGCCACGGCACCTCGCGAGGTACCTGCCTTGAACTCTCCGCCTCCTCATGAGCTAGCCTGATGAGGCCGTGCCTGAGGAAGCTCCTCGTCGTCCGCCTCATGAGGCTTGCCCCTCGCGAGGGTCTTGAGCTTGCGTTGGTGAAGATGGGCCGCCCCTGGCCTCCTTTGAGCCACGCCAGCAGCCGCCGGCAGGCAAGTCTGGGGACCCCCGTTCCCAGAACGCCGACAGTAATGGTGCCACATCAAAGTTGTTCCATTGTGTATTCAAAACACACCTCTCCATACATATGTTTGGGCCACACGCAGGCAGTGGTTGTCTTTGGGGACTAGCTACTTGCGTGATTATTGGCGAGCTAGCCCATCTCCGGGGTCGCATGGACAGCCATCACTTTGACCAACAACAAGAGAGAGGTTGTACGACCAAGGTGGATTCTTCTTGGTCCGTTTTACGATCCATCTTGGTGAGTTGCCTCTCTGGCCCGCCGACTGAAAGTGGTGTGTGTGTGGGGGGGGGACTGCTACTTTGCACTTTGCTAGGTGAACCTCAATGGGGGGGCATGCATTCATAGCTTATATTCCCTTCCTACCAACACGAGGGGGGAAAGCAATACCGTGCGCTTTGCGAGATAGGTGCCACATCAAAGTTGCATTTAATATTTGAACATCAAATCACCCTTTTCACACATATATTTGGTCCACATGCAAGTGTGTTCATGTTCTGACCCTCTCACGCGTCATTTTTTGCCAAATTTATGATCATTAGACTAGTCGGATGACGCAACAGACACGGTTCACTCACACTAACCGTGTGCCACGCCGGTGCCCCTGTCACGCACATCCGCACAGTACATTGGGCTTCACGAGGCTTCCCCTCTCAAAAATATCTACTCGCCTGCAGCTTTTTTTTGTTTGATAACACACGGTTATTATGTTTCAACCGTGTGTGATGTTTCTTGTTCCCAATCCCGCCTGCATCCCTCGAAAATATATGCCCCGCCTCAAGGGTTTTTCTGTTTCATAACACACGCTTGTTGTCTCCAGACTGTGTGCGATGCACCATCATCCAAATTTTCAATAGCCCCGGCATTCACTCCCGCATAGTAAAATTTTCAGTAGCCGCGTAATTTCCTCAAACACACCCCGCCCCACCTCCACACACACACACACACACACACACACACACACACACACACACTCACACACACCAAAACCTTCTCGGGCGCGCGCGCACACACACACACACACCCTCCCTCGCTCGAAACCCTAGCAAGGTCGTCGCCGCCACCGCAAGGCCTCCATTGTCAACATCTGTCGGTTTGCCCATGCAGCTTACCCACCGATCTCCATACCCAGGCCGCCCTGAGTTTCTTAGATGATGCCTGCCAAACGCCCCCTTTCCCACAAATCCCCATCCCCATCCCCCACTCCAGAGCGTCGCAGCCTAAGCCCGACTACGCTTCCCGTGGAGCTCAAGGAGCAACTGGCCCAAAAGAGGTGTATCGCGGTCTCTTCGCCCGACGTCATCGAGGAAGCTGGCGACCATTACTGGCCGCAGGCACATAATCAGCGGGCTAGAGTATGCGAGTATGTCACGGACGCCGGCTATGACATCGAGGTCGTCGACGGCGACGGCCTGAGGCGGGCCATGTCATAGGTTAAGTGGCCCACCCCCAACCCCTCAGGTTCAACCGCCGTCGATCTCATCCATGGTCCCGCTGCTTGATACGTCTCCATCGTATCTATAATTTTTTATTGTTCCATGCAAATATTCTGTAACTTTTACATACTTTTGGCAACTTTTTATACTATTTTTGGGACTAACATATTGATCCAGTGCCCAATACTAGTTCTTGTTTGTTGCATGTTTTTTGTTTCGTAGAAAATCCATATCAAACGGAGTCCAAACAAGATAAAAACTTACGGAGGTTTTTTTGGAATATATGTGAATTTTGGGAAAAAGAATCAACGCGAGACGATGCCCGAGGGGGGCACAAGGCAGGGGGCGCGCCCCAGGGGGTAAGGTGTGCCCTAGGCCCTTTTGGTCACCCTATAAGGCGGTTGGTGACCTTCTTATGGCGCAAGAAAGCTATCATCCTGATAAAAATCGTTTTAAAATTTCAGCCCAATCGGAGTTACGGATCTTCGGGAATTTAAGAAACAGTGAAAGGCCAGAATCTGGGAATGCAGAAACAAAAGGAAATAGAGAGAGGGAGAGAGATCCAATCTCGGAGGGGCTCTCTCCACTCCACCGCCTTGGAGGCCATGGACCAGAGGGGAAACCCTTCTCCCATCTAGGGGGAAGGTCAAGGAAGAAGAAGAAGAGGGGTCTCTCCCCCTCTCTCCCGGTGGCACCGGAACGCCACTGGGGCCATCATTGGGACGTCGATCTACACCAACAACTTCCCCGCCGTCATCACCAACTCTCTCCCCCTCTATGCAGCAGTGTAACACCCCTTCTCCCCGCTGTAATCTCTACTTTAACGTGGTGCTCAACGCTATATATAGTTCCCAATGATGTATGGCTATCCTATGATGTTTGAGTAGATCCATTTTGTCCTATGGGTTGATTGATGATCGTGATTGGTTTGAGTTGCATGTTTCATTATTGGTGCTGTCCTATGGTGCTCTCCATGTCGCGCAAGCATGAGGGATCCCCGCTGTAGGGTTTGCAATATGCTCAAGATTCGCTTATGGTGGGTTGCTAGAGTGACAGAAGCTTAAAACCGAGTAAGTAGGTTTTTTGCGTATGGGAGTAAAGAGGACTTGATACCTTATAATGCTATGGTTGGGTTTTACCTTAATGATCTTTAGTAGTTGCAGATGCTTGCTAGAGTTCCAATCATAAGTGCATATGATCCAAGCAGAGAAAGTATGTTAGCTTATGCCTCTCCCTCATATAAAATTGCAATAATGATTACCGGTCTAGTTATCGATTGCCTAGGGACAAATAACTTTCTTGCGTGACAAAAAGCTCTCTACTAAAACTAACTTATTTATGTCTTTATCTAAACAGCCCCTATTTTTTATTTACGTGCTCTTTATTATCTTGCAAACCTATCCTATCACACCTAGAAAGTAGTTCTAGTTTCATACTTGTTCTAGGTAAAGTGAACATTAAGCGTGCGTAGAGTTGTACCGGTGGTCGATAGAACTTGAGGGAATATTTGTTCTACCTTTAGCTCCTTGTTAGGTTCGACACTCTTACTTGTGGAGAAAGGTTACAATTGATCCCCTATACTTGTGGGTTATGAAGACCTTTTTCTGGCGCCGTTGCCGGGGAGCAATAGCGTGGGGTGAATATTCTCGTGTGTGCCTGTTTGCTTTATCACTAAGTAGATTTTACTTGTTGTTCTAAGTCATTCTCTATCTTTAGTTATGGATATGGAACACGAAATACCAAAAAATTAGGTGTACTTGCTACTCACAGAGATGTGGAACCTCCTAAAACCCTCGATGCTCATTATGTGAAAGATATTATGCACTACTTTAATAATCCTGAGAAAACCCCATTCAATTATATAATGGGAGACATGTTGGATCAACGTGAATACTTTAGGGATTATCGCTTGACTCAAAAAGGGGAACTGTTATGGGATCAAATTCATATGTTGCATTGGCATGCTCGGAATTTATGCTAGAGATATGATTATACTTGTTGCTCTAGGATGAAGGCTCTGCACCTTCCCTTTTCTTGTAGATTTAATGATAACTAGTTGACCCGTTGCGCCAAATGGCGCAGAGACCCGCTAAAGACATGTTGTCGATGAAAATAGTTTCATTTTGCAAGAACATATTCGATGTTGGTAGTAGAAAGCCTATGTGTTAAGTCATACTATATCGATAATATGTTTATGACGCTGAGAAATCTGAGTTTACAAAAACAAATCTTATTTCTATAACATGCATAGACCAGCTAAGGAAGCATTTTTTTAGTTGAAAATATAGTTACCATGCTGAGAAATCTAAGTTTGAAAAAAAATCAAGTTTGCATAATATATATAGACCAATTAAGGATGCATTTTCTTAGTAGTGTTTGCACTAAACTTTTATTTTCCATGTGCACGAAAAGAAAAACCCTCTCTGTGTTGTGCATATGGAGGCATGGGTATTTGAAAGGTTCATATGCTACCTAGCCTAGTCCAGGAACAATTCTTTGTGTGGGCCATCCGGATACCTAGCCCGGTCCAGGAACAATTCTTTGTGTGGCCCGTCCGGAGTAGAATATGAAGCAGCAGCGCCTGCATCCATCGTGCCTGTGTATTTCTTTTCTTCCTCGGTTTCTCCTTTGGGCAGGAGAAGCGTACTCAACTGATGATATTTTTCCTTTCTAATCCCCTTTAATAGAAAACATGGTGGACTACTGTCTACAATGACATGTACATAGACATTTTAATTTGATAGCACAAAATATTCATTACCATGTTCGCATTGAAAATATTTGCATTTTTCAATGACTGTGTGTTTGAGCAAAACATACATAAGCTTTTGTTTAAAAAATATATGTACCTTTAAAGTGATTACTGGAAAAAGGATCTCACATGTACCAACAGAACATGAAGTGATCCATAAACATACTAAATGTCCTATGAATTCATTGGTTCAAATATCATGGCTCCATAGGATGGTCACGCAAAAAAACACTACTTCATGAGACTTAGCAGCAAACATGCAATGCACAAAAATGATCAAATGGTTAATAAACCTGCCATTCGTCCTGAAGCTAGTTCGGTAAGAAAGAACATTTAGCAAAGGAAGATGGAGAATTTCTAAGCTTGTGGCAAGCATGCAATGTGCAGCACTGGATAAATCATTAATGGTGTTTTGGGGAATAATAGAAGTAAGCACTCATCGTCCATTCCGAATAAAAAACGTTGCATTATCAAAAAATCCATAATCAACAAACGCAAAATAGGTGCCATCACCTCAACATAAATCTTGCTCGGTAGGGAATACATGAACTATCCATTTTGTTGTAAAACAAAATAACTAACATGACGTCATACATATCTTTCTTCATTTTATCCAAGAACTTGGCGGCAGTAATCCACTCCTTCCAATCGAAGAAAAATGTAAAGGAAAAAGAAGATGAGGAAGTATGTACCCTTGCCACTGTGTAGGATAATCTCAGCATAGGAAGAGAAGTTTGAGATATAATCCAACTGGAGCAGTAAAGAGAATACCAATCTAGCCTAGAACTACACAGAAGAAAGAGGTGGCACTGATCATGCTCCATGACAAAATGATCCATAATTCTTTCTTGAACACCGTGTAACATAAAGTAGGACATGAGAAAGTAATAACATTTTAGGTAAAAGGCTGAATATGTTTAGGCTGGAAACTTGTTTGTGCAGTATGAAATATCCTGACTTTAGATACATTACATGTACATTAAAAATTATTTTGAGAAGATGAACTAATAGTTTAAAAATATGCTGACTAATTACATACCCCTACCTATGGAACTGCAAAAACAAGCTCAATTTTAGCATATAAATACATGACATGTCACATTCAAAATTGAGGTATACTACAGATAACCAATTAAGTGCAGCAATGTCTAACATATTAGCAGGAAGTGCTCCACCAGTCTACAGTTTCCTCATGTAAAAAGATAGTGTGCTGTTTCCTTTTGCCAAAACTTCCTCTATACCCCATCTTTTCTTAACAGTTAACAAGCAGTGGTAGCAAACAAGTGACAAATATAAAAATATGTTGCAGATTTAACACCAATTTGACTCAAAACATAGCATCCAAGAGTAGTTTAGTACACACTCGCACAAACCAAACTCTCAAGACATGACATAACATTAAAGTTTGACGACACCGACACTTAGTTCTCGGGACTTAAATTCAGAAACATGAAATAACAGCGACAGACAACGTAAAAAGCAGTATTATTGCCATCCCCCGAACTTATAAACTTCAAGCTTCATTGCTTCTGCTCCAGCGACCAGCAATAGTTAGGCAGAACCGCAACCAACAAAAGAGAACATCTGGAATATGAAAATTAATTCAATTGAGTGGCTCATATGGGTAGATAGAATCATAAAGAAAATTATTACATTGACTCGCTTCAGCAGGGTCCTTGTGAACAAGGATTCTGAATGTGTTATTTGATGAATAAAACAATATCTACATGTGTTTTGTATGCCAAGTTTATTACACTGATTCACAGCAGCAAGGTCCTACAAAAACAGTGAATTCATGGTGTTCTAGTTGTGTAACTGATATGTAACTAAGTATATTTTTTAGATTACCAAGATGAATAAAAAAGAAAAGTCCCACTGAGAAGAGCTGCTTCTCATAAAGATCTAAACAAATGCCAACCAACTCGATGGTCCGTCCTAAAATATTCTACTTTTTCATGATAAGCAGGTTAATCGTGCACAAACAAGATAATTGATATTCCAACAAACGGCAGCTAGCTTTCAACTACACAAGATCCCTGTAGTTCTAGTTTTGGTTGCAAGGCTGTCACAAGATCCCTGCAGTTTTAGTTTTGGTTTAGTTGCAAGGCTGTTAGACTTATACTAATTTCAGAAGTTCAGATATTGTAAAATTCGTACTAAACAGAACATCAGAACTGCACAAGAACTCTGTAGTTTTAGATCATATAAAAACAAAGCACAACAGGACTATCCCTGAAAATGAAATAAAGAAGGGTCATTTTCCAAATGATACAAGTACTATGCTTCTTATCAAATTAGCCACTGTAAGCTCTCAGTTCACCGGTAGAGAAAAGGTTAATTTATCCTTTATGGCACACATATCATATTGTATATGCAATAGTCTATGCTTTAAGTCAAACATTTATCATTCATCAGAACAAAAGATTCACATCTATTATGTTCATTTATGTTCCATAATGGATTGCAAACTAAGAGTCGATCGTTATAAAGAATTTGTAGGTATCAAAGAGGGAAAGTTGTACCACCAATTATCAAAACCACTTAAATGAGGTCACCAAGGTGGGAAGGGAGGGAGGGAGGGAAGGAGAGAGATACGATCTTGCTGGGCTAACAGCAGGTTGATAATAGGTGGAGGCATTGGGATTCCAGGAAGCACCGCCTCCCAGTACACCTTTGGTATCTCCTCAGAGTTTGGCATCGCGGTTGTGATCGCATCGGCGAAACTCGCAAGACAGACTCCCTCTCTAGTGACCTGCGTGCATATAGCCCGCTAAAATGCAGTTGTAAAAATACCTTGGAATTACTACGACTTGTGCTTTAGTGTGTTCGCCTTTCCCATAGAGTGTTTTTTATTCAGCTAGTTGATGGACCATTATTGCAAATTTATTGCACATACTTTACTCGTATAAAAAATAAGATACTACATGGTTATTTTCTATTAATTCGTGTCACAGCTCATGACAACATAACTGAACATATATATACTAAAAACCTATAAAAATTACTAGTTAAGTCGTCAAATGGCTAATCTACATGGAGAACATTGGGGTTTTGTAGGCGATGCCATCATCCACCACCGTCACGATGCATAGGTGGTCGCTCACCTCAGGAAGCAAGCATCCGTTGCAAACTCTGCTGCAGCAAAGCAATAGTCACTCCGGCAGGCGCGACTAATAAGAAACCAAATGACAGTCTAATTCATTTGTATAAAAATCCATTGACCAAAATAAACCTCGGAGAAGTTGGCCATTCATTTTAGCAGCAAAGTTGCAAATTCATTCATTCATTCTCTGCTTGATCTAGAGGAAGGTTGATTTATTTGTCAAATTAAGTAAGTAAGGAAGGTTCGTTCATTCATCTGACAAACAGCAGCAGCAGTGTATGTAGCATCTTGATCCATGGAAGAAGGTGGGGGAGCAGGAAGGGACCTTGTGCGTGAGGTAGTCGTGGCCGTGGTCGGGCTGGATGGCGTCTCCGTCGAGCTCGTCCATGGAAGGTACTCCTAGGAAGGAGCTGCTGCAGGTCGCCTGCTGCTGCTGCTCCGGACCAAATCGAACAGAAAAAGAAATCAGGGGTCCGATCCGATCTGATGTGATGTGAGAGAGGAGAGCAGAGGAGTCGGGGAAAGGGAGAGCTCACCGTTGCAACTGGCCGGCCGAAGAGGTGGAGGATGGGGGCGGAGGAGGGGATCCACCCCGGCGAGCCGTCACGCCGCCGCGTCCATGGTGACGGAGCTAGCGTGCGAAGCCTCGATCCACTCCTGCTGGCCTTGCTCGCGTTACTTCTCGAGAAACGTGTTGTGAGGTAGGGCTGCCGGAGACAAGGCGGTGGAGGAGACGAAGCAGTGAGACGAGAAGGCGGATTGGTGGCTGGGGAGGAGAAAGGAGGAGAGAGGGAAGGAGGGGGTGCGGGGGTCGGGATGGGAGGGAACACTGTCGGTGCTGCATGTTCATCGCTGCAGCAAAAGCGAACCCCCACACCCAGCCACAGGACACGGCATGGCGCACGGCACGACGCACGACCCACGATCCGGCTCTCTCCAACCCCAGATGATACATGAGCGAGAACAAAGGCAAGGCACAGACCCGTGGGACCAGCAGACAACTCGGCCCACAAGTCATAGTGTGAAAAGGCAGCAACGTGTGTGCACGTGTCAGTCCATCTCTTAACCACCGCAGATGATGCACGCACAGTGCATGCTTTTTGACTTCCCATGCGTTCGCTCGCGCGGTTGGAGAGAGGGCTCATCACCGGGTGGGATCCCTTTCTTACCGTCTTGTTCGCCTGCTCCTTTACTGCCATACGGGGCCCATGAAGGTTGGCCCGCATGTCATTTGACCTGGGTCATCTTTTGTGCATGTTTTTTGACATCCCATCGTCCCAAGCGCCTGCTCGCGAGATATTTTGCCCATCCACCTCCTCTCTCTCCAAACGCAGATGGCAGGCGAGGCACGCACGACGCGCACACTATCCATCCGTCAGCCAGGGCCCCACACGCACATGAATCGGTGCCCAGCCCCCCTCTCTCTCTCCAAATACGGACAAGACGCAACACCACACACAGAAAAACAACCAAGTCCACCCATGTGACACCCGGATAATTAAACTACAGTAATTCCACGTTAACGATGCCATGTCGTGACGCCCCCGATTCAATCATACACTAATCATGCACGCAAATGTGTACGATCAAGATCAGGAACTCACGGGAAGATATCACAACACAACTCTAAAACATAAATAAGTCATACAAGCATCATAATACAAGCCAGGGGCCTCGAGGGCTTGAATACAAGTGTTCGATCATAGACGAAGTCGTGAAGCAACAATATCCGAGACGGACATAAGTTAAACAAGTTTGCCTTAAGAAGGCTAGCACAAACGGGATACAGATCGAAGAGGCGCAGCCTCCCGCTGGGATCCTCCTAACTACTCACCGGTCGCCGCACGGGCCGCACGTAGTAGTAGGCACCTCCGGTAGTAGTCGCCATCGACGGTGGCGTCGCCTCCGGCTCCATCGTCAGTCGCAGCAATCGAGTAGAGATAGGGAAAGGGGAACAAAGCAACCGTGAGTACTCATCCAAAGTACTCGCAAGCAAGCGAGCTACACTACATATGCATGGATATATGTGTAAAGGGCAATATCGGTGGATTGAATCGCAGAATGCCGTAATAAGAGGGGATAGCTAATCCGCCGAAGACTACGCCGGGCAGCCTCCGCTTGCGCCATGTAGAAGAGAGTAGATCAAGTCCTCCAAGTAGCATCGCATAGCATAATCCTACCCGCGATCCCTCCTCAATGCCCTATTAGAGAGCGACCACCGTTGTATCTCGCACTTGGAAGGGTGTGTTTTATTAAGTATCCAGTTCTAGTTGTCATAAGGTCAAGGTACAACCCAAGTCGATCACATTATCAAGATCACGGCTATTCAATAGATTAACTTCCAGGGTGCACCACATAACCCAACACGCTTGATCCCATTTGGCCGGACACACTTTTTCGGGTCATGCCCTACCGCTGAAGATCAACACGCCGCAGCCCCACCTAGGCACATCGAGAGGCCAAGACGCCGGTCTAAACCTAAGCGCCGACAGGGTCCGGGCCCATCGCCTTAGCACACCCAAGACGCTATGTGACGCACGGAAGTAGAACTAGCCCCTTAATACAAGAGCGCACCTACGCTCCAATCCGTGCCGCGCCGTCGGTCACGACATCACGAAGTTTCTACCGATACCACGACGCCGAGTGCCCATAACTTTCCCACGAGTTGGTTAGTGCGATAGACCAAATGGCCGACTTAGATCAAATACCAAGAACTCGTTAAGCGTGTCAAGTATCCGCGAACGCCGACTGTGGCCAGCCCACCTCTCCTAAGTGGTCTCAACTCGCTTTGTCGCCTCCGCCTCAAAGTAACGATGGGGTCCGTCGGGAACCCAGCCCACCTCACCGGGATGGAGCCACCGTCCTTTCATCCCCATCTCCTAACAAGATCACGAGTAATGTAATAGTGTAAAGTATATAGTATATGCCCGTGATCACCTCCCAAGTGATCACACCCGAAAGAGTATAGCATGGCGACGGACAAGAGTGTAGGGCCACCGATGGAACACTAGCATCCTATACTAAGCAAGAGGATAGCGGTAAAGGTAACAACGAAGAGTAGCAAGGACAAAGCTATGCACCAAGATAGGATTAATCGAAAGCAAGAATATGCTACACTACTCTAATGCAAGCAAGATAGAGAAGAGTAGGCGATATCCGTGATCAAGGGGGCTTGCCGGTTGCTCTGGCAAGAAGGAGGGGTCGTCAACATCGTAGTCGACCGGGGCAACAACGGCGTCGATCTCGTAGTCTATCGGAGAGAAGATGGGGGGAGAAACGGTGAATACAGAGCAAACAAAGCATCACAAAACATAATGAGGTAATACACGGAGCTAGGTATGCCCTAACGCGGTAGTAGGTGATACCGGCGAACGGGGGAAACATCCAGGAAAGTATCGCCGGTGTCTCGCGTTTTTCGACAGATGAACTGGAGGTGAAATGTTGCAGGTTCGCTATGCTAGGGACGTGTGGCTGACGAACGGGCTGCATATTTGGCTTCGTCTCAAAATTCTGAGCAACTTTCATGTTCAAAACATTTTCATCAAAGTTACGGTTATTTTTTTATGAATTTTCAAAGTTTTAATCAATATTTTGGATTTTTTTAAAGCTTAATTTTAAATGATAATTATGGCAGAATACTTTTTGTACACACTAGTTGTCTAGACTAGATGTATGACAGCCGGGACCCAAGGGTCCAGTCAGCGGCAGTTGACACAGTCAATGGTTGACTAGTCAACAGAGGTTGTGTGTGACCTAGGTGTCATTGACTCATATCTTAACACATGATTTGATTTTTTTTGTTTTACTTTGGCAGCGAGGACAAGCGTCAGTGACTATTAGTAGTAGGATTATTAGAACTAACAATAATTAGCTTTTAGTCTATTTAGGCCCGGCCCCAAATGGTAGTGGCACTAGCCAGCCATTGTGTGGCAGTGCTCACGCACAAGCACACACAGTGGGCATTGGCGGCCATGGCCAAAGGAGGAGCAGCAGCAGTTAGGCATTAGCAGAACCACAACGGCAGGAGTAGCAGTGCAAAGGCAGCTGCAGTAGTGCGCAGCACAAAGCAGAGCAGAGAGCAGTAGCGCGGCAGCAGAAATAGAGCAGCAGCAAGCGGACGCGAGGCCACGACAGTATGCGGAAGCGACAGCAGTACAGGGAGCAGCAGAACAGCGGCAGGACCGCGGGTGGCTGCGGCGCGACACGCATGGGCGCACGGGCGGGCGAGTGATAAGAAAATAGGCAGTTTTCCGATTAAAGTAATCCATGAATAAATCAGGAGCATGACATGAACAGCATTGATAACATACTGATTACGATCTATCAGAGATGTACTACGCATATAGTAGAAACATCTACGCATATCGCTAATCGCTACAATAGAAAGAAACACGAGAGGGATAAGCGATGTATACCCTCCAATCGGCCATGCGGTGGTGGTGGCGGTGACGGCAGCCGCGGCATCCTCGGCGGCCTTCTTGTCGGCCTCGGCCTTCTCGCCGGCGGCACGGTCGGGTCGGTCGACATGATGAAGATGAAGGTGATGCGGACGAGATGGACGAAGTTTAGCAATCACAGTAGTCGCTACCCAAAACCCATCGCCCTCTCCCGCATGTGATCCGGAGAGGCGTGGTTTCGAGGTTCGCTCTCCGCCAACCGTACGCGTGAACGGACGGAGCGCCCCGGCAGCAGCAGCAGAGAGAACAATGCGGGCGTGAGGCGGAGATGCGCTCGCTTTTGTGGCGGCTAGGGCTGGCGCGCCACATATATAGGCGCGACCGTGGCGTGGAGAGACGTGGGCTGAACCCACGACTGTCGGTAGCCCACGATCCGACGCCTCGGATCGTGGGCCCCACTGTCAAAGACTCTCCGCCTCGACCGCAAAAGAAGCGATAGGAGTGAGCTCGGCTCGGCTCAATCCCGCAACCCGCGGCGCGTCGTGACGAGACGTGGCGTGGCGAGGCGAAGCGGAGGAGGAGGAGGCGCGAGGGCCTCATCTCTTCTCAAGCTCCAATAGCATGAGGGAGAGTCCCTTATAAATCACTCCAACTCTCCTTCCACTTCCAAGGTGGGACTAAACTTCCCACCACCTTGTCATGCCACCTACATGGGCCCTTAGAGATTAAATCTGAAATTGTCATATGGGCTCTAGGCCCATCTCATATTTCAACAATCCCCACCAGATCTCGGGGCCCGGTTTGTCCTTTGTTCCAAACACTGCTTTTGATATACCAAAGATCGGTGGAGACCGATTAAGGTTGAGCTCCACCTAGACCAAGTAGTTACACTCCTTCACAATCGAACAATGGACTATGCCTTGAATTGTCGGGCTTACGCCAAGAAGTTTCACCACAAGTCTCACTGACACGAGGTCTGCCAAGGCTGACCCCTCGGGTGGAGCATATTAGTCACACTCGCCTGTTCATGAACTTGCTAGAGATCACCCCAATCTCATAGACTGTGACCAGCAATCGGGCTCATATAGGTGTGTTCCTCCAAAGATCGCTCTGCAGGATAGCATCTTGCTTATGCATATAAGCCTTGGAACACATTAAGACAAGAGTCATCCTTCCATACAGTTTCAAAGTATTGCATCTCCAACGGAGTGGGTTAGTAAAATTACTTTCCTCGTTCACCTGGCTTGTTTTCCTGTGTCCTACTTCACGGGATCTCCGATCACATAGGTTGGGTTACTACCATGGCAACTCATGTGGGTCTCATACCCATCTCCTTGATGCGCTATCTATCACAACACGTGATAGCCCTTTAGTGAAGGGATCGCAGATTCTTAGCCGCTTGATATAATCCAACGCTATCACTCCGGAGTTTCTCAATTTTCGACGACTTTCAATCTCATTCTTATGTGTCATTGGACTTCATGTTGTCCTTTGAACTCTTCACCTTGACAATAACTGCTTGATTATCACAGTTCATAAGGATGGCCGAACCGCTTTTCAACCATCGGCAAGTCCATCAATAGATCTCGAAGCCATTACGCTTCGCCACCCGATGTGTCTAATGTCGTTAATTTGCTTCCATTGTCGATCTTGTTAAGATCGCTTGCTTGCAAGACTTCCGTGAAACAAAGACCACCTCCAAGAGTAAACATATACCCGCCAGGCCTTCATCTCATCAAGATCGAGATCCAATTCGCATCACTATACCCTTCAAGCACCGACGGGTATCCCGTATAGTGTAGTCCATAGTTCATAGTACCTTTCAGATAACGCATAACTCTCTCAAGAGCACGCCAATGTACATCACCCGGTTTGAAACAATCGCCTCGGTTTGCTAATAGCAAATGCGATGTCAGCCTCGTTAAGCGCCGCTAGATATCGGAGTGAACCAACAACTGAGAGTATCTCAATTGATCTATAGCCGTGCCTTTTGACTTTCGAATCAAGACACTAGAATCATATGGTGTTTGAGATGGTTTGCAGTCCAATATCCAAAACGACTCAACACCTTCTCAACATAATGGGATTGCGTATGTAATCCCACCTCATCATCTCTCAAAAGCTTGATGTTCAAGATAACATCAGCCACTCCAAGATCCTTCATCTCAAAGTTACGAGACAGAAAGACTTAACCTCCTCGATCAACTTGAGATTAGTCCCAAATATCAAGATGTCATCAACATACAAACACAAGATAACTCCTTCGCCCCCACCATAGCGATAGTATACACATTTGTCGGCCTCATTGACAACAAAGCCAACAGATGTCAACGCTTCATTAAACTTGTCATGCCATTGCTTAGGCGCTTGTCTCGGGCCATACAAAGATTTCACCAACTTACACACCTTTCCTTCCGACCATCCATCACAAAGCCATCAGTCGTTGCATATAGATTTCCTCCTTTAGCTCTCCGCTCAGAAAGCCGCCTTAACATCCATCGATGAATGAGAAGACCGTGTGAGGCCGCCAATGAGAGCAATACTCGAATGGTGGTCGGTCCGCCACGGTGAATAAGTGTCAAGAAATCTTCTTCTTCTTTCGGGCGTAGCCCTTGGCCACAAGCCTAGCCTTGTACTTTTCTATTGTACCGTCAGCCTAAGCTTCTTCTTGAACACCCACTTGCATCCCGGTGGTTTGCAACCATAAGGACGCTCAAGAAGCTCCCAAGTCCCGTTAGCCATGATGGAATCCATCTGCCACGGACCGCATCCTTCCAAAGAGTCGACACGGAGATGCATATGCTTCAAATAGAAGTGGGATTATCCTCCACGAGGTATATGAAGAAATCATCACCAAAGGTCTTTACAGATCCTTTGTCTCTTGCCCCTACCAAGGATTCCTCATTATCCTCCTCGTGATTTTCATCATGTGTTTGATTGTAATATTCCATCGAATGGCAGTTCAGAGTCTCCTCGATTCCTGTCTAGAAGTGCTTTGTACATCTCTCATGGGGAAAATGTCCTCAAAGAATGTAGCGCCTTTAGACTCCATAATTGTACCGACCTTCATGTCGGTACCTCAGATTTCACTACTAGAAATCTATAGCCAACACTATTCACAACAGAGCCCAAATTAACACAGTCCACGGTCTTTGGTCCAAGCTTACGCTTTTGGGGATCGGCACATTAACTTTCGCCAAGCAGCCCCAAGCACGTAAGTACGAGAGTGTTGTCCTTCTCTTGGTCCACTTCTCATAAGGAGTGATCTCATTATCCTTTGTCGGAACTTTATTCAGACATGACATGATGTCATTATAGCCTCCCCACCATGCCTTGATAAACCCGACGATCTAACATGGCGTTAACCAAATCGGTTAGAGTACGGTTTTTCCGCTCGGCAACCCCGCTTGACTGGGGTGAGTAGGGAGGCGCCCTCTCATGAATAATACCGTGTTCCGCATGTGAAGGCATCAAACTCTTTCGAGAAGTACTTCCACCACGATCCGCCGGACTCGCTTAATTTTCTTTTCAAGTTGATTCTCAACTTCGCCTTATAGATTTTGAAGTAGTGTAGAGCCTCATCTTTAGTATTTAAAAGATACACATAGCAATATCTAGTGGAGTCATCTATCAAAGTCATGAAATATTTCTTTCCACCTTTAGTCAACACACCATTCATCTCACAAAGATCGAATGTATGAGTTCCAATGGCGCTAAGTGTCTCTCCTCTGCGCCTTGTGAGGCTTGCGAGGTTGTTTAGATTGTACACACGAATGGCACTTAGAACCTTTGGCTAAAGTGAAACTCGGATTAAATTCGATTTTGCTAGCAGCGCCATAACACCAAACTAATGTGACAAAGACGTGAATGCCATACTTCAGATTCATTAACACTCAAATGAATATTGTTCACGACTTTATTACATAGATCTGCAAGAGAAAGGCGGAACATGCCTCCGCATTCATAACCCTTTCCAACAAATAGTCCATATTTCAGAATAACTAATTTATTAGACTCGAATACCAACTTAAACCCTTCTCTACATAGAAGGGAGCCACTAACTAGGTTCTTCTTGATGGCGGGACATGTCTGACGTTCTTGATTTGCACGATCCTGCCCAAGTAAACTTCAGATCGACCGTGCCAACACCAAGAACGAAGCACTCGCGCCATTCCCCATCAAGACGGACCCGTGACTGTGGCACGGTAAGAAGAAAACAATGAAATGTCAAGACACACATGAACACCTGCACTGTGGTCGACTCCACCAATCGCTGGACGGCCAAACCGAAAATACAGACAAATAAATTACTGCACCGGATGCACCACTCTCATTGTTGCTCACAATCATATTGACAGACTTGGAGTCCTGCCCTTGCTTCTTGTACTTGTTTGGGCACTTGTTGGCCCAATGTTCCAAATAACCACAAGTAAAGCAGCCCTCATCCTTCTTGTTCTTCTTGAAGGTCTTCTTACCCTTCTTCTTAAAGTCGGCACTGCTGGACACCGCTCTTTCCTTGGGCTTGTGGAACTGGAGTTCTTCCGATGCACCATATTGGCCATGAAGTTCCTTCGACCCTTTTTCCGCGTAGTCCTTTGCCCTTGAATTCTGCTCAACACTCGGATGGCCAATGACATCCTCCACAGAGAATTCACGCCTCGATGTTTCAGAGTGGTGGCAAAGTTCCTCCGTGAATTGGGAAGCTTAGCGATTATGCAGCCCGCGACAAACTTGCCGGTAACTCGCACTTAAGAAGCTCAAGCTCCTTAACAATGCATATTATCTCATGAGCCTGCTCCAATACAGACGGTTTTCAACCATCTTGTAATCGTGGAACTGCTCTATAATATACATCTCGCTCCCGGCGTCGGCAGCCCCGAACTTAGATTCGAGCGCCCCACAAGTCCTGGCGACCGCATATGTAAATATGCATCAACCAGCTTATCTCCAATCACGCCAGAACTGCCCCGAGGAACACCACGGTGGCCTCCTTAAACGCCTTCTCCTGCTCAGAGCAATCGCTCCTATGGGAGTCACACCGCCGACCTGTAACACGCTCATGGTCGTGAGCCATAAGGTGGTTTTAGTCCGCCAACGCTAAAGTACGCCCCGTAAACGGTGACGGTTTCAAAGGCAGCAACAAAACCAGAATTCAAAAACTCCTACATGATTAGGTTTTTGGATTGATAAGAAAATAGGCAGTTTTCCGATTAAAGTAATCCATGAATAAATCAGAGCATGACATGAACAGCATTGATAACATACCGATTACGATCTATCAGAGCATGTACTACGATATAGTAGAAACATCTACGCATATCGCTAGTATCGCTACAATAGAAAGAAACACGAGAGGGATAAGCGATGTATACCCTCCAATCGGCCATGCGGTGGTGGTGGCGGTGACAAGCAGCCGCGGCATCCTCGGCGGCCTTCTTGTCGGCCTCGGCCTTCTCGGCGGCGGCACGGTCGGGTCGGTCGACATGATGAAGATGAAGGTGATGCGGACGTAGATGGACAGAAGCGGCGATCGCAGTAGTCGCTACCAAAAACCCATCGCCCCTCTCCCGCATGTGATCCGGAGAGGCGTGGTTTCGAGGTTCGCTCTCCCGCCAACCGTGTACGCGTGAACGGACGGAGCGCCGCGGCAGCAGCAGCAGAGGAACAATGCGGGCGGAGGCGGAGATGCGTTCTGTTTTGTGGCGGCTAGGGTTGGCGCTACCACATATATAGGCGCGATCGCGGAGAGACGTGGGCTGAACCCGACCACTGTCGGTAGCCCACGATCCGACGCCTCGATCGTGGCCCCACTGTCAAAGACTCTCCGTTCTCGACCGGCAAAAGAAGCGATAGGAGTGAGCTCGGCTCGGCTCAATCCTGCAACCTGCAAGGCCGTGACGAGACGGGCGTGGCGAGGCGAGCGGAGGAGGAGGAGGCGCGAGGGTCTCATCTCTTCTCAAGCTCCAATAGCATGAGGGAGAGAGTCCCTTATAAATCACTCCAACTCTCCTTCCACTTCCAAGGTGGGACTAAACTTCCCACCACCTTGTCATGCCACCTACATGGGCCCTTAGAGATTAAATCTGAATTGTCATATGGGCTCTAGGCCCATCTCATATTTCAACAATGAGCCAAGCGGACGGTCGGGCCAGCCAGCGTCTGCCGGGCGCAGCGGACACGGGTCGGGCACGGCTGGGCGCGTGTAAAGGGGCAGCTAGGAGCAGTGACGACGGACGAGGCCATGGATTCAGGCGCGTGGGCAGCGTGCCTGAGGCGCAGGAGGCCACGAGGCGAGGCTGGGTGAGGTTGGACGTCTTGTGCTGCTTTCCTGGCGGCAAGCAGAGAGCAGCAATCTGGCGGTGAAAGCACCCAAGCTGGAACAAAGCTTCGCATGGTGGCCATGGCGATGCACAAACAACTAGTGCGACAAAATCGAGGGGAATAGGGTGGATTTGGTGGCGGAGCTCACATGAGGCGCAAGAAAGGCGGTGGAAGTTTAGTAGCTGCAGAAGGTGGCTAATCGTCGGTGGCGAGCTCCGGGACCGATGAAGAAGACGAAGTCGATGGCGACGATGTAGAGCCCTGGTCTCTCTGCGTTGGGGAGGAGAAAGAGGCGCCGAGGCGGATCCGCTGGGCTCCCAAGCTCGGGCTGGGGCGACGGTGGTCGAGGTCGACGGCAAGAATGGCGGGGAGGGAACCGAGAGGGAGAGCGAGAGGAGCGAGAGGCAAGGGGTTCTGGGTGTGCTAGGGTTTGGGGCTGCGGGGATGCCTTAAAGGCATCGTGGGAGGTCGGGATGGCGCCACGCGACGGCTCGGGCGCGCCATGGCCGGCGGATGAGCCGCCACGCCTCTCTCTCGCCCTCTCTGAGCGTGAGGAGGGATGGAGCGAGGTGGGCTAGGCCGGCCAGTTTGCTACTTGGGCCATAGTGCCCAGTAGAATAGGCTTTTAAACTTTTTGATTTTCTGTTCTATTTATTTAATTTTCTTTTATTTATTCTTTTCTTATTTGGCTAATTGTTTGGGCACCAAATGAGTTTTGTAAAATATGAGAGCTGGACCACAAATCACAGCACAATATATCCTACCACCAAAAACTAGTTTGGGGTAAATATCATTTCATATTTCTTTTGCATTAATAAAAAGGTTATTAAATAATGTTTTTAGACACTGTTTGTGGTTGTTTAAGTCACTTATGAAATTTCAATAATGTTGTTTACAATTTTATCATAGTCTCTGATTTATCTACCATTTATTGAACATTTTTGTTTTAAAATTTGAAAACTATTATTGTTTAATTGATTTTGAATTTGAATTATAATCAGTTTCGAACTAACGCGAGATTAGAAACAATAACCATGGTGACATGGCATCGTTAACGTGGGATTACTGTAGCTTAATTATCCGGGCGTCACAACCCACCGACGAGCGGGACCAGCAACAACATGGCCCACCAGTCATCGCGAGGAGGGCGTGCAAAACGGGTGCAGATGCATCGGCCAACCCCTCCACGGCCCACCGACGCACGCATGTCGCAGTCAGCGCGGACGAACCACGCGACGCGCGAGGAATGGTCACCAGAGATTTTCGAACCCAGCCAATAAGAGAACTCACTGAGCCCACCAGTCATCGGCTTCGACGCAGGACTGGTGAGTCAAAACAACAAGTGAAAATCGAACGGCAACCACATGCGCGTTGACCCGACCAAAGCCAATCGGACGAACACGCACGGCGCGAAAACGAGGAGGCCTCAGGAGAGCGGGTCGGCTAGGCTTCTTTTATGTATAAATGAAACCTTGGCTTCTTATGCTAATGGTATATGATTACTATGATGTGGAACGAATAGAAGAATTCGTTGCTTTTAAGGGTGCTTATGAAATTGAATCTTTGTTTGAAAAGTATGAAGCTTTTGATGATGATGTTTATAGGCCTAAATTTTCTGCTATACTTAAATATTGCTATGAGAATTATGAATACAATGCCGTTATTGATGCGTTTATTGAGAAAGTCTCCGCTGTCCAAGAAGAAACTAATATTTTGCAGCAATCTATGGAAGAAGAAATTGCTGAAACTGTGAGCTCATTAGAAGAAAAAGATGACAAGGAGAGCGAAGGAAAAAAGGAGGAAGAGCGGATTGATCACCCGTGCCCACCTTCTAATGAGAGTAACTCTTCAACTCATACATTGTTTAATTTCCTTTCGTGCTTACCGAAGGATGATTGCTATGATCCCTTTGATTCGTTTGAAATATCCCTTTTTGATGAACTTGATGCTTGCTATGCTTGTGGCCATGATGCCAATATGAATTATGCTTATGGAGATGAACTTGCTATAGTTCCTTATGTTCGTAATGAAATTGTCATTATTGCACCCACGCATGATAGTCCTATTATCTTTTTTAATTCTCCCAACTACACTATATCGGAGAAGTTTGCGCTTATTAAGGATTATATTGATGGGTTGCCTTTTACCATTACACATGATGATTTTTATGAATATAACATGCATGTGCTTGCTGCTCCTACTTGCAGTTATTATGAGAGAGGAACTACGTCTCCGCCTCTCTTTGTTTCCAATATGATAAAATTGCAAGAAGGTGTTTATGCTATGTATCGACCTTTACTATGTGTGCATGAATTGTTCTTTTATGATATGACGATGCATAGGAAGAGAGCTAGACTTCGATGTTACATGATATATGTTGCTTTGTGCTCACTATTAAATTACAAATCATTGTTAATTAAAAATGGCTTTGATATACCTTGGGATCCGGGTGGATCCATTACTTGAGCACTATATGCCTAACTTAATGGCTTTAAAGAAAGTGCTGCCAGGGAGACAACCCGGAAGTTTTAGAGAGTCATTTATTTATGTTGTGTTCTTTTATAAAGTTCAAAGCAAAAAAATAAAGTGGGGAACCTAAAACTTTTTCAAAAAGAGAAGTGAAAGTAAGAAAGACGAGCACCCTTGAAGTGGGGGGATCCTTGAACTTTGTTCATGCCCATGGAAACTTTGTGAATCTCAATTACAGAAAATTTTCAACAAAAATAATTATCCCCTTGTACAAATCCATTATATTATAAAAATAATGTGCCAAGATTTGCCTTTAGGATGATTAGATTGCTTGTTTGGCTGTAGCGTGTGTATTTAAAAAAATTACTGGAATGTCAAAAGCTTCTGAAACTTTTTGCACAGCACTTATATACAAATTGTTTATTTTGTCCTAATTTTTCAGAATTTTTGGAGGTACAGAAGTATGGTTGATGTTCAGATTACTACAGACTGTCCTGTTTATGACAGATTCTGTTTTTGATGCATTGTTTTGCTAGTTTGAGGAAACTATCGATTTTATCGGTGGTATAAGCCATGGAGAAGTTAATATACAGTAGCTGCAATGCAAAAAAAATATGAATGAGTTTGCAACAATACTTAAAGTGGTGATTTGTTTTATTATACTAACGGATCTCACGAGGATTTTGTTAAGTTTTGTGTGATTGAAGTTTTCAAGTTTTGGGTGAGATCACGATGGATGAAGGAATAAGGAGTGGCAAGGGCCTAAGCTTGGGGATTCCCGAGGCACCCCAAGACAATATTCAAGGACTCCCAAGCAACTAAGCTTGGGGATGCCCCGAAAGGCATCCCCTCTTTCTTCTAACGATCATCGGTAATTTTACTTGGAGCTATATTTTTATTCGTCACATTATATGCGTAAATCTTGGAGCATCGTGTGATTTTTATTTTTATTTTAATAATGCACCATGCTGGTATGAGATAGTCCTTGGTTGATTTATAGAATGCTTCATGTGCTTCACTTATATCATTTGAAGTTTGGATTGCCCTGTTTCTCTACGCATAGAAAACCGTCATTTGTGGAATGCTCTTTTGCTTCACTTATATTTGTTAGAGCGTGGGCATATCTTTTGTAGAAAGAATTAAACTATCATGCTTCACTTATATCTATTTAGAGAGTTGACAGGAATTGGTCATTCACATGGTTAGTCATTAAATCCTACATAAAACTTGTAGATCACTGAATATGATATGTTCGAGTCCTTCCAATATTTTTGCGATATAAAGATGGTGATATTAGAGTCATGATAGTAAGTAATTGTGGATGGTAGAAATACTTGTGTTAAAGTTTGTGATTCTCGTAGCATGCACGTATGGTGAACCGTTATATAACGAAGTCGGAGCATGATTTGTTTTTGATTGTCTTCCTTACGAGTGGCGGTCGGGGACAAGCGATGGTCTTTTCCTACCAATCTATCCCCCTTGGAGCATGCGTGTAGTACTTTGTTTCGATAGCTAATAGATTTTTGGAATAAGTATGTGAGTTCTATATGAATGTTGAGTCCATGGATTATGCGCACTCTCACCCTTCCATCATTGCTAGCCTGTACGGTACCATGCATTGCCCTTTCTCACCTCGAGAGTTGGTGCAAACTTCGCCGGTGCATCCAAACCCCGTGATATGATACGCTCTATCACACATATGCCTCCTTATGTCTTCCTCAAAACAGCCACCATACCTACCTATCATGGCATTTCCATAGCCATTTCGAGATATATTGCCATGCAACTTCCATCATCATCATATACATGACTTGAGCATTCATTGTCATATTTCTTTGCATGATCGTAAGATAGCTAGCATGATATATTCATGGCTTGTCCGTTTTTTGATATCTTTGCTATGCTAGATCATTGCATATCCTGGTACACTGCCAGAGGCATTCATATAGAGTCATATTGTTCTAGATATCAAGTTGTAATATTGAGTTGTAAGTAAATAAAAGTGTGATGATCATCATTATTAGAGCATTGTCCCGGTGAGGAAAGGATGATGGAGACTATGATTCCCCCACAAGTCAGGATGAGACTCCGGACGAAAAATAAAATAAAAAAGAGGCCAAAAAAGGAGAGAGCCCAAAAAACAAAAAAATGAGAGAAAAAGAGAGAAGGGGTAATGCTACTATCCTTTTACCACACTTGTGCTTCAGAATAGCACCATGTTCTTCATATAGAGAGTCTCTTGAGTTATCACTTTCATATACTAGTGGAAATTTTCATTATAGAACTTGGCTTGTATATTCCAATGATGGGTTTCCTCAAATGCCCGAGGACTTCATGAGCAAGCAAGTTGGATGCACACCCACATAGTTTTCAGTTTGAGCTTTCGTACACTTATAACTCTTAGTGCATCCGTTGCATGGCCATCCCTACTCCTCGCATTGACATCAATTGATGGGCATCTCCATAGCCCGTTGATTAGCCGCGTCGATGTGATACTTTCTTCCTTTTTGTCTTCTCCACACAACCTCCACCATCATATTCTATTCCACCTGTCACTACAAAAAAAAGACACTTCCGTGATGATACGTGTTTGTCACAGTAGGTCACATTTTCTGTTATGCATGTACATCCATGACGATTTTATGACAGAATCAAGATAGCCATACCCATGCTGTGGTAGAAGTGTTTCATGACATTACCAAAATTATCATCACGGAAGTGTCCACTTCCATGACGATAAATCGCGCGTCATAGAAATGCTTTCGTCAAGGGTGGCCGACGCGTGGCATCCACCATAACGGGTCGCCGTTAAGCTATCAGGTCCGGTTTTGGATCCAATAACCCATTAACAGCCAGGACCAATGAGGATTTTCCACGTGTAAAATTGTCATTGGCTGGAGGAAACACGTGTTGGCTCACCATTGGGATAGATGTCATCCATTCATTGGACAGGAGGCGCCTATGATACATCGACACGTGGCACGACCCAACAAAGGCCCATATAGGTTAAAAAGGCCGACCCAGTCAAAGGCCCATAGTACTTACTCAGGTACTAGTGGGCCAACCCAATAACGGCCTGTTTAATAAGGCCCATTTATGGGCTGAAGCCAGATCTGGCCCGTTAATTGTTCACCGAATATTTGGGCCCAATTACGGCCCAGTGACTTTCGGCCTATTAGAGGCCCGATGTAGACATGGGCCCATTTCAGCCCGGTGTGTCTTTCGGCCTGGGAATGGCCCGTGCTGCCCATGGGCCATATATGGTCCGACATGACATCCGGCCCACTAACGAACCATGATAAAGGTGGCAACAGTTCAGCCCAACATGATTTTGGGCGTGTTAAAGGCCTGTCGTACAATTCGGCCCGTTGATGCCTGTGCTAATCTTTTGGCCTCTTAAAGGCCCATGATATCAGTGGGCCAACTAAGGCCCGAAATATGTTTCGGCTTGGTAACGGCCCGTCATATAACTGGGCCAAAAGGGCCCGGTCTACCTTTCAGCCTGCTTAAGGCCCGTCGATGACTTGTGAAAATTGAGGCCCAACATGAATTCCGGCCTGCTAAAGGCCCATGGTTTGGCCACCAAAATATTTAGCCCGTTAATGGCCCAACGCTACATGGGCCAAACTAAGCGCTAGGTCCACAAAAGGCCCAACTAAAATTTGGGCCGAATATAGGCTAGAGTAAGTTGTGGGCCTGGCGCAAAGTGTGAAGTCCCCAATGGCCATTCGGGCCCAAGAAAGATGTAGGCCAGCCCAATTGTGGCCCGCTAAAAACCAGGCCCGTCAGAGGCAAATGTTTCGGCCCGGTCGACTACATCAGATTTTTTTTCAGATAGCGAATGATGGCAGTAACTAGTAGAAATTAAGAACAAACCTACTCTATACAATAAAGAAATTACAGCATAGTAACTTAGAATAAACCTACACTATACAATAAATGATTTATGGTATATTACATCCACTGGGCATCAAGTTCACCACCAAGGATCATAAAGCGCAATGAAGAAGCAGATTACAAAAACTGGGCACCATTGCAACAGAATAAAATAATATCGAACCGAGACCACTTCCAAGACAGTTCAAGAAAGGTTAGCCTTATGCTGAACTGCTATGAAGTCAGCCGAGCAAGGTGTGAGACCGCCTAGCATGTCAGTCATAGCTTCCAGGTGTAGCTGTTTAGCAATGAGGTTCTCAATGGTGTTCTCCACAATCTTTCTTAGAGATAGGACTTCGAGTCGAAGTTGAGTTGCAGAATGTGTTTCTGCTAGAACTTGGGACTGAAGAAGTCGAACTGATTCAGACAGCAAATTCTGTGAGCTTGTATGACTGCTAGTCTCAAGTAACTTGAGCACTGCATCAAGACAAGGCTTTGGGGTTGTCTCGCTATCTTCAAGATGTTTTACCTTCTTTGCTGCAATATATGTTGGGTTTGTGTCACAGCCTTCAGCAGACTTGTGCATGCCATCAGGCATATGACCCTGAAACAAGCAGAGAGATGACATGTTTTGCACATGTATAAACAAAGATGATAACTGTCCTGTCAATTCCATCCAATTTCAAATTAGAAAATAAAGAGTAAGTTCAAAATATCAATAGCATAATTTGGCATTATTCATAATGCGGGGAGCTTGACCACACTACTGGATTACCATGTCAACATAACAAGCATAGATGAAGGGCAAAGACAATCATTGTATCTATTTTGGTTAATGTGCATGGCATGTTGTTCATATCATCACCACATCAAGAAGATAAAACAGAGATGACAAGGTGCAAACGTGGGATGCTTCACCACACACCGGATTATAGATCCACAAAAACAAGCATACATATAGGGAGTATTGAGTAATGTGCATGGTATGAATATGAATTTGGTTTTACAAGTAAAACTTAGAACTTACTATTGTTAAGTAACATGCATTTTGATAGAAACAAGAAACTAAACAAAGAGTAAACGATAGGGAGTATGAGCAAACTAAATAGCAGTTTAGGATAAAGGCTTTAGAAGGACTGACTTACATTAACAGTTAACACCGACTTTATAATGCCCTTCTCCATATTGAAGGAAGGATAACTCAAGAATTTCAGCACCGAATCTTCTTCATAAGCATTGCATGTACTCTACATTTTGTAGAGTAATTATAGATATGATAATACTGGAAGGGATAGAGGATAATGAAGATAAGATGCAAATTGATGCTACATAATAAACTACCAATCCCTGGAAGTACAAGCGTTACAGGACAAAATGTACTGACAAGAGCAATTACACTTCTGCACTGGCATTGTCTGTGTATTCAACTTTTTGGTAAGACTAAATATAGATCTGATATTTTTTAGTAAATGGTGGGCGAGGGAGATAAGATGCAGAATGCTACACAATGAACCAATCCCTTTTCCCATAATATAAGAGGGTTTTGAACAATGGTGTATTGTACAAAACATTCTTATATTATGGGACGGAGGGAGTAGCTGTTAATGTGAGTACAGTAATAGACGACGTTCAGCCCTTACAAGAGGACTGCAGAGCTAAACCTCTTCAAAAGCATTGGGTTGATTCTAAATTTATGTAAGAGTCCATACGGATCTTATAATGTCCATCAAATGGATGATAACGAGGCTAACATGTTCAGTGATGCTACATAATCAAACAGTTATGAAAGTAAGTATGGTCATACAGGGCAAGAGGTACTCACAAGAGCAATGCAGTGTGCAATATAGTTGTGAGATTCTGTGGTCCCTTGAGAATGAATATTCTTCTGCTAACAGTTTTCGTACAAGTGAGATGTTAAGGCAAACGCAGAAATGTAGTTCAAATTGTGATGTGATATCACAGACAGTACCTTACGCTGTAGACGATGTTCGGGAACGTAGTATTTCAAAAAAATTCCTACAATCACGCAAGATCTATCTAGGAGAAGCATAGAAACGAGCGGGGAGAGTGTGTCCACATTCCCTCGTAGACCGAGAGCGGAAGCGTTAAGTAACACGGTTGATGTAGTCGAAAGTCTTCCCGATCCAACCGATCAAGTACCGAACGCACGACACCTCCGCGATCTGCACACGTTCAGCTCGGTGACGTCCCTCGAAATCTAGATCCAGCTAAGGCCGAGGGAGAGTTTTGTCAGCACGACGACGGGTTGACGGTGATGATGAAGTTACCGATGCAGGGCTTCGCCTAAGCACTACGACAATATGACCGAGGTGGAAATCTATGGAGGGGGCACCGCACACGGCTAAGAAATTGTAGCGACCCGACCTCAGATGGTCAAGTCTCTGTGTTTCAGTGTCATCCCTGGATCGGTAATGCCGACACACACAAGACTCAAGGATTTATAACAGAGTAGCAATCACACACTTATTACATCGAATGTCTCAAAAGAGAACTTATTACAATAATATGGCTTAAGGCCATCTAATGCGATAACAACGGAAGGCTTGGAAGATAAAGTGAGTCCATCAACTCCAATGGCATAGCTGAGCTGCACGGCAACGACCTAACGATCCTTACTCCTCGTTCAAAAGTCTCGCAACATGATACGCTGCAGCCCGAGAACGGGTCAAGACATGGAATATCTTGGCAATATAACACAAGATAATGTAAATGTAATAATGCTATCACTACATGCATATATGGCTTGTGGAAAGCTCTATGGTTATAGTTTTATAAAAGCCAATTTTTCCCTACAACAAAGGAATATATTTTAATTTAATTATCATGATGGTTGAAACAACATTGAGAAGGTATAACCCCAACTCAATCCCAATTAAAGTAATTAACATCCCAGCAATATTAATATAGAGTGATGAGATACATGTGAATACTCGTGTACTAGATACTCAGAATTGTCCATAACCGAGGACACAGCTAACCATGATTAGATTGTACACTCTGCAGAGGTTTATGACTTTTCCCCACAAGACTCGATCGCCTCCGTTGATTTCTCGCACTACATGGTGTTTGAGAAACGGATGACCGAGACACTGATCTTCGTAAACATTAACTCTCTACTCCGGGTAGACCATAACAAACCTACAAAACCCACTCACCGCTGATCTACCTCTTCAAGAGCTTCACGAACTTACTCAACTATGCTAGAGCCCATAATAGCTTGTGGCTGCACACGTAAGTTTCTAGCATGAATAATCTCAGTTCCCTTTGAGCCCTGGTGGCGGTCCATAGGAAGATCACACGGGTACCCCGGGATTTCCAAAAAAACAGACAACACTGGGTTCCCCAGGTGCCTCAATCCACCCAGATGTGTATTAAAGTTGCCACCTTAAGTTGAACCATTAATTAATACTCTCACATCTGTCATGGAATACACTCAAACCCAATCTACGTCTACGAGCATAGCATGGCAATATAAACATAACGTAGAAATAACTCCCAAGGGTTTGATAGTAACAGGGCAATAGGTTCTACCTTAATATCTACTTCCCAACCCACAAGTTAATGACATCCTAATCATGCAATGTTTGAGGATTGGAACTAATGCATAAAACTGGGTATGAAAAGTGTATGATCAAAGTGTTACTTGCCTTGCTAACGATCCGCGAATCCTAGAAACTCGTAGTAACACGCTTCGCACTTCGGGAATTCTATCGCAAGCAAACAATAACATACATAAGCAACAAGCAAAGATGCGAAAGCAAAACTCTACTAAAAGAGGTTGATCGGAGAGTTCAATTTAAGAACTCCGGTTCGCAAAAAGAATCAAACCAAACCGAGCAACAAAACTCAAACGGCGAAAGAAATAAGATCCGTTTACTATTCTGAACTAGGGTCAATTTTTACAGAGGCAAAAACTGGTGAGTTGGTTATTCGGAAAGAGGGTTTCGAGATGAAACTCCAGGCGCTTGAATCGCCTGATTCCGATAAACGAGCGAAAAGTTAAACTAGATTGAACATCGGATCAGAAATCGCGATCAGGAAAATCACGGAATAAATCTGATAAAAGAAAAACGATGAACAGTTTAAGGAACGAACGTTCGTTAACTGAAAATAAACGAAGAACGCGTTCGTTAAAACGAACGAACGAGTGAACGCTCGCTAAATAAATAAACCGGAGAATAAAACCAAATTATAAAAAACAAAACTAGGGTTTTTCTAAATCAAACGGTTTTCTTCGGAAACCAAGGCGGCGGCTACCTCATGGTGGCTCGTGGGCTCAGCTGGGCTTTGGTGGTGGCGGGGCAATGGCATGATATGGCGGCGGCGATCAAGGCGGCGGAGGCGGCAAGGGGCTGTGGCGGTGGGGCTGGCCTGGGCTCGGGCTCGGGCGGTGGTGGTGGCGGTGAGAGGTGGTGGGCGGGGTATTTAAGGAGGGGGGCTGGCTTGGGAAGGGGCGCGGGGAGGAGTCCTCGGGCTCCCTCGGCGTCCGTCATGACAAGACGGCATGAGGCCAAGGAAGGCGGTGGAGGCGGGCCGACTGGCCGGGCCTCGCCTAGTCAAAAAGTGCGCGCAAGTTTTTTTTGAAATAAATTCCGCCGAGAATTAGAAAAATCCTAGAAAAATAAATAAAAATATAAAAATGCCAAAACAAATTTTCACAGTCTAAATGAAATATTAAGAACGGAATGAACATTTTCTTGGCCCCTAAAATGCAAATTTTAAAACGTGCAAATTTTTCTAGGGCAAATAAAATTCCAAATAAAATCAAATAAAATCCAAATAATGATTTTAACATTTTTCCTCCAATATTTAATTGTTTTGGAGAAGTCATATTATCTCCCCTCATTTATTTTAATAAGAAATATTTTCTAGAGAGAAAAATAATTAAAATCAAAAATCCTCTTTTTCCAATATTTGATAAAATCAACTATGAAAAATCAGAAAATCCCCAACTCTCTCCAAGGGTCCTTGAGTTGCTTAGGATTTCGAGGATTTGCGGAACGAAGATGAAATAAAATATGATATGCATGGATGACCTATGTATAACATTCCAAATTGAGAATTTGGAATGTTACAGAAATCAACTTGTGTGTCTGTGGGGTGCCCCCCTCCCCCGTATATTAAGGAGTGGAGGAGGGGGCCGGCCGGCCTCATGGGGTGTGCCCCAAGGGGGGAATCCTACTCCTACTAGGAGTAGGTCCCCCCCCCCTTTCCTAGTCCAACTAGGAGGGGAAGGAAAGGGAAGAGGGAGAGAAGGAAAGGGGGGCGGCCCCCTCCCAATTTGGATTGGGCTTGGGGGGGTGCGCCCCTCCACTTGTCCACCGCCTTCTCTCTTCCTCTAAAGCCCATGAAGGCCCATTAATCCCCCAGGGGGGTTCCGGTAACCCCCTGGTACTCCAAAAAATGCCCGAACCTATCCGAGACCTTTCCGGTGTCGAAACATAACCTTCCAATATATCAATCTTCATGTCTCGACTATTTTGAGACTCCTCGTCATGTCCGTGATCACATCCGGGACTCTCAACAACCTTCCGTAGATCAAATCACATAACTCACAATACATGTCGTCATCGAACGTTAAGCGTGCGGACCCTACGGGTTCGAGAACTATGTAGACATGACCGAGACTCATCTCCGATCAATAACCAATCGTGGAACCTAGATGCTCATATTGGTTCTGACATATTCTACGAAGATCTTTATCGGTCAAAGCGCATAACAACATACGTTGTTCCCTTTTTCATCGATATGTTACCTGCCCGAGATTCGATCATCGGTATCATCATACCTAGTTCAATCTCGTTACCGGCAAGTCTGTTTACTCGTTCTGTAATGCTTCATCCCGCAACTAACTCATTAGTCACATTGCTTGCAACGCTTATAGTGATGTGCATTACCGAGAGGGCCCAGAGATACCTCTCTGACAATCAGAGTGACAAATCCTAATCTTGATCTATGCCAACTTAACAAACACCAACGAAGACACCTGTAGAGCATCTTTATAATCACCCAGTTATGTTGTGATGTTTGATAGCACACTAAGTGTTCCTCCGGTATTCGGGAGTTGCATAATCTCATAGTCATAGGAACATGTATAAGTCATGAAGAAAGCAATAGCAATAAACTAAACGATCATAGTGCTAAGCTAACGGATGAGTCAAGTCAATCACATCATTCTCTAATGATGTGATCCCATTCATCAAATGACAACTCATGTCTATGGCTAGGAAACTTAACCATCTTTGATTAACGAGCTAGTCAAGTAGAGGCATACTAGTGACACTCTATTTGTCTATGTATTCACACATGTACTAAGTTTCCGGTTAATACAATTCTAGCATGAATAATAAACATTTATCATGATATAAGGAAACATAAATAACAAATATTGCCTCTAGGGCATATTTCCTTCAGTCTCCCACTTGCACTAGAGTCAATAATCTAGATTACACAGTAATGATTCTAACACCCATGGAGTCTTGGTGCTGATCATGTTTCGCTCGTGACAGAGGCTTAGTCAACGGGTCTGCAATATTTAGATCTGTATGTATCTTGCAAATCTCTATGTCTCCCTCCTTGACTTGATCGCGGATGGAATCTAAGTGTCTCTTGATGTGCTTGGTTCTCTTGTGAAATTTGGATTCCTTTGCCAGGGCAATTGCACCAGTATTGTCACAAAAGATTTTCATTGGACCCGATGCACTAGGTATGACACCTAGATCGGATATGAACTCCTTCATCCAGGCTCCTTCATTTGTTGCTTCCGAAGCAGCTATGTACTCCGCTTCACACGTAGATCCGGCCACGACGCTCTGCTTGGAACTGCACCAACTTACAACTCCTCCATTTAATATAAACATGTATCCGGTTTGAGACTTAGAGTCATCCGGATCAGTGTCAAAGCTTGCATCGACGTAACCATTTACGACGAGCTCTTTGTCACCACCATAAATGAGAAACATATCCTTAGTCCTTTCAGGTATTTCAAAATGTTCTTGACTGCTTTCTAGTGCTCCACTCCTGGATTACTTTGGTACCTCCCTGCTAAACTAATAGCAAGGCACACATCAGGTCTGGTACACATCATTGCATACATGATAGAGCCTACGGCTGAAGCATAGGGAATGACCTTCATTTTCTCTCTATCTTCTGAAGTGGTCGGACATTGATTCTCACTCAACTTCACACCTTGTAACACAGGCAAGAACCCTTTCTTTGCTTGATCCATTTTGAACTTCTTCAAAACTTTATCAAGGTATGTGCTTTGTGAAAGTCCAATTAAGCAGCTTGATCTATCTCTATAGATCTTGATGCCCAATATATAAGCAGCTTCACCGAGGTCTTTCATTGAAAAATTCTTATTCAAGTATCCTTTTATGCTATTCAGAAATTCAGTATCATTTCCGATCAACAATATGTCATCCACATATAATATCAGAAATGCTACAGAGCTCCCACTCACTTTCTTGTAAATACATGCTTCTCCATAAGTCTGTATAAAATCATATGCTTTGATCACACTATCAAAGCGTATATTCCAACTCCGAGAGGCTTGCACCAGTCCATAATTGGATCGCTGGAGCTTGCACACTTTGGTAGCACCTTTTGGATCGAAAAAACCTTCTGGTTGCATCATATACAACTCTTCTTTAAGATATCCATTAAGGAATGCAGTTTTCACATCCATTTGCCAAATTTCATAATCATAAAATGCGGCAATTGCTAACATGATTCGGATGGACTTAAGCATCGCTACGGGTGAGAAAGTCTCATCGTAGTCAACTCCGTGAACTTGTCGAAAACCTTTCGCAACAAGTCGATCTTTGTGGACAGTAACATTACCGTCTGCGTCAGTCTTCTTCTTGAAGATCCATTTATTCTCTATGGCTTGCCGATCATCGGGCAAGTCAACCAAAGTCCACACTTTGTTCTCATACATGGACCCCATCTCAGATATCATGGCCTCAAGCCATTTCGCGGAATCTGGGCTCATCATTGCTTCCTCATAGTTCGTAGGTTCGTCATGGCCAAGTAACATGACCTCCAGAATAGGTTTACCGTACCACTCTGGTGTGGATCTTACTCTCGTTGACCTACGAGGTTCGGTAGTAACTTGCTCAGAACTTTCATGATCATCACCATTAGCTTCCTCACTAATTGGTGTTGGAATCACTGGAACTGATTTATGTGATGAACTAGTTTCCAATAAGGGAGCAGGTACAGTTACCTCATCAAGTTCTACTTTCCTCCCTCTCACTTCTTTCGAGAGAAACTCCTTCTCTAGAAAGGATCCATTCTTAGCAAAGAATTTCTTGCCTTCGGGTCTATGATAAAAGGTGTACCCAACAGTCTCCTTTGGGTATCTATGAAGACACATTTCTCCGATTTGGGTTCGAACTTATCAGGTTGAAGCTTTTTCACATAAGCATCGCAGCCCCAAACTTTAAGAAACGACAAATTGGGTTTCTTGCCAAACCACAGTTCATATGGTGTCGTCTCAACGGATTTAGATGGTGCCCTATTTAACGTGAATGCAGCCGTCTCTAAAGCATAACCCCAAAACAATAGCGGTAAATCAATAAGGGACATCATAGATCGCACCATATCTAATAAAGTATGATTACGACGTTCGGACACACCATTACGTTGTGGTGTTCTGGGTGGCGTGAGTGGTGAAACTATTCCGCATTGTTTCAAATGAAGACCAAACTCATAACTCAAATATTCTCCTCCACGGTCAGATCGTAGAAACTTTATTTTCTTGTTACGATAATTTTCCACTTCACTCTGAAATTCTTTGAACTTTTCAAATGTTTCAGACTTATGTTTCATCAAGTAGATATACCCATATCTGCTCAAATCATTTGTGAAGGTCAAAAAATAATGATACCCGCCGCGAGCATCAACACTCATCGGACCGCATACATCAGTATGTATTATTTCCAACAAGTCCGTTGCTCGCTCTATTGTTCCGGAGAACGGAGTTTTAGTCATCTTGCCCATGAGGCATGGTTCGCAAGCATCAAGTGATTCATAATCAAGTGATTCCAAAAGCCCATCAGCATGGAGTTTCTTCATGCGCTTTACACCAATATGACCTAAACGGCAGGGCCACAAATAAGTTGCACTATCATTATTAAACTTATATCTTTTGGCTTCAATACTATGAATATGTGTATCACTACTACCAAGATTTAGTAAAAATAGACCACTCATCAAGGGTGCATGACCATAAAAGATATTACTCATATAAATAGAACAACCATTATTCTCTGATTTAAATGAATAACCGTCTCGCATGAAACAAGATCCAGATATAATGTTCATGCTTAACGCTAGCACCAAATAACAATTATTCAGGTCTAAACCTAATCCCGAAGGTAGATGTAGAGGTAGCGAGCCGACGGCGATCACATCGACTTTGGAACCATTTCCCACGTGCATCATCACCTCGTCCTTAGCCAATCTTTGCTTAATCCATAACCCTTGTTTCGAGTTCCAAATATTAGCAACAGAACCAGTATCAAATACCCAGGCGCTACTGCGAGCATTAGTAAGGTACACATCAATAACATGTATATCAAATATACCTTTCACTTTGCCATCCTTCTTTTCCGCCAAATACTTGGGGCAGTTCGCTTCAAAGGACCAGTCCCTTTGCAAGAGAAGCACTCGGCCTCGTGCTTAGGTCTAGACTTGGGCTTCTTCACTTGAGCAGCAACTTGCTTGCCGTTCTTCTTGAAGTTCCCCTTCTTCCCTTTGCCCTTCTTCTTGAAACTGGTGGTCTTGTTGACCATCAACACTTGATGCTCCTTCTTGATTTCTACCTCCGCAGCCTTTAGCATCGCGAAGAGCTCGGGAATTCTTATCCATCCCTTGCATATGATAGTGCATCACGAAGCTTTTGTAGCTTGGTGGCAGTGATTGAAGAACTCTGTCAATGACACTATCAACTGGAAGATTAACTCCCAACTGAGTCAAGTGATTGTGGTACCTAGATATTTTGAGTATGTGCTCACTGACATAACTATTCTCCTCCATTTTGCAACTGTAGAACTTATTGGAGACTTCATATATCTCAATCCGGGCATTTGCTTGAAATATTAACTTCAACTCCTGGAACATCTCATATGCTCTATGACATTCAAAACGTCGTTGAAGTCCCTGTTCTAAGCCGTAAAGCATGGCACACTGAACTATCGAGTAGTCATCAGCTTTGCTCTACCAGGTGTTCATAACATCTGGAGTTGCTCCTGCAGCGGGTTTGGCACCTAGCGGTGCTTCCAGGACGTAATTCTTCTGTGCAACAATGAGGATAATCCTCAAGTTATGGACCCAGTCCGTGTAGTTGCTACCATCATCTTTCAACTTAGCTTTCTCTAGGAACGCGTTAAAATTCAACGGAACAGTAGCATGGGCCATTAATCTACAACAACATAGACATGCAAAATACTATTAGGTACTTAGTTCATGATAAATTAAAGTTCAATTAATCATATTACTTAAGAACTTCCACTTAGATAGACATCCCTCTAATCATCTAAGTGATCACGTGATCCATATCAACTAAACCATGTCCGATCATCACGTGAGATGGAGTAGTTTTCAATGGTGAACATCACTATGTTGATCATATCTACTATATGATTCACGCTCGACATTTCGGTCTTAGTGTTCCGAGGCCATATTTGCATATGCTAGGCTCGTCAAGTTTAACCCGAGTATTCTGCATGTGCAAAACTGGCTTGCACCCGTTGTATGTGAACGTAGAGCTTATCACACCTGATCATCATGTGGTGTCTCGGCACGACGAACTGTAGCAACGGTGCATACTCAGGAAGAACACTTGTACCTTGAAATTTAGTGAGAGATCATCTTATAATGCTACCGTCATACTAAGCAAAAATAAGATGCATAAAGGATAAACATCATATGCAATCAATATAAGTGATATGATATGTCCATCATCATCTTGTGCCTTTGATTTCCATCTCCAAAGCACTGTCATGATCACCATCGTCACCGACTTGACACCTTGATCTCCATCGAAGTATCATTGTCGTCTCGCCAACTATTGCTTCTACGACTATCGCTACAGCTTAGTGATAAAGTAAAGCAATTACATGGCGAATGCATTTCATACAATAAAGCGACAACCATATGGCTCCTGCCAGTTGCCGATAACTGTTACAAAACATGATCATCTCATACAACAATTTATATATCATCACGTCTTGACCATATCACATCACAGCAAACCCTGCAAAAACTAGTTAGACGTCCTCTATTTTGTTGTTGCAAGTTTTACGTGGCTGCTACGGGCTTAGCAAGAACCGTTCTTACCTACGCATCAAAACCACAACGATTTTTCATCAAGTGTGTTGTTTTAACCTTCAACAAGGACTGGGCATAGTCACACTCGATTCAACTAAAGTTGGAGAAACAGACACCCACTAGCCACCTGTGTGCAAAGCACGGCGGTAGAACCAGTCCCATGAACGTGGTCATGTAATGTCGGTCTGGGCCGCTTCATCAAACAATATCGCCGAATCAAAGTATGACATGCTGGTAAGCAGTATGACTATTATCACCCATAACTCTTTTGTGTTCTACTCGTGCATATAACATCTACGCATAGACCTGACTCGGATGCCACTGTTCGGGATGGTAGTATTTCAAAAAAATTCCTACGATCATGGAAGATCTATCTAGGAGAAGCATAGCAACAAGAGGGGAGAGTGTGTCCATGTACCCTCGTAGACCGAAAGCGGAAGCGTTAAGTAACGTGGTTGATGTAGTTGAACATCTTCACGATCCAACCGATCAAGTACCGAACGCATGGCACCTCTGCGATTCGCACACATTCAGCTCGGTGACATCCCTCGAACTCTAGATCCAGCTGAGGCCGAGCGAGAGTTTCGTCAGCACGACAACGTGTTGACAATGATGATGAAGTTACTGACGCAGGGCTTCGCCTAAGCACTACGACAATATGACCGAGGTGGAAATCTGTGGAGGGGGGCACCGCACACGACTAAGAAATCAACTTGTGTGTCTATGGGGTGCGCCCCTCCCCCGTATATAAAGGAGTGGAGGAGGGGGCCGGCCGGCCTCATAGGGTGCGCCCCAAGGGGGGAATCCTACTCCTACTAGGAGTAGGTTCCCCCCTTTCCAAGTCCAACTAGGAGGGGAAGGAAAGGGAAGAGGGAGAGAAGGAAAGGGGGGCCGGCCCCCTCCATATTCGGGTTGGGCTTGGGGGGTGTGCCCCTCCACTTGGCCGCCTCCTCCTCTCTTCTACTAAAGCCCATGAAGGCCCATTAACCCCCCGGGGGGTTCCGGTAACCCTCCGGTACTCTGGAAAATGCCCGAACCTATCAGAGACCTTTCCGGTGTCCAAACATAACCTTCCAATATATCAATCTTCATGTCTCCACCATTTCAAGACTCCTCTTCATGTCCGTGATCACATCCAGGACTCCGAACAACCTTCGGTACATCAAATCACATAACTCACAATACATATCGTCATCGAACGTTAAGCGTGCGGACCCTACAGGTTCGAGAACTATGTAGACATGACCAAGACACTTCTCCGGTCAATAACCAATAGCGGAACCTGGGCGCTCATATTGGTTCCTACATATTATATGAAGATCTTTATTGGTCAAACCGCACAACAACATACTTTGTTCCCTTTGTCATCGGTATGTTACTTTCCCGAGATTCGATCGCCGGTATCACTATACCTAGTTCAATCTCGTTGCCTGCAAGTCTCTTTACTCGTTCCATAATGCATCATCCCGCAACTAACTCATTAGTCACATTGCTTGCAAGGCTTATAGTGATGTGCATTATCGAGAGGGTGCAAAGATACCTCTCTGACAATCGGAGTGAAAAATCCTAATCTTGATCTATGCCAACTCAACAAACACCATCAGAGACACATGTAGAGCATCTTTATAATCATCCAGTTACGTTGTGACATTTGATAGCACACTAAGTGTTCCTCCAGTATTCGGGAGTTGCATAATCTCATAGTCATAGGAACATGTGTAAGTCAGGAAGAAAGCAATAGAAATAAACTAAACGATCATAGTGCTAAGCTAACTAAAGGGTCAAGTCAATCACATCATTCTCTAATGATGTGATCCCGTTCATCAAATGACAACTCATGTCTATGGCTAGGAAACTTAACCATCTTTGATTTACGAGCTAGTCAAGTAGAGGCATACTAGTGACACTTTGTTTGTCTATGTATTCACACATGTACTAAGTTTCGGTTAATACAATTATAGCATGAATAATAAACATTTATCATGATATAAGGAAATATAAATAACAAATTTATTATTGCCTCTAGGGCATATTTCCTTCAGACAAGACCAATGTGTAACAAGATTATTCCAGTCACTGTCTGATAAATGTAGCACCAGAGACTTTACAGAAATTTCGTTTAGATGCTTGCCATCTAAGTGCGCTTGCCTCAGGTAGGAACGATACTTCATCAATGAGTGCTGGAAAAGCGCAACCAACCCTTGCTCGTCTTGACAATCCAGTTTGGTCCTCGTCTATTTAAAAGAATGAAATCTTGTGTCTTCCGTCAGCAGAAACATATGCAGTAATTACCATGAATAACATTAGTACATTACTTACGCGTCTTTCCATGAAGGAAAGATGCACACAAAGTTCTTGATAACAATATAAGCTTTATCTTCTAAAATGGGAAAAAATGGAACAGGGGTCCTATTTGCTGCAATTGGGGCTCTATCTGGTTCGAAAAGGGATTTGGCAACTGGATTTGGTGTACTCTTTGCTGGAATGGGGGTTTTGCGTCGTAGAGTTGGTGCTATGTCAATCGGCATCATCATACTGCTTGCTTGCTAGCTTGGGGTCTGCTGTGGTGGGGCATCAGAAATAACCAGTGTAGTAGGGCTAGAGTCTACTAGAGTTGGGGTGTTTTGTGGGTCAGGTGATATTGCAACTACACCAAATGGGCTATTTGATTTATCAGGTGTCACTACCTTTTCCAAATACTTTGCTCGTGCTCCTCCACGATTAGCAATCGCCCTCTTCCTTTTGAACATCTGATACACAAGAACAACATTTGAATTGATAAATATGGTATGATGACAGATGGAATATGTACTGAAAATGGATAGGCAGGGCGTATTCACATACACGTTGTGTAAACTAAGCTAATGGTAGTGCAACAAAGTAGAAGCAATGCAAAGCATCAGTTGCAAGATATGTGCGACCAATATTACCTTGGAAAGTTAGAGCAAGCACCTTGATGGGTGAATAAGATAGGGCATCTGCCTCTGACTCCTCCACTAGGGAGCTACATCGACTTAGATCTCCCTCTAGCTCAGAATCACTATTAGGATCATATTCTGAGCATGAATCTGTAGGTGGAGAGCATTTTCATTGCATTGCATTGCATCCAGGCTTGATTTCAGTCCCTTAATGCCAAGTTTGACAGCCATGGCATTGATCTGCTTTATTCTTTTCATGCGCGCAAGCTCATAATCATTATGATGCTATTCAAAATCTGAGATTCATGAAAACATAATTTTTTTTCAGATTATCTATGGAATGCATTCCGGATTCAACTCGAAGAGTGTTTCCCTATAAACCCCTGCACAAGCTAAGTTCACCCCCAACCATGCTGACCAGACCACACACACAAATACAAACCTCTTATGTCTCTATAACAGGCAGACACACATTTCAAAACTGAAGTAGGAACATTAGAATCATATCAAATTCATATTTGAACAAATAAACTAAGGAATTATCAGTGGCATAATGTTTAGCTTCAAGGGTGTTGTGCTGGTAGTGCGACACAAAGCAAGTAGGCAGATTGTATTACATGTAAAAGATCGTAGTCTATGTAAAAGCTGGAAATGACACTTCCTTTCTATACAATGCAGTGCTCGTTGCCCACACATGATGGAAGAGATCACACAGAGAAATACTATTAACTCATGTCTACGGTTCCAGTAATTTGAAACAGGGTGGTCCACCCTAAAAGAATGTTGACAACAAATATGACAAGGCAAGCATAGATGTAGTGAATCAATCATTTACATGTGAGCTTACTAGGACAGGTATGCAGAATTGTAACTTCAGTAAGAGACCGTCCAAAATCTGAATCAAAAAGTTTGTCTAGTACTTATTGTTTGCAACTAATAGACGTGAATAATTGGATATCATATCAAATGAGTAAGAAAGACAAGTAAAATTGTCAACAAACCTAGCCTGCAGTAGTAATCTGGGTAATGTCACTATGACCAACAATCCAAAATAACTAGTGTCTGTTCCTAGGGCCAGAATTTTGAAACCCTGTGAACTTTACAGGTACTAAAGATTACTGAAATACATCTGAACCATTAAGTGTAGGTAGCACTCAGCACACAACAAACCCTAATGACAGTCCTGCCTAATGAGTAATGAATCAATTAGAAAATGGATGATAAGGAGTGGCTGCTAAGTGTGGAGGACGTATCTCAGGATAAATCGGGTTGGCTTAGTGGGTCTTTGCGCTTTGAGCCCTGAACGGATCGGGAAGGTAGGCACGGTGGCGCGCCCGGCAGCGGTGACGTTGTTAGGCGGCGGCTCGACCTCCTTTTAGTCCGTGTCTCCTCCTTGAGTCATGCCGTCAGGGGCGGCAAGTCGCCAGCGAGGCAAAGCGGCTAGGGACAAGTAGAGATCTAAGAAGCGCACTGAACAGAGGGGAATCGGGCCTGGGCCGACCTAAAATCCTGGGTGGGGCGGCCCACCGTGGGCACCCTATAGAGATACACACCCGAGCGGCGAACATGCATTTTCGAAACTAAATTAGGAACATTTAGCTGACCAATTAAACAAATCTGTTTTAATAATATCAGATTTGTATTTGAACAACTAAGCTTGTTTAGCTTGATGGGTGGAGCAGTGCTATTATGACACGAAGCACGTATGTTGATCGTATAGTGATCATAAAAGGGGGAAACCCTAAGCATTTTTTAGCAAAAGAGGGTTTCCCTTCCGATTTCTATTAAAGAAACCACCACGGAACCAACATGATCAATTGAACCCTAAGCATGATCAATTAAACCCTATTATGACCGTGACATGGCAGATTTAAAGCTGTAAACTGGGGAAATGCTATTTAGCATCCATTGTTTGCTTCGAACTAAGAACTAAATTCTAAGAGCTGAAAATAAAGTATAGTAACCAAGTTACGATCTATTTTCTGGTTGAGATCAAAAAGTTGTGGTGATATGAAGTACCACCTCTCTTGCGGCGCCGTGTAGGCATCGGGGGTGCGATTGCTATCGGTGGCGTTGAAGCAGATCTATGATGGTAGACGGGTGCATCGGGTGACAATCCTGTTGCGGCGGAAGAGAAGGTCGTGTGAGCGGCCCTGGCAAAGAGGACGACAGCGCCGATGAAGCGAGAGGATGCGATGCAAAGCTCTTGGTCCGTCACCGTGGATGAGAAACGTCCATCTCTAGAAGTGGACGACGCGGTCTTGGTAGGCGCTTCAGCATGGTGGAGGACGGTGGCGATGGATGGGGTGGAGGACGGCGGCGATGGATGGGGTGGAGGACGGCGGTGATGGATGGGGTGGCGGACGGAGGAGGCTGGTGTGGGGATGGTGTTCTAGAGCGGACGGTGTATGAATGGGAAAATGGAGGGAGAGGTACGGGGAACCATGTTTTTGGGACGCGTCTGTCTGAAATATGGGAAAGTTATGAACTTAGCCCCCGTTTAAAATTTGGACGTCTCGTCGATTGGGGATAGGATGGTAATCTCGCATCTCGCAAATATTTGCCTAGAGTGATTTCGGGCGAGGAGAGGGTGTTTTGGCGCCCATGGTTGGCACCCACGGTGTATGAACGGGGCTGACAGGTAGGGCGGTTATGTCACGTCCGAGTGAAGTTACAAACCTGCCCCTATTGAAATTATTTGCCTACATCGATTTCGGCCGAGTCGAGTTTGTTTTGCCGCCCACCGTGTATGAATGGGGAAATGGAGGGAGAAACAGAGGTCTTTCAGACGAGCTTGAATCAAATGTGTTTTTCCGCCAATGTTTGGCGCCCACCGTGTCGGACTGGGCTCAGAGGCGGTGTGTCACGTATAATTGAAGTTACTAACCTACCCCTATTGAGAGCAGTGGAAATTGGGCCGATGGATTGTCCGTGTAAGGGGTAGACAGTAATTTCCATCTCCCAAACACTTGGCTTCGGGTAGCTAACGTGGGAGTGGACATTTTGCCGCTTCTTTCAAATTTTGGGACAATAAGCATCCATGTTTACCCTGGCAACTAAATTCGAATCCATTTTGTATTCCTATATGAATCTTTATGAATCATTCTATGTGTTTTTATATATCTTCAAAAGCACGACAAAGATGTATTCCACTGTCATATATGAATATGATTTACAAATGCCAATACTCGAATTCAGAAGCTAGAATCCAGGTTAAGGTGAATTCAAATATTAGGAACACTTTATGTCCAGCTCAAATGTCACACGCAGCATAATGTGTACTCCCATTTAGATATGTACACAAGCGATGTATCAAGATTCAAATACCGAGTCAATCAACTAATAATGTGCAAAACTAACAGACATATAAACACTTATGGAGTATATGGATCAATAATATCAACTAACATACATAAGCCAGGCCGTTGTACTTTTTTTTGCTAGAAGAGCATCCTATTTTAGGGAAGCTAGTACAACATCTTGCCATTTCCGATGCGTGCCACTTATGGTCCATCTATACTACTATTATTGCTGAATGCACATTCAGCCCGATTGGCATATTTGTAGGTCTGGCACAACAATCAAAATGAAATGTCTCCGAGTCTTATCAATTAATACAGACTTGTGCTCAAATAAAATTACAAACAAAAAAAACAAAAAACAATTATTACATGTTCACTAAAACAAATGGTTTGATCGATTATATGAACAAACAACACAAAGGTTATTCAACGATGGAAAGAACATTTCACCTATGATTTACCAAGTGGGAATTTAATTTTTTTTCCTTCAGACCTTAACAATGCGGTCGGTCTCAGCTTGCTTCATTTTAAATCCACCAAATATTTAATGGTTGTCTTGAGTACTGCTTGTGATTGTGTTGTTTGCTTCCTCAACATGTCAACTTCATCTCTAAGTGCGTAAGTAATCTCTTTCTACCACTAGTTTAGCCTCTAGAGCATCAACAGTTGGCAATTAATGATGCATGATTGGGCGGTGCCATCATTGTGGATGATACAACGTCCATGGGGACCTCGCTCTTTGATCTTGGGCTAACCTGTTTTGCCATTAAAGTTCCGATTGGATTCCGAAAAGTTGAAGTTAGCAAAACATCTCAACTGGGAGTTATAACAGCAAACCAGTTAAATAAACAAGGAAATAAAGAGTTTCAATTGGATGCTGAAAAGTAGTTATTAACATCATTGTAACCAGTTGTTGCAGCAGCAAAGCAGTTAAACAAACAAGTTTTGAAAAAGGTACCTATTGTGGCATTGGAGTTTCTCTTGGATACTGAAAAGTTGACTAGCCAGTAACATGATTAGAGCAACCGGTTGTAGTAGCAAAGCAGTTAAACAAACAAGTTTTGCAAAAGGAACCTGTTGTGGCATTGGAGTTTCTCTTGGATCCTGAAAAGTTGAGTAGTCAGTAACTTGATTAGAGCAACAAGTTACAACAGCAAACCTGTTGCACAAATATATTTTTTAAAATGTACCTGCTGTGCAATTGGACTTCCAATTGGATCCTGAAAACTTGAAGTTGGTAAGATGATTACAGCAACAAGTTACAATAGCAAACCAGGTAAACAAGGAAGTTTCTGAAAACATACCTGTTGTGCCTATGGAGTTTCAGTTGGATCCTGCAAACTTGAATGTTAGCAATCAATAAATAAAGTTTTGCAAGAGCCATAAGAAACTAAAATCAAACTATTAAACCTAACCAGTTTTGGCAACGTATTTAATTACACATGAACTAGTAAAACTAACAAGTTCTTGGCAACGTATTAAAGTAACAAGTCGGTACTGTTTACCAGCAACACAGACATCTGTAAATTTCTTTGACGTAAGCAAAATGATTCCAACACATATATAAGTTAAAACGACTGTGTCGCTCATATAAACCTGACAGTTGTCTATCCATGAACATGCAAACATTACTAGTGCTACAAGTGATAACAGCAAACCATTTAAACAAACAGGGTATCAGAACGTAAATTACACGTGAATTCTGCTGCACCCTAGAAGTACATTTGACCAGCTATCTATGTGCTTAAGTAGCTATTTAAGTTCAGGCAAACAGGTAATTCTTAACAGTAAGTATCAAACACATAGATAGCATAGTCTATAATAGGATTAACAGGCTATGGCATTATGTAATCTGTAGCAAACTAAATTAAGCCAAGCAACATAATTGAACAATTTTGCAATAAGTGGCTAACTAAAATTCCGAGAAGCAGGTAACTGAATTTATGCTAGCTCTTTGTACAGGCACACTGCAACTTCTTTTTCGCTTACAAGGTTCTATGAAGGAGTCCATGGCATCAATTGCTTGGATACGCAGTCCCAATACTTCTTTCTTTCCACACTGCATTGGTAAGTCAAATGGTTAATCTGGTAAGATGGTGCGTCCTTGATATGTTATATGAGGACGTGTAGTCAGACTAGTTGTAGCCACACACATCACATTGGCTTTTACTGTATATTTCATGCGATTACATTTCACATATCGAGATCTAAGCAAGCTACAATAGGATGAAAAGACTGGCATCCTTCACATTATTGGCGAACTCAATTCATAGAAACAAGCAATTCAACCATTCTGTGGGCAAATCAAAAGCGCCACTGGAATATTTTTCACTACCCCAATCATAAACGCAAAAAGAGGCGACGCCACTGTAGGGGCTGGTATGGGCGGCCGCCTCGGGTGGCTAGAAAGTATGCACCTAGTTTGAGTCGTCTAGGTTGGCCCAGGCTAGTTATGTTCGTCCCAACACACAAGCAGACAATGTAAAAAATGAATAAAAACATTTGAATTTGGATGGGCCAATAACTTAAGTGCAAGGCAGGCCCTATAGCAGGCTCACGGCCCAAACGAGCGCCTCCCATATCGATTGACAGCAGGAAAAATCCCAATTCATTCCCTCCAGCCTCCAGTCTGGTTCGCTCCTAACCTAGCCGCCGCTGGACAGACCAACACAACACTTCCTCGCGCCCTCATTGGAGGGCGGTCGCCGGGCTTCAAGCGAATGGAAGGACAAGAAGAAGAAGATCCAGCCCTGGGTGTAGCCTGCGTGGGAGGCAGCGGGGGCAGCACGGGCATGGCATCGAGCTTGCGCAAACGGACAGTCCCAGCTTGCAAGAGCAGCATGCACAACGAGCAGGTACATCACATCCCTGATTATATCTAATTTAACTGTTCAATTTCTCGCCAATAGTTAAACCTAACGGTGTTGTGAAACTACTTGTATGTAGGGAATCTATGAGAAAATGAAACCAATTTCTTCTTATTTTATAACTCCCCCAATCAATACCGAACTAATCGAATCGATGTATCTAATCAAGTTTCCGTGCAAACATACAAGCTCATGTTGTTCTTGAGCTCAAGTGTCTAATGAAGCAGATCGCTAATGAAGGATTTGATGCAAACATTTTACATGCTCCTGGTGATGAACATATAGTATCTAATGAGGGATCTAATGCAAGCATTTTGCAAGCTCCCATTGAAGGATTTAGTGTCTAATGATGATCTGCTATGTTGAGAGAGACATAGAGATTTGCAGGGATTGATGACAAGAAAATTACAGTACATTTTCATGGCTTCAGGAAACGTCGAGGCCATCTACCAAAATGTCCCCGTATCATGACAACATAGCATAAATACTTTTCTAATATGTTGTTTGAAACTATTGGCATACTTGTGCAGGATAGATATTGTCGGGACCCCGATTCTAAGTCACACCGATCTAGCATGTAACACCTCATATCACTTTGCGGCCTCACGCACGGTATTCCCACGGGTGTCTCCTTACCATGGCCTGGGACCGTTTGCGCCTTTTAGCTCATGTATATGATAGTGTCGCTAGCATCCATATGACAGAGAACCCGGGCCGAAATAACTAGTTGTGAACCCAAAGTGGCACTAACTTATGGGGACAGGCATACATGAAACAACATCGAGCATGTCACCAAGCGTGTGAATCGGTGTCAGAAAGCAACAGTGGCTAACAGGACTCAGGGAACCCGGCTGTAGCAGAGCTAGGCAGACTCTGGATGTCACCGCGTGACATTTCCACGAAGGACAGAACACAGAACAAAGTGAATCACATGCCGACCAGTCTAAGTGTTCGGAGCAGAGTCTTTGGGCTAGCGAGGACTACTGATAAACCGGGCAGTAGCGGACTACCATGGCTCGGTGGAAGCACTAGACTACATTTCCCCATAAGAGAGGCTACCAAGGATAGACAACTAGGTTGTCGGATCCCACACATAGCAATACATGTTACACGTACGCATAACATGCAAGTATGTGTTGTACAACATGGCATCACAACATAATGCAAACTCATATAGATAAAGGCCCAGAAGAGCCACATAGCATTAAATACAAACAAGGGTCACATGACCCATCATTCAGAGCATACAAGCAACGGAAGCATTACATGTCTGAGTACAGACAACTACAAAATAAAAAGGCTTAGAAGCCTGAATATCTACAAGACCCTCCCAAGGGTACAAGATCGTAGCTGAGGTAACAAGCTACTCATCGAAGTCCAAGCGGAACTCCTAGTGAGACAGATGTCTCATTTGCAAAACATAAATAAAGGAAAGGTGAGTACATAGGTACTCAGCAAGACTTACATCAGATCCTATCATACATGCATTTGTATCAAGAAGGTAATGTGGGGTTTAGTTGCAGCAAGCCAGCTTTGACTCAGTGGCTATCCTGTTCTACGACTACGAGAAACTTCTTTGAGGTGAGGCAGCGCACACGAGTCCACTAATCACCACCTCAATACACCACTATGGATTCATTCCCGTCTCACCGCGAGAAGGCCATCCATAGCACTCACACTTATCTTGAGCATTTTAGAGTAGTCACTTTAAGTTGTCTATGTACCACGTAAGCTATTCTAATAGATCATGATAACCCTGCAGGGGTGTACTTCTTCACACACGCTCTCACCACTTATCACCATGTACACATCATGTATCTCGGCATCCTTTAAGCGTAAGCCTGGCAAGGGTGTCGGCCACGACCTGACTAACCACACAAGACTCTAGTCCAGGTTTATCTCCTATTCGGGTTCCACCCGCAAAAAGATCCGCCCGGGGTTTCACTCAGGGCCCCAAACGATGTGTGCAGGGTTCCCGAGCCCACCATCCGGGTGCCAGTCGGTACACCGTGCCACGTGTGCCTAGTCTGTCCCAAGCCCACCCTGCCGGGTGCCACTCGGTAGAAAAATAGCACTACCTACCAACACCAGAAACTAGTTGCAACTCCTGGACAGAGATCGAGGTGATTAATAAGTCGAGAGGGGCACTTAAGCATTCCAATGCGTGGTAGTAGCTAGTCATTGGACAACATACACAGAACTCAGTGCTTAAGGACGGTTCCAGTGAGACAACCCACCATGTACTCCTACATGGCCTCTCACCGCTACATTCACCAAATCGTGTTCACACACTTAACTCTCAGCATCAGAACATATCATAACACTCCAAATCATTCCCAATGAATCAGACCTGACACAACTCTAAGCAATAGCAGGCATGGCATGGTAGAAGCACAATATGGCTCAATCAACTCCTACACATGCTAGTGGGTTTCAACTATTTACTGTGGCAATGACAGGTCATGCAGAGGAATGGGTTCAACTAGCACAACATCAAGTAGTTAGTTGAATCGTTATTGTCCTAATGCAATAAAAGAGAGCAGGAGCGAGAGAGTGGGATTGTATCAGAATGAACAAGGGGGTTTGCTTGCCTGGTAGATCAACAGGGGGGCACTGCTCCATAGACAGGTACTCTGGAACACTCTCCGGAGCAGGACCTACAATCAATACACAAGCATATGCAACAATATGATGCATGAACATGGCATGAAGATGTGATGTTGTTTGAGCTAATGCAACTAGCATTCATTTGGTTGAAATCCATTTGAACCAAAGGTTCAAATTCATCTTCAAAATAAGCTCTTATAACTGCCATTTATGTGTTTTCACTTATACAATAGGTATAAATTGGTTTGTTATGCAGGAAACTAGTACAGATACATAGATTGAATTTTTCTGATAATTTTTCATATATAAATTATTTCAATCTAAGCTACGTTTGAATTTATATGAATTTTTGAAGTTTTGGCTATTTTCCGGAATTTCCTGTTTTATTTTAATACCAGAAAATGAATAGTTGCGTCAGCATGACAGTGGCATGACGTTAGCGAGTCAACCTGGGTCAAACCTGACGTGTGGGGGCCAAACGTCAGTGACACAGTGGTTAAGCCCGGGTCAAACCCGCACTGACCAGGGTGTAACTTGGCCCTGGGGCCCACGGTCAGCGGGTGGTGGGGTGGTTTAGACTGCGGGATTAGGTGCTAATGACTGCCACGTCGGCCTCACCGGAGTTCGGCCGGTGACGACCTCGAGCCACGGCGGTTCTTCGCTGGAGTCGTTGTTCTGGCGTCCAAACGACACGGGGAGAGGAGCTACGGGAGCTGGTGGAGTGCCGCATCCAACGATGCAAAGGGTTTCGCCGGAGGTGGCCCAGAACGACGACGGCGATGATGAGTGCGGCGGCCGGAGTTCGGCCATCGGGGTTTTAATGTTGCGGGGCACGGGGAGGCTGCAAGCGGGTCCGCTCGACTCGCCAGAGCGCACTGAGTGCAACGGCGAGCTCGGCTGCGAGCTGCGGCGGCTGTGGCCACGACGGCGAGGAGCTGCGGCGGCGATGGCTTCAGCCATGGTGGAAACGACGGCTACGGCACGGGAACGAGGGGGAGAAGAGAGGGGAAATGGGAAGATGCTCACGGGGATCACGCGGAGCAGCACAGCGGGCTTGGGGGAGACCTGGTGACGGTGAATCGACGGCAGTGGACGGCGGAGCCCGAGGAGGGAGACGATGGCGATGGCGGCGTTCCGGGGCGTCCGGCGCCGTGCGTCTCGGCGAGGAGGTGTAGCCCACAGCGGCGGGGTGCGTGGGCATGACGGTGAGGCGAGAGGGAGGCTATGGCCGCGTCAGCGTGCGGCGGCGCTTTCCGGTGCGTTCGGGCGGGTCGAGAGAGAGGGATCCAGGGGAGGAGGGAGAACGAGAGAGAGAGAGATGCGGGGCGGAGCGTGGCGACGTTCGGGACGGCCAGGGCGTCGATGGGGGACAACGGGCAGGCAGGTGGCGTGGCGGCACGGCGGTGCTTGTGCGTCCACCCACGCCTCAGCCTCTGGCGGGAGGTGGAGGACGACTGCACGGCCGGTGGCTGGGCCGGCCACTGGGCAAGACAAAGGCCGAGCCTCACGGAGCATGTAAGCTTTCTTTTCTATTTTGTTTCTGTTTTCTATTTCTGACATTTGTTTCTGCTTAAAAAAAATAATACTAAACTAATTTATTTCCTTATGCCAATTTTTTTAGGAGCTAATGGTATTATTCCAGCGCTCCTCAACAACTAGCATAATTTTTGGACATATATTATTTATATAACATATATATATCCAAAGCAAATAATTATGCATTAATTCCATATGGCCAAAATAAATATTTATGAGCTCCTGAAAATATTTGTTAGAATTTTACCTCTGACCAATATTTTCAGAGAGCAACATGAACATTTTCTTGGACCCTTTTGGAGCAATTTTTATCTGGGTTATTTCCAGAAATAATTTTTGAGGGTTTCACAAATCCCCATTTTAAATTTAAATGAAATTTAAACATGATGCACACATGAAGGGCTAGCCTAGGTCATACCAGAACTAGGGATGTGACAACTCGCCCCCACTTGAAAGAATCTCGTCCCGAGATTCAGGGATCGACGGAAAGAAAGTGGGATACTCCAGCCGAAGACGATCTTCTCGCTCCCAAGTAGCTTCTCTCTCGAAATGATGAGACCACTGAACCTTGAGAAACTTGATGTTCTGACGTCGAGTAACACGCTCTGCTTGATCAAGAATGCGAACAGGGTACTCTCGATATGTGAGGTTATCTTGGAGATCAAGCGTTTCGTGGTCCACTCCACGGATGGGATTCGAGAAGCAACGCCTGAGTTGAGAGACGTGGAAGACATCATGAACTCAAGAAAGATTTGGGGGTTGTTCCAACTGGTAGGCAACCTCTCCTCGTTTAGCGATAATGCGAAAAGGACGAATGTAACGAGGAGCCAATTTGCCCTTGATACCGAAACGATGGGTACCCTTCAAAGGAGTAACCCGAAGGTAAGCTTTGTCGCCAACTTCATAAGTTATATCCTTATGACAACGATCATACTGGCTCTTTTGACAAGATTGGGCTGTTTTCAAATTCTCACAAATGATGTGAACTTGCTCTCCTGCCTCCTGGATCATATCCGGTCCAAAGAATTGTCTTTCACCGGTTTCTGACTAGTTCAAAGGTGTTTGACATCTTCGTCCATACAGAATCTCAAAAGGAGCTTTCTTGAGACTGGATTGGTAGCTATTGTTATAAGCAAACTCGGTGAAAGGAAGACACTTCTCCCAATCCATACCGAATGAGATAACGCAAGTTCTGAGCATGTCTTCGAGAATTTGGTTGACCCTTTCCACCTGACCACTTGATTGAGGGTGGAAAGCGGTACTGAAGGAAAGATGGGTGCCCATGGCAGTTTGGAAACTCTCCCAGAAATGAGAAGTGAAGAGACTACCACGGTCTGAATTGATCTCTAGTGGAACACCATGAAGTGAAACTATTTGAGAAATATATAAGTCAGCGAGCTGGCTAGCGGTGATATTCTCTCGAACAGGTAGGAAGTGAGCCACTTTGGAAAGACGATCAATGACTACGAAGATAGCACTATTCCCTCTCTTGGTCCTGGGAAAGCTGGTGATGAAGTCCATACCAACTTTATCCCATTTCCACTCAGGAATAGCTAAAGGCTGAAGGGTGCCAGCAGGCCTTTGATGCTCTGCCTTAACGTGACGACAAACGTCACAGTTAGCAATGAACTGAGCGATTTATCTCTTCATCCTAGTCCACCAGAACCTCTGGTGTAGGTCCTGATACATTTTAGTACTACCGGGATGAATCATGAGAGGAGATTCATGCGCCTCCTTAAGGACTAAAGGTCGAAGATGTTGATTCTTGGGAACCACCAGGCGATTCTCAAAGAAAACAACACCTCGATCATCTATAGAGAAACTTCCACCAACTCCCTTCTTAATGTTTCTCTTGATGCGGATAACACCCCTATCAAATTTCTGGTCAGAAATGATCTGATCCTCAAGGGTAGGTTTCGCCACCAAGGTAGAAAGGAATCCGTGAGGAGCAATGTGAAGGTTAAGCTTACGAATTCCTCATGGAGAAGTGGTTGGCCCTCTTTGCAACATAAGATTGTTGCAATAGGACTTACGACTTAGCGATCGCCATGACATTGCCCTTGCACGGGTGTAGGTAATCCCTAAGTCGTAATCTGAGATCAACTCCAACCAACGTCTTTGCCTAAGGTTTAAATCAGGTTGGGTGAAGATATACTTGAGACTCTGGTGGTCAGTGTAAATCTCGCAACGTTTACCAAGAAGGTAATGTCGCCATGTCTTAAGTGCATAGACTACGGCTGCAAGCTCTAGATCATGTGTAGGATAATTCTCCTCATGTGGATGCAACTGTCGAGATGCATAAGCAATCACATGGCGATCCTGCATAAGAATGCAACCTAGTCCCTGTCGTGAGGCGTCGCAGTAGATAATAAAGTCTTTAGTGAAATCCGGTGGCACAAGTATGGGAGCAGAAGTCAGGCGTATTTTTTGTTCCTGAAAACTGTACTCACATTGTGGGGACCACTCAAACTTTTTATCTTTCTTGAGAAGTTCCGTGAGAGGTTTGGCCACTTTGGAGAAGTTCTCAACGAAGCGGCGACAATAACTGGCTAGACCAAGGAAACTCCTAACTTGTTTAACTGTTTCAGGTGGAGTCCAATCAAGGACGGCCTGAACTCTCTCGGGAATGACAGCAATGCCCTTACCAGAGATCACGTGGCCGATATAGGTCACTTCTGGCAACCAAAATTCACACTTGGAGAACTTGGCATAAAGGCGGTGCTCTCTGAGTTTTTCTAGCACAAGTCTAAGATGTTCGGCATGCTCTTCCTCATTCTTCGAGTAAATAAGAATATCATCGAGGTAAACCACGACAAACTTATCTAAGTACTCCATGAAGATCGAGTTCATCAAGCGGGAGAATGTAGCTGGAGCGTTGGTTAGACCAAAGGACATGACGGTGTACTCGTACTGGCCATAACGAGTGACAAAAGAGGAATTTCCCCATTTCTGATCTTGATTTGGTGGTAGCCTAACCTCAAATCCATCTTGGAAAAGACTGAGGATCCAGCGAGCTGATCATACAGGTCGTTGATCCTCGGGAGTGGATACTTGTTCTTTATCGTGACCAAATTAACGGGACGATAATCTACAACCATCCGGTCCGTACCATCCTTCTTCTTGACAAAGAGGACGGGACAAGCCCAAGGAGAAGAACTAGGACGGATGAAACCCTTTTGCAAGGACTCATCAAGCTGTTTCTTAAGCTTAGCTAGCTCTAAGGGTGCCATCTTGTAAGGTCTCCTAGAAATTGGAGCGGTTCCTAGGATAAGATCTATGACAAACACTACATCTCTGTCAGGTGGAATGCCTAGCAGTTCCTCTGGAAAGACATCCGGAAAGTCACGGACTACCGGGATATCTTCAAGGTCTAGAAGAGGGCTGGCATTAAGATAGTAGAGTTGACGCTTTGAAACTCTGGTGGAGACAGTGACTATCTTGCCAGATGGGTGTGTGAGCTGAACAGACCTGGTGTAACAATCAATCTTGGCATGATGAGCTATCATCCAGTCCATACCCAAGATGATGTTAATATCTGTAGACTTGAGGGCTATAAGTGAGGCAAGGAATACAAGTATGTCAACAAGGATTTCATTACCATGGCTTATTCTGGTAGTTTGCCATCTAGACCCTGGAGTTTGGATTTCAAGTGGAGTTGGCATATCACGAAATGACATGTCGTGCAAACAAGCATAACCTTCAGAGATGAAGGAGTGAGATGCTCCAGTATCAAACAAAACCGAAGCTAGATGACAGTTGACAAGGAGTGTACCAAGAACGACATCCGGATCATCATGAGCGTCTTTAGCTGAGACGTGATGCACACGTCCACGTTCAGTGGAGCTGACTTGGCACTAATCGTCTTGCTTGATGGCTTACCATGGCCAACAGACTTCTCAGGCTGGGTGGAGCATAGCTGGTTTGAGAGCAGTCACGTGCATAGTGTCCTGGCTCTCCGCATGTGAAGAAAGTCCCTGAAGTAGGACGTGGACCCGCATTGACAAGCGGTCTACCAATAGGCCTGGGTGGAGCATACTGCTGAACTGGGTGAGGTGCCACACAAGATGGCCTCGGTGTATAATCGGGTGGAAGAGCGGAGTTTGGAACCCAAATTCGGCGCTTCTGCGAACTAGAACCGGAGGAAGAACCCAAATCACGGGTGTGCTTACGAGACTCCCCGTAAGTGAGCTGAGTTGTCTCTGCATTAATGGCCTTGTTCAGAAGAGCCTGGAATGTATTGCAATGGTGCAAGTGGAGATCATGATGCAACTTGGGGTTGAGACCCTTCGGAACCTAGCCTGCTTCTTGGCATCCGTGGACACTTCTTCTGTAGCATAGCGGGCGAGGTTCCCAAACTCTCTACTGTAAGCATCAACAGCCATCTTGCTCTGGGTGAAACTACAGAACTCTTCTCTCTTACGATCGATGAGGGCTTCAGGAATGTGATACTCGCGAAAAGCCTCAGTGAAATCTCTCCAGGTAGGAATCTGACCAGCTAGAAGCATAGCCTCACGGTTTTGCCACCAAAGACTAGCAGGACCTTCTAGGCGATATGCAGCATAGGTGACCTTGTCACCTTCAGCTACTCCAGGAACGCAGCTTGTGTGTGATACTACGGAGCCAGTCATCTGCATCGAGTGGTTCAATGGAATGATGGAAGGTAGGTGGTTTCAGACCAATGAAATCATAGATGGTCGCTGACTCTTTGCACTGGGGTGCGGTGTTCTCCTCGATACTTGCTAACAAGCGGTTAGACTCATGCTTGCTCCTCTCCATCTCTAACATGAACTCTGCCAACGAAGGCTGGTCGGGACGATCCTCATCCCTACCATCTCCGTGGTTCCGACTACGAGCAACAGAACTTTAGTTAGCTGATGACATCCTGAGAAACGAAACCAAGGAAAACAAGGATGGATTCAATATCAACTATAGGATGCAGAAGGTAGCACAAGAATTTAGTATCTCTCAAACTCCTAGGACAATTCCGGCAGCATAACAGCAGTAAAATGCTCAAAATGAGACATCCTGCAAGTGATGGGGTAGTACCATACTCAACATCATCACTCAAGGTTTTGTGATATTACTAAACAGGCTACACCGGAGGTACTCGAACCGGGATATGACTCTAATCAACCAATTCTAAGAGACTACGGAGTAGTAACACGTGATCCTAATAGACAGAAGAGGAAGCCTAGTTCCTTAACCCCATAGGAAAGATAGGATGACTCAGATCAGAAGGGCATGGGGTAAAAGGAGTAAAAAGAGCCTTACGTTCCCTTCCACAATCAATTCCCTTACATAACTAAAGAATTTCTAGACTCAACTTCGACCAGGTTGGCTTGGAAATACTACAGGCAGTCAGGCTCTGATACCAAAGCTGTCGGGACCCCGATTCTAAGTCACACCGATCTAGCATGTAACACCTCATATCACTTTGCGGCCTCACACACGGTATTCCCACGGGTGTCGCCTTACCATGGCCCGGGACCGTTTGCGCCTTTTGGCTCACATATATGATAGTGTTGCTAGCATCCATATGATAGAGAACCCGGGCCGAAATGACTAGTCGTGAACCCAAAGTGGCACTAACTTACGGGGACATGCATACATGAAACAAGATCGAGCATGTCGGTCAGCAGCGTGTGAATCTGGGTTGTAGCAACTGGCTATGAGGCTCCCGGAACCTTGGCTGTAGCAGGCTAGGCAGACTCGGATGTCACGCGTGACATTTCCAAGGGATGGATACGTGAACGAAGTGAATCACATGCCGCCAGTCTAAGTGTTAGGAGCAGTAGTCTTTGGGCTAGCAGGACTCGAGTAAATCGGGGCAGAAGCGGACTACCATGGCTCGGTGGAAGCACTAGACTACATTTCCCCATAAGAGAGGCTACCAAGGATAGACAACTAGCTTGTCAGATCCCACACATAGCAATACATGTTACACGTACGCATAACATGCAAGTATGTGCTGTACAACATGGCATCACAACATAACGCAAACTCATATAGATAAAGGCCCAGAAGAGCCACATAGCATTAAATACAAACAAGGGTCACATGACCCATCATTCAGAGCATACAAGCAATGGAAGCATTACATGTCTGAGTTCAGACAACTACAAAAGAAAAAGGCTGAGAAGCCTGACTATCTACAAGACCCTCCCAAGGGTACAAGATCGTAGCTGAGGTAACAAGCTACTCGTTGAAGTCCAAGCGGAAATACTAGTGAGGCTGATGTCTCATCTGCAAAACATAAATAAAGCAAACGTCAATACAAAGGTACTCAGCAAGACTTACATCAGATCCTATCATACATGCATTTGTATCAAGAAGGTAATGTGGGGTTTAGTTACAGCAAGCCAGCTTTGACTCAGTGGCTATCCTGTTCTACGACTACGAGAATCTTCTTTGATGTGAGGCAGCGCACACGAGTCCACTAATCACCACCTCAATACACCACTATGGATTCATTCCCTTCTCACTACAAGAAGGCCATCCATAGCACTCACAATTATCTTGAGCATTTTAGAGTATCCACTTTAAGTTGTCTATGTACCACGTAAGGATCCAAGAAGTCCATAACCGAGGACACGGCTATTCGAATAGATCATGATAACCCTGCAGGGTGTACTTCTTCACACACGCTCTCACCACTTATCACCATGTACACGTCATGTTTCTCGGCAACCTTTTAAGCGGAAGCGTGGCGAGGGTGTCGGCCACGACCTGACTAACCACACAAGACTCTAGTCCAGGTTTATCGCCTATTTGGGTTCCATCCGCAAGGAGATCTGGCCGGGGTTTCACTCACGGCCCCAAATGATGTGTGCAGGGTTCCCGAGCCCACCATCCGGGTGCCAGTCGATACACCGGGCCACGTGTGCCTAGTCTGTCCCAAGCCCACCCTGTCGGGTGCCACTCGGTAGAAAAATAGCACTACCTACCAACACCAGAAACTAGTTGCAACTCCTGGACAGAGATCGAGGTGATTAATAAGTCGAGAGGGGCACTTAAGCATTCCAATGCGTGGTAGTAGCTAGTCATTGGACAACATACACTGAATTCAGTGCTTAAGGACGGTTCCTGTGAGACAACCCACCATGTACTCCTACATGGCCTCTCACCGCTACCTTTACCAAATCGTGTTCACACACTTAACTCTCAGCATCAGAACATATCATAACACTCCAATTCATTCCCAATGAATCAGACCTGACACAACTCTAAACAATAGCAGGCATGGCATGGTAGAAGCACAACATGGCTCAGTCAACTCCTACACATGCTAGTGGGTTTCAACTATTTACTGTGGCAATGACAGGTCATGCAGAGGAATGGGTTCAACTACCGCAGCATAAAGTAGCAATTGAATCGTTGTTGTCCTAATGCAATAAAAGAGAGCAGGAGCGAGAGAGTGGGATTGTATCGGAATGAACAAGGGTGTTTGCTTGCCTGGTAGATCAACAGGGGGCACTGCTCCACAGACAGGTACTCTGGAACACTCTCCGAAGCAGGACCTATCAATAAGGAACGGTGTCGACAATCAATACACAAGCATATGCAACAATATGATGCATGAACATGGCATGAATATGTGATGTTGTTTGAGCTAATGCAACTAGAATTCATTTGTTTGAAGTCCATTTGAACCAAAGGTTCAAATGCATCTTCAAAATAAGCTCTTAAAATTGCCATTTATGTGTTTTCACTTATACAGCAGGTATAAGTTGGTTTGTTATGCAGGAAACTAGTACAGATGCATAGATTGAATTTTTCTGATAATTTTTCATATATAAATTATTTCAATCTGAGCTACTCTTGAATTTATATGAAAGTTTTGGCTATTTTCTGGAATTTCCAGCTTTATTTTAATATCAGAAAATGAATAATTGCGTCAGCATGACAGTGGCATGACCTCAGCGAGTCAACCTGGGTCAAACCTGACGTGTGGGGGCCACATGTTAGTGACACGGTGGTTAAGCCCGGGTCAAACCCGCACTGACCAGGGTTTGACTTGGCCCTGGGGCCCACGGTCAGCGGCTGGTGGGGTGGTTTAGACTGCGGGATTAGGCGCTAATGACTGCCACGTCGGCCTCGCCGGAGTTCGGCCGGCGACGACCTCGAGCCGCGGTGGTTCTTCGCTGGATTCGCTGTTCCGACGTCCAAACGACACGGGGAGAGGAGCTACGGGGAGCTCGCGGATTGCCGCATCCAACGATGCAAAGGGTTTCGCCGGAGGTGCCCCAGAACGACGACGAGTGCGGCGGCCGGAGTTCGGCCATCGGGGTTTTGATGTTGCGGGGCACGGGGGAGGCTGCGAGCGGGTCCGCTCGACTCGCCAGAGTGCACTGAGTGCAACGGCGAGCTCGGCTGCGAGCTACGGCTGCTATGGCCACGACGGCGAGGAGCTGCGGCGGCGATGGCTTTGGCCATGGTGGAAACGACGGCTACGACGCGGGAACAAGAGGGAGAAGAGAGGGGAAATTGGGAGATGCTCACGGCGATCACGCGAAGCAGCACAGCGGGCTCGGGGGAGACCTGGTGACGGCAAATCGACGGCGGCGGACGACAGAGCCCGAGGAGGGAGACGATGGCGATGGCGGCGTTCCGGGGCGTCCGGCGCCGTGCGTCTCGACAAGGAGGCTGTAACGCCCCGGTTTCGATGCGCCAGGTGTCTGCCAGTTATTTGCCGTCTTTGCCATGTCATGTGCTTGCGTGTCTATCTTTGCCATGTCATCATATGCATTTCATATCATGTCATCATGTGCATCTCATTTTGCATACGTGTTCGTCTCATGCATCCGAGCATTTTCCCCGTTGTCCGTTTTCCAATCCGGCACTCCTATGTCTCCGGCGCCCTTTTACCTCTTTTAGGTGTGCGGGTGTTAAACGGTCTCGGAATGGACCGAGGTTTGCCAAGCGGCCTTGGTATAGCACCGGTAGACCGCCTGTCAAGTTTCGTGCCATTTGGAGGTCGTTTGATACTCCAACGGTTAACCGGGTAACCGCAAAAGCCTCTTTTGTTGCAGCCCAACACCCCTTTCCAAGTGGCCCAAAACCCACCTAACTCCCCTCCATGTTCTCGGTCGTTCGATCACGATCGCGTGGCCGAAAACCGCTCCTCATTTGGACTCTCCTAGCTCCCTCTACCTATAAATATGCCTCTCCCCCGAAATTCACGGATCAAATCTCAGTCGAAACCCTAAAATTCCCCCTCTCCGCGCGGACATGTCCGCCCGGCGGACATGTCCGCCGCCTCTCAGCATAATCGAAGGCCGCCACACGTGGCCGCCGCCGCCGCCCCGCCGCCCGGGCCCGTGGCCGGCCCGCCAGCCTTGACAGAGCCCCGGGGCCCGCAGCCGCCCGCCGCCGCCGCCGCCTCCCGCCAGTCCGGCCGCCGCCTCTCCCGCGCCTCGCCCGGCGGCCGCGCCCTCGCCCGGCCGGGGCCGCCGGCCCGCCGCCCGGCCTCGGCCCCCGCCGCCCGCTCCATGGTTGCCGCGCCCGCCGCCGCCCGAGACCTCCCGGCCCTCGCCTCACCGCTGCCTTCCTCCGCCGGGAGGACTCGTGCTCGCCGCCCGGCCCGTGCTCGCCCTGCCACCGCCTGTCTCCTCGCCCGGCAGCTCCGCCTGGAGTCCCGCGCCTCCTCGCTTGCGGATCCGCCTCCCGGCACGGATCCGGACGGCCCCACCTCGCGGGCGCCCTCTCCTCGTCCTCCAGCCACCACCGCGTGCATCTCCGGCGAGGTCCGGCCTGCATCGAAGTCCGTGCCATTCGGTTGACTTTCCCCCCTCCAATTTTCATCTACACACCGATAGTCCACCTGGAATGGAACAAATTTCGACCCACAAATTGAAGTGCTACAAACTACACACCGAGGGGCCCACCTGTCATGAAACAAATTTGGACCCATATACAAATTAAAAAATAAAGGACGAGGATCGAACATGTGACCAAGGCCTTCAAGCCGCACGTCAAGAGGCAACATACGTAGAACAACAATGTTTGTTGTACCCCCCTTTGTTCATATAATGTTTTTATATTACCACAACTTATTTAACGGATAACATGTAATATTATTTTTAGTACATTAGTGGGACCGGCTCGTTAGCACGTAGTACTATTCGCCTTCACTTATTGGTGGGTTCCATGTGCTCTCTCTCTCTCTCTCTCTCTCTCTCTCTCTATCTCTATCTCCTCCCCTTCCGCGTTTAGACGCACGGGCAAACACAAAGAACTCGTGGGCGATGTTGCCGTTGACCATATCTGGATGCGTTCACAAGTTACGGCACCCGTTTTACGTGCAATGCATGTTAATTTGGAAGTATATTAAGTGCATGTTGATATTAAGTAGGATATTATTTGCGTGTTATTATGTGATTAGCACTATTTTTGGAATGAAATTATCTGCACGCTAAACGTGTTGAGCGCTCGACATTGAAGCAGTCTAGGTCGTTGGGTGATAAGGAATACATGTGGCTTGATGACGTTTTATATTTAATTTGATACGGCTCTAGCAGAACATTCAATCGATCAAACCATAGATTTCATTCAGTCTGACTCCGACTTTACATTCATACGACGATCGATCTAAAATAAACGGAAATGATAAACATTCGGATTTTAAGCATGGCAATCCGAATGGTTTTCATGGCAAATTTAGATTACGCGGTGGCGGCGGCGGCGTCTTGCCGTGGGAAGCAGCTCCTCTTCTGTGCTCTGTGTGTCGTCGGGCCACTAACCGACGGCGACGGCGGCGTCTTGCGCTGTTGTTGGCGTACTCCTGAATGTTGGCCCTATCTTCAAGGAAGGCCACAATGTTCTGGACTTCGGTTTCCAGGAGCGAGTCAACTGGCGGGAGGAGGCGACTGGCGTTGTGCAAGGAAGCGGTCGACGGCGGCCATCCATGTCGCTGAGGGGGGCGTTGGCACCCGCGCGGGGACAGGCGCTGGCACCAGCGCGACGGAGACATTCATGTGCATGGGCACCAGCACGGGCACACACATCAGTGCATGCGCAGGCGCATGCACTGGCAAGTGCACGGGCACGTGAAAGTCGGCGGGGACCTCGTGCAACCCTGTGGCATCAAGCTTGGCGATGATGTGCGGTTCCCAGCCATCAATGCCATGGGGATGGGCGCCGGCGCAGTCGGGGCGACGAGAGCCGGAACAGGAGCGGGGATAGGCGCAACGTCTTCCCGCAAGGCCCGTTCAAGCTCGTCCCAAAGCTCCTTATGTTCTTGGGACTCCGGCTGTGTGTCTTCCTCAGGAAACTGGAAGACTAAGGGCAGACCATCATGATGCGGCATGGCGTACGGTTAGGTCAGGCTGGTTGGAGGTAGACGACAGGAGAATCGGAGAGGAAGAGAGAAGATTGTAGCGATACTGGGTAGTGCGGGGTTGATTTTAAACTGCGGCGCCGGTGACATTAAAAGTGGGAGCAGTTGGGACGAAGGTGGGCGGCGGAGCCTGGTCAAAGGGCTCGCCTCCCGGTGAGCCTGAGCAGCGGTCTGCTCGCACGCCTCCTATCAGCCGGCGTAGTGGTCTGCTCGCACGCCTCCCGTCGACTCACACGCTTGCTCGGACAACACCTGCCGATGAGAATCAGGACTCGTGGCGGCATGTAAATGCCCATGGTTTCAATAGTGAAAGCGTTCGCCTTAACATGACAGGTCTTTGTTCCAAAATACCTTGGCTCTTCATTTGTGCAACTTCACATAACCAGCCTGTCTCAAATTGAAGAAAAAAATTAGGTAGGAATTTTTGTGCCATATCACGTGACCATGCTCGGTTTCATGAATTTCTGGACACTTTTGGATTTTCTGAAATTTAAAATCCATGATTCGAAACAATACCATAACCTGCATCATGCAATATATTTTCAAGATATACATCTTTCCTGTTGTATTTCTTAAGAAAGGATTTGGTCAAACATTTTTCCTAGTTAGACTTCAGACAAGTTATATATGCAGAGTAAAAGGATAATCCCTCTATACCAGTGCATTGCCTGATATAGCAGTATTAAGTCAAGTACTAGGCACGAACAAACGGGCTCAATTCTGTGCTCATCCTGGTGTAGTACTCCTATTAGTACTAGGCAATGCAGTTGACGGGTGACCTTGGGTAGCGGCGGCCGAGGGAATTGAACTTTGCTCCGCACGGTAACATTGTCTAGTTACTAAAGCATCCCTCCATTGTTCATCGATAGTCACTATGGACCGGGGACATGAGGGGAATTTCCTAGGGGTGGAATTCTGGCCGCCATATATTTTGACTCGAAATGCGGAGGCTCGACTGGTTGGGGTTGGCTAATGTGTGTACCACGCACGCCATCTGAAGGACACGAGCCCGGTTTTTTTAGGATCAACACGAGCCAAGGTCTGGCTGGCTGTTGGGTCCTACCATTCGAGTATACGAAATGAATCTTCTAAATTGCCGAACGAATCTATGTGTATTACAATGCCCGTATTTTCCTTGAAAATAGTAATCTCAACGTGGTAATTGATTTATGACGAGTTCTTGAATTAGAGTGAGTTTGTGATATAGTGATCTCAACGTGGATTTCACATTTCATGGTATCCCAAGTAAGTTTTTCATTGCAAATTCAAATTTAAAAGATGAACGGTACGGTGGTGAGAAAACTTTGTATGTATCAAGCATATGACCACACACACACACACACACACACACACGAACACAACAACAATCCAATAAGTATAGTGCATCTATTTTTCCAAACCATGTATGTATGACACGAATTCAAAAATACTCCTTCTATTCCTAAATATTAATCTTTTAGAGATTTCAACAAGTGACTACATACGGAGCAAAATGAGTGAATCTACACTCTAAAATATGTCTATACACATCAGTATGTGGCAGTCCATTTGAAATCTCTAAAAAGACTAATATTTAGGAACGGAGGGAGTAAAATGTAAGACATGCATGGTTCTCAATTCAATATTTAAAATGATCAGGAAACTGAAACATGAATATTAAGTCTAGTGCTACAGTACATGCAAATGTTGTGTTTAGGCGGAGCTATGTAGATTGTCGGGGGTTAACCCCTCGACCTTAGATAAAATTGTGAAGTTGTGTTTAGGATTGTTTAGATTATATTTTTCCCCACCCTCCCAAACACCGATTGGTTCTGCACCCCCTCCTCCCCGGGAGAATATCATGTGCCCCCACACCTTAGATGCTATATACTGATACGAGTTCCTTGGAGCTTGTAGATCTGAGATATAGCAGCTCACAGGATGTCAATATTTTTACAGGAAACCTTGATGAGTTTGAGAATTGCACACAATTTGTACAAAAACTACTCAGATGCCCTTGGATCCCATATCCAACGACCTCGAATCTCGTATCACTGTAGCATCTAAGATGAAGGAGGACATCATATTCTCCTGTGTGTAATAATATCATGTGCTACCACACCTTAGATGCTTTGGTGATACAAGCTCTTCGGAGCTGTTGGATTTGTGACCCAACAACTCCTTGGTGGTTCAAATGGTTTTTTTGCAGAAAAGCCCCCAAAGAGTTTGGCCACTGCTCACAAGCACAAAGACTGCTCAGATGCCATTGGATCTCAGATCAAACAACCTCGAAGCTTGTATCACCGTAGCGTCCAAGCTGTGAGAGCACCTAATGTTTTCTCGCACGGGAGAATATGAGGTGCCCCCGCACCGTAGATTCTATGGTGATACGAGTTCACGAAGATCTAACGGCTCACAGTAGGAGGTTTGAATGTTTTTGCAATATATGCCTGAGAGAGTTTGGGAATTGCGCAGAAAGTACAAGTACCAGGCATGTGGCATCTGATCACAGATCATACGACCTAGATGCTCGTATCACCGTATCGGCTAATTAAGCTACGGGGAGCACCTAATGTGAGTAACGGGGAGCCGTTGGATCCAAGATGCAGCGGAACACATGAGGCCTGAATGTTTTATTTGCAAAAAAACCTTGGAGAGTTTGGAAATTGCGCATAATTACAAAGACTACTCCCAAGCCATTGGATCTCAGTTCCAATGATGTAAAAACTCGTATCACCATAGCATCTAAGATGCGGGGTGGATGTGATCTTCTATGCCGCTGTCATTTTTGTTTGTAAACTTGCAAAATACGTGTAACTCGTATTGTTACTTGTCTATCCGCGCAAAATGTTTGTTCAGAAAAACCATCCTACACTAAAATATCGGAACAACACACGGGGGTCCCACTTGTCATTGAGCAAATTTGGACTTAAAACTAACAAATATGAAAGACAAGATTTGAACTGGCAACCTGGACTACAAAGCGTAAGTCGATAGCCTGAAACAACAACGGTTTTTGGCTTTGTCCCATAACTTGATTTTATACAGTATTACGTTGAGTAGAGTAGAGGGAGTGGCTCGTCAACATGTGCATGACCATTGAATCACTTACTAGTGGGTCCTAGGTCTGCGATCTCTCCCTCCTCTCCATCGTCTAACCTTTAGACGCACGGGCACACATGCAGAGCGACACTAGCTTGTCGTGGTGTTATAATAACTAAAAAAATCTTGGAAAATAGAAGAATCGCCTAAAACAAGAGACGTTGTGGCTGGTCGAGACGGAGCTAACCACACCTATCCTCTGTGCCACGATAGCATGATGAAGCTGTGTGGCTAGTGGGGTGTTTTCAACCGACTGGCTGGGTCCCGAGGTCGAACCATAGGTAGTAAGTCTGATACAGTATAATTTTACACACACATTTTTTCCTCCGTGCTGAGACGTGGGACACCCTACCACACGGTTTCGGGGTTCTCCCGGGTGGTGCACACATATATTCTTCCTTGCCGAGACGTGGGACGCCCTACTGCATGTTTTATGGGTCCTCCTCGGTTGTAGCGCCAAAGCAACTAAATGAGTCGTCAAATCACGAAAGACCACCTTTCTCGCCGAGTACATCAGTGAAGCACGGTGGCTAGCTAGTTGGGCTAGTGCGAGCCACATTTGTTTTTTCACCCCTTTTTTATCTCCTAGCCGGCAGGTAAATTTAAATATCCACCACGGCGTTGTTCTGGTCTTTGGGTGCGGCAGGCGCTGTAGGATTTTTAATTTTTTGATTGACGGGAGCAGGCGTGGCAGCATTTTTAATTTTTTGATTGACGGGAGCAGGCACGGCAGCAATTAGTCACGATGACTCTGCCTGTAAAAACCACTGCTTGCTGATGTGAAAAGTCATCGACTGGTGTTTTCCCATGGTGAAAACCAAAAGATTCACCCCGCTCCTCGGCTGGCTCCCTCCGCCTTCCCGTAGATTGCATTACCTTTCAGCCGTTTCGCCCCCTTTGCTTCCTCTCCCCATTGCTTTTACCTGGTGCCATAGCGGCATAGCAGATCACGGAGTCTGAGGTGAGGCACCTGACACAGAAGCTCCAGGCTACACCTGGCCATGGGCCGGGCTGGGTCGGGCTAGGGCTGGGCCTAAAAAATCCCACGGTAGAAAACTGAGGCCCAGGCCCTCCCAGGCCCTACCATCAGGCCTACTTTTCAAGCCCAAGCCCATCCCATCTAGTAAAAAGCCCTTAGGGCTTAGGGCCGTGGGTCGGGCCTCTTCCTTAAAATGCCAATATGCCAAGCCCAAGCTCGTCCAGGCCCTGTTGGTGGGCTCAAAACTCAGGCCCAAGCCCGGCCCATGGGCAAGCCCATTGGGTCTAGGCCCTGGATTTTAGGGCCGGGCCTGGGTGGGCTGACAGGGCCGGGCCGGAGATGGCCAGGACTACTCCAGGCCAAGGATGCGGAGCTCAGGGCCAAGGACGTGGAGCTCCATGAGGTCAAGGAGGATAGGAGTGCCATGCTCCTCCGTTATGTGCGGGAGTTCATGGAGCTTCAAAAGTGGCAGGCGTCCACCACAAAGATGCTCGAGGCATCGGCGGCGTTGCTGCAGAAAGCGGGAGATACGATAGGCCGTTAGGGGAGCCGACTGGAGCGCGAGCGGGCCCATCGTGACGAGGTCCAGGATCGCCTCAGCCACTTGGTGGACCAAGTTGCCACGCACGTGTTGCGGCTGCGTGATGCCTACCGTCGTGCCAGGGCGACCATGCTGGCCGTTGAGCTAAACCCGTTCGACCACCCCATCGACTTCAACGAGCTGCAGCTTCCTGACCTGGTCTCCTTCTTCACCTATATCTCCGAGGAGCTGAGCCATCTCCGCGCGATGGTGGGGGCGGAGCTGGACAAGGAGGGGTTGCAGGCTGCCACTGTCGTTGCCGGGCGAATCCTCTTAGTTCTCCGTCACCGGAATCCATTCGTGCCATTGGACGCCGTCTTTGACGAGCTGACTCCCATCGATCGGGAGCGGGATCTGCGGGAGGTTGCACCCTACATCCCGAACGTCGTGCGCCTCGAGAAGCAGAAGGAGTTCGGTGGTGTCTAGGCGTCCTCTGCATGGGCATGTCCATGTCTCGGCGCAACCTGACCGTTGGATCAAACTCAGACGGTGCAGATCGGTCACTATAGCACAAAGCGTGTGGGTGTGTTTGGTTGCATTCTCATCTCAATATAGTTGTTCCCTCTTCGTGTATTTGTGTTAACCTACTAGTGTGGACTCATGCTCCCTTCATGCACTCTGCCAAACACCCAAAAGTGGGTCGAGAAGGGAACTTTTTCTCCCATCCCGTGCACCCTTCATACACCCTGCCTAACATCGATTCGTGCTTCATATGGTTCATGTTTCGTAGGGTACTGTAGCACCGTGCTCTCCGTGCACTGTAGACCTAGTTCTGTTAACATTGATCTCACCGTTCATTCTTGACCGATAGTCGAAAAAGCGGTACTATGTTACATTACTGTTCATATAGTTGACATACGCACAACATCATTTGTTATCGTCATATCTTACTACGCTAGCAACAAGATTATGTATTACTGACGTATGAACCACTGGACATGCCTAGCAGTAGGAGCACTTTGTATGTTCAAGTGGCTGCCGTGTTTCGCAGTCCTCCATCGTAAGCGTGGAAACGCTTGTTGTAATCATTTTTTTCTTCAGAAAAACAGTGGACACGCTCTACCGTGTGGATCCTCCTCGACGGTCGTCAGGAACCTTGCTACTCACTTTCGCTGACGTGTGGGGCAGCCAGCATAGGGGTCCACCAATCATGCACTAAATTACTCCATAGTAGAGTGCCCAACTGCACGGTAGACTACCCCGATCGAAGCACCGCAGTAATGCTCAATGAGCCATCAAATCACAAAACCCCCTCCTTTCCAGCAGTAAGTTGGATGGACGAAGCAACCATCATTTCACTCTTCTCTCTCAGCTTCCTCTCTTGAAGAAAACCGCCGTTCGCTTCTCCCTCATCTTGTTCCTCATTTCTTCAAGAAAACCCCGACCTGCTTCTGCCATTGTTCTTCTCTCCCAAAGAAGGAAAGGTGAGCGCATCAATGGTGTTGATTCTGGCCAAGGCCCGGTCTTGCAACCCCGAGACTGATCCTATAACCCCCTCTCTGTTCTTCTTTTGGGTTTGTGATTATGGTTTCTTTTCTTTTATTTCTATTTATAGTTTCTTCATGGACGCTGGAGCACTGGCCGAAGTGATGTCTATGGCTCTGGCCAAAACCATCGAGGCTCATGGTACGAAGAAGCGCAAGCACCCCGCCAAGACTACCGCAGACAAGCTCAAAGCCATCGCCCTATCCAAGCCCCCCTCTCCGGGATCCCTCATTAAGAAAGTCCAAGTAATATCTCTTCTTGACGATCTTTTTCACGATCTTGATCGTGTTTTTTCATCTAACACACAGTACTAGTACTAGTAGTGCAACTTTCTGGGTGATCTTGCATGTGATTTTTGTGTGCCAAATGACGGTTCTAAATTCCTCTTTTGACCAAAACATGCGAGAGGTTGACACTGATTTCTTATAGATTACTTTCAACTACTTTATGAACATCAATGCTACCTTTGAAGAGGGTATATTTGCCTCAGTAACTTGTCTTATGGTGTCAGGACCCCGATTCCAAGTCACATCGATCTAGCCAGTAACACCTCATATCACTTTGCGGCCTCACGCACGGTATTCCCACGGGTGTCGCCTTACCATGGCCCGGGACCGTTTGCGCCTTTTGGCTCACATATATGATAGTGTCGCTAGCATCCATATGACAGAGAACCCGGGCCGACATGTCTAGTCGTGAACCCAAAGCGGCGCTAACCCATGGGGACAGGCATACATGAATCAACTTCGAGCATGTCGGTCAACAGCGTGTGAATCCGGGCTGTAGCGCCGGGCTAGCAGGACTCCGGCAACCCGGGATGTAGCAGGCTAGGCAGGACTTCGGATGTCACCGCGTGACATTTTCAAGGGATGTATATAGGAACGAATCAAACACATGCCGCGGTCAAGCGCCCCGAGCGGTAGTCTTTGGCTAGCAGACTCCGTGAACCGGGCTGAAGCGGACTACTATGGCTCAAGGAAGCACTAGACTACATTTCCCCATAAGAGAGGCTGCCAAGGATAAACAACTAGATTGTCGGATCCCACGCATACCAAGCATTTCAAACATACACACAATATGCTCGATATGTGTAAATACAATATGGCATCACAACATAACTCTACGACTCAAGTATCTATTCATTAGGCTCCGAGAAGAGAGATATTACAAACATGGGTCTCATGACCCAACATACAGAGCATACAAGCAACAAGCACATGCGGAAGCTTAACATGTCTGAGTACAGACATCTACAAATGAAAAAGGCTGAGAAGCCTGACTATCTACCAGATCTTGCCGAGGGCACAAGATCGTAGCTGAGGTAACAAGCTAAACGTCGAAGTCCACGCGGAACTACTAGCGAGATGGAATTCTCTCTGCAAAAACATAAAATAGGCAAACGTGAGTACAAATGTACCCAGCAAGACTTACATCAGATCTAACTACATATGCATCGGTATCAACAAAGGGGGTGGTGGAGTTTAACTGCAGCAAGCCAGCTTTGACTCGATGGCTATCCTAAACTACGACTTCAAGTAACTCTTTTGAGGTGGCGCACACGAGTCCACATATTCACCATATAAATACACCACTATGGATCCGCACCCGTCTCCCTACGAGAACGCCATCCATAGCACTCACGCTTATCTTGCGCATTTTAGAGTATCCACTTCCACTTGTCTATGAACTGCATGTAACCCGAAGTCCTTACCGCGGACACGGCTATTCAATAGATAATGTTAACCCCGCAGGGTGTACTTCTTCACACACGCTCACCACTTATCGCCGCATACGACATGTACTCGGCAACCTCCAAGCGAAGCCCAATGAGGGTGTCGGCCACGACCGACTAACCACACAAGTCTCTCGCCCTAGTTTATCGCCTATTCGGGTTCCATCCGCAAGGAGATCCGGCGGGTGTCGCCACGGCCCCAAACGATGTGAGCATGGTTCCCAAGCCCACCTCGACGGGTGGTTCTACGCTGGTACACCGTGCCATGGTGCCTAGTCTGTCCCAAGCCCACCTGTACAGGGTGCCACTTGGTAGACTACTAACACTACCTACAAACACCGAAACTAGTTGCAACTCCTGGACAGAGATCAAGTTGATTAATAAGCCGAGAGGGGCCGAGTTACCGGAACCCAATGTGTGGTAGTAACTGTTCATGGATCACAAACACAGAACTCAGTTCCTGAGGACGGCTGCAATGAGACAACCCACCATGTACTCCTACATGGCCTCTCACCGCTACCTTTACCAAATCGAGTTCACACACTTAGCTCACACATAGTAGGACATGTTCACACACCTCCAATCCATCCCTGATGAATCAGACCTGACACAACTCTAAGCAATAGCAGGCATGACAAACAAGCATGAATGAGTAGGCACATCAGGGCTCAAACAACTCCTACTCATGCTAGTGGGTTTCATCTATTTACTGTGGCAATGACAAGTCATGCAGAGGAAAGGGGTTCAACTACCGCAGCATGTAACAGTTGAATCGTTGTTGTCCTAATGCAGTAAAAGAGAGCAGGAGCGAGAGAGTGGGATTGTATCGGAATGAACAAGGGGGTTTTGCTTGCCTGGCACTTCTGAAGATAATATAACTCTTCATCGGTGTCATCGAACTCATCGTCGGAACATACGTCTACCGAGGGGGAACAACCACCGGCAATATAACGCCCTCGATGCGGCTATATCTCCCACGTGTCGAAGCACGACTTAGAGGCATAACCGCATTGAAAGCAATGTCGCAAGTGAGGTAATCTTCACACAACCCATGTAATACATAAGGGAAAGAGATACATAGTTGGCTTACAATCGCCACTTCACACAATACATGAGTAAAGCATTACATCATACAGATACAATCAAGGTCCGACTACGGAACCAAAATAAAAGAAGACTACCCCAAATGCTACATGATCCCCGATCGTCCCAACTGGCTCCACTCTCGATCAACTGAAATGAAACAACACAAAGAACAAGATCTTCATCGAGCTCCTCCTTGAGCTTGATGCGCCACCGCACGGTTTCATCGGCACCGCAAACTGGTTTTGAAGTATCTGTGAGTCACGGGACTCAAGCAATCTCACACCCGCGAGATCAAGACTATTTAAGCTTAAAGGTAGGACAGGGTTGTGAGGTGGAGCTGCAGCAAGCAACTAGCATATATGGTGGCTAACATACGCAAAAGAGAGCGAGAAGAGAAAGCAAGGCACGGTCGAACAACTATGATCAAGAAGTGATCCTGAAACTACTTACGTCAAACATAACTCCAACACCGTGTTCACTTCCGGACTCCGAGAAGAGACCATCACGGTTACACACGCGTTGGTGTATTTTAATTAAGATCAACTTTGGGTTTTCTACAACCACATTAACAAATTCCATCTGCCACATAACCGCGGGCACGGCCAAAGATAATACCTGCAGGGTGTCCCAACTTAGCCCATGATAAGCTCTCGCGATCAACGAAGGATATTCCTTCTCCCGGGAAGACCCGATCAGTCTCGAATCCGGCTACAAGACATTACACAGCAATAAAACAAGACCAGCAAAGCCGCCGGATGTGCCGACAAATCCTGATAGGAGCTGCACATATCTCGTCTCGTGGCACACCGGATGAGCCAGACGTCGGGTTGGCATAAACCCTGATTGCCGTGGGCGCCGGACATCGCTTCGGTTTGGACCAGCACTCGAAGGAGAACTGGCCCGGGGCTAAAATAAAGATGACCCTCGGGCTCCGAAACCCGAGGGAAAAGGGCATAGGTGAGGCAAATGGTAAAACCAATGTTGGGCCTTGCTGGAAAAGTCTTATTCAAAGCGAACTGTCAAGGGGTCCCATAAATCACCCGACCGCGTTAGGGACGCAAAATCCGGGAACATAATACCGATATGACGGAAACTAGGGCGGCAAGAGTGGAACAAAACACTGCATAAGGCCGAGCCTTCCACCCTTTACCAAGTATATAGATGCATTAATTAAATACGATATATTGTGATATCCCAACAAGTAAACATGTTCCAACAAGGAACAACATCTCCATGTTCCAACAAGGAACAAACTTCATCTTCACCGCAACTAACAACGCTATAAGAGGGCTGAGCAAGCGGTAACATAGCCAAACAACGGTTTGCTAGGAAAGGATGGTTAGGGGCTTGACATGGCAATATGGGAGGCATGATAAGCAAGTGATAGGCATCGTAGCATAGGCATAGCAAAAGAGCGAGCATCTAGCAAGCAAAGATAGAAGTGATTTCGAGGGTATGGTCATCTTGCCTGAAATCCCGCAAGGAAGAAGAACGAGTCCATGAAGAAGACAAACGGACGAAGTCGAACGAGTCCTCACAACTCCGGAAGGAAACCGAAGCTAACGGGAGAAGCAAACCGGAAAGAAGCAAACAACATAGTAAACACACAATCATAAACATGGCATGATGCACAATCAAGTATGATGTATGACCGGTTTAAATAGCATGGCATGGCAATATGCACAAACAACACTACAAGTTAAGTGGAGCTCAATATGCACCGAGTTGCATATTGACGGAACACCACATCACTTATTTAGTTATGAAATAAATCATTTTAGCATGGCATTTATGCAAAATAAAGCAAACAAAAATTATAACCATTTAAATGTTGTTATCATGATGCGGATGACATGTGCAAGTTTTATGCAATTTTTATGAAAACGTTAACATGAGCATGTCATGAAGCATTGTGTCACCGTGGTGGAAGAAAGGGGTGCCACGGCAACGAATCCGAAAATGGTGCCACGGCAACATATCGGTTCCGACAGCTCATCGAGATGTCGGTGCAAAAGAAAGCGTGAGCGTGTCATGCAAGATGGTGGGGTGATCCCGATTACCGGGTTCCCACGGAATGGTGGCATGGCAAAAGAGGGGCATCGCAAAGACAATTCGGACACGGTGCAAACATATCGTGCATCTCATACATGCAAGGGCATCTCATCGCGGTCGTCTCGGGTTATACCTTCAAGCGTGCCTTCGGGCGGAAAGCGTTCAGAGGGAAGTAGACGCTCGCGATGATCGCCGAGGGAAGTAGTCGTACACGGCGTCGATAGTGGAAGTAGTGGTTCACGTTCGATGGTAGTGGTACATCTCGTCATCGGAAGTAGTTGTACATGTCCCGTGGATGTTCGGGGTCCACGGGGTCTTCGAGGGTCGACGGTAGTGGAACTTAATGCATCACCGGTGTAGTCGAACTCGGTGTCCTCGGGCATCGGTCGAAGTCGTGGTACTTGCCGATTCCAAAACGTTCATCGGTAGTGGAACTTGGCGCTTGAGGTTCAATACCGGTCGGACGCAACCGCTCATAATCAAACTTGGCGATCCGGTCAAGTACTTGGCGAGTCCGACGTAGAGGTACTTGGCGTCCGTAGATGTACACGCTCGAGCGGAACTTGGCGATCCATGTACTTGGCGAATCCACGAGTCGAACATGGGTTGTAGTGGTACTTGACGCCGTTGTGTAGTTGAACACGAGGTTCCTCGGGTACCGGTCTCGGCAATCCAGCGGCAGCAAGCAATGCGGTGTGCTGTGGCAACAATTAGAGGAGCTCCCGGCGATGCACAAAACCCTTAGCCATGGCAGTCGTGGCTACACGCGACACACGAAGCTGGAGCAGGGCAGCGCGGACAAGCCGTCGGGCCCGAGGCGAAGCAAGGGGTGGAGCAGCTTGGGGTCGGGTTGGTTCCGGCGTGGAGGAAGAGATGGCGGCGGCTTGAGAAGACCGGGCGCTGGCGCTGTTGGGTCACCACCGGCAGGGCAGCATGGGAGGAGACACGGAGGCGGGCGACGGAGCAAGGCGGCACGGCGGCCGGTCTTGGCGCAGGAGGCGCAGCCATGGCGGAGGACGAGGATCCGCAGCGGCCGGCTCGGGACGCTGCTTGGCGGCCGAAGGGAGCAAGGCGCAGCGGCGGCCATGTCCTCGGCGAGGGGGTCGGGTGCGGGGCTCCTGGAGGAGGGCACGACGGCGGCGAGGAGGCCACCGGGGGGTCCGGCCTGGTCGTTGACGAGGGCGACGGGATCGGGTGCAAGGCGTCATGCAGAGAGGGTCGGGTGAGTGGGGGCGACGAGGAGAGATGAGGGGGATCGGGAGAGATGGGGAGATCGGGCGCGAGAGAGGAGAGGTGGGGCGCAGAGGAGGAGATGGGATCGAGAGAAGGTGGCGGCGCTGAGGAGAGATCGAGAGGATGGGGTGGATCGGCACGGGCGCCTAGGGTTAGAGCTGCGCTGGGTTCTGGCCGGGCCTTGGCCAAAGCCAAGAGGCCGGGCTGGGCTTCAAAGTTGCGGCTGGGCCCTCTCACTAAAAAAGAAAAGAGAAAGAAAAAAAAACGAAGATTAAGAAAGAAAAGAAAGAGAGGTTAGGGGAAGAAGTTGGACACACGGATAATTTTCCCGGGCTCACAAAAATATGAGGAATTTAACAAAAATGGCCCGAGGATTTTTGGTGGAACACCGGAAAATGATGAAATAATATTGGCAAGGTTTTGAGGTCAACTCGGAGCAGAAAAGGCATGGGATTTATTATGCAAGTGGGTTATGGTGATTCCAAAACAATGGAATATTTTTAATATAGCTCCCTAATATTGGGAGGATATGTTATAAAGAGAAGTCAACCTTCCCTCGATTTAAATGGATCGAAAAATCCATACAATTTATTTAGAAGAGTTTTAAAAATTAAAGATATGATGAGATGATGCAATGCAAGAGATGGCATGATGAAATGCAAAAGCAAAACAAATCACACGACAAAACTCGGAAACCCTGGAAGGCAACTGAAGCTCCGGTCTTGGGGCGTCACAACACTCCACCACTACGAGAGGATCTCGTCCCGAGATCTAGGATGGCACCGGAGAAAAACGGAAGAGGAAGAGGTAAAACTAAGTTGCTTCTCCGATGCATTTAGTGAAACCAAAGAACCTCGAGAGGTTTAAAACTTGAAAGAAAGAAAACAACGAAGATGAACAAAGTTGAAAACACTCTGTTAGAAAAGAGGAACAAGGATACGACGAAAACCAAGAGGTTTAGTGATAAGATAGATATCTGAAACCACTCCGGTTAAAACTAGATAGACAAGGAATAAGATTGATATAATTTGGGCAGCACTGATCGCAAATGGAAGGAATTGAACATGATCTTGACAAGATGAGAGGATACTTGATGAAATCAACAACACACTGCCTCCTAACTATTGAAAGAATGGCACAAGGGTAAAACATTTCAGATCCGACCGGTTGAGGAAGCAGGCAAAACTTGATAAGATGAGAGAACTCGAATGAAAACATGACACTCCGGTTAAATGGATAATGCAAGAAAAAGGACATGGTCTTGACAAAAGAAGATGATGGGTCGAAGAGAGCAACATCACAATGCCTCCGGAAACAATGCATGACAGATAGAAAGTTGGAATGAATAGAACGAAGAATAAAAAGAATCCTTGAGGAAGCACCACAATATCAACATTCCTTAGGAAGGCTTTAGGTGAAATCTATACCAAGATAACTCCAACGAAGAGATTGATGGATTTAAAATACCTCATTCTTGACAACATGTGAATCATGAAACACGAACTCAAATTGTCGAGAATGACATAACACCACCTCAAAAGATAAGGTAGAAAGAATTGCACTTCGAAATGTAGGAAGAAGAATATTTGAGCTCCTCAAAACAAAACATGTGTTGAGCACCATGTTTATTTTAGAGTATAGCTTGACGGATCATAACTTCGAGAAAAATCTTGAAGAACAATTGAAGAATGAAAGAATCCTTGACGAAGCACCATGTAGAGCCTCCATGATGAACTCCGGTAACCAAAAGGGTGATAAAAGAAAGAGAAGTTGACAACACAAGGTGAAGCCTTGCAGTGATAAGATGAAGCTTTGAAATGATATAGCCGAGAAAACTTGGAACTCCGGAAAGAAAAATGAATAAATGAAATAAAGAATTTTGATGATCCTCCGAAATAAGGAATTGAATTTACTCGATGAAACAAGAATAAGAATTACATTATGCTGATCCTTCACCAATAAAATTGATGGCAAGCAATGGATTTGGCATACTACTTATTCTCATTGAAAGGATTGAAGAGAGATATTGCTCAACTTGGGAAGGTCTTCAACGATCCGCCGGTAGGATTTGGGAAGAACGAATGAATCTATATAATAACGAAGGAAGAGAACTCTTGAACAAACCACCGTAAGAATTGAAAATGAAAGTAGCAAAGGCACAATTCACCAGGAAGAATTGGAAAACGAATGAAGATGCTTGAGGGGAATTTAGATACATTAGAACGAAGAGATCATGAACTGATTAGAGGATATTTCGACGATGCACCGTGAGATTTGGAAAACAAGAGTTGAACGCTTGAATGAATAATTCGAGATGATGGGCCCGAGAATCAAACCGAAAAGACTCTGAAATGCTCCGGTGGGTTAAAAGAATTCTCACAATCGAAAATAATTATGAGAGGATGGCATCAAGCTAGAACCATGAATCTTCAAGAGAACGGACCAAGATTTAGGAGAAATCCTTCTTGGACTTCAAATGTTGAGAATGATGACGAGAAACACCACCATGAATTGTTGAGACACTCCGAATGAAAATTAGAAAGGTTGAACCAACAATGAAAATAATTTGAAAGATCTTGGAGAAAGACATTTGGTCGATGATAATTCATTCTTACGTCAAACTTTGCAAAGAATTTGGGAATAGCGCCGGGAAAATAAAAGAGTCAGGTAAGATCCTGGAAAAAGACCTGTGGGTTAGGGCGCACTCAGAAGAACCATCGTTGAACAATTGTTTGAAATAGATATTGCACCGGTTGATTTAAATGGCTTGAATGAGATAACAATCTCGAAATAACTTGAACGGATTAAGAATGGAAACACGAATCTTCTGGGATATCTTCAGCACTCCGGAACAAATGAATAGCGAGAAGTGGATGATTAAGAGATGCACCGACATGAGAAAGCATTTTTAACGATGAAAAGAATACGATCAACACTGAAAACTTGACTTAAATCCACCGGAGAAGAAAATTAGAATGGAACAATGATAAGGTTGAAGCTTCCTTAGCGTCTTCATGAGAAATCACCGGATAAAACATTTAAAGGAAAAGAATGAAGAAACTTCCTCAATAAAATGGATACTTGATTAAGAAATCTGAGTCCTTGAAGAAAAAGGGTGGAGGGCGGAAAACAAAGGCAACTTAGGTCGGATGAAACGAACACCGTTGAGAAAAAAGCTTAGAATTGATCTTGCGAATGTTGGAATGATCGGATCCACTTGAAGAGAAGCACGCCGGTTGAGAAAAGAATTGAGATGACAAGCTCAGTGATCAAGAAGGATTAGTATTCACATAGCAATATGAGAACACCATTTAGAATGAGGTATGGAATCAACACTTGGCATTGAAGCAACTCGAATACCACAACTTAAAACAAAACAAAGGAGTGGCTTGCAGAATAAGCCGGAAACAAACATATGATAGATCCCATATCGTATCATGTGTGTGTTGGAAAGATATCCTACGAGATACTTGAATTCCCACCTATAAACTCCCGAAACTTCCTGGTTATGCAATCTGGTGTTGGGGATACAGGGGACACAAAATATATCACCCAAACTAACAATACCTAGATCCAGCTGTATCCATCCTTCAACACATAACCAAGAAACCTTCGGAAATCGTTTACCTCGACCTTCGAAAAACATCCGTTATACAAGTCATGGCAATACTCCCGCACTCGCCTCAGTACTGGGCTATCGGGGTTATCTCACCAACAACTGCACAAAAGAGATTTCGATGTCGGCAAAACTCAGGTATTCCAGAACTGCAACGATAAAATTGTGACGACAACACCTCGGAGCTCAACTCCCCGGGACACTGCCACAACCCCTAAATGTCAGGAGGCACCAAGAACAATGTTCTCGTCACAAAACCATCGGAACGATTCCAAGATACCCGCGTGATCCTAAAAATTTTTTAGTGAAATTTGAGGAGAGAAAAGTCAAAACTCTACGTCAGGATACCTCACCAGAGCGACGAAGGGACTGAGGAGTAAAAAGAATCCTACTCTCCGATATATATAATCCTAAGACTCAAAACATTTTCCGTTCTAGACTCAACAACGCCAGCAAACAATCAAGTAGGGGGCTCCTAAGTCGGGGAAGGCTCTGATTACCAACTTATAACGCCCTCGATGCGGCTATATCTCCCACGTGTCGAAGCACGACTTAGAGGCATAACCGCATTGAAAGCAATGTCGCAAGTGAGGTAATCTTCACACAACCCATGTAATACATAAGGAAAGAGATACATAGTTGGCTTACAATCGCCACTTCACACAATACATGAGTAAAGCATTACATCATACAGATACAATCAAGGTCCGACTACGGAACCAAAATAAAAGAAGACTACCCCAAATGCTACATGATCCCCGATCGTCCCAACTGGCTCCACTATCGATCAATCAAACGAAACAACACAAAGAACAAGATCTTCATCGAGCTCCTCCTTGAGCTTGATGCGCCACCGCACGGTTTCATCGGCACCGCAAACTGGTTTTGAAGTATCTGTGAGTCACGGGACTCAGCAATCTCACACCCGCGAGATCAAGACTATTTAAGCTTAAAGGTAGGACAGGGTTGTGAGGTGGAGCTGCAGCAGCGACTAGCATATATGGTGGCTAACATACGCAAAAGAGAGCGAGAAGAGAAAGCAAGGCACGGTCGAACAACTATGATCAAGAAGTGATCCTGAAACTACTTACGCCAAACATAACTCCAACATCGTGTTCACTTCCCGGACTCGCCGAGAAGAGACCATCACGGTTACACACGCGTTGGTGTATTTTAATTAAGATCAACTTCGGTTTTCTACAACCGACATTAACAAATTCCCATCTGCCACATAAATCATGGCACGGCTTTGAAAGATAATACCCGCAGGGTGTCCCAACTTAGCCCATGATAAGCTCTCGCGATCAACGAAGGATATTACTTCTCCCGGAAGACCCGATCAGTCTCGAATCCCGCTACAAGACATTTCACAGCAATAAAACAAGACCAAGAAGCCGCCCGGATGTGCCGACAAACCGATAGGAGCTGCACATATCTCGGTCTCGTGGCACACCGGATGAGCCAGACGCCGGGTTGGCATAAACCCTGATTGCCGGGGCGCCGGACATCGCTCGGTTTGGACCAGCACTCGAAGGAGAACTGGCCCGGGGCTAAAATAAAGATGACCCTCGGCTCCGGAAACCCAAGGAAAAGGGCATAGGTGAGGCAAATGGTAAAACCAATGTTGGACCTTGCCGAAAAGTCTTATTCAAAGCGAACTGTCAAGGGGTCCCATAAATCACCCGACGCGTTAGGGACGCAAAATCCGGGAACATAATACCGATATGACGGAAACTAGGGCGGCAAGAGTGGAACAAAACACTGCATAAGGCCGAGCCTTCCACCCTTTACCAAGTATATAGATGCATTAATTAAATACGATATATTGTGATATCCCAACAAGTAAACATGTTCCAACAAGGAACAACATCTCCATGTTCCAACAAGGAACAAACTTCATCTTCACCGCAACTAACAACGCTATAAGAGGGGCTGAGCAAGCGGTAACATAGCCAAACAACGGTTTGCTAGGAAAGGATGGTTAGGGCTTGACATGGCAATATGGGAGGCATGATAAGAAAGTGATAGGCATCGTAGCATAGGCATAGCAAAAGAGCGAGCATCTAGCAAGCAAAGATAGAAGTGATTTCGAGGGTATGGTCATCTTGCGAAATCCCGCAAGGAAGAAGAACGAGTCCATGAAGAAGACAAACGGACGAAGTCGAACGAAGTCCTCACAACTCCGAAGGAAACCGAAGCTAACGGGAGAAGCAAACCGGAAAGAAGCAAACAACATAGTAAACACACAATCATAAACATGGCATGATGCACAATCAAGTATGATGTATGACCGGTTTAAATAGCATGGCATGGCAATATGCACAAACAACACTACAAGTTAAGTGGAGCTCAATATGCACCGAGTTGCATATTGACGGAACACCACATCACTTATTTAGTTATGAAATAAATCATTTTAGCATGGCATTTATGCAAAATAAAGCAAACAACAATTATAACCATTTAAATGTTGTTATCATGATGCGGATGACATGTGCAAGTTTTATGCAATTTTTATGAAAACGTTAACATGAGCATGTTATGAAGCATTGTGTCACCGTGGTGGAAGAAAGGGGTGCCACGGCAACGAATCCGAAAATGGTGCCACGGCAACATATCGGTTCCGACAGCTCATCGAGATGTCGGTGCAAAAGAAAGCGTGAGCGTGTCATGCAAGATGGTGGGGTGATCCCGATTACCGGGTTCCCACGGAACGGTGGCATGGCAAAAGAGGGGCATCGCAAAGACAATTCGGACACGGTGCAAACATATCGTGCATCTCATACATGCAAGGGCATCTCATCGCGGTCGTCTCGGGTTATACCTTCGAAGCGTGCCTTCGGGGCGGAAAGCGTTTCGTAGAGGGAAGTAGACGTTCTCGCGATGATCGTCGAGGGAAGTAGTCGTACACGGCGTCGATAGTGGAAGTAGTGGTTCACGTTCGATGGTAGTGGTACATCTCGTCATCGGAAGTAGTTGTACATGTCCCGTGGATGTTCGGGGTCCACGGGGTCTTCGAGGGTCGACGGTAGTGGAACTTAATGCATCACCGGTGTAGTCGAACTCGTGTCCTCGGGCATCGGTCGAAGTCGTGGTACTTGCCGATTCCAAAACGCTCATCGGTAGTGGAACTTGGCGCTTGAGGTTCAATACCGGGTCGGACGTGCAACCGCTCATAATCAAACTTGGCGATCCGGTCAAGTACTTGGCGAGTCCGCACGTAGAGGTACTTGGCGTCCGTAGATGTACACGCTCGAGCGGAACTTGGCGATCCATGTACTTGGCGAATCCACGAGTCGAACATGGGTTGTAGTGGTACTTGACGCTCGTTGTGTAGTTGAACACGAGGTTCCTCGGGGTACCGGTCTCGGCAATCCAGCGGCAGCAGCAATGCGGTGTACATGGCAACAATTAGAGGAGCTCCCGGCGATGCACAAAACCCTTAGCCATGGCAGTCGTGGCTACACGCGACACACGAGCTGGAGCAGGCAGCGTCGGACAAGCCGTCGGGCCCGAGGCGAAGCAAGAGGTGGAGCAGCTTGGGGTCGGGTTGGCCCTGGCGTGGAGGAAGAGATGGCGGCGGCTTGGAGAAGACCGGGCGCGGGCGCGTCGGGGTCACCACCTCCGCAGGCCGCGCGGAGGAGACACGGAGGCGGGCGACGGAGCAAGGCGGCACGGCGGCCGGTCTTGGCGCAGGAGGCGCGCCATGGCGAGGACGGCGATCCGGGTAGCGGCCGCGCTCGGGACGCTGCTTGGCGGCCGAGAGGGAGCAGCAGCGGCGGCCATGTCTCTCGGCGAGGGGGTCAAGGGGGCTGGAGGAGGAGGGCACGACGGCGGCGCAGGAGGCCACCTGGGGTCCGCCTGGTCGTTGACGAAGGCGACGGGATCGGGTGCAAGGCCGGGCGAGAGGGTCGGGTGCAGTGGGGGCGACGAGGGAGAGATGAGGGGGGATCGAGAGAGATGGGGAGATCGGGCGCGAGAGAGGAGAGGTGGGGCGCAGAGGAGGGAGATGGGATCGAGAGAAGGTGGCGGCGGCCAGAGGGAGAGATCGAGAGGGATGGGGTGGATCGGGCACGGGGGCGCCTAGGGTTAGAGCTGCGCTGGGTTCGGTCGGGCCTTGGCCAGGCCAAGAGGCCGGCTGGGCTTCAGGTTGCGGCTGGGCCCTCTCTCACTAAAAAAGAAAAGAGAAAAGAAAAAAAACGAAGATTAAGAAAGAAAAGAAAGAGAGGTTAGGGGAAGAAGTTGGACACACGGATAATTTTCCCGGGCTCACAAAAATATGAGGAATTTAACAAAAATGGCCCGAGGATTTTTGGTGGAACACCGGAAAATGATGAAATAATATTGGCAAGGTTTTGAGGTCAACTCGGAGCAGAAAAGGCATGGGATTTATTATGCAAGTGGGTTATGGTGATTCCAAAACAATGGAATATTTTTAATATAGCTCCCTAATATTGGGAGGATATGTTATAAAGAGAAGTCAACCTTCCCTCGATTTAAATGGATCGAAAAATCCATACAATTTATTTAGAAGAGTTTTAAAAATTAAAGATATGATGAGATGATGCAATGCAAGAGATGGCATGATGAAATGCAAAAGCAAAACAAATCACACGACAAAACTCGGAAACCCTGGAAGGCAACTGAAGCTCCTGTCTTGGGGCGTCACAGGCAAACACAGAAAGAACACAATCAATGCAATGCACAATATGATGCATGATCATGACATGTCAAAATGCTGTGATTTGGTTTAATGCAACAGAAAGTCATTTTGATTGAAGTGGAATTCAAAGCTAGATCAAATTCCAACTCCAAGTCTAATTTCAAATTTGACCTAATCATGTTTCATCCTAAAAAGTGAGGTTAATTTTCTCAAACATGCATGTAGGGCTGGACCAAAAGCTCGTAGCTCGCGAGCTTAATGAACGCTCGATAGTTCGGCTCGTTAAGCTCGGAGCTCGCTTCTAATGAACAGAGCCAATCATTGATTTCAGCTCGTTGCTTAACGAAGCTTAACGAACGAAGCTAACGAAGTTTCACGAGTAGCTCGTTAAGCTCAATTAGTAACAACATAACACATATTTTCATCTTACGTGACAAAGTTTTGTAGCACCTCAGCCATCAATTCAATCTAATCGACATATGAGGCAACAAACTAGTGCAATTCCTTTTGTAGTCACCATATTTCATCTTGAAAACCACATCTACACATTCATCCTACATAACATAAAACATTACAATTTGTTAACGAAGGCCATGAAAGCAATCGGCGTAGCTTAACGAGCTTCAAACGAGCCGAGCCGAGCAGTGTTTTCTGCTCGTTAATCTTAACGAGCTTAACGAGACGAGCCTTAACGAGCACGAGCTTAACGAGTACGAGCTTAACGAGCCGAGCTACTCGTTAGTCCACCCCTACATGCATGAAAATGGTACAGATGGATAGATTGGATTTTCTGATAATTTTCATATATAAATTATTTGATTTGGAGCTACGGTTGATTTTCTATGAATTTTAGAAGTTTTGGATATTTTTTGAAATAAATAAATCATTTCTGATTTATTTAAAATCCTAGAAAATGCTTACCGTGTCAGCATCACGTCACTGTGACGTGAGTAGGTCAACAGGGTTGACCATCGTCAAACCTGACGTGCGGGACCCATTGGTCAGTGACCCAGAGCCAGCTATAGAGGCTGACACGTCAGACCAGGTCAATGCTGACGTGGCCGAGTCAAAGGTGACAGGCGGGCCCCCTAGTGTTAGTGCTAATCTAACAGAGAAGTTAATTATTAACTAGGCACTAGGGCCCACATGTCAGTGGCTCTAGGGGTTAATTAGTGATGTCATTAGTTGCTAATGATGGCCACGTCAACCTCGCCGGAGTTCAGCCGGCGGTGACCAAATCCGACGACGGAAACGCCACGGGAAAGCGCTATAGGGGATGGTTTCGGGCGTGGTTTGCGGCTATGGGTTGCTGGGCTTCGCGCGCATCCAGGGGTGGTAGCAGCTCGAGCTGGGGTGGCCGGAGCTCACCAGAATGGAGCTCGCGGCGGCGGCCGGAGTTTGGACCTCGACGGAAACGAAGCTACGGTGGACGGGAGGACGAACGGATGCTTGTTCTGGGCTCCTGGGACCACGCTGAGCACATACACGCGCTCAAACGCGGGCGGCAGCACGCTAGAGGGAGAAATCAACACAGAAAGTAGAGGGGAACGACGGAGGGGCTCACTGCGAAGTCGAAGAGAAGGTTGGCGGCTCGGCGGAGGCTCTGGAGTCGACGGGCCGGTGGTCGCGATCTCCGGCGCCCGAGGAGGAAGAAAACGAGGTAGCCGGCGATGCAGGGCGGCATGCGTCGCGTGGCTCTGCGTAGACGACGAGGACGACGCTGCGGTTCTTCAGGGCGAGTCGGCGAGGCGAGGGGTGGACGGTGGCCACGGTGGTTCTCGTCGGTGGCGGTGGGCGCGTTCGGTGAGGAGAGCAGAGGAGGGGAGAGCGTTCGGGGGAGAGAGAGGGAGAGCCAGACGGCTCTGGGGGTCGCGTGGCGTCGTCCATACGCGTCGAGGAGGAGCCAGGCAGGAAGGGAGGGAGGAGGTGGCCGGGCGCGTGCGGTGCAGGCGGTGGTTACACGCCTCCAAGGCCCTTCCGGGCGCGAGGTGGGAGACGGTGGCGGCTCCTGTGGGTGGGCTGTAAGTGGGCCACCGGGTGGCTGCGCAGTAACCTCGGTGGGTTTCTCTCTCTCTCTCTCTCTCTCTCTCTCTCTCTCTTTCTATTTCTTCCGCAACTTGATGACTTTATTAAAATACTTAGGCACACTCAAAAATCACCAAACTGCTCATGGCCACTGTTTGGAGTATATCCAACATGGAACATTTCAGTTTAGGATTATTTGGATGTTTAAGATATTATATAGCATTTAAATGCCCAAATGCAAATATAGTATGATTTAATTCAGTGACCCAATGTTGTCCTAAAAATGTGAACCAATTTTGCCAGAGGTTCTAACCCAGGACAAAAATGATGGACATTTTGGAAGGGCATTTCAGGTTCATTGAAAAAGATTTTAGTAAACCCTAGTTGTCTTCAGGGGGTGCTAGGGGTTCTGTCATCCCCATTTCAACTTTCTATGAAAAGTAAACATGATGCAACACCAAATATTGCAAGTAATCCCTCTGCTCTCATGCCTTTGAAGACATGTTCTCGTGTCTTTGTTCACTCATTTCTGTGCGTATATGTAGTCATATATGGAGTAAAATATCGAAAATCATCTTATATTTCTGAATGGAGGTAGTAATAAAATATTTGGTTCTGTTTGAGTTAGAACCAGGTCCGCGGTGGAGATGAAGTTCTCAAAGTCATGCCGTGTGAACTGTAAGACTTGAGGATGAGTTCTACTGCTAAACTATCCAGTTGTTGTGTCCTTGTCGCCACGTGTCCTGAACTAGTGTTTTCCTATAGCATTGTTGTCAAGCGTGTTCTCGAGGCTGTACTTGACCACAACAATTTCTTGGTTGTGCCTTCAATTAAGAAGGGTGTGGTTCTTGTAAAGCTTCCCGACAAATCTGATGCAGCATGTCTTCATCGTCATGTTTATGAGTGGAAAGACCACTCTGTTAGGTTCTCCAAGGTTGACGTGATGGTGATGGTGCCGGTAGACATCTCTCACGAAGTCCATGGCCTAGTCAGTTATGCGGGGTTCATCCCGTAGGTCGGTGGCAAGAAATAGTCTGCAGAGTTTAATTAGTGCAACTTTGCTCGTCTGTAGTAAGTACTATTGTTCAGTACTTGATTTGTGTTTGTGAACCCTGTATTGTTTAGTACAGCCGCTTTTGGTGTGTGTTGAGTCCTGAGAACAGTCTATGTTCATGTCTGTCCACTCAATTCAGTATGTATATTTTGGAGTATCCATATCATCTTTTTTTGTGAGGACGGTTTATCAATTATGGTTACACTCCAATATCTGTATGCATTGAAGGGTTTATCGCACCCACGAGGATTTCCAGTCCCATGGATGTTCGGTCCATACGATTTGTCACGACCTTTGGACTGTCCTACTTGTGGGAGTAGGCGGGGGCCCTGCATGCCACGCGTAGTTGGACGATCAATCTTCCGTTTAGTACTTCAACATAGTGATTTCCTGGTAATTATTCACTCGTTTCACATCAAGTAAATCTTATTGATTTACTGTCTAAATCTTAGTGATTTAGTATCATGTTTTCTTTCTTTTGCTGCAATTTTACGATGTAGGTTTTGCCATGTGACATTCATCACAGAATAAACCGTTTGGTTTGCTCTACGATGGATATTTTTGCAGGTTTCACTTCTTATGTCGTGTCAAGAACGAAGGCACCGCCCATCACTTATATTATCGAAAAATTGACTACCGTTGTCTCGAGTATAAGCTGAATCCTATGATGAATTGTAGTTTGGTTTAACAAACACGCCACAATTAGTCCTTCTCGCGTTTAAAAGAAATGAAGAAAAAGACTGGATCACGGTCACGGAGCCTAGTCAAGTTAGAAAGCTGATCATAGCAGACCAGACACGATCACCGCTGTCTCGCACATCGGTACCACCTTCAGCAATGGATCGAGCACCGGCAGTTGCTCTAGCACTGACAGCGGCAGCAGCTCAGCCTGATCCCGCTGAGGATTGGGCACCGACCGCATCAGCAGATCAGGCTGATCTAATGGAGGATCAGGCATCGACAACGTCACCTGCTCCAACACCGACACCAACTCTACAAGGATCACCATCTCCGACAACAGTAGCGGCACTACCAGTCGCACCGGTACGGGCACCAGCAACGGCTTCGGTACCTGCACAAACACTTGCACTTGCATCCGCTCCGCCCGTGCAAGCAACGGAACCAGCAGCTTGTAATCGGCAACAGATCGGGCTGCGCTTGCACTTCATATACCAAAGTCCATACAAAACCGACATGTCCACCTTCTTGGTAAGCATTGGCCGCCCAAGTGCTTCGCTTTTTTTTCTTTCCATGTTGTTTCACATGATTCACCGTGTTGATCTAACTGTTTGTGTATGTCTTCTTGTTTGCAAACAGAGAATTCCTAGAGCAACGAGGAGTCGCTCAACAATCCGCGCATCGCGGGCCAAGTTTCTCTTACCATGCGCAGCCTTGGTGTGAATGAACCTGCTCAATATACCGTGAGTACCAAGGATAGTCGCATGATGATTGATTCTAAAGGATGGTCAAGGTTTAAATCTAAATCATATCTTGCGGTAGGGGATGATGTCAAAATCAAACTTTCTCGGCAAGGAGAGCTGGTCCAAATCAACTTTGAAATTCTTCAAGAGAAAGACGAATCGCCGAACTGATCTATCCTGCGAGAGATTTTGATGTAATAATATGGCATGGTGAAACAAATGTCCTGTGTGTATAAGTAGTATGACAGTATTGTTTATCACATGGTATATCGTTGATAGAATTGCAACTCTGATTGCTGGTTAGGAACTGTCGTTCGATTTCATTCTAACGGCTACCATGCTTTACTCAATTTTGTGTATTCTCCTTGCGACTGCATCTAAAACCAGCGCCGTACCGATCGCTTGCAATATGAAAAGCGCTGAGATAGAACACGTGGGCCCCCAAATATCCAGGCCCACCGGCCTGTGGCCCAAAGTCCAGAACCGTGAGCCTGTTCGAGTATTATATTCTCAGCTAAACTCTATAATGCCCATGCGTTGCACGTAACATCAAGATGCATTTGTATGAGTATTTTATCTTGTGAGAGAAAAGGATGAACGAGGGAAGGCCTTATTTGCAAGTGTGGAGAGGTGTGTGGGTACCTTTTTGCAAAATTGCCATAGTTTCCTTCCTATCCGTCAGATATAAATCGGACGGCCTATATTGCATGATGGAAGGCACACTATCATCACCAACTCATCTATACTGTGTTAAAAAAACTCCGTTTTTATAATTATATATTTTATATATATTCCTCTTGATTTTTCTTATGTATAAAGTTGTGATATAAAACATTTTTATATTTGTTTATAGAGGGAGTATCTCTCTGTCAAAAATATATTTATGTGTAACTAGTTACTCCTGTCTTTCTAGTTCCTTTCGCTGATATGTGGGGCAACCGGCAACGGGGTCCACGTGCCATATGCACCAAATTAGAGTGCACAACTACACGATAGACACACCCCGGTCGTAGCGTGTCGGTGTACGAAAAGAGGGGTACACTTTTTGTACCCATATAATCGCACGGCAGCCGAGCCATGGGCACCACCACACCGAAAGCAAGGCAAGGAGGTGAGCCAAGGTAAGGCCGGGTTCAAGGGAGCAGAACGACGCCAAGACCAAGACCACAAAGAGCAAAGGGGACGAAAGGACTCTCGGCAAGATCCTTGCCGGAGGCGGTTTTAGCAAACTCGGCAAGACCCTTGCCGTGGCAGCTCGCCCAAAACCTACGGATCGAATCACCCTTGAGTCCACCGCCCCATGGGGCAAGGATTCGAGACATCCCTGTGGTGGCATTCAGATCTTTGTGAAGACATTCAAGATCGATACACACTATAGAAGATGACGACCCTTGGCGGATCCCACCGAGGGAATCCTCGATTAGGGGTGTCCTGATAGCCAACTATCACCGCTGGCTGGACTCGGACTATGAAGATACAAGATTGAAGACTTCGCCCCGTGTCCCGGATGGGACTTTCCTTGGTGGAAGGCAAGCTTGGCGACACGGATATGTAGATCTCCTACCATTGTAACCGACAGGTAACCCTAACCCTATTCGTGTCTATATAAACCGAAGGGTTTTAGTCCAGAGGACTAACAACAATCATACCATAGGCTGGCTTCTAGGGTTTAGCCTCTCCGATCTCGGTAGATCTACTCTTGTACTACCCATATCATCAATATTAATCAAGCAGAGTAGGGTATTACTCCATCGAGAGGGCCCAACTCCTGGGTAAAACATTGTGTCCCTTTGTCTCCTCGTTACCATCCGCCCGACGCACGCTCGGGACCCCTACCCGAGATCCGCCGGTTTTGACACCGACATTGGTGCTTTCATTGAGAGTTCCTCCTGTCGCCACCTATAGGCCCGATGGCTCCTTCGATCATCAACAACGACGCGTCCGTGGTGAGACTTTTCTCCTGACAGATCTTCGTGTTCGGGCGGCTTTGCATCGGGCCAATTCCCTGGCCATCCGGAGCAGATCGAAGCTACGCCCGCCATCGTGTCAGATTTGGGAGTTTGAAATACACGCCAAAATCCGCGAAGACTTGATCTTCGACGGATTCGAGCCACAGCCAAGCCGCCGTGACCGCTCCTCGATGGGCATGATCTAGCTCGCCACGGACAAGGCCTCGAGGTCAAGATCGGCGCTCGCCCGACTCCTTAGCTCGAGCCGACTTCGATCGAGGACGAGTGGTTGGACACCGCCGGGCTACGATCTCAATGGCAATTGAGCCAAACTCCATCCCTGTCCTTATGCGAAGACCGTGACTCAAGGTGCCGGACTTCTCCGGACTCAACCCTCCGCGCCATCGCTAATCGAATCCGATCGGGCGCCGTCATGGAGTTCACCGTCATGACATCTTTCAAGACTCGCCTTTGGCGACGCTCTTGAATTACTCAAAGTCTCTCTTTATCAAGAGAGCCCCGCCGACTACGGTCAGAAGGTTGGGACGCGGACGACGAAGAAATTCAACGCCCACCCACCACCCACTTTGTAGCCACTGCCGATGATTTAACCGACATGCTCGACTTCGACCAAGACATCGATGGTATGGACGACGATGCTGGAGACGACCAAGAACCAGCGCCATGTGGCACCGAAGGCCACCTCGCCATACGACATATACATGGTGGACATTCCAAAAGATGGGAACGGCGATGGAACAGCGGAGGATGACCCTCCAAGAACAGCCTAAGCGCCGACGCCAACGGGCGCTGCTCTAAATCCCGCCACAAAGAAAACGGCGATTCCGCATGGGAGACAATAATACCTTGACAAAGGTTGAAGACGCACCCCTCCAAAGCAGGACTCAGCAGCAGGAGGAGGGAGAAGGAAGTCCGCACGACAAAGGCGGCAGTAAAGAGAGGTAGAGGACTATAATTATGCGCCCCGAAGACGAGGCAAGCCTCGACGACGCATTTAATTTGTCGTGGCTCGAGGATCCTCGCCGAACAGAGCGTTTCAAACGCAGGCTTATGGCCACGGCAAGCAGCCTCAAGAAAAGCAGCAAAGAGCTTAGAGCTGACTAAGACTTGCTAGTCGATGATGGATCAAGTCCTTGCAGCCAAGAGTATGAACTCGAACGCCTCCAAGAGATACCCTAAACGCAGTTGCTACCCCAATTAGAGGAAGCAGCACCCAAACCTACATCACCAGCGATGATGCGTCCGACCGCCACCCCGTGGTCGCGACAGAGAGGCCTCTAGACCTCCATTCAAGCCGCACCGGCCGCCGAAAAGTACCAAGGCACGGGAAACGCGCCGCACCTGCCGACATATTGAGGACAAGGCAAGGCAAACAAGATCGATCCACGGATCGCGGCATGGCACCCCGACACGTGACAATAATCACACGCCGGATACAAAGACTTTCGCCGGGCCAACACGCAGATTAAAGCTCATTTGAGCTGCATCGTGATATAGCTCAATACAGAGGCGCCAAGACACCCACTATGCTTCATAGATGAAGTAATGGATCATCAAACTCGAGGGTTTCAAACCCGTAAACATCGAATCATACGATGGCACAACAGATCCCGCAGTTTGGATCAAGGACTACCTCCTCCATATCCACATGGCCCGCCATGATGATCTACACGCCATCAAATACCTCCCACTCAAGCTTAAAGGACCAGCTCGGCATTGGCTCAACAGCTTGCCGCCAGAGTCAATCGGTTGTTGGGAGGACCCGAAGCCGCATTCCTTGATAACTTCCTGTGGCACATACGCATGCACCACCGACGCCGATGACCTTAGCCATATAATTAAGCAGCCAAGAATAGGCCGCATAACTCGACGCGGTTCCTAACAAAGAAAAATCAGATCGCCGACCGTCCGGATGCAGAGGCGCTTAGCAGCCTTCAAACACAACATCCGCGACGAGTGGCTAGCCCGCACCTAGGACAGAAAAGCCAAATCCATGGCAGCCCTCACCACACTCATGACCCGCTTTTATGCTGGAGAGGACAACTGGCTAGCTCAAGCAACAACTTGGCCAAACACCCCGATAGTTCGGATACCAAGGACAGAATGGCAGGTCGCGTGGCAACAAGCATAAACGCCACATTAACGGTGATAATGTCAAGATACGACAAGAATGCCGGATTCAGAGGCTCTAAACCCGTCAGCGGAAGAAGCCATTCAAAATAAATACCTGTGGCCTGGCCCAACTTGGACCGAATACTGATCGCCAGCGATACATGGCACCCCCGAAACTAGCCAACCACACCAACAGGATTGTTGGGTGTTCAAGCAAGGCAAGCTAAGCGCCAAAACAACGACAAGGGGCTGTATAGCGATGACGAGGAAGAGCCTCGCCGCCAACAATAGAGGATGAAGGGCTTTCCACACAAGTGCGGACGGTGAACATGATATACGCAACCCACATACCCAAAAGGGAGCGGAAGCGCACTAAGGGACGATACGCTGATGGAGCCAGCCGCCAAGTTCAACCCATGGTCTTCCTTTCCGATCACCTTCAATTGAAGGGACCACCCCACTAGCATCCGCCACGGCGGTTTCGCCGCATTGGTTCTGACCCAATTATTGACGGATTTCACTCACTAGAGTCCCGATGGACGGCGGTAGCAGCCCTGAACTCGCTTTATCAGATACAAGCAGCAAAATGGGCATAGACCCTCATGGATTAAACCCACAAAGAAGACCTTTAAAGGCGCCATAGGTGTAGAGGCCAATTGTACAGCTCGCCACACTCAAGTGGTCTTCGATCCCCGGATAACTTCCGGCGAAGAGTTAATTCGACATAGTCCCGCTCCGCAGCGGCTATCACGCGATCGCTTGGACGAACCGTGACGGTAAAGTTCAATGCAGTGCCACACTACGCATACCTCAAGCCCAGATGCCAGCCCTCGAGGAGTAATCACGGTCAATGGAAACACCGAACGCTTCTCCGAACGGAGGAGCACACGGCGCCATCGCGCGGAGGTGCAAAGCAGCTCTCACAGCATTCACGAGTCCGCTATTAAACGCCCGCCACCGCTGCCGCGCCCGAGTAACTTCCTACAACAAGACCGCTCGCACGATCCGAGCATCGCCAGAGTAATCCAGCCCCAACCCCAGCCCTCGCGAAACTGCGGAAGCCAAGATTACGGTACATAACTACGCCCGGAGATACCATGGGCATAAGGGAAGGGCACGACCACGCACGCCTGCACGCGGCTCAACCGCACTGTGGGCCCCATTGTGTCATTCTTTTTCTTTCTTCTTTTTTTTTCTTACTTTCAGACTCCGCTTCCAGAAGAGTCCCGTCCGCACTAGAATTGCCGAACTCACGATGCAACAGCCAGTGGAAGCGTAGTTACGCCGAGTGTCCAGTGGTCTCTACTACGATCATTATACCTGTTTTACATACCATCCCGCAGCTTACCCCTCGAGGGGGACATGTTAAATAGTCCCATACTTTGCTTATCGCACAATTTGTATCGCTCGCTTTTATTTGCGCTTTTTGAATAAACAATACATAGCTTTTTCCTATTATTGCACTCCTTTCTTTATCTATATATATGTTCATTTCATGACATGTTGCACCTGCACACTTTGGTACAGCCTAATACACCAGGGCTTAAGTACCCCTAAAAGTATGGTGTGATAAGTCCTAACACTTTCACAAGTGCGGCACTCTAACTTATAGCATTATATGCATCGGTTCAATCATGTCTTGGGTCAATAGTTGGGTTTTCCTGCCCCATGTTTTTGTACCTTACGTCTGCTATATCGGCTAAGGAAGGCCGGGAGAACCACCGCGACAGCCCTTGCTGAGCTGGGTTGAGCACCCTGGAGAAAGCTAAACTGACCGCCATGATAGGGCGAGAGCCGATCGCTGTTTGAGAGGTTTTTTCGGTCCCTAAAGACTTATGCCGCTTAGAGCGAGGAGTCGGCATTGTCCGCCAAGGCGTGATAGCGCCTCAACTCGGTCTTCCGAATACTAGGGGCTTCACTAAATTTAAAATTATAGAATTCTATGGCTAAGGAGAGTGTTCAAGCATTATAAGTCCGGTTGTTTTGTTCGCTATGCTGAGCGCCCTCGATGGACCCAAGAATGGGAACAAGAGCGCCAAGTTTATCCCTAACACCCCAAAGACTGTGGCATGGGGGCTGAAGCCAACGATTTGCCATCTCTCAAATTTGATAAACGGCCGCATGTAAGGTAATATTTTAAATTAACAAGCGTTGCTTAGCGATATAAACAAGTTTTCATGACATGTGATAACAAATGCAGTCTATTCAAAATTACATCTTTGGAGCACTCATCCGCTATACGGCGGCATTCCTTCGTATGCCTCATAGTACATTTCGGCTTATGATGCTCCTTGCCCTTCGTGGCCCGTCTGTCACAAGCTTCTCCGATCCAGCCCGCCCAAAGGCACTTTAGCACGGCAAGGCCCGACGGCACCTCAATGTAGACGGAGCGCTGATGATTCAATCCATGGACAAGCGCCCACCAGCCGCTGCACTAACCCAAGTAGCTCCTGTGCATGGCTTCCAATGGCCACACCAACTATGAGGCCCTTCATGGCCTGTTCGGCGACCTTGTGGAGCTCGACCAGCGCTTCAGCTGGTCGCCAGGGGCACTGGACTTTCGCCTCAAAGATATCGAGACCAAAACACCTTCTCCGCCGAGCTCCCTCCTTGGCACGGTAGAACGCGACAAAGATCGTATTACACCACGGGCAGATCTCGCGAATGCCCCGAGAGCTCCGGATTCGGGTAAGTACAGGTAATTCACTTTCACATGCTTGCTTTGCATAAAGAATGCCTTACCCACCGCTATCTTCTTTAATGATTCAATTTCTTGAGGGATTTTGGCTCGCCTTAGCGCTTTTGGCACTCTCAAGAGCCGAGGCGAGCTCCTGACTCGAGTCTTCGAGTCACGCCCAAACTCTCGCTTTTTTCCACGAGAGCCTGAGCTCTTGCCGCACCTCCGCCACCCGCCTCCCGCTTATCTCGCTGTTCGCCTCCATGTCATGAGCCGTCATGACACCGCCTTGTGGTCGCCACCTCGCTTAGGCCCCTACAATACCCACGTTATTCCTCGCTTTTTTGCAACCAATCCTTTCTATAAGGTATTTCTTGAATAAGGTATTGCTTACCTTCCCTGTCCTCGAGCTGCTTGGCAAGGCCGAGCTTGTTCTCTGACCGCCGAGGCTCTTCTTCAACGTGATTGACTCCGCAGTCAAGGCGGCAGAGGTCAAGAAATAGAGCTCGTGATTCGATATTGACATCCTTATGTTAGACTCCTCACAGATATCTTTTTAGATCCTTAGTCCGGCTTTTCTTTCAACAATCAACTAAGCATCGTGGGCTACCGTCTATGCCGTAATATTTTTACATATTCTAAACTTAACTCAAAGCCCGTTAGAAGGCTGGTACAGCTTCCGCCACCATTTTGGCGGATCGAATCTCTCTCGATCACCACACTCATAACAAAGGCGGTGTTTCTTCGATGGAGGCGCCTGCAGCGCCCAAGAAGTTATCCGTGCCTCCGCTGGACGGAGGACACCGCTGCCTTACCCTTCCTATGAAGGACCGCTTGCCGGACTTCGAATCACCAAGGTTCCAGATGGAGTCCGGACAAGGGTTGGGCTTAGAGCCCCCGGGGTCTCGGCCCCACGCCGAGTCCGGGAGGCTACCTTGCGGGCGCCTCCCGCGCCACCTCCTCTTGACCAGCCCTCGTGGCCCCACCTCAAAGGTCGCCTGCAGCGTGAGGTGAGGAGGCGGCCGGAAGTGAAGTACTCTCCACTTCCGACGACCAGGGACCCGCCGACGAAGCGGCGAAGCCTGGCTCTGGGTGGGTTGCATGATTGTTCGCATTAGAGAACACTATGCAATGAAAAACCATGGGTATCCTGGACACTTACTATCTCGCCAGGGCTTGGCCTTGTTGGCCACCTCCTCGCTGTTGTTGGCGCGGATGGAGAAGTCCCGAGGAAGGGTTCTTCCTTCTGGACCCTCCGCCTCAAGTTGGGGCGGCCTTCCTTTTCTCTCTCCCCCGCTGGAAGAGAGGCTTTTTTCCTCATCCTCTTCCTCGAGGAGGATTCCGCCTCAGGTTGTTTGCCATGAGTCCGACAACACTGGCGCCGGAGCTCCTTCGAGTTCCCGTGGCCTCCTTCTTGGCTCTTCTTCTCGTGCACCACGTGAGGTGCCGGAGCCAGCAGCTCTGGCCAACCCAAGCGTCCGCTGGTCTTCCGGCAAGGGGCTAGACAGTAATCTGTCCTGGACGCCTTCGCCACCCCACAAAGGTTAGGGAGTTTTAGATCCCACATAGAGTCAATCTATGAAAACAAGAGTCCCATAAAGGGTAATAACTTACCTCGCAGGCTTGACGCATGAGCTGAATCCGCCGATCTTCTAGTAGCGGATGTGGGAGCCTCAAATACTCTTTGAACAAGCACTCTTCCTGCATCTTCGCACGTAGTGTCAAGAGCCTTTTCAGAGTTGGGTGCTGTGCCGGATCGAACTCCCACAATTTGAAGGCCCGTTGTTGGCATGGGAGAATCCGCGAATGAGCATCACTGGATTACGCTGACAAGCCCGAGATTCTTGTCCACCGTTTTGGACGCAGGTTTGAGTCCGACAGCCGTCCGAATCCCCCACATCAGGCCCATCTTTCCATGATGTGAGCCGCTGGGAGGCCAGATCGAATTGGGGCCGCCATTGAGAGTCGTGGCGGCTCGTGATGTAGAACCACCCCGACACCACCCCTTTATGGTCTCCACAAAGGAGCCTCGAGCCATAGGACTTTGGCCATCTTGTTAACCATGGCACCTCCAAGACTCGGCTTACGGCCGCCCACTACCTTCGCTTGACATTGAAGATCTTCAGCCATAAGGCGGGGGCTGGATGCGAGGAAGGCCTCGCACACCCACGATGAACACCGAGATGTTGAGGATGAAATTTGGCACAGATCGTGGAAGTCCAGCCGTAGTAGAACATGAGCCCCTGACAAATGGGTGAAGTGGAAAACCTAGTCCATGGAGGAAGTGGGTGAGAAACACCACCTCTCATGGGGCCCGGGTTGAATGAGCTGCCCCTCTTCTGTAGCCGGTGCGCGATGTTGCTGGACAAGTATCCGCTTCCGCAGTTGATGTGCCCTCCGTGACGAGGAGGCCATCCACCGCCTCCCACTCCGACATAGTTGGAGAAGGTTGAGGTGGGATGCGGACTTGGGCGCTGGAGCTCGAAAAGCGGAAATGGATGAGCAAAGGAGGAAGAAGGCGAGGTGAAAAGGTGGATCCTTATCCCTTATATGGACGGACGGCTATGCGCCCCCGCCACCGGTAAAACTCGCTATCTCCCAAGCGCCAGAATCGATGGCGCGTTGGGTTACCCACGTCCGTATTGATGAGAATCCCGAATAAGGGGCACGATCTCCGCTGATAAGACGTGCCAAGGAAACCGCCTCTAAACACGCCTGAGGTGGACAAGAAAACGAAGGCCTCGCCATGGTGTGATGTCACGCTGAATACGCCCAGCAGATCTGCGGCAAAAGTTATTCTCTCTCATGTAGTATGTGGAACTTGTTTTGCAGAGCCGACACTATCCTTGTGTTCAAAATCTTCTATGAAGTATTCGGAGGAGGAACCTCCTTGCAATGTCAAGACAATATGCGACCGGACTCCGCCATCAAGCCCGGTTCAGGGGCTACCGAGGAGTCCCGGATTAGGGGTGTCCGAATAGCCGAACTATCACCGCTGGCCGGACTCGGACTATGAAGATACAAGATTGAAGACTTCGCCCGTGTCCCGGATGGGACTTTCCTTACGTGGAAGGCAAGCTTACGATATATGGATATGTAGATCTCCTAGCATTGTAACCGACTGTAACCCTAACCCTATTCGTGTCTATATAAACCAAAGGGTTTTAGTCCAGAGGACTAACAACAATCATACCATAGGCTAGCTTCTAGGTTTAGCCTCTCCGATCTCGTGGTAGATCTACCTTGTACTACCCATATCATCAATATTAATCAAGCAGAGTAGGGTATTACCTCCATCGAGAGGGCCCGAACTCGGGTAAAAACATCGTGTCCCTTGTCTCCTCGTTACCATCCGCCTAGACGCACATTTCAGACCCCTACCCGAGATCCGCGGTTTTGACACCGACACCAGCTCAAGGAGGACTGATAAGGCCCCGGCAAGAGCCTTGCCGGGATGAAGAAGCGCCACTCAAGAAGACCTTTGCCGGGCCCCAAGAAGACTTTGCCGGGCTACGGCGAGGCCCTTGCCAAGAACACCAGAAGGCCACCATCGTGCCCATGCCAATCAAACCTCCATCATCCGCCATGCAGCCGCCGACCCAACCATTTGGGCAGGCACTCGCGGGCGGCAAGCGGATCCTCGTGGAGACCCACCACCGCGCCACTCACCGCCTCGCCGCCACATGGCACCATGGGCACCGCTGGCTGTATGCATCGATCGACACATAAGGGAGCGGGCGATGGACAGATAGGGCTCTCCCCGCCCCCGATAAAGCAAGGATACCTAAGCAAGACGATTAAAGGCGCTTTGTCATGTAATGCGAGGGATAAACTCAAGATCATCAGATTTTTCCACCTCCCTGTGCCACTGTGGCAACCCCTTTCCCTATAAAAAGGAGGCCCAAGGCTACTGTGAGGAGGATTCGCTTTATGAGCTCCTCACGCCCCCATTGCTAGTTCAAGAACACGATAAACAAACCACCAAAGCAGAGTAGGTTTTTACACATCCTCGCGTCCTAACTCGATAAGGAAACCGTGTGCTATCTGCTTGATCCGCTTCTTCACGACTTCGCCGCCCACGACCGTAGTAGGGATTCTTGTGATCCCATAGGTGTCGCTCCCACCGACATCTTTGGCGCGCTGTAGGGGGCGAGTTGTGAGAATCGGCTCTAGCAGTTAGTTCGACGCTTCTTCATCGCTATGGCGCCCAAGAAGAATATGACGGTGGCGGTTGGTCGCTTGAAGTCGACATCCTGCCCCGACGCGGCGCAGCAGCGACCGTCGCAGAAGGACCTGGGCGCTGCTTCACAACACCAACACCGCCCCAAAGAGTCAAGTTTGGGAGGCGGCGATGTTCAGGCGCTTAGTAACGGCCGCACGCCGCCAAATCCAAAGACGGAGCTGTGCCTTCCGCTGGTGGCGCTGGGCCTTCCAAGATCGCTGCCACCCCGTCTGGCGGCGACGCGAGGGCTTCCAAGACTCCCACGCTGGTGCCGGGCGCGCCTTTCTCAAGCGGGCGCGAACGAACGGCGTAATCATATGCAGAGGACCTCCGCCGCCATGAAAGAGCCCCGAGCGCCACTCCCGGATTTAGAAGACCTGCCCGCCGCCGAGGCGCGGTGAAGATGGCATGCGCATCGCTGGGTCGGATAGAGCTCCTTTCGACATGGTCAAGTCGGTTGCCGCGATCCCGGCAGGTTTCGCTGCCACCAACGCCAGCAGGTTCCTGTGCGCAGCTGTTCTCGATTTTCCTCCCACTACGAGGAATCTCGACGAATGGAGAGCCACTATCCAAGCCTTGTTGCGTGGCTAACAAAGACTTAACCGAGTCCGTGGAGCCCCGGGTCGACGCCCGACGGAGTCCCACGCACTGGCAGGGTGAAAGCCGCAGCGGCGCCGACCACGGGCGCACTTCGCTTCCTTCCTGCTTCGCATCGCGGGCGCCAGCCCGTCATGACGTTAGGGCGATGAAATCTCCATAGCATCGTCCGACCCGGGACCACGCGGACCAGCGCCAAGTTCTTCGAAGAGAACATGAAGACGCCAATCACTATCATGCGCCGCGCTGAGCGCCACCAATCGGACAGCGAAAGGTGGCCTGCCTGGAGCCACCCGCACCGGGAGCCTCGAGGCCTACTTACGAGGTAGGCTGTCCGCTTTACCCATGAGCTGCGGTAGTTCCAGTGACCCACTCACCGCACCTTCAAACCCGACGTATGTAGGCACAGCGGCAAGACCCACCTCGCCCGAAGTTCTCAAAGATCACACCATCACGATGCAAGCTGCCGGAGCCCGCGATTATAAGGTGCTTGCGATTACTTTCCGCTGGCTCTAAACCCAATGCAATGTCATGGTTGATGCACTTGCTTAGAGACTCTATTTCCTCCCTGGTTGATTTGTGCCATGAGTTCGTGGGCGCTTTTATCGAGGCCACCAAGCCCATGGCCAAGCAAGCGACCGCACGCTATTCCCGTAAGGGAGGCGAGTCTCCGCAAGTATATACAGAGGTTCAGCCGGTACAAGATAATATCCCTGATGTTCACCCCGCCGCCATCATCAGCAGTGTTCCATCGTAATATGCGAACCGCAAGATGCGCCAAGAGTCGGCAATGAACAAGGTGAAAGATGTAGCGTAACTCTATGTTCTTGCCGATGATGTGCCCGGGCTGAAGAGGGAAGGAAGTACTGGCGAAGATGCCGGCGTGGAAACCGACTCAGATGAGGATATTGCCGCTCGGGCGAAGAAAGGCCGGGCGCGCAACAGAAGCGCAAAGGTAAAGCCGCTTGCCGCCGAGGGATCTGATGACGCCTGCTCCACTAAGAAAACCAAGCAGATGACCCCGCAAGGAAGTTGCGGATGTGTCGCTCGCCGGCCTTGCGGCTGCCGAGAAGCCAGAAACTCCGAAGCGATATCGCAAGATCCATCGCACCAAAGGCCATGCTTCCAAGATCTGCCGACAGTTGAGCTCCTCGCCGAGAAGCAGAGGGCTGAGTATGAGAGGCGGACAAGGAGAAGGGCCAGACGGTGCCGAGGGGTCCGCAAGAATCGTGACGGCCAAAGCGGCTGTCGCGCAAGGATAAATAACAGGAGAGGCCCGCCTGGGCCGTGATGTAAAGCCGTAAGACGACGATCATGAAGAGGACGATTTAATCCGCGACCAAGAGTTTGAAGCTACAGAGGCCATAAAGGCCGATGGCGCGCCGCTGCATACTTCTCACCGCGGCTTAAATAAAGGCGCAGAGATTACAGCGGCAGAGCCGCTGCTTGATGCCCAAAGGACGCTGAAGTGGTCCAACACACCTATCATTTTTTACACCGAGGATCACCCCGATCGACTATCATGGGTCGGTGCTTGCCATTGTTGGTTTCACCAACAATACGCAACCTCAAGGTGACGTAAGATGCTAGTCGATGGCGGGCCGGTCTGAACTTGATCTCGCCGTGATCGAGAAACCGCAGATTCCCGATGGGGACCTCAAGAGACGGGCACGCTTTAGGGGTCAACCCGGAAGAAGCCAACCAAGGGAAAGGTCACGCTGCCCGTGACTTTTGGAAGCGACCGAACTACAGTGATCAAGAGGATCATGTTTGATGTTGCCAAGATCCCTTGCCCTACAACGGATCCTTGGCCGCCCAGCACGCCAAGTTCATGGTGGCGCCACACCACGCCTACAACACCCTCAAGATGCCGTGACCTGTGACGATCATCACCATCCCTCCGATAAGAAAGATGCGCTGATTTATACCGACTAACTATACCAAAGAAGCAGTTGCAGCAGCTGCCGCCACTAGGGCACTTGCTCCCGCCAACGAAGAAGAAGACCGTGAGACTCGAACCCACTCCGCAAGCGCACTCTTCTGAGTGTAGCGCTGCCGCCGAGGACGTGTGTAGAGCTCCACCAGCGGAAACAAGAAGCCCAGGGCCATACCGCCGGAACCGAGAAGGTTTTGTCAATGAGGACGGCACGGCAGGAGCTTTTACCATAAGCTCCACCCTTGACGACAAATAGGAAGACGTGTTCGCCACCTTCCCGCGCGCGAATGTTGATGTGTTTGCATGGCAAGCTTCCGACATCCCCGTGTTCCTGTGGAGGTGATTGAGCACCACCTTGTTGTCTGCCCTCGCGCGCCCGTCAAGTATAAGGTTAGAAAGCAAGCTTTGGAACGACAAGAGTTCATCATGTAAGAGATCCGAAACCGGAAGCAGCGGGTTTGGTAAGAGGAGTGCTCCATCCAACGTGGTTGGCTAATCCGGTCGAAAAGCGCAAGGCAAATGGGAAGTGGAGACTGTATTGATTACATAGATATCAATAAGGCTTGCCTTAAAGACCCCTTCCGCTGCGCCAAGATCGACCAGATTGTTGACTCCATGGCTGGGTGTGATCTGTTGTCATTCCTCGACACCTACTCCGCTACCACCAGATCTTCATGACAAGAGAAGACTAAGAGAAAACAGCATTCATCACCCCATGCAGACGTATTGTTTCATGCGGATGCCTTCGGGTTGAAGAGTGCTGGTTCGACGCTTGTAAGGGCGGTCTAGATTGGTTTTGAACCCCAGCCCATAGAAATATGGAATCTTATATGGATGACATAGTGGTCAAAACAAGGATGTGGCAACCCTCATACCAGATTTGCAAGAAACATTTGCAAACCTCGCGCAAGATCAATCTCAAGATGAACCCCGAGAAGTGCGCCTTTGGTGTCCCGTCCGCAAGCTTCTCGGTTCTTGGTGTCACAACAGGCATAGAGGCCAATCCGACAAAATCAAAGCTATAGAGCAGATTGAAGCACCCAAGCGAATCAGGATGTGTGTCGGCTTGCTGGTTGCGCCGCCGCCATGGGCAGGTTCATTTCAAGTTCGCCGAAGCGCCTCTTCCCTTTTTCAAGATCTCAAAAGGCGGCCCGATGGAGTGGACGCCGAAGTCAAGCAGCATTGCAAGGTTTGAAGAAGTACTCTCCTCCGCCAATACTAGTTGCGCTTAGGCCACAGGAGTCGTTGTTGCTATACCTAGCGGCAACGAATCAGTGGTCAGCGCCGCACTAGTGGCGCAGAGAGGTTGACGACGAGGTAATGGCAGCGGCAGAGCCCGACACCACCAATGCAGAGACGACACAACCAGTTGAAGTGTCGCCAAGAAGAAAATGATGCAGCACCCGTCTACTTTGTTAGTTCCTCCCGCAGGGGCTAGATCAAGGTACTCCGACGCAGTAAACTGCTCTTCGCCTTCATATGGCCTTGAGGAAGCTGCGCCACTACTTCCGCATACACGAGATCACTGTCGCCACTCGCCTCCTCTCGCAACGGATATTGCACAAGACGGATGCAACGGGAAGAATTGTTGAATGGGCACCGAGCTGTCCAGCTTTGGCCTCAAGTTTGAAAGTACTTCACGATTCAGAGCCGAAGTCCTAGTGGAGTTCGCTGCGTAATGGACCGCAACTCAAGAAGAAGCCCAAGAGACTGCTCTCCCGGCAAGGAGGCAAGTTGTGATTGGATCATGTACTTGATGGAGCTTTCTTGCAAGGCGCCGGGCTGGCGTCGCATGTCGCTACCACCGGAGAGCACCTCAAGTACGTGATCCGATGCACTTCCCGTGGAGGTGTCAACAAACAATACGGCAGAGTACGGAAGGGCTGCTTGCCGGTCTTAGGATCGCGACGGACCTCGGAATCAAGAAACTCATCGCGGGGAGACTCGCAGCTTGTCGCCAAGCAAGTCAACAAGGATTACCAGAGCCCGCTGATGAAGGCCTCACGCCGATGAAGTGAGAAAGCTGGAAGAGCGGTTCGACGGTATATAAGCCGAACACGCCTCGAGCGGAGAACGATATCGCCGACACTGTCAAAATGCGCTGCCCTCAAGCTACCGTGGAACCAGGTACCTTTTGTGCTTCATTTAACTCAGCCATCCGCTGATCCATCAATGAGCAGAATAAGAGGAGGAAATCAGGGCCCGGCAAGTACTTTCCCGCCGAAGCTCCCGGAGCCGCCGGCAAGGATGTTGCCGGGATACCGAGGCCGCACGGACGACGGGCTCGGCGGAGTGTCAAGCTCTTGCCGTCGAGACAGCCGCTCCTATAGCGGAGGAAATGCCTTTAGTCCTTGCCGTCGAGCCCCAGGCTCCAGCGTGGGCACAGCGTGCCATCCGATTCCTCCAAACAGGGAACTTCTTGAGGAGCAGGAAGAAGCAGAAAAAGTAGCCCGTCGCTCTACCATGTACCAGTTTGTCGATGACGTCTTGTACAGAAAGAGGCCGAACGGTGTAAAATTGAAGTGTATCCCTCGAGAGGAAGGACTGGAGCTGTTAGCGGAGATACACGGAGGCATATGTGGATCCCACATTGGGTCAAGGGCCCTTGCCGCAAGGCATTTCGGCAAGGCTTCTTCCGCCCACCGCCTCCAGATGCGATTTACACTAGTCACCTGTGTGAAGCGCCAATTCCGCTCAAAGAAGCTTCATCAGCCAGCTCAAGCCATTCAAACCATTCCTCTCTCCCGCCCTTCTCGGTCCGGGGCTCGACATATTGGGCCCTTTCCCCGCTTATCGGGGCTTTGAGTACTTGTACGCTGTAATCGACATGTTCACAAAGTGGCCGGAGGTGGAGGCAGGAGGAAGGTCACAGCTCACCAACCGTCACGTTCTTCAAGGGACTAGTGTGTCGCTTTTGGCGCACTCCAACAGGATTATCACCGATAATGGCACATACGTTCACAAGCCGCACCTTCATGCAATATACCCAAGACCTCGGAAGAAAGTCTGCTTTCGCCTGCTGCTCACCCGCCAAGCAATGGTCAAGCCGAGAGGGAAAATGCTGAAGCATCGCGAGGCTTAAGGACCAAGACCTTTGACAGGCTGCACAAGAGTGGAAGGCGCTGGATTGATGAGTTGTCGGCGGTTCTTTGGTCGACCAGACGACGCCAAATCGAGCCATCGCCGACACCTTTGCCCTAGTATACGGGCGTAGCGCTTCTCCCATCGAACTCATATACGGTCACCTCGAGTGCTCGCTATGACGAGCTTGAGCAAGAGCAATCGCGCCAAGATGACGCAATGCTCCTTGAGGAAGATCGCCTTCGCGGCTGTGAGAGCAGCACGCTACCAAAGAAGCCTTGCGCCGCTACCATAGCCGCAAGGTTCATGCCCGAAGCCTTGAGGAAGGCGACCTTGTCCTTCAGCGTGTTCAATCGCCAAGAATTCCAACAAGTTGACGCCAAAGTGGAAGGCCCTTATCGGTAATACGAGTCACCAGCCCGTGCAGTCCGCTCGAGACCGAAGATGCCATTCCGTGAGTAACTCCTCAAACATTGAGCAGCTTCGCAAGTTTTACTCAGAGGCGCGGCTTGCCGGGCCCCGCAAGCCACCTTTTGTACAAGCATTGCCGATGATGCATGTAACCTTTGTACAAAGCCAGCGCAGACCTCGAGCATAATAAATGAAGCGCCGCGCCCTAAGTTATAGCATGCATGCTAGGTCGAGTCTCGCCCTTGGTTAGGGTTGATAGTGCTTAGCGGCGACTAACCCCTAGCTTAGAGGTCAAGTGTGCGTCTCTTTGCCGTTATTTTGTCTTATTTGGTTCGCAGGACTCAAAGATATCCTTGCCGGATCACTTGAGGACGAAAAAGAGAAGAGGGACAGACCGACATCTAGACCTCGGCAAGCCAGTATTGCCGGGGGCTGCAAGTGCAAAGATTCACCCACGGCAAACCAGAGTTGCCGGGGGCTACAGCTTCAGATAAGTTTTTCATCCCTTATCATGCATTCCCTTATGGACTGAGGTATGTGAAACCTCATTTTTTCCCAAAGCTACCGTGCTCCCCTAAAACTCTAGGCCCTAGGGCTCGTTCCTGGGGCCAGGTTTGGTCATAGTCGCGGCAGCAAAAGGATGAAACGAGGAGCCTGAACCCACCTCATCCCTGCCTCCGCCAAAAGCGTGAGAAAGGTCGAGCGGTGGGAAGACAGCAGGGCTGCTGCGGGCAAGGAAATGTTTATCTTAGGGATATCAAGGATTTACCTTGTCGTGGGTTCTACCCAAACAAATGACCCGCAAGCATCCCTTTTCATTAAAAACATTCCACTCGTGTACAGCCCATGGGGAATGAAAAACATGAATGATGGGATTACAAGTTTTAAATTCAGCCAAGGCCCAAAGGCTTACAAGCTAAAGAGAGATAAGGTGCCAAGAATCCCTTTCTTGTCCCTCTCCTCAGAGGCAGGTCAAGGAGGCGAAAAGGGCGTAAGGGCGCCTAGGCGAAGCACGGGTGGTGGAGACACCAAGAGAACATATCGTGGCCATCCAAGGCTGGATGGTGATGGCGGCGCCGGAAGGAGCTCAAGACAAGGCGGCAGGATCGCCAAGACGCTGTCAAGGCATCGGTGCTCACAGATTCGATTTGACGGCCTTGCCGCCCGCCTCTTCCTCTTCCGCAGCCTCCCAACGCCAACCGCCTAAGGAGACGACCCCGAGAAGCTCGTGGAGCCGGGCGGCACGGATGATGGGGTCGCGGTGCCGCACGGAGCGGCACCCGACACCTAGTCGGACCCGCCATCCCGCCGCCGCTACCCTCGCCGCCGCTGCTGCTGTCCTCCTCGCCACTCCCGCCCGAGGAGGGTCTTCGCCATCAAGAGGTCTCCACGCAACACCTTGCCCGGGTCCCGAAGACCTTGACGGAGAGGAGGCCGCCCTCCATCAGCTTGAAATGGAGAGTGAGCCCCTCCGTCAAGCGGTGGATATGAGCGAACGTCTTCCATCCCCGACGAAGATACATCACGTGAGGGGCTGGGAAGTCGACGAGAACTCGCGTACCGCTGATCCCACAGCCTCTCATGTGCAGCCGCAATGACTCCGGCGGATCCAGCTCCATCTCCCACGCGAATGGACTCGGGAGACGAAGGCGACGGCGAGGCGGCCGGCGCAGCCTGACGAAGAACTCGCAAGAGTCATCCCCAACATGGCCCTCCATGGGGGGAGGAACTACTAGCGGAGGCCAGACCGGCGCGCCGCCCCATCCTCCTCTTCCCCGAGCGCCTGGGCCTCGCCCACGGCCTCGCCCCCTACCCCTTCCCCTCGCGGCTGGCTTTGCTGCCGTAGGTGCAGGAGAAGGAAGGACGCGTTGTCGAGCGGCGACCCTCGCCGCCACCGTTGAAGGGACAGGATTCCCTCTCTCCATGGCGGATGGAGGGGGGAGCGGTGAAGGAAGGAGGAGATGGAAGAATGCGGACGCCATCCCCATCCCGCCTTTTATAAAGGAACGGATGGGGCTCGCCGCCCGCCAGCCAATCAAGACGCGAAGGCGCAGGAACTAGGACCAACCCACCGCCCCAGCCCGCGACGGCCCGGTTTCGCCTCCACCGCTCGCCACCCCAAGCGCATGAGAACCACGTGGCAGGCGGCGAGACCAAGCGACGGGTGAGGCGACCTCTCCCCACCCCGTGATCATGGGGAGTGGACGCCTTGAAGACCACGCCGCCCTGCTCAAGAATGTGCCGCGCCCACGCCCCTCCGCTTATGGGGAAGGCGCGAACCGCCCTTTACTACGACGTGACGCATGCGCGCAGAGCTCAGCCCCACGCATGCCGCCCACGCCACGCACGCCCCCCACGCCGAGCCACGCGCTGGAGGCATGGGAAGCGAGTCAGGCGCCAAGAGACTTATCATGTAAAACCACCCCGCCTGCTCACAAGACCATTTTTGGGCCTAGCCCAACGACGTGATTGCGCTTACGTGTGCCCCAGCCGGGGCTCCTCTCGGTACAAAAAGAGGGGTACACTTTTGTACCCCTATAACTGCACGGCAGTCCGAGCCGCGGCACCACCGACCGAGCAAGGCAAGGAGGTGAGCCAAGGTAAGGCCGGGCTCAAGGGAGCAGAATGAGGCCAAGACCAAGACCATAAAGAGAAAAGGGGATTTGTTAACTCCCCGCAAGATCCTTGCCGGAGGCGGTTTTAGTAAACCCGCAAGACCCTTGCCGTGGTAGCTCGCCCACACCCACGAGCGAATCACCCTTGAGTCCACCGCCCCATGGGGCAAGGATTCGGGAGACATCCCCGTGGTGGCATGCAGATCTTTGTGAAGACATTCAAGATCAGATACACACTATAGAAGATGACGACCCTTGGCGGGATCCCAGCCAAGGAGGACCACAAGGCCCTGGGCAAGAGCCTTGCTGGGGATGACAGCAGGCGCCACGGCAAGACCCTTGTCGGGGCTACGGCGAGGCCCTTACCAAGAACACCCGTAAGGCCACCATCAGGCCCATGCCAATCAAACCTCCACCACCGTTCGCATGCAGCTGCCGACCCAACCAGTTGGGCAGGCACCTGCGTGGCGGCAAGCGGATCCTCGTGGAGACCCACCACTGCGCCACCTCAGCTGCCTACCTGCCTACATGGCACCACGGGCACCGCTGGCCAGGGCGCATGTCGACACAAAAGGGAGCAGCGACGGACGAGACAGGGCTCTCCCCCGTCCCCGATAAGGCAAGGACACCTAAGCAAGACGCATTAAAGGCACCTTGTCGTGTAATGAGAGGGATAAACTCGCATCACTGTACCCTTTCCACCTCCTGTGTGCCACTGTGGCAACCCATTTCCCTATAAAAGGAGGCCCAAGGCGACCAGGAGGAGGATTCGGCTTTTTGGAGCTCCTCACGCCCACATTGCTAGTTCAAGAACACAGATAAACAAACCACCAAAGCAGGAGTAGGGTTTTACGCATCCTCGCGACCCGAACCTGGATAAGGAAACCGTGTGCTATTTGTTTGATCCGCTCTTCTCACGACCCCGCGCCCCGCGACCGTAGTAGGGATTCTTATGATCCCATAGGTGTCGTTCCCACCGACATAGCACCGCAGTAATGCCCAATGAGCCGTCAAATCACAAAAAAAACCCACCTTTCCAGCTTTAGCAGTAAGCTAGACGGACGAAGCGACAATATTTCCTTTGGGCCGAATCCCTTCTCCCTTGTTATGCTTGTCAGAGAAAACCCCCACTCGGCGATCGATAGGGTTTTCTCATGGAGAACCTGGTACGAATTCTTCATCCATCTCCGATAAATCCAAGTCCCTTGGTCGCGGGTAATCCTAGGATGGCAGCCGCCGCCGCCGTTGATGCATTTTTCTTCCTACTGAATCTAGTGTGTTTCATTTGTAGTGCCCGAAGTGCGAGGACCCTACAGGTTTCTGCGCCCTCGGCGAGACGCCACACTTGTTCCTTCTCATCCTAACACATGATTTTAAAACACGCACATTATGTTCTCTTTTCTATCCGGGAGGGTGGGTTTTTTTAACATGCTGTCGACTAATTTTGAAATTTGGATTGCTATATTTGGATAAAAGGTACTAGTACCATGGTCAACACTGACATGAAGGAGGAAATTATTTCTAGATTTGGATAGGGAATACATTGTGTTCTCATATTATTTTTCCTGCAGTGCATTCCTTGCTCTGCCAGAACACATGTACTCCCTCCGTGTAGGTGTGTAAGTCATCTTACGTTGTGCACTGCGACCAAGGCGGAGAGGAAAACGAGAAAACTTAATGTCTTTTTGCTAATTATTAATAGCTTTGCATGCAATGAACTAACCACTGCATGTCATGTTTATTAGTCTCAAAGTCATTGAAAGCATGCACAGCCCACGTCTCTTATTGGTTGATATGTCACAAAACAAGAAACTGGGAGGGAGTTAATGTACCGTGCCTAAGTGTTTTGGGATTATTTGGTTTTCGTAAGGTGACTTACACACCTAGACAGAGGAGTACTCAAGATGCTCGGCCGTGCCATAACTAAATACACCAGTTTAATGGTCACAGTGAAGACAAGCCATGGATATAAGTTCCGAGTTGGGTTCATGAACCAAGAAGATCGCTGCGTTTTTATGGTCGAACTTGGATAAACTTTCTCAAGTGCTACGGACTGAAAGTTGGCGCACGAATGTTGATGGAAATAGCAAAACCTGGTCTCATATTCACTGCGATCTTCCACCCCGACGTCGTTCCAATTGTTCATCCATGTTAGTTTTTTATCTGGTTCTTGCTTGTTGCCTCAATTACTTCTTAATCCACCTATTCTGTCTAACTAATCACAATTTAACTTTAGAAGTAGCAACGAATCTCTCACGAAGATGCTACTTCTAACTAATATTTTCTTATAATTGGTGGCACGTGTAAGTTTTTTCAGAGTTAAGCAGGCTACTCGTTTGTTATTCTGTAAGAACTCGGCTGTTACTGATGGCACTGAAGTTCACTGGGACGACATCCACAAGTTCCTACACTTTAATGATCAAATTGAGGTCCTTGTGGGGTGTTTCAATGGTGGAAGGCCACGTGGGATATGTGTGCCACTGCTGCACTCGTTCAACAGGTCCAACTGTGTCGAGAAACTTATCGTACGAGCTGTTTTCTGTTATATATGTTGTTCATAAACTCTTGCTTATACACAGTTTTACAGTGGTGATCTTCTTGAAACAGAAACTGCCCAGTTCAATTGTTCCTATACATATGCCTGACCATGGTCGGGTCAGACTTGCGCTTAGTCACAACATGATGTTTATGTCGACCTACTCCATTCCCCTTGGAGGTGAAAAGATACTTATTCATGGGTGGTCTCAAATAATGAAGGCCCGTCCATCTTGGAGAATAGGATAGAAGATTATGTTCCTGCTTTTTCATGGCTCTAAAGCGAATATACTTTTTATTGACCACATTGCGAGATGAAGCCGCTTTCAGAAGGCTGTGGATGCGCTGGGTGGCGCTGGGCCTTGTCTCGGGCTTGGCAGCCTCACCCTTGGTTAATCAGAGGCAAAGTAGCACTGTTCGAGGCGTGTTTTGTACGGTTGAACCTGTATAAGTACTCATACTGCTTTCAGCTATGGTTGTTACGTGCCCCTGCTGGTTTCAGTTAAGGTTGTTAAGTACTCATGCTGCTTTTACAGTCTGTCGTGTTTCTTCAGTCCTGTCTTCCTCCAGCCGCCAAAACCAAACCAGCGCCGACGGGGCCGCCTGCTTCTGCCTCCCACGGTTGGCTGCGCCTCAGTGCAGGCATTGCTGCCCCACCATCTCCTAAATCATTAACACCGACATCCGAGGCCTCGCCCTCGTCCTCCACGCGCTTTGGTGTGCTCGCCGCGGCGCCGCCCTCTTGCGTTGTCAACATGGTCAACAAACAACAAGAATCGTCAGACTGTACATGGAGAGGATGACAGTAGGGGCCCACCATGTCCATGGTCGGACACAAGGAAGTTCCTCATTTTTAGTTATATATACTCCATTGTCAGCATATGGAAAAAGAAAATGCTTCCTCCTAGTGGTTTCCTGACATCTAAGACCCACGACATTGTGAGCGTATATAGTCAATAGACAAGAGAACAGCGCCACAAGATCGGCTGACACCTGGGACGTAGCTGCTCGAGCAGCATTTTTTTGTTATTGTTGAGACGGAGCAGGGTTTCAACTCGGCTGTGGCCGTCTAGCCCAAGCTTATATTTTATGCTCACCATATGACCAGCCCAGCTATTTTTTCTTTGTGAAAATGAGCCCAGTTTATTTTTTCTGAAGAATACCCAATCCAGGCCTACTTATTTTCTATGCCTTGATGGGCTGCAACTCTTTGAAGACGCCTACAAACCTTGAAAGTAATATGAAATGGGTTGTAAATATAAAAACATATGACAAATTGGCAATTACTTTATAATTTCTGATTTTTTTCACATTTTCAGATTCCTATTTCACTGGGCTTTAACCTAATTTAAATATATCTTCAAAGTACTTTAAATATGGCTCGACATTTCGGTATTAAAAATAGTTTGGAACCCACAGAAATATGTGAAATTTTGTATAAATTTTTAACCCTGGCCCTGGCCAACAAAAAAATGGACTGCAATAAATTGCATAAGAAGTTGCAATGAGCTATATATAAATTATTAAAAAACAGGGAATGGTCTGACTTTTGGGCCTATTAAGTTGACGCGTATTGTAACACCCCGGATGCAACTTTCCATATTCGTAACTCCAACTCTTGCCTTTTCCGGAGATGCGATATTTTATTTCCGTTGTGGTTGGGTTTTGTCTGTTGTTTTGCATTTTGTTCTTGTTATGCATCTAGTCTCATCGCATCATGTGCATTGCATTTGCATATTTTCTAAAAAACTCGTAGCCGTTCGTAGTTGCCCCTTCTCTCTTTGTCTCCGTTGTTATTTTGTCAGGCTCTTGTCCCGTTGACCTCTCTCGCACCAACCGCTTCGCTCCTCTTGTGCGGCCGTTTGACCCCTCCACACTTTACCAACCCCTCGCAGCGTGTCTGAAACTCCCCGAACCCGACACAGGCAGTCGTTACCGTTGGGTTGGATCATCCCTAAACATCTACTAAATATCTCCGTTTTCTTATTTGGACTCCTCTAACCTTTTATTCTCGATCGTCTGACACGATCGGAGGGATCTGTTAGCCCTAACCTAATCCACTGCGTATATAATGGGGAAACCCTAAAACTAGGTGAGATGTCCCATCCTTCCTCCTTGCCGCCACACTCAAATCACACATCGGGATCCCCGATACCCTTCTCCTCGTTTTCCTCCTCCACCTAATCCTGAAGGCGCCGCTGCCTCCTCCCGCATCCCTCGCTTGCTCGTCCCGAGCAAACTCACTCGACCGCCGACCACCCAAACAGAGCAGCAGTCGACCTCGCGCCTCTCCCTCGGTCCCTCCTCCCGTCCTTCCTTCTCCAGCTCTCTCTCTCTCTCTCTCACATCGCTCTCTCTCTCTCGCAGGAGTTTTCTCTCATCAGTCATGGCGCCGCAAGTCCAAGTTCGCCGCCGCCAAATCTTGCCTCGCCGGATCCGCCACCCACTGTCGGGAATCGGTTCCGTCGATTCGCCCGCCTCGGTGGTAAGCACTGCGCCCGTGCCTCTTCGTTTTCATCTTGCCGCTTCGACCTTTGCTTCAATCGCAGCGCCATCCCGCCCCTCGCTTTGCGCTCGTCGCGATAACGCCGGCGAGTTCCGCCCGCCTCAGCGTCCTCTGCTGCTGCTTATCGCCGCCAGACCTTCCCGCCGCCGCTTGCCGGACGAGCCTCGCCGTCACCCGCCAAGTCCGCCGCCTCCTCCTCGCTTTTGGAGGTGTGGTCGACACCTCGCTTCGTTTTTTCGCCGGACGGCCACCTCGTCGCATCTACCTCGCTGTCGCGGATCCCCATCGCGCGCCAGTCCCCGCCGCTGTGTCCTCTCGCTTCAGGGGAGGCGCCCGCTCATCCGCGCTGTCGCGCGCTGACCGCTTCCAGCCCAAAGGTGCAAGATGACCGCTTCCACTCCAAATACTCGCCCAAGCGATTCGCCAATAGCCCCCCTGCCTCCTCCCCACCGAGCTGGGCCGAGCCCAATGTGAGCAGCTCCCCCAGCCCAGCAGTGCACCAGATTCGGCCCGCATGTGTTTTTTCCCTGTTCTGAACGATTTAGCTATTTATCCAGAGTTTACAGATTTGCAGAAACCCCCTTGCACTTCATGCATATAATAACTCATGATCTGTGCATCATATGTAAAAACTTTATATATGTAAAATGCTCAGAAAATTGTGTAGATTAATAATATGTCATTTCCATCCATGTTTAAAATGTTCAACTTGCTGTTTATTTAAATTTGCTAATATGCCATGTTAAAATGATTTATTTCATAACTAAATAACCGTAACTCGGAATTTAATAAACTTTATATGTAAATGGGGTGGAAAAATGCATAGTTTAACTTGGTGCAGTTTATTTTCCTGTTTAACAACTCTAAAATATGTTTTAGGGCAGAACAGTACCGAATCTAAAATATTGCTCATGGGGATTTTCCGGAATTGTTGTTTCTTATTTCCGGCCTCATTTAAACTTGCCTAAATAGTTAGTTTAATTATGCTCCACCTCTTGCCATGTTTAACAACATTTAATATTGTTGTGTACCTAAACGAGATCAAACTAAATATGTCAATGTGGTGTTTTGTCAATATGCAACTCGTTGCATATTGAGCTCCACTTAATTTGTAGTATTGTTTGTTGCACTTTGCCATGCCATGCCTCATTAAACCGGACATGCATCATACTTGATTGTGCATCGTGCCATGTTTATGCTTGTGCATTTACCATGTTGTTTGTTTCTTTCCGTGTTGCTTCTCGGTTCCGTAATGTTGCGATTGTGAGGATTCGCTCGACTACTCCCGCTCGTTCTTCTTCATGGACTCGTTCTTCTTCCTTATGGATTTCGTGCAAGATGACCGTCACCTTGGATCTCATTACTATCATTGCTATGCTAGTTGCTTCGTTCTATCGCTATGCTGCGCTACCTATCACCTGCTTATCAAGCCATCCCAAATTTCCATGAACCTCTAACCTTTGTCCCTTCCTAGCAAACCGTTGTTTGGCTATGTTACCGCTTTGCTCAGCCCTCTTATAGCGTTGTTAGTTGCGGTGAAGATGAAGTTTGTTCCTTGTTGAACTCGAGATGTTGTTCCTTGTTGGAACATGTTTACTTGTTGGGATATCACAATATATCTTATATTATTAATGCATCTATATACTTGGTAAAGGGTGGAAGGCTCGGCCTTATGCCCGGTGTTTTGTTCCTCTTGCCGCCCTAGTTTCCGTCATATCGGTATTATGTTCCCGATTTTTGCGTCCCTAACGCGGTCGGGTGATTTATGGGACCCCTTGACAGTTTGCTTTGAATAAGACTTTTCAAAGAAGGCCCAACCTTGGTTTTACCATTTGCCTCACCACCACCTATACCCTTCCCTTGGGTCGGCCAACCCGAGGGTCATCTTTATTTTAGCCCCCGGCCGTTGCTTCTCTAAGTGCTGGCTGAACCGAAGCTACTCATGGGCCACCTTGGGGCAACTTGAGGGTTGGTTTTACTCGTAGCTAGTCTCATCCGTGTTGCCTCGAGAACGAGATATGTGCAGCTCCTATCGGGATTGTCGGCGCATCGGGCGGCTTTGCTGGTCTTGTTTTATTCTTTGTCGAATGTCTTGTAGCCGGATTCGAGACTGATCGGTCTTCCCGGGAGAAGGAATATCCTTCGTTGATCGCGAGAGCTTATCATGGGCTGTTGGGACACCCCGCAGGTATAAACTTTCGAGAGCCGTGCCCATGTTATGTGGCAGATGGGAATTTGTTAATATCCAGTTGTAGTAAACTTGAAGTAAACTCTTCTAAAATACACCAACCGTGTGAGTAACCGTGAGCGTCTCTTTTGGGGTTGATCGAGAGGAGAACACGGTTTCGGGTTATGTCCGACGAAGTAGGAGTTCAGGATCACTTCTTGATCATTACTAGTTGACGACCGTGCCTTTGTTTCTCTTCTCGCTCTCATTTGCGTATGTTAGCCACCATATATGCTTAGCCGCTGCTGCAACCTCATCACTTTATCCCTTCCTTTCCTATTTAAGCTTTGTTAGTCTTGATACCCATGGTAATGGGATTGCTGAGTCCTCGTGGCTCACAGATTTTCTACACCACCAGTTGCAGGTACAGGTTATGCGATGATCATGACGCGAGAGCGATGTTTATTTGTGTTGGAGTTCTTCTTCCGCTTCTTCTTCGATCGGGGATAGGTTCGTGTCGGCAGCCTGGGCTAGCAGGGTGGATATTGTTTGAGTTTCTGTTTATGTTTCATCCGTAGTCGGATGTTGATCTTGTAAATGATGTGATGTTGTATTCGTGTGGCATTGTATGCCTTATGTATGTATCCCCACTATTATGTAATGTTGATGTAATGATATCCACCTTGCAAAGCGTCTTCAAGATGCGCTTCTATCCTTGGTGGGACCTTCGAGTTCCTTTAGGATAGGGTCGCATCTTGGGCGTGACACGTATGCAAGATTTTTTCACTTATTATATACGTCAACAAATGATTCTAGCAGACGTAACCGTTGGATGTCAATCCAACGGCCGTCGTGTTTCTTCAATCTCTAATCTTCTTGCTCCAGCCGCCAAATCTAGCACTGGCGGGACCACCTCCTCCGGCCTCCCATGGCCGGCTGTGCTGCCGTGCAGGCCTCACACCCCCCTACTACTCCCACCACTAGCCAGGCCATCCGTCTACTCACGCACATCCTCCACTGATGTGGCTTCGCCGCCTCCGGGTCATTCCCTTCCTGGGTCTCGCCGTCGTCCATCGCGTTGGTGTTCTCGGCACGTCATGGTCAACGTTGTCAACAAACGACAACATCGGAAGAGGGATGTACATGGAGAGGCTGACAGTTGGGACCCACATGGTCCATGGCTGCACGCAAGCAAGTACCTCCTTATTACGCCAAAAAAGAATGAATACTCCCGCTGACAGCTCGAACCCACCAGCTATATCTTCGCACGCAAGGAAGTGCCTCCTTATTATGCACAAAAAAATGAATACTCCCCCTGCTAGCTGGGACCCACCATAGTGGGAGCCTGACTTGTGGGCCTACTAAGTTGAGGCGGATGGAGGGCTTTGTCAACTTAGTCAACAAATGATTCTATCACAAGTGACCGTTGGATTGTTAACATCCAACGGTCGTCCTGCTTCTTCAACTCTGATTTTCTTGCTCCAGCCGTCCAAACCACCACGTGCTCTTGCCTCCCGTGGCCGGCTGTGCTGCTGCGGAGGCCTCACCGCCCCCTACTACTCCCGCCGCTGGCCAGGCCATCCCTCTACTCACCCACACCCCCTGCTATTCTGCAGCAACGGCAGGCTCACATCACAGCCGAACGAGTGAACCCTCGTACTCTTGTCCGCATGGGCTTCCACTGCCGCGTCTTCCCCGGCTCCTCGTCGTCCCCTTCCTTGGCCTCGCTGTCGTCCACCGCCCTAGTGCTCTCGGCGCAGCGTGGTCAATGTGGTCAAGGAACGACTTCCATCGGAAGAGTACTGTACGTGGAGAGGCTGACAGCTGGGTCCACGGCTGCAGAAAGGAAGTGCCTCCTTATTACGCGGAAAATAATGATTCCTCCACCTGACAGCAGGGACCCACCGGAATGGCCACCGTATTTCGCGAAAAAATGTTCCCCCCTGACTGCTGGGACCCACCAACTATATATTCACACACAAGGAAGTGCGTCCATATTACGGGCAAAGAAAATGATTCGCCCCCTGACTGCTGGGACCCACCAGCTACATATTCGCACGCAAGGAAGTGCTCGATACCATGACCCACCGGTCAAGCGCACGTAGTGTTGTCATTCGCTGCGAACGGTACGCATATACCGTTGATGTAGAGGCGCACGGTCGTAGTAGAGGCGCACACGTGTCGTGGTAGAGGCGCGCACGTAGCATGTACACGTACGTACAGCGGCCAGGGTGCAAGAAAGAAAATACGGCCACGTACGTACATACGGGCGGGGTCTCAAACGCCTACTCGCTCATACGTACAGCCAGGGCTCGTGTACATGGCTGGGTTAGAACGGAGAAGCTGTGCCATCGTCGTGTTCATGGGGAGGCAACGGACTGCGTCGTGTTCATCGGTAGGCAACGGAATACATCATGTTCATCGGGAGCCAACCGGCTTGGATGGAACAGCCGATGGAAACGAGGCCTGGTGTACCGCAGAACGGAGGAAACGGCCTTGTGTTCGACCGGCCACTGTCGAAACGGGATCCTGTTCATTGGAAGGGATCTGGCGTACCGCAAAACGGAGGAAACAGACCTCCTACGGTGGAAATGGGGTCCTGCTGATCGAGGGTGTGGCGCATCGCAAAACGGAGGAAACGGACTTGTGTTGGAGCGCCACGGTCGAAATGGGGTCCTGTTCATCGGGAGGGTGTGGCGCATCGCAAAATGGGACTCCACGGATACTATTCATCTCTATCGCTGATCGCCTCCACGGCCACTGCTCATCCACCATCGACCTCCTCCGCCTCCACCGCGATCGCTCATCCACGGGCTCCTGTTAATCCAGCCTCCACCGTGCGCTCCTCCACCGGCTACTATTCAACCTGCCCTCTCCACGGGGTCCTATTCAACCACCCCTCCACGGGATACTGTTCATCCAGCCCTCCACCGGCTACTGTTCAACCAGCCCTCCACGGGGTCATCCTATTCATCCAGCCCTCCACGGGGTCCTGTTCATCCACCCCAACCGCTCGATCAATCGGGTATCGTTCATCCAATGCAACGGCTCGTACTACCACGAGTCCTGTTCATCCAACCCCCCACCGAAACTGTTCATCCAACCTCGCCCCAACAACACTCACTGCTCATCCAGAGGCAACATCGATCGGCTTCGCTTAGCAGCAGAGCGGCGAATCACTCGGTTCGATTAACGACAAGGGATCGATCGCTCAGTTCAAGAATATATCTAGTGCAATCGCTCGGGTTCAGTTAGAGCCCAACACCTCGCTCGGGTTCAGTTAGAGCCCAACGCCTCGAACACACACGCGTACGTATGAGACAAACACGCATCGCTCGGCCCCGACCACCCACCGCAACCGGAGACTCCCCCGATATTTTCCTCTCCCTCGCTTCTACCATGGTTTTTTCCGTCATGGATGGCCTAAAGAATGTCATGTAGCTGCATCTCCGGCCCGCCCAGGACGAAAATCCCATTTTCTGTCATGGTTTTTTGTCATAGAAGTAGGATCCCACCACATCTACGATGATCCCGGGTTTTGTCACAATTATCGTCATAGAAGTGTCATAAGCATGACAGAAAAAATTCGTTCGGCCCAAAATGTCATGGATGTGTCTTTTTTTGTAGTGTGTAGTGCTATATCCATGGCTCACGCTCATGTATTGCGTGAAAGTTGAAAAGTCTTGAGAACATTAGAAGTATGAAACAATTGCTTGTCTTGTCATCAGGGTTGTTCATAATGAAATACTTTGTGTGATGAAGATGGAGCATAGCCAGACTATATGATTTTGTAGGGATAACTTTTTTGGCCATGTTATTTTGAGATGGCATGATTGCTTTATTAGTATGCTTGAAGTATTATTGTCTTAATGTCAAATGATAGACTATTGGTTTGAATCACTCGTGTCTTAATATTCATGCATTATTAGATTATATGATCAAGATTATGCTAGGTAACATTCCACATCAAAAATTATCTTTTTTTATCATTTACCTACTCGAGGACGAGCAGGAATTAAGCTTGGGCATGCTGTTACGTCTCCATCGTATCTATAATTTTTGATTGTTCCATGCCAATATTCTTCAACTTTTACATACTTTTGGCAACTTTTTATACTATTTTTGGAACTAACATATTGATCTAGTGCCCAGTGCCAGTTCCTGTTTGTTGCATGTTTTTTTTCCGTAGAAAATCCATATCAAACGGAGTCCAAACAGGATAAAAACTACGGAGGTTTTTTTGGAATATATGTGAATTTTGGGAAAAAGAATCAACGCGCGACGATGCCCGAGGGGGCCACAAGTCAGGGGGCACCCCAGGGGGTAGGGCGCTCCCTGGGCCCTTGTGCTCACCCCGTAAGGCGGTTGGTGCCCTTCTTCTGGCGCAAGAAAGATAATATCCGAATAAAAATTGTGTTAAAATTTCAGCCCAGTCGGAGTTACGGATCGCCCCCTCTATGCAGCGGTGTAACACCCCTTCTCCCCATTGTAATCTCTACTTGAACATGGTGCTCAACGCTATATATATTTCCCAATGATGAATGGCTATCCTATGATGTTTGAGTAGATCCGTCTTGTCCTATTGGTTGATTGGCAATCGTGATTGGTTTGAGTTGCATGTTTTATTATTGGTGCTGTCCTATGGTGCTCTCCATGTCGCGCAAGCGCGAGGGATCCCCGTTGTAGGGTTTGCAATATGCTCATGATTCGCTTATGGTGGGTTGCTAGAGTGACATAACCTTAAACCCGAGTAAGTAGGTTGTTTGCGTATGGGAGTAAAGAGGACTTGATACCTCATAATGCTATGGTTGGGTTTTACCTTAATGATCTTTAGTAGTTGTGGATGCTTGCTAGAGTTCCAATCATAAGTACATCTGATCCAAGCAGAGAAAGTATGTTAGCTTATGCCTCTCCCTCATATAAAATTGCAATAATAGTTATCGGTCTAGTTATCAATTGCCTAGGGACAAATAACTTTCTTGCGTGACAAAAAGCTCTCTACTAAAACTAACTTAGTTGTGTATTTATCTAAACAGCCCCTAGTTTTTATTTACGTGCTCTTTATTATCTTGCCAACCTATCCTATCACACCTACAAAGTACTTTTAGTTCCATACTTGTCCTAGGTAAAGTGAACATTAAGCGTGCGTAGAGTTGTATCGGTGGTTGATAGAACTTGAGGGAATATTTGTTCTACCTTTAGCTCCTCGTTGGGTTCGAAACTCTTACTTATCGAGAAAGGCTACAATTGATCCCCAATACTTGTGGGTTATCACCACTGATCTCCTCTGGCTCGTTGTCAAGAATTTGCCATCCTACATCGCCAACAACCCCCTTTTGTCATTTCTGAAGGACATGTTCTGCAATGCTGGCTTGGGATCCACAGCTTCCAAGTCAGACCTCATCGACGGCGACCACGAGGAGGGTACCCTGTCCGGCTCTTCCAAGGGGAAAGAGCCCATCTGCTCTTCCAAGAGGAAAGAGCCCGTCTACAACATCAGGGAGGGCACCCTATAGCCGTGCTTTTCCAAGGGGAAGGAGCCCATCTGTGACAAGTGAGGAAACCCATGATTTGTTTTGACGTGCCTCTTCACAGGGGGAACCCATGATTTGTTTTGTCGAGTCCCTTTTGTAGTGTAGTGAGAATATGTCCAGTTTTAATTGCTATATTTGGTTGTTTGCAGTATGCCTTGTTTATTTTAGTTATTCACAATGTGATGCTCTATTGTGCAATTATTTACTGTGCAGTACATTTCATCAATCCAGTTTTAAACATACCGATAGGAATGCATATATTTGCTTGCTGTTAAGCCTGTTATAACTAGCATATGCCTCTTTTAAAGTTTTTTGATTGTTCGGTTGTTTGTAGTTAGCATATGTCCAGTTTCAAATGCTATCTTCGTTTGTTTGTAGTATGCCTTGTTTATTTCAGTTATTCACAACGTGATGTTCTATATGTGCAAGTATGAACTGTCCAGTTCAATTACATCAATACCAGTTTCAACAATACCACTATGAATGACTACATTTGGTTGTTGCGTCTTGTAGTTAACACGCCTTTCCATTTTTATTTAACAATAACCAGTGTACTTAGACCGGGACAATACCAGCTTGAATGACTATGTTTGCTTGTTGTTAAATGTTAGGCCTGTTGCAGTTAACACACCTTTCCACTTGTTTTGCTTTACTAGCGGGCTTAAACCTGCACACTGAAGCTATCTTTTGGAGATTATTTTGTCTGCCATGGATATATTTGGTTGATGTTTAGCCTGTTGTGCTTAACATGCCTCTCGATGTACTTACACAGGACAATTTTGGGAACGACTACTATTTTCCATCAAGGTTAGTTTCATCCCATGGCTTATATATACTCACTGTTCAGGATATCAGTAGCTAGTACCATATAGGCCGGGGGCTGATAAGGGACTAATCGATGAATCGGAATTTTAACTGAATATATCTATAACCCATTTATCATTAGGTTAACTAGGGCCATATGTAATATATCTGAGGCTACATAGCAACATGCAATGTACCTAATGTCTAAATATGCAATCCTAGGCTACATAGCAACAAAGAGTGTTACCTTAAGGTTCCACTGATGTCTAGGTATACGTAGAAGAGCATCAGCAACAACAACAACAACAACAACAACAACAACAACAACAACAACAACAACAACAACAACAACAACGACAACAACACAGCCTTGTTTGGATACTCAACTTAGCAAGAGTTTAGAGTTAATTTCTAGCTTATGACTAACCCTGAACTAACTCCATCCAAATAGGTGTTTGGTTGAGAGAGTTAGATTGACAATAAATGCACTAGGAGAACAAGCTCCAATTAGCACCTCTTGGGTTGGATAGTTTTTTTGGGTGGGTTATATGCAACTAGCTCAAACTAGCCCTCATGTTTGGATATACTTTAGGGATATTTGAGCCCGAACTAGCTCAAACTAACTCTAACCCATGGATACAATAGTAGTTAATCAACCAATAATTTGTAAGAATGCAATAAACTCCTTCCGGCCCATAATATAAGATGTTAATGTTGGGAAACGTAGCATGCATTTCAAAAATTTCCTACGCTCACACAAAATCTATCTAGGAGATGCATAACAATGAGAGGGGGAGAGTGTGTCCACGTACCCTCGTAGATCGAAAGCGGAAGCGTTTGACAACGCGGTTGATGTAGTCGAACTTCTTCTCGTTCCGACCGATCAACCACCAAACATACGCCACCTCCGAGTTCTGCACACGTTCAGCTCGATGACATCCCTCGAACTCTTGATCCAGCAAAGTGTTGAGGGAGAGTTCCGTCAGCATGACGGCGTGTTGATGGTGATGGTGAAGTGATCCGCGCAGGGCTTCGCCTAAGCACTACATGAATATGACACGGCTAACAACTGTTGATGTGTGTTCTAGCCATGCCCCCTATATATCTATACCTACTAATAAAAGAAATAGGTATTCTTAGTCCGTCATGCTATTTTATAAAAAAACTCTCTAATATTTCTGACATTAAACCCACATTACATATCAAATGTTTTTAAAATATTAATATCTTCTAAACCGTAACTCCAAATTTAACATGTTATATATGAAATTTGATTAGAAAAATATATAGAATCTAAATATGATGTTATTTTACTTGTTAACCAAGTAAAAAATACTGGGGTGCAATCTTAATCAACGGTGCATTATCCGTCTTTCTTTCATAACGGTACTAATCCGGAGCATGGATGAACATCTCAGCAAAATCACAATTGGAGATGAAATTGAAGATCACTTGCCCGTTTCTTTGTACGTACTAAATCTACATGCAAGACGTGTTTAAATAGAAGACATGTGGAATCTTTAACTTGCGATTTTGTAGGCAAAGACCATCTTTGTTTGGGCCGTAACTATAAATACTTAGATTATAGACCATTTATGCAAACTAAGAGCATGTGGTATTCTTTTCTCCCGCTGTAACGCTATATATATATATATATATATATATATATATATATATATATATATATATATATATATAGCGCCCTCCCAATTCTGCCTCGCCCCTTTCCTATTCCTATTCGGAGTAGGAAGGGAAGATGGGGAAGGGGGAATCATATTCCCTTTTTCCTTTCCTTCTTCCCCTTTCCTTCTCCAATTTGGCCAGCCCATATGGGGGGCGCACCACTCCCTTTGTGGCTGGTGTGTTTCCCCTCTTGGCCCATAAGGCCCATATCTTTTGTCGGGGGTGCCGGAAACCCATTCCGATGACCTGATAAGTACTCGGTGCATCCCGAAACACTCTAGGTGTCCGAATACCATCGTCCTATATATCAATCTTTACCTCTCAAACATTTCGAGACTCCTCGTCATGTTTGTGATCTCATCTGGGACTCCAAACAACATTCGGTCACCAAATCACATAATCATATAATACAAAATCGTCATTGAACGTTAAGCGTGCAGACCCTACGGGTTCGAGAACTATGTAGACATGACCGAGACACCTGGATGCTCATATTGGTTCCTACATATTGTACGAAGATCTTTATCGGTCGAATCGTTATGACAACATACGTTATTCCCTTTGCCCTCAATATGTTACTTGCCCGAGATTCGATCGTTAGTATCTTCATAGCTAGTTCAATCTCGTTACCAGGAAGTCTCTTTACTCGTTCCGTAATACATCATCCCGCAACTAACTCATTAGTCACATTGCTTGCAAGGCTTATTATGATGTGCATTACCGAGAGGGCCCAGAGATACCTCTCCGATACTCGGAGTGACAAATCCTAATCTCGATATATGCCAACCCAACAAACACCTTCGGAGATACCTGTAGAGAATCTTTATAATCACCTAGTTACGTTGTGATGCTTGATAGCACACAAGGTATTCCTACGGTATCCGGGAGTTGCATAATCTCATAGTCAAAGGAATATGTATTGACATGAAGAAAGCAATAGCAATAAAACATAAAGATCATTATGCTAAGCTAATGGATGGGTCTTGTCCATTACATCATTCTCCTAATGATGTGATCCCGTTCATCAAATGACAACACATGTCTATGGTTAGGAAACTTAACCATCTTTGATTAATGAGCTAGTCTAGTAGAGGCTTACTAGGGACACTGTGTTTTGTCTATGTATCCACACATGTATCAAGTTTCCGGTTAATACAATTCTAGCATGAATAATAAACATTTATCATGATATAAGGAAATATAAATAACAACTTTATTATTGCCTCTAAGGCATATTTCCTTCAGTCCCCCACTCACACTAGAGTCAATAATCTAGTTCATATCGTCATGTGATTTAACACCAATAGTTCACATCTTTATGTGATTAGTTCACATCGTCATGTGTCGTGGAATTGTCACGGTAGATGTCCTAGCAGAAGGACTTAGTTGTGAAGCATCGCAAGTAGGTTAGCTTAAAGGGGTTAATCGGGACAAAGGACACAGAGGGTTTATACTGGTTTGGCCCCTCGAGGTGGAGGTAACAAGGCCTACTCCAGTTTGGGATTGTATTGGTTGGGTTTAGATTACCAGGGAGTGAATATGCTTGACCTAGTTCTCGATCTGTTGTTTCTTGTCCTGAACCACTATTTGGTCGCCCCTTTATATACACAGGAAGACGCCCGGCGGCTCACGGAGTCCCGGCCGGCTCATACACAACGTGTCCGGCTCGGTGACTAACTACGCCTGCCTTACAAAACAAGTCATACACATATGGCGGTTCATCCTCTTGGGCCTCAAGTCACCTATGGGTCTTGGGCCGTCAGTGGGCTTGTATGAGCTGCCATATTCATTGATAAGTCGCCAGTGGTATGACCCGGCCCCTCCTGGGCGGTTCATACCCAGTAGTTATATCCCTAATATTAGGCCCCGGGTTGATTTGAACTTGTTCATATAAATCTTAGTTGACTTGTCAAAATCTTGCATCGCTTGTTTGATAAACCTTGTTGTAACCTACCATGACGTCAGCTCCCAGAATCTTCTTAAACTGCCATGACATCATTTCGCATTAATTTCACACGAAGCCCAGAACATCTTAATTGATCCTTATCTTAATAAGCATCCCGAAAACCGAGGCGTCCATATAGCCACATGATGATTTCGGCCTCCTCGATTCCCGTGCATGCTTTGTATCCACCCCTTATAAATAGGGACAAGGGTCTTTTATCATTTTCCCCCTGCCTCTTTGCCTTCGCCTTCCTCTCGCATCTCCTCTGTCGCCCGAGCTCCGCCGCCGCCACCTCCGGCCGCTGCATCGACCTGACCGGACCAGAGAACTCCGGTGCACCACTGCTGCTCCTCATCACATGTAAGTGCACCTTTCCTTTTACCTTATATTTGCATTAGGGTTTGGGCCGTCCGTTGGTGTTCTTGCCGTTCTTCGTTGTTTCCTTCAACTCTGATGGATTTTAATCTAGATAGGTCATAAACCTTGCACGGAAGTAGTTTTAGCATTGATTTTCATCATCAGACTAGCATCTCTCCATAGAAGATCTCATCGGAGCATCCAAAATTTTCTACTGCCGCCACCTCAGACTAGAATTTAACTGCTTTTTCTGAACCGTGGTACATCCAAAATTATTGCTCTAGCTTGCACAATCTGTTTGTCCAACACTTAGCAAAAATTTGAAGTACCATAACTGCCACAGCGGCTTATACTGCAAACTGTTATCCACCATATGCTTCCTAATTTGCATGACCCGGCAATATTTCTCCGGTTTAACCATACTTGTTTATAATTTGATTCCGCATAATATACTTGCCTTTAAAACTCTGTCCGACTTAACATCAGAATCCTTAATCCGGTGGGTACCATTAGTAACCTTTTAAGCCGCCAATATGAATACCTTCGTACTTCAAATGTTCATCTTCCGGTTTAATGTAATAACCATTTATAGTATTTTACCTTTGAATCAATGGTCCAGTTTAATAGCATGATCTTAAGTAGGTAATGTTTCTGTCTTGTAGGATTTTTTCTTAAAAATGGTGAAGACTAACACCGCCTGCAACTGGGTCGTTTCCCGGGTCATCGAGGAAGATCTGAACGAATATGTTCAGATTGGCGTTTTAGCCAAAAAAGATGTCATCCATTGGAGGGTTCCAGGCAATGAAACTCGTCCTGAGCCCAAGGACGGTGAAGTGATTGTCTTTAATGATCACATAAACCGGAGCTTCAGCCCTCCCGGCTCAAAATTCTTCTACGATGTGCTGCATTTTCTCAAGCTCCATCCACAAGATACCGGACCCAACTCCGTTTCAAACATTTGCAACTTCCAAGTGTTCTGCGAGGTGTACCTTCAACAGGAGCCCACCGTAGAACTATTCAGGGAGTTCTACTACTTAAACCGGTAGAAGAATTCACAGATGGGCCTAGCTTAGAGCTAGGAGGCATTTCTATATAGCGCCGGAAAGAAGCCACCTTCCCAGCTGCCACTCTTCCCATTCACCCCAAAGACTCGAACCAGACTTGGTTTTATTGCCAAGATACTTCGCTAGAAGGGGAAAATCCATTGCCGGGTTATCGCGCCAGCCGGCTTAGTAACAAACATCATCTTCCAGACCATATCGGCACAGTAGAATGGAAGAAATACGTGCCGGTTTTTGCAAAGATCCGGGCCTTAATGTCCAATGGCTTAACCGGAATTGATCTAGTTTGATGCAGGGTCGCTTGGAGAGTCTTGCCTCTAAGACGCCGACCCGGTTTAATGTGTGAATATATCGGCGAGTTAACAGATCCTCAACGCCACTGTCAGATTGAAATGACTGATGAAGACATCAATAACATGACCAAATCCCTGCTGAATGAGAGCTTGGAAGATTGCAGCCAAGTCGGATTAAATCCTTTCTGCGTTCTGAATAAGTCGCCAGCTGTAAGCTTTGAACCAAGTTCATACTTGAATCATGTTTTCATTTGTACTGCCTGTTCATACTCATTCAATGTTTACAGGCTGATTCACCTTTCTGGACCAAGAAAAAGCTGCAGGGTAAGCCAAAGAAAACCCGGGCGATGAGCAAGGCTATCAAAAAGCCTGCTAAGAAGAAGACAAATCCTGCCGAATTATTCAATTGGATGAAAAGGATGATGATGATGATGAGTCGGAGGTAGAACTTGATTCCCTTGGCTCATTTTTTGTACATCTTATTGACAATGACTATTGTCAGGATGAAGCGGAGGACAGTCGTGCAGATGATGCAGAGGTAATTACTCTTTCCTCCGGCTCAGAACCTCTGCCAACACAGAAAACTCGACAAACAAGCCAGAAAGTAAGATTTTCTCACCCTTTAGCTCACTTGGATCCCAACTTTCTTTTGAAGAAGCAGCAACATGAAGATCGCCGCACAAACCGGAATAGCGGCGGTGGAGTTTTATCCTCCGGCTTACCGAACTCCCTAGCACCTCGCAAACGTCGACCGGAGGTTTCAAATATTTCCGAATTATTTTATCCCAAGGCGGGTCTTTCCTGACAACCTCTTTACCCGTCTGATTCAAACTATCAGGGAACATCTCATTCTTCCTCTGTCGACTCAATGGGAACTCAAATCCCAGCCTTCAAGACCGTGCATGTGTAAGGGTGTATTCCATGGGTGTATTCCATCACTTGAAACTTCATGCCTGATTAATATGTTGACATCTATGTATCTCTTATTCTCAGTGGCCAGGCCAAGCCTAGCAAAAAGGCGAAACTGAACAAACTGGCTGAAGATTCCAACCCTTCTGAGCCGGAAATAGAACGTTCAAAAGCCTCTCATCCAACCGCCGAAGCTGTCATTGATGACCCACCACTAGAAGAGCACGACGTCACCATGGATCAAATAGATGTTGAACCAGTCGTCTCTAAGCCACCAAGTCCCGTCAATCCCACTGAAGAGAAAAATGACGATGTCATCATCACCGGGCTTGGTTATATAGCGCCGGGTAACCCTACTGCCTTATCCAAGCACAACGCCAAGGAAGAATTTTCTGCTGCTGATAAAGGCAAGTGGAAGGTAGACTTGTAGAGCTACGCCCAATTCGATGCCCAAGAAATCCACTTCGGTTATTTGAACCATTTGTATACCAACCGTTATTTTGAAGCCGGCTTGGTCAACTTGATGAAGGAGCGCTATGAGGTAATCCAACAAAATTCTCCTCATAACTATATCTCTATCAGCTGCCAAGTCTATAGAATATGATAGAATTGAATATGTTGTAGACTTTCAAATAGCCATAACTAAACAAACATCGTCACTAGTAGCCCCCAAGGGCCGTCTTAAACTGTCAAGTTAAGCTGGGACTTTAATTTGTGGTAATCAACTTTGCGTCTATAGCTCCCAAGGGCCGGTTTAATCAGTATGAATAAACCGGGACTTATAACCATTGCTGGAACCAATATCCCAATATGTAGCCTTTATAAACCGGATCATAACATTTTGCCCGGGTCATCAGATAAATTTATCTTGAAAATATCAAATAGACATTAGCCCCCAAGTGCCAAGGAAAATACTTGTATTGTGCTTGGGACTTCAAAATTAATCAATGTCTTCCATGTTTGTTCATGTCCCAGGTTGAACTAACTGAAAAGGACTCACAGATCAATGATCTCAGGGCCAATATGAAAACTCAGCAATCTGAGACGTCCAAGGCCAAATCAGAACTGAAGACTGCACTCGAAAACATTGAGCAATTGAAACAGGGCTTCAATGCTGATAAAACTGGCTGGGAGACTGAAAAAGCAGCTCTATTAAAGAGAGCAGAAGATGCTGAGGCAGCTCTTAAATAGGTGACTGACGAGTTGTCCGGTTTAAAGTATCAGATCAATAGTATGACATCAGCCATCTTCGGTAAGTAGTAAACATGACTTCTTTACCCCAACAAGCATATCATAATCATCTGCCGGTTTAGCAAGAACTTTATTGATACAGGCTCCCGGAGCGTCAAGTTGGGCTCAGACATGCGCATCAAGCTTCAGGCTATCTACACTCTTGTAGAACAGCTATACACGGGCACTCAATGGACCATTGCTGCTGCTATGCATAAGAAACATCCGCCCACCCTCATCAAGGAAACATTGGAGAGGTTATCAGTGCTGCCCCAAAGAATCAACGAGTTAAAACAAGCATCTGCCAAAGCCGGCACTTTGACTGCTTTAAGCCGGGCAAAGGCGTGGCAAGCTGATCTTGATCCAGAAGACTTGGCTAATGGTTATCCAAGTGTTAAAGAAGACGGGTCTCCCTTCAGTGCTTATGACTTTGCAGAGATAGCAAAGAGCAATGCGTCCATTAGCAAGCAAACTGGCTGAGGAGACCAATCTATCCCAATACCAGGCGGCTTATGATGCCGAGAACAAGAAGATAAAGGCGTCGGTTCATCAAGAGGTGGATCTCATCCCACCGACGCGTAAGCACACCTTTGCTCCTGACATTGATCCATCCAACCTTATTGATGACAAGGCTGTGTTTAGACCTTTGACGGGTATCAACTGGTCTATGCCTGACTTCCAGCCAATGGATAATCAAGGAGCTGAAGAGGAAGAGGCGCGAGATGATCCGGAGGCTTCAACCCGCCAAGATTCATGAGCCGGCTTACCAGTCATAGCGTTTTGATGCTATGTCCCAAAAAACACTTGTACGTTTGGGCCGTCAGATGCCTTGTAACAGGCTAGTTAAACAATTCTGTTTGTCACGCCATCGTGCGTATTTACTTGCATAACATTGTCGACACATCATTGAAAGATCCGCCATTTATGCTTTAGAATATTATCAATTATGCAGGCCAGACTTATTATTTTTCTTGCACATAAACAGATAACAAGTTCCCTGGCGGTTAACCCCAAGGTGGGTCACAATACCCCATATAAAAACCACTGGTGACTAAATAATCCAAAACCAGGGCTGGTATATATGTGCTACCTCTTGAGCTTGCGTTGGATTTCCTTGAAGAGGAAAGGTGATGCAGCATGGTAGCGTAAGTATTTCCCTCAGTTTTTGAGAACCAAGGTATCAATCCAGTAGGAGGCTACGCGCGAGTCCCTCGTACCTACACAAAGCAAATAGCTCCTCGCAACCAACGCGAATAGGGATTGTCAATCCCTTCACGGTCACTTACGAGAGTGAGATCTGATAGAGATGATAGATAATTTTTTTGGTATTTTTGGTATAAAGATGCAAAGTAAAATAAAAGGCAAAGTAAAAAAGCAAAGCAATAATAAAGTAATGGAAGATTAATATGATGGAAATAGACACGGGGGCCATAGATTTCACCAATGGCTTCTCTCAAGAGCATAAGTATTTTACAGTGGGTGAACGAATTACTGTTGAGCAATTGACAGAATTGAGCATAGTAATGAGAGTATCTAGGTATGATTATGTATATAGGCATCACGTCCGAGACAAGTAGACCGACTCCTGCCTGCATCTACTACTATTACTCCACTCATCGACCGCTATCCAGCATGCATCTAGAGTATTAAGTTCAAGAAAACAGAGTAACATCTTAAGCAAGATGACATGATGTAGAGGGATAAATTCATGCAATATGATAAAAGCCCCATCTTGTTATCCTCGATGGCAACAATACAATACGTGCCTTGCTGCCCCTACTATCACTGGGAAAGGACACTGTAAGATTGAACCCAAAGCTAAGCACTTCTCCCATTGCAAGAAAAACCAATCTAGTAGGCCAAACCAAACTGATAATTCGAAGAAACTTGCAAAGATAACCAATCATACATAAAAGAATTTAGAGAAGATTCAAATATTGTTCATAGATAATCTTGATCATAAACCCACAATTCATCAGTCTCAACAAACACACCGCAAAAAGAAGATTACATCGAATAGATCTCCACGAGAGAGGGGGAGAACATTGTATTGAGATCCAAAAAGAGAGAAGAAGCCATCTAGCTACTAACTATGGACCCGAAGGTCTGAAGTAAAATACTCACACTTCATCGGAGAGGCTATGGTGATGATGTAGAAGCCCTCCATGGTAGATTCCCCTTCCAGCGGAGCTCCGGAACAGGCCCCAAGATGGTATCTCAAGGATACAGAAAGTTGCGGCGGTGGAATTAGGTTTTTGGCTCTGTATCTGATCGTTTGGGGGTACGTAGGTATATATAGGAGGAAGACGTATGTCGGTGGAGCAAGGTGGGGCCCACGAGGGTAGGGCGCGCCTGGGGGGTAGGGCGCACCCCCTACCTCGTGCCCACCTCCTGGCTTTCTTGACGTAGGGTCCAAGTCTCCTGGATCATATTCGGTGAGAAAATCACGTTCCCGAAGGTTTCATTCCGTTTGGACTCCGTTTGATATTCCGTTTCTTCGAAACACCGAAATAGGCAAAAACGGCAATTCAGGTTGGGCCTTCGGTTAATAGGTTAGTCCCAAAAATAATATAAAAGTGGAAAATAAAGCCCAATATGGTCCAAAACAGTAGATAATATAGCATGGAGCAATCAAAAATTATAGATACGTTGGAGACGTATCAGGCATCCCCAAGCTTAATTCCTGCTCGTCCTCGAGTCGGTAAATCATAAAAAAGAAGTTTTGATGCGGAGTGCTACTTGGCATAATTTCAATGTAATTCTTCTTAATTGGGGTATGAATATTCAGATCCGAAAGATTCAAGACAAAAGTTCATATTGACATAAAAATAATAATAATTCAAGCATACTAACAAAGCAATCATGTCTTCACAAAATAACATGGCCAAAGAAAGTTATCCCTACAAAATCATATAGTTTGGCTATGTTGTATCTTCATCACACAAAGTATTTAAATCATGCACAACCGCGATGACAAGCCAAGAAATTGTTTCATACTTTTGACATTCTCAAAACTTTTTCAATCTTCACGCAATACATGAGCGTGAGCCATGGATATAGCACTATATGTGGAATAGAATGGTGGTTGTGGAGAAGAAAAAAAGAGGGGAAGATAGTCTCACATCAAGTAGGCGTATCAAAGGGATATGGAGATGCCCATTAATAGATATCAATGTGAGTGAGTAGGGATTGCCATGCAACGGATGCACTAGAGCTATAAGTATATGAAAGCTCAACAAAAGAAACTAAGTGGTTGTGCATCCAACTCGCTTGCTCACGAAGACCTAGGGCATTTGAGGAAGCCCATCATTGGAATATACAAGCCAAGTTCTATAATGAAAAATTCCCACTATTATATGAAAGTGACAAAATGAGAGACTCTCTATCATGAAGATCAAGGTGCTATTTTGAAGCACAAGTGTGGTAAAAGGATGGTAACATTGTCCCTTCTCTCTTTTTCTCTCATTTTTTTATTTGGGCCTTTCCTATTTTTTATGGCTTCCTTTTTTCCGTCCGGAGTCTCATCCCGACTTGTGGGGGAATCATAGTCTCCATCATCCTTTCCTCACTTGGGAAAATGCTCTAAAAATGATGATCATCACACTTTTATTTTTCTTACAACTCAACAATTACAACTTGATACTTAGAACAAAATATGACTCTATATGAATGCCTCCGGCGGTGTACCGGGATATGCAATGAATCAAGAGTGACATGTATGGAAGAATTATGAATGGTGGCTTTGCCACAAATACGATGTCGACTACATGATCATGCTAAGCAATATGACAATCATGGAGCGTGTCATAATAAACGGAGCGGTGGAAAGTTGCGTGGCAATATATCTCAGAATGGCTATGGTAATGCCATAATAGGTAGGTATGGTGGCTGTTTTGAGGAAGGTATATGGTGGGTGTATGATACCGCTGAAAAGTGCGTGGTATTAGAGAGGCTAGCAATGGTGGAAGGAAGAAAAGTGCGTATAATCCATGGACTCAACATTAGTCATAAAGAACTCATATACTTATTGCAAAAATCTACAAGTTATCAAAGCAAAGTATTACGCGCATGCTCCTAGGGGGATAGATTGGTAGGAAAATATCATCACTCGTCCCCGACCGCCACTCATAAGGAAGACAATCAATAAATAAATCATGCTCCGACTTCATCACATAACAGTTCACCATACGTGCATGCTACGGGAATCACAAACTTTAACACAAGTATTTCTCAAATTCACAACTACTCAACTAGCTTGACTCTAATATCACCATCTTCATATCTCATAACAATTATCAAGCATCAAACTTTTCTTAGTATTCAACACACTCAAAAGAAAGTTTTACAAATCTTGAATACCAAGCATATTAGATTTTTTTAAGCAAATTACCATGCTATTTAAGACTTTCAAAATAATCTAAGTGAAGCATGAGAGATCAATAGTTTCTATAAAACAAATTCACCACTGTGCTCTAAAATATATAAGTGAAGCACTAGAGCAAAACTATATAGCTCAAAAGATATAAGTGAAGCACATAGAGTATTCTAACAAATTACAATTCATGTATGGCTCTCTCACAAGGTGTGTACAGCAATGATGATTGTGGTAAACTAAAAAAGCAAAGACTCAAATCATACAAACGCTCCAAGCAAAACACATATCATGTGGTGAATAAAAATATAGCTCCAAGTAAAGTTACCGATGGAAGTAGATAAAAGAGGGGATGCCTTCCGGGGCATCCCCAAGCTTTGACTTTTTGGTGTCCTTAGATTATCTTGGGGGTTCCTTGGGCATACCCAAGCTTAGGCTCTTGCCACTCCTTGTTCCATAATCCATCAAAAGATTTCACCCAAAACTTGCAAACTTCACAACACAAAACTCAACAGAAATCTCGTGAGCTCCGTTAGCGAAAGAAAACAAAAGACCACTTCAAGATACTGTAATGAACTCATTCTTTATTTATATTGGTTTTAAACCTACTTTATTCCAACTTATCTATGGTTTATAAACTATTTTACTATCCATAGATTCATCAAAATAAGCAAACAACACACGAAAAACAGAATCTGTCAAAAACAGAACAGTCTGTAGTAATCTGTAACTAACGTAAACTTATGGAAATCCAAAAATTCATCCAAAATAGGAAGACCTAGGAAATTTGTTTATTGATCAGCAGCAATTGGAATCACTATTTTATCATGTTCTGGTGATATTTAACAATTGTTTTCGTGAACCAAAAGTTTCTGGAAATTAGAGCAAGATCAAATAACTATCATCCAAGAAGATCCTATAGGTTTAACTTGGCACAAACACTAATTAAAACATAAACCACATCTAAAAAGAAGCTAGATGGATTGTTTATTCCTAAACAGAAGAAAAATCATAAAAAACTAAAAATAAAATTTGGTTGCCTCCCAACAAGCGCTATCGTTTAACGCCCTTAGCTAGGCATAATAGCAAGGATAGATCTAGGTATTGCCATCTTTGGTAGGCAATCCATAAGTGGCTCTCATGATAGATTCATATGGTAATTTTATTTTCTTCCTAGGGAAGTGTTCCATGCCTTTCTTTAATGAAAATTGGAATCTAATATTCCTTCCTTCATCTCAATAATTGCACCAATCGTTCTAAGGAAAGGTCTACCAAGAATAATAGGACAAGAAGGATTGCAATCTATATCAAGAACGATAAAATCTACGGGAACATAATTCCTATTTGCAACAATAATAAAATCATTAATTCTTCCCATAGGTTTCTTAATAGTGGAATCCGCAAGGTGCAAGTTTAGAGAGCAATCATCAAAATCAAGGAAATCTAGCAAATCGCACAAAGTTTTGGGAATAGTGGAAACACTAGCACCCAAATCACACAAAGCATAAAATTCATGATCCTTAATCTTAATTATAATAGTTGGTTCCCACTCATCATAAAGTTTTCTAGGGATAGAAACTTCCAACTCAAGTTTTTCTTCATAAGATTGCATCAAGGCATCAACGATATGTTTGGTAAAGGCTTTATTTTGACTATAAGCATGAGGAGAATTTAGCACGGATTGCAACAAGGAAGTACAATCAATTAAAGAGCAAATTTCATAATTAAATTCCTTGAAATCCAAAATAGTGGGTTTAGCAACATCTATGGTTTTGCTTTCTTCAATCCCACTTTTATCAATTTTAGCATCATAATCTAAAAACTTTGAATTCTTGGAACGCCTTCTAGGTAAAGTTGGATCATATTTAGTCCCATCATTATCAAGATTCATATTGCAAAACAAAGATTTAATAGGGGACACATCAATAAATTTTAGATCTTCATCTATATTTTCATGGAAATTGTAAGAACACGCTTTAATAAAGGCATCTTTCATAGCACGCATCCTAGCGGTTCTTTCCTGGCACTCATCAATGGAACTTCTCATGGCTTTGAGAGACTCATTGATATCATGCTTAGGAGGAATAGATCTAAGCTTTAAAGAATAAACATCAAGAGAAATTCTATCAACCTTCCTAGCCAATTCATCAACTTTAAGAAATTTCTCTTCAAGCAAAGCATTAAAATTCTTTTGTGAATTCATAAACTCTTTAACACTAGTCTCAAATTCAGAGGGAATCTTATTAAAATTTCCATAAGAGTTGTTGTAGGAATTTCCATAATTATTAGAAGGATTACTAGGATAAGCCCTAGGATTAAAGTTCCCTCTATACGCGTTTTTACCAAAATTATTCCTACCGACAAAATTCACATCCATAGATTCATTATTATTCTCAATCAAAGTAGACAAAGGCATATCATTAGGATCAGAAGAAACACACTTAATAGCAAATAATTTCATAAGTTCATCCATCTTTCCACTCAAAACATTAATTTCTTCTATCGCATGCACTTTTTTATTAGTAGATCTTTCATTGTGCCATTGAGAATAATTAACCATAATATTATCTAGGAGTTTAGTAGCATCTCCTAAAGTGATTTCCATAAAAGTGCCTCCCGCGGCCGAATCTAAAAGATTTCTAGAAGCAAAATTCAATCTGGCATAATTTTTTTGTATAATCATCCACAAGTTCAAACCATGAGTAGGGCAATTACGCATCATTAATTTCATTCTCTCCCAAGCTTGTGCAACATGTTCATGATCAAGTTGCTTAAAATTCATAATATCATTTCTAAGAGAGATGATCTTAGCGAGAGGAAAAGACTTAGAGATAAAAGCATCTTTGCACTTGTTCCAAGAATCAATACTATTTTTAGGCAAAGACGAGAACCAAGCTTTAGCACGATCTCTAAGCGAAAAAGGAAATAGCTTTAATTTATCAATATCATTATCAACATCTTTCTTCTTTTGCATGTCACACAAATCCACGAAGCTATTTAGATGAGTAGCAGCATCTTCACTAGGAAGGCCGGTGAATTGATCCATAACAAGATTCAATAAAGCAGTATTGATTTCACAAGATTTAGTATTGGTAAGAGGAGCAATCGGAGTGCTAAGGAAATCATTATTGTTGGTATTGGTAAAGTCACACAATTTGGTATTATCTTGAGCCATAGTGACAAGCAAGCAATCCAACACACGAGCAAACAAAAGCAAGCGAGAAAAAAGGCAAACGGAAAAAAGAGGGCGAATAAAACGGCAAGGGTGAAGTGGGGGAGAGGAAAACGAGAGGCAAATGGAAAATAATGTAATGCGAGAGATAAGGGATTGTGATGGGTACTTGGTATGTTGACTTTTGTGTAGACTCCCTAACAACGGCGCCAGAAATTCTTCTTGCTACCTCTTGAGCTTATGTTGGATTTCCTTGAAGAGGAAAGGTGATGCAAGACAAGAGCGTAAGTATTTCCCTCAGTTTTTGAGAACCAAGGTATCAATCCAGTAGGAGGCTACGCGCGAGTCCCTCGTACCTACACAAAGCAAATAGCTCCTCGCAACCAACGCGAATAGGGGTTGTCAATCCCTTCACGGTCACTTACGAGAGTGAGATCTGATAGAGATGATAGATAATATTTTTGGTATAAAGATGCAAAGTAAAATAAAAGGCAAAGTAAAAAAGCAAAGAAATAGTAAAGTAATGGAAGATTAATATGATGGAAATAGACCTGGGGGCCATAGATTTCACTAGTGGCTTCTCTCAAGAGCATAGGCATTTTACGGTGGGTGAACGAATTACTATTGAGCAATTGACAGAATTGAGCATAGTTATGAGAGTATCGAGGTATGATCATGTGTATAGGCATCACGTCCGAGACAAGTAGACCGACTCCTGCCTGCATCTACTATTATTACTCCACTCATCGACCGCTATCCAGCATGCATCTAGAGTATTAAGTTCAAGAAAACAGAGTAACGCCTTAAGCAAGATGACATGATGTAGAGGGATAAATTCATGAAATATGATTAAAAAAACCATCTTGTTATCCTCGATGGCAACAATGCAATACGTGCCTTGCTGCCCCTCATCACACCGGGAAAGGACACCGCAAGATTGAACCCAAAGCTAAGCACTTCTCCCATTGCAAGAAAAACCAATCTAGTAGGCCAAACCAAACTGATAATTCGAAGAGACTTGCAAAGATAACCAATCATACATAAAAGAATTCAGAGAAGATTCAAATATTGTTCATAGATAATCTTGATCATAAACCCACAATTCATCGGTCTCAACAAACACACCGCAAAAAGAAGATTACATCGAATAGATCTCCACGAGAGTGGGGGAGAACATTGTATTGAGATCCAAAAAGAGAGAAGAAGCCATCTAGCTACTAACTATGGACCCGAAGGTCTGAAGTAAACTACTCACACTTCATCGGAGAGGCTATGGTGATGTTGTAGAATCCCTCCATGGTGGATTCCCCTTCTGGTGGAGCTCCGGAACAGCCCCCAAGATGGGATCTCGTGGATACAGAAAGTTGCGGCGGTGGAATTAGGTTTTTGGCTCCGTTTCTGATTGTTTGGGGGTACGTAGGTATATATAGGAGGAAGAAGTACGTCGATGGAGCAAGGCGGGGCCCATGAGGGTGGGGCCGCGCCTGGGGGGGTAGGGCGCGCCCCCTACCTCGTGTCCACCTCCTGGCTTTCTTGACGTAGGGTCCAAGTCTCCTGGATCATATTCGGTGAGAAAATCACGTTCCCGAAGGTTTCATTCCGTTTGGACTCCGTTTGATGTTCCGTTTCTTCGAAACACTGAAATAGGCAAAAAACATCAATTCTGGGCCGGGCCTTTGGTTAATAGGTTAATCTCAAAAATAATATAAAAGTGGAAAATAAAGCCCAATATGGTCCAAAACAGTAGATAAATATAGCATGGAGCAATCAAAAATTATAGATACGTTGGAGACGTATCAATATGCACATTGATATATGTGCACATTGCCGGCTTATCATGCCAGTAAGGGTATCAGCCCTAAAGATAGAGCACAACCCCATGTTCAATTTATTCCTTCCGCCGGCTCATCACGCCATTTGCAGTTAGGGTTAATATCCCAAAGCTTAGAGCCAGAACTCGAAGCACAAAAATCATCATATACTGGCGATTTAAAGTCCAAAGCCAGGTCGGGTTAATAAACTCCGGATAGATTCATATATGAACCATAAGGCAAACATAGTCTGTATCAGTTTTAAACCATGTGTCAACATGGCAGAAAAGATCAATCTCAAAAAAATCAAAGACAAACCAGAAAAAACAGAAAACAAGGCATTCTTAGGCTACCAAGCCTGCATGTCAAGCGTTATTCAAGGGCCACGCAGCCGCTTAGTTATACCTTAATTCAAACCTTGTAAGCCGGACCTCACATGACCAATCACCGTTTTAACTTTGACAAATTCAGGGTCTTTATAAAGATTGATTTTTCAAGAGTACGACGAATCATTCCAGGATTACCTGGTCGGAGTGGCAGGAAAAAAAAGGCAGGATAACCTGGCGTCCAAGCCTATTACAAGGGTCAACAAAGCTCTGTTCATTAACAAAGAGCCGCCAAGTAATATTTCATTCCAGGATTATAAGCCGGATCAGTAGGGTAGTCATAGCTATGCTCAATGAGCAGGAAGCCCCCAAGTATTTTGTAATCATGTCGTACAAGACGGATCAAGAGGGTAATCATAGCTATGCTCAACAAGCAGGAAGCCCCCAAGTGATCATATGAAGTGACAATAAAGACTCATATTCTCATAAATGAAACGACAGAGGCCCTGAATTATCAGGGATGCCGACTTTATTATATTCATCTATCGCGGGATATCCGCGGCCACCTATGGGACCGGGTGGCCCCTTGCTGGTTCGGCAGGGGACGTCACGTTGCACAAAGAGCAGATCAGCGCATGGCAGCACGGCAGAAAGCACACGAGCAATTTACCCAGGTTCGGGCCGCTGCGAGGCATAAGACCCTACTCCTGCTTTGGTGGATTGATGATGGAATGAATGTGGTTGTGCGTAGTACACTTGCCCGGCAAGGGCTGCCTCGGGGTAGCAGCGACTACGCGCGTGTAGTAGCTTGGGCTTGTCAAGTTTCTAACCCTCTAACCCCTCCTATGAGTGCCATGGGCCGCCTTTTATAGATTAAGGGGTCACCACAGTGGCAAAGTGGTCATTATCCACTGATATGATAGCAAACAGTGCTATCATACCTAAATCTGCGGGCTGACAGGGTGCATTAAATGCACCTCTTAGTGTCACATCATTGGCCGTCTGGCAAGGCCTGCCGGGCTATCTCGCCAGCTCAGCACCTGTTCTCTTGACACGTCGCAGGACGAGTGTCATCTGTGAGTTTCTTCTGTAGGAGATGGCCGCCATGTGGCGAATGTCTGCCACATAATCATCTTGCGGCTTGACACCGCACTGATTGATGACGTGGGTTGTGCTTGAGTGGTTGGCGGGGTGGTTCAGCCCCCGTGAGCCCCAGCAGGCTCTGTCGGGGAGTCTTGGTTGCTTGCTTCGGGTGTTGGCCTCGCCCCTTGCCGGGCTCGCCTGCCCAGCGCAAGGGAGGCTCTTCTCTTGCCGATATCCTGTTCCTTTGGCTAGATCTCGATCCCTCTGAGCTGCATGTTGGTTCTTCAAGTCTCTTGGTTCTCCGATCTCTGTCTTGAGCTGGTGCTTCAATATTGATCTTGTGCCTATGCACAGTTGGGCAATAGACCCAGGGTTTGTTGCACCAATAGAAGCCCCGAACGCGCTGTTGAGCGTTGTCGGGGTAGGGCCTAACAAGTGCATAGGCAGAATTGCTGAAGGGGTTGACCCCTTGAGTTTTTCTGTTGCTGCTTCATTAGTCTTGATTTTGGGGGCAGTTTCCGATTTCCCCGTGCGTGGTGTAAAGCCAATAGTGGTGGGGCCGCGGTAGTGATGGCCCGTGAATGACTTTAACGCACGAGGTAGAAACTTTCAAATTACTCTTCCCACAGCGCGCTCTTATCCTTATCCACATATGCTGCATGCATCGCGCGGGGTAGGTAACGGAGGCGCGTGGCATGGGAGAGCATCTTGAAGTGGGTCCGTCCGTCTTGAATTGGCGGAGGAGGGCGGTGGTCACCCGTTGATGGGCAGCTTCCCTTCCCCGCCTGGCCTATAAAAGGAGGGGTGGAGGAGGGCAAAGTTATTCATCAATGCATTCTTCCTCCTCTTCTCTTGATCTCTACTTCTACTGGTGATGTTGAAGGGGAGAGCCCTGGCACAACAAAAAAATACACTTTCATGATGATACGTGTTTCTCACAGTAGGTAGCGTTTTTTGTCATGCATGTACATCCATGACAAATTTATGACAGAATCAAGATAGTCATACCTGTGTTATCGTAGAAGTGTTCCATGACATTACCAAAATTATCATCACGGAAGTGTCCACTTCCATGACGATAAATCGTGCATCATAGAAGTGCTTTCATCAAGGGTGACCGACACGTGGCATCCACCGTAACGGAACACCGTTAAGCTATCGGGTCGGGTTTTGGATCCGATAACCCGTTAACAGCCCCGACCAATGGGGATTTTCCATGTGTAAAATCATCATTGGCTGGAGGAAACACGTGTCGGCTCACCGTTGGGACAGATGTCATCCACTCATTGGACAGAAGGCGCCTATGATACGTCGACACGTGGCACGGCCCAACAGAGGCCCATTCCTGTGAAAAGGCCGGCCCGTTTGACTTGGTCAATGTCGGATTTCGGGTTCTGGCAAACCCTCTAGGTTCGAACACTGGGGTGCGCGCGGAGATCTCGCCCTCTACCTACCTGCACCTCGCCGCCTCGCTAGGATCTAAGCTATGAAAAGAACAACAAAAGAGACACAGGGTTTATACTAGTTCGGGCCACCATTGTGGTGTAATACCCTACTCTAGTTTGTGGTGTGGTGGATTGCCTCTTGGGCTAATGATGATGAACAATACAAGGAAGAACAGCCTTGCGAGGGTCTGTTCTTGGCTGGTGCGATGAACTGATAGGGGGAGTTCAATCGCTCTCTCTCTCTGCTGATTGATTTCTTGACGCAGGGTCAAGCTCCCTTCTACCCTGTGGGTGGCTAGTCCTATTTATAGGCGAGGCCTGGGCCTCTTCCCAAATATTGAGCGGGAAGGCGCCAACAATTGGCCTTTTGAAGGGAACATGTAGTACACTTATCGACTAAAGTTGGTCCTCGCTGTCAAAGGCTCTGGTGGTGTGGCCGGCTTGGGCTCCACAATGACTTCCTTCCTGCCGTTCGATTGTCTTCGTCTTGTTGCAATCAAACGGATGCCTTTGCTTGATCTTGTCGGCGCTCGGGAACGGGGTCCCAGACTTGCTCGCTGCTGCGGCTGTGGCGTGGCTCCAAGGGGGCCCATCACGCCCATCTTCATCAACACAAGTCAAGACCTCGCGAGGGCCAAGCCTCATGGGCGGACGGATGGGAGGTTCCTCGGGCATGGCCTCATCAGGCTGGCTCATGAGGAGGCGAGAGATCAAGGCGGGTACCTCACGAGGTGCCCATGACGCAAGCCATGACGCACCAAGGGCTCCAGTGGCGCCAGCCCTTGCAAGGTCCTCCTTTCCTCTTTGGTGCAAAGGGAGCAAGCGCAGCGAGAGCATCAAGCAAAGGCGCCCATTTCGTGCAACAAGACCAAGACGAGCCCAACGGCAGGAAGGAAGTCATTGTGGAGCCTAAGCCAAGGCCACCACCAGAGCCTTTGACAAAGCGAGGACCAACTTTAGTCAGATAAGTGTACCAGATGTTCCCTTCAAATGGCTAATTGTTGGCGCCTTCCCGCCAATATTCGGGAAGAGGCCCAGGCCTCGCCTATAAATAGGACTAGCCACACACAGAGCTAGGGGATCTGATAGAGGAGCTTGATCTTGAATAGAGAGAAAAAGAGAGAGAGAGATAAGGAGAGGAGCGACTGAACTCCTCCAAGCAGTTCATCGCCCGGCCAAGAACAGACCCTCGCGAGGCTGTTCTTCCTTGTATTGTTCATCACCATCAGCCCAAGAGGCAATCCACCACACCACAAACTAGAGTAGGGTATTACACCACAATGGTGGCCCGAACTAGTATAAACCTTGTGTCTCTTGTGTTGTTCCTTTCGTAGTTTAGATCCTAGCGAGACGGCGGGGTGCAGGTAGGTAGAGGGCGAGATCTCCGCGCGCACCCCAGTGTTCGAACCTCAAGGGTCTGCCGGAACCCGAAATTCGACATTTGGCGGGCCAGGTAGGGGTGCGCCGGGATCCACCTCCTGCCGCTTCGTGTCCCGTCGCATCGTCATCATCATGTCCGGCGACCAGGCGGGCCACCTCGGTCCCTGGGCGGCTTGGCCTACCCACGCAGAGCCGCTCGCCTCGGGCGACCCCAAGCCCCAGGCAGCTCGCGGTCCGCAGGGCGCTGCAGGCCGTGGGCGATGCGGTCAGGCTTCGACAGCTCTCACGCCGCGGCAGGCACGGTCGGCAGCGAGGGCCTCCAACCATGCTGTGGCCGCGACGCCGTACACCCGCCGGGAGGAGGCGAACTCGGGGGCCGCGCTCACAGTGGCTCGGGAGCTACTGCAGTGCAGGCTGCTGGAAGGCGGCCGCGACGTGCTGCTAGAACGGGTGGCAGAGCTCCTGGGCTTTGCCGCCTCGGGGGCTCACCCTTTCTGCACCTAGCTCCCACCTCAGGTCCAGGGCGGCCCACGCGGGGGCTCCACACGCGGCCGTGGGCTCCAAGGGTACTCCAACACCGGCGAAGCTGTCAGCACCGGGCCAGCGGTAGTGCTGCCTCCGCTCCCGGCCAGCGAAGAAGGACTCGCCGCGACCCACGGCCCCAGTGGGCCGCCGCGCTACCACCCCCAGGTGGGCGCCTCAAGCAGCACTGCATGGCACGCTGAGCACTATGGCGCGGCCTTCGGGATGACGGCCCTAGAAGAATATGTGCCCCACATGATGGACCAAGGGCACCAGCATGAGGGCGAACAAGGCTCGCTCCTCAGCCCAAGCTGGGGGGACGAGGCGACAGAAGCTGAGCTCTTCCAGGAGCCCCGTGAAGGCCCCACCGGCCATGCTGGATGCGATGATTATCGGGTACCGCTAATTCCTCAGGAGCAGGCATACGCTAATCATGAATCGCAGGAGGTGCAGGTCGCCACAGCGGGCGGCTGCCCCGCTCCCGCAGTCTCCTACCCCTCAGGAGGAGGGCGTCGGGCTGCAGTGGAGGGGCCGAGATTCGGCATCACCACCGCGGCGTTCGGAGCAAGGCGTTCTCAGGAGGTAGGCCCTCTGCTGGGGAGGTGCCTCGTGGCCTGCCTGGCGGAGGACCCGTGGTCGCCGGGGAAACGCTGGCGACCGCTCTACCCCATCGGCGCGCCCCTGGTTTCCGGTCGTCGTTGATGGCACTAGAGGCGCTGCAAGGCGGGCCTCGTCTGGCGATATGAAGAAAGGCGGTACTGTGAAGACGGCCCAAGGCTCGTGAAGCTCGCCGCCCGTGACACTCTCACGTAATAATGAGTGGGGCTGTACACGCCCGAGTCTCATGGGTGCCGGCCTCAGCCCCGGGCTCTTCTCCCGCCCAATGGCAGCACTTAGTTCAAGATGGTGAGAAGACGCCCAAGACTAGACTAGGTGTTGGACGCGCCTTTTCTGCTTTCATTGCTTTTCCCTTTGGTTGTCACTTTCTCCGCTGGATTTAAGTTGGATTCGAATTTGAGATTTGCGGTGTTTGGGAAGGGGTGCTTAGTCTCGCTCGAGCAATCTCTCGCGTTCGGTTACCGCTTTGCCTCACCTGCCTCCCTCGTGAGCCCCTCGCGAGCCGGGTTGGGCCTAGCTATGCGGCAGCCCAGATGCCGCCGCCGCAGATCCTCTCGGGAGGTTTTACTGCAGATCCTACGGGTTCGATCAGAGACACTTGAGACGCCACAGCCCTCGCACGGGCTATCTCAGGCCCGTGACGGGACAAAGGTAAACTAGCCAGCCACTTGGCACAGCGCACGGGTGATATAGCATCTACTAATACACGTAACACAAGTTTTACATGAGGGGCTCTGCGGGTGTCAAACCGCGGATCTCGGTAGGGGTCCCGAATCTGTGCGCCTAGGCGGATGGTAACAGGAGACAAGGGACACGATGTTTTACCCAGGTTCGGCCCTCTCGATGGAGGTAATACCCTACCCTGCTTGATTAATATTGATGGTATGGGTAGTAGAAGAGTAGATCTACCACGAGATCAGAGAGGCTAAACCCTAGAAGCTAGCTATGGTATGATTGTTGTTCGTCCTATGGACTAAAACCCTCCGGTTTATATAGACACCGGATAGGGTTAGGGTTACACTGAGTCGGTTACAATGGTAGGAGATCTACATATCCAGACGCCAAGCTTGTCTTCCACGCCAAGGAAAGTCCCATTCGACACGGGACGAAGTCTTCAATCTTGTATCTTCATAGTCTTGGAGTCCGCCACGATGATAGTTCGCTATTCGACACCCCTACCCAGACTCCTCAGAGCCTCGAACCAGGCTTCAATGACGACGAGTCCGGGCGCGATATTGTCTTCGGCATTGCAAGGCGGGTTCCTCCTCCGAATACTTCATAGAAGATTTTGAACACCAGGATAGTGTCCGCTCGCAAAACAAGTTCCACATACCACCATAGAGAGAATAATTTTGCACAGATCTGCCGACGATTCTGCAGCGTGACATCACACCACGCCAAGCTTTTATACGAATCGTTTTACTGTTCCACCTTAGCGCTTAGCGAGGCGGTTTCTTTGGCACGCCTTATCAAAGCATAGATCGTGCCCCTTATTCCGGGATTCTCATCAATACGGACGTGGGTAACCCATCCGCGCCATTGATTACGGCGCTTGGGAGATAAGCGAGTTTTACCAGCTGGTGGGGACGATAGCTTCATTCCGTCCATATAAGGGATAAGGATCCACCTTTTCACCCACGCCTTCTTCCTCCTTTGCTCATCCATTTCACAAGACTCGAGCTCCAGCGCCCAAGTCCGCACATCCCACCTCAACCTTCTCCAACTATGTCCGGAGCGGGAGGCAGGTGGATGGCCTCCTCCGTCACGGAGGGGAACATCACAAAGCTGCGGGAGGCCGGATACTTGTCCAGCAACATCGCAAGACCGGCTGCCCGACGTGGGGCAGCTCATTCCAACCCCCAGGCCCCATGAGAGGGTGGTGTTTCTCCCCCACTTCCTCCGCGGACTAGGTTTTCCACTTCACCCATTTGTCCGGGGGCTCATGTTCTACTACGGCCTGGACTTCCATGATCTGGCCCCGAATTGCATCCTCAACATCTCGGCGTTCATCGTCGTGTGCGATGCCTTCCTCTGCATCCAGCCCCACTTCGGCTTATGACTAAAGATCTTCAATGTTAGGCCGAAGGTAGTGGGCGGCCGCCAAGCGGAGTGCGGAGGCGCCATGGTTGGCAAGATGGCAAAAGTCCCATGGCTCGAGGGCTCCTTTGTGGAGACCATAAAGGGGTGGCAATCGGGGTGGTTCTACATCACCGAGCCGCGACTCTCAATGGGTGGCGGCCCCGAATTCGATCTGGCTTCCCACACGGCTCTCATCATGGAAAGAGACGGGCTCGACGTGGGGAATTCGACGAGCTATCCGACTCCAAACCGGCGTCCAAACCTGGTGGACAAGAATCTCGGGCTTGTCGACGTAATCCGTGTGATTCTCATCCGCCGGATTCTCCCATGCCAACAACGGGCCTTCAAATTGTGGGAGTTCGACCGCACAAGACCCAACTCTAAAAGGCTCTTCGACACTACGCACGAAGATGCCCGGAAGGTGCTGTTCAAGGGCGCCGAGGTTCTACATCCGCCATCAAGATCGCGGGTTCAGCTCGCAGCGTCAAGCGAGATAGGTAAGTTGTTTTACCTTTACGGGACTCTTTTTCATAGATTGACTCTATGTGGGATCTAAAACTCCTAACCTTTGACAGATCGGGTGAAGACGCCCGGACAGATTAACTGTCCGACCCTTTGCCGAAGACCAGCGGACGCCTGATTGACGGGCTGCTGGCTCCGTACCTCATGTGGTGCCGGAGAAGAAGGCCAAGAAGGAGGCCACGGAACTCGAAGGAGCTCCCGACGCCAGTGCCGCCGGACTCATCGCCCGACAACCCCGAGGCGGAATCTCCTCCGAGGAAGAGGAGGAGGAAAGAAGCCTCTCCCAGCGGGCGGAGAGAAGAAAAGGAAGGCCACCCCAACTGGGGAGGCCTGAGGGTCCAAGAAGGGAAGGACCCTTCCTCCGGACTTCTCTACCAACATCGACAACGACGAGGAGGAGTGGCCAACAAGGGCCAAGCCCCTGGCGAGATCGTAAGTGTCCGGATACCCATGGTTTTTTTCATTGCATAGTGTTCTCTAATGCCGAACAATCATGCAGCCCGCCCAAGGATGAGTTCGCCGCTTGCCGAAGGGTCCCCGAGTTCGCCGAAATGGAGAGTACTTCACTTCTGGCCGCCTCCTCACCTCATGCTGCGGACGACGCCGAGGTGGGGCCCCAAGGGGGGCCTGGTCAAGAGGAGGTGGCGCAGGAGGCGCCGCAAGGCAACCTCCCGGACTCCAGGTATGAGGGGAGCGAGACCCCCAGGGGCTCTAAGCCCGACCCTTGTCCGGACTCCATAACGGAACCTTCAGTGGTTCTGAAGTCCGGCAAGCGGCCCCTTTGTAAGAAGGGAAGGCGCCGTGTCCTCCGCCCAACCGAGGCACCGGATAGCTATCGAGGCGCCCATCGAGGAGGAGCACCACACTGCTTATGAGTGTGGTGATCAGAAGTTCATCCGCCAAGAGCGGGCTGACTAAAGCCTGTACCAGCCTTCTAATGTGCTTTGAGGTAAGTTCAGAATATGTAAAATATTATCAGATAGGCAGTAGTTCTCGATGCTTAGTTCGTGTTCGTAAAGAAAAGCCGGACTAAGGATCTAAAAGATATACACAGGAGTCTAACATAAGTATGTCAATATGGGAATGCAGGCTACGCTGCGACCTCTGCAGACCGATCATGGAGGTCAATGCATTGAAGCAGAGCCTCGAGCGGTCCGAGAATGAGCTCGGCCTTGCCAAGAAGCAGCTCGAGGACAAGGAAGGTAAGTAATACCTTATTAAAGAAATACCTTATAGAAAGGATTTGGTTGCAAAAATAACAGGAATAACATGGGTACTGCAGGGGCCACGAGCGAGGTGGCGACCCTGAAGGAGGCGGTGTCCGCGGCCGAAAACAAAGCGGCTGCGGAGCGCACCAAGCGAGAGAAGGGGAGGCGAGCAGCGGAGCAGCACGGGCAAGAGCTCCTGTGCCTCGTGGAAAAACACGAGTTTGGAGCGTGACTCAAGACTCGAGAGTCGAGCTCGCCTCGGCTCTTGAGAGTGCCAAAGCCGCTAAGGCCAAGCCCAAAAAGCCCTCCAAGAAATTGAATCATTAAAGAAGATAGCGGCGGTAAGGCATTCTTTATGCAAAGCAAGCATGTGAAAGTGAATTACCTATTACTTACCCGGATTCGAGCTCTCCAGAGCATTCAGATCTGCCCAGAAGCAGTGTCCGATGCTGCCGCATTCATCAAGCGCCAAGGAGGGAGCTCGACGGAGAAGGTGTTCTGGTCTCGTGATGTCGAGGCCGGACATCCGTGTGCCCCTAAGTGACCAGCTGAAGCAGCTGGTCGAGCTCCACAAGGTCGCCAAACAGGCCATGAAGGGCCTCATAGTTCGCTGTGGTGGCCATTGGAAGCCATGCCTGGGAGCTACTTTGGGCTAGTGCGGCGGCTGGTGGACGCCTGTCCATGGCTTGAAGTCATCAAGCGCCCGTCTGCATTGAAGGTGCCTGTCGGGCCCTTGCCCGTGCTAAAGTGCACCGGGCAAGCTGGATGCGGAGAAGCTTGTGACGGACGGCCACCAAGGGCAAGGAGCATCGCACGCCCGAAATATACTATGAGGGCCTCTCAAGGGTGCCCGCCAGATAGCGGATGAGTGCTCCAAAGATGTAATTTTTAATAGACTCGCATTTGTTATCCCGTACGCTGAAAACTTGTTCATATGCACTAAGCAACGCTTGTTAATTTAAAATATTACCTTCAGGCGGCCGCTTATCAAATTTGAGAGATGGCAAGTCGTTGGCTACAGCCCCATGCCACGAGTGCTGGGGTGTTCGGATAAACTTGAGCACTCTTGTTCCCATTCTTGGGTCCATCTAGGAGGCGCCAATGCAACGTAACAAGGCAACTCGAACTTATAGTGCTTGAACACTCTCACTTAGCCATAGAATTCTATAATTTTAAATTTTGGCGAAGCCCCTAGTATTCGAAGACCGAGTTCGGGCGCTATCGACGCCTTTGGCCGGACAATGCCGGTTCCTCGCCTAAGCGGCATAAGTCTTTAGGGACCAAAAACCTCTCGAACAGCGATCGCTCTCGCCTCTATCATGACGGTCAGTTTTAGCTTTCGACCGAGGTGCTCAACCCAGCTCAACCGGGCACAATCGCAGTGGTTCTCCTAGTGCTACCTTAGCCGATATAACGGAACGTAAGGTACCAAAACATAGGAGCCGGGCAAACCCAACTATTGACCCAAGACATGATTCGAGCCGATGCATATAATGCTATAAGTTCGGGTGCCGACTTGTGAAAGTGTTCGGACTTATCACACCATACTTTTGGGGTACTTAAGCCCTGGTGTATTGGCCGCACTAAAGTGTACGGGTGCAACATGTCATGAAATGAAATATATATAGATAAAGAAAGGAGTGCAATAATAGGCAAAAGCTATGTATTGTTTATTCAAAAGGTACTGCAATGAAAGCAGAACGATACAAATAGTGCGATAAGCAAGGGATGGGACTATTTAACATGTCCTCTCCAGGGTAAGCTGCGGGATGGTATGTAAAACAGGTATAATGCTCGTAATAGAGACCACCAACACTCGACGAGCTTTCGCTTCCTCGGTTGTTGCATCATGAGTTCGGGCGATTCTAGCACCGGACAGACTTCGGAAAACGGAGTCCCGAAAGTAAGAAAAAAGAGAAAAGAAAAAGAATGACACCATCGGAGCCCCCGTGCGGTTTAGCCGCATTCGGGCATGTTGGTGGTCGTGCTCCCTCCCCTTATGCCCATGGTATCTCCAGAGCGTAGTTATGTACGCCGTAGTATCGGCTTCTCAATTTCGTGAGGGCTGGGGTTAGCCGGATTGCTACGCTGATGCTTGGATCGTGCTACCGGTCTTGTTTTAGGTTACTCCGGCGCGCTGACAAAGGCTCAGACGCTTAATGGCCGGACTCGAGAATTGCTGTGAGAGGCTGCTTTGCACCTCCGCCGCGAGGGCCGCTGTGTGCTCCTCCGCTCGCAGAGAGCGCTCGTGTTTCCATTGACCGTGATTACCTCGAGGGCCTAGCATCTTGAGCTTGAGGTGTGCGAAAGCGGCACCGCATTGAACTTTGGAAATGCGGTTCGTCCGAGCAAAGGCGTGATAGCCATCGCATGAACGGGACTATGTCGAAGATTAACTCTTCGCTCGGAAGTTATCCGGGATCCAAGACCACTTCGAGTGTAACTGAGCCCGCATAATTGGCCTCTACACCGTATGACGCTTTAAAGGTCGTTTTGTAGGTTTAACTTGAGGGTCTATGCCCATTTTGGCGATTGTATCCCGATAAAGCAGGTTCAGGTTGCTACCGCCGCCCATCGACTCGGTGAGGTGATATCCGCCAATAATTGGGTCAAGAACCAATGTGGCGAAACCGCCATGACGTAATGCTAGTGGGGTGGTCCTTCAATCAAGGTGATTTGGCAGAAGACCAAGGGTTGAACTTTGGGGCGACTGCTCCATCGCATATACATCCCTTTAGTGCACGCTCGCTCCCTTTTGGGTATGTGGGTTATGATATCATGTTCACCGTCCGCACTTGTGTGGGAAAGCCCTTCTGTCCTCTATTGTTCGCTGCCGGGCTCTTCCTCGCCATCGCTATGCAGCCCCTTGTCATTGAGTTCGCACTTAACTTGCTCGCTTGCTTGAACACCCAACAATCCCTGTTGGTGTGGTTGGCTGGTTTTCGGGGTGCCATGTATCCGCACAAGCGATCGAATATTCGGTCCAAGTTGGACGGGCCTCGGTATTTCTTTTGAATGGCTTCTTCCACGACCTGGTTTAGAGCCTTCAATCCGCATTGATCGCCGATCTTCAAGATTATCGCCGCACGCGGCGCTTGTTCTTGTAAGCGACGCGACCTGCCATTGCTGTCCTTGGTATCCGAACTATCGTGGTGTTTGGCCAAGTTGTTGCTTCGAGCTAGCCAGCTGTCCTCTTCCGCAAAAGCGGTCATGAGTGTTGTGAGGGCTGCTATGGATTTCGCTTTTCCCGTCCTAGGTGCCGGGAAAGCCACTTGTCACGGATGTTATGTTTGAAGGCTGCAAGGGCCTCGTGATCCGGACAGTCAATGATTTGATTTTTCTTTGTTAGGAACCGTGTCCAGAATTGTCCGCCCGATTCTTCCGGCTGCTGAATTATATGGCTAAGGTCATCAGCTTCGGTGGTCGCATATGTGCCCCGGAAGTTATCAAGGAATGCAGCTTCCGTGTCCTCCCAACAACCAATTGATTCTGGCCGGCAAGCTGTTGAGCCAATGCCGAGCTGGTCCTTTAAGCTTGAGGGAGGTATTTGATGGCATGTAGGTCATCACCGCGGGCCATGTGGATATGGAGGAGATAGTCCCCATCCGCATCGCAGGATCCGTGGTACCATCGTATGATTCGATGTTTACGGGTTTGAAGCCCTCGGGATTTGATGATCCATTACTTCATCCGTGAAGCATAGTGGTGTGCGGCACCTCTCAGATAATATATCACCACGTAGCTCATATGAGCTTTGTTCATCGTGTTCGCCCGACCGGTTTGTCAGATCCGCGCGACGGTAATCATACCGAGTCGTTACGCCCACGCCGATCCGTAGATCGATCTTGTATGTTTTGCCTTATCCTCCAATATATCTAGCAAGTCCGCACGCTTTTCCCATGCCTTGGTACTTTTTGAGCGGAGTCGGGTGCGGCTTGAGCGAGGGCCGAGAGGCTTCTCCGTCAGGCCACGGGTGGCCGGTCCGCCACTTCATGCGCCGGTGATGTAGGTTTGGGTGCTGCCTCTAATTGGGGTAGCAGCCTGCGCTTGGGGTATCTCTTGGAGGGCGCTCGAGTTCATACTCTTCGCCGCAAGGACTTCACCCATCCGCCGCCTAGCAGTGTCTTGGTCACCAAAGCTGCTGCTGCTTTTTCTTGAAGGTGCTTGCCGCGGGCTATAAGCCCGCGCTTGAAACGCCCTGTTCGCGGGTCCTTAGGCACGGCTAAATTGTCGTTGCCGAGGCTTGCCTCATCTTCGAGGGAGGCGATAATTATCGCCCTCGACCTTCTTTTTCACAGACCGTCAGGCGGACTTGCTTCTCCTCCTCCCGCGCCGAGTCCCGGCCGGAGGGGGTTGTCTTCGCACTATCCGGGTGTTATTGTCTCCGTGCGGAATCACCGCTTTTACCGTGGCGGATTTAGAACGGCGCCACCGACGCCGACGCTTGGGTTGTTTCTTGAGGGGTCATCCTCCGCTGCTCCATCGCCATTCCCATCTTTTGGGATGTCCACCATGTATATGTCGATGATGAGGTGGCCTTCCACCGCCTCAGAGGCGCTGGTCTTGGTCATCTCCGCATTTTCGCCCATACCATCGATGTCTTCGAGTTGAAGTCGAGCATGTCGGCTAAATCGCCGACAAGGCTACAAAGTGGGTGGTGGGTGGGCGTTGAATTTCTTCGTCGTCTGCGATCTCAACCTTCCCGTCCGTAGTCCGCCGTGGTTCTCCGGATAAAGAGAGAGACTTTAGTGAGTTCGGATATCGCCAAAGGGCGAAAATAAAGATGTCCGCGGGCGGTGAATTTATGACCGCGCCCAATCGGATTCGATTGGCATGTGGGCGCGGAGGGTTCGGAGTCCGGAGAAGAGTCCGCACCTTGAGTCGCGAGCTTCGCAGCGATGTGGAGGGTGTTCGCCGATCGCCGAGAGATTTCAGCCCCGAGGCGGTGTCCAAGCAACCGCCCTCGATCGGTGAATCCGCCACAGATTAAGGGTCGGAGCGATGCTTAAGGCTCCTGTGGCACCGCTCGCGGCAGAGCTAGATCATACCCATTGAGACGGTGCGGCACGCTGATCGGGCTCAATCCTTCGAGATCAAGTCTCCGCGACATCAGCCGATAGTTCAAACTTCCAAATCTGACCTGATGGCTGTGGGGGAAGCTTTCGATCCGCTCCAGATGGCCTAGCTAATTGCCCGCAAAGCAAAGCAGCCGAATAAGAAGATCTGTCCGGGAGAAAAGTCTCACCCGACCGGCCGTTGTTGATGATCAAGGAGCCATCAGCCTATAGGTGACGCATACGCAGGAGCTCTCAATGAAAGCACCAATGTCGGTGTCAAACCGCGGATCTCGGTAGGGGGTCCCAACTGTAAGGCCTAGGTGGATGGTAACAGGAGACAAGGGACACGATGTTTTTACCTGTGTTCGCCCTCTCGATGGAGGTAATACCTTACTCCTATTTGATTAATATTGATGGTATGGGTAGTACAAGAGTAGATCTACCAGAGATCGAGAGGCTAAACCCTAGAAGCTAGCCTATGGTATGATTGTTGTTTGTCCCATGCACTAAAACCTCCGGCTTATATAGACACTAGATATGGTTAGGGTTACACAGAGTCGGTTACAATGGTAGGAGATCTACATATCCAGACGCCAAGCTTGCCTTCCACGCCAAGGAAAGTCCCATCCGCACACGGACGTAAGTCTTCAATCTTGTATCTTCATAGTCTTGGAGTCCAGCCACGATGATAGTTCGCTATCCTGACACCCCTAGTCCAGACTCCCCATGCTCCCTCCCAAAATGCTCTCACAAACGCCGTGGAAAAACTCGAGCCTGCTCGCGGTGGTAAGGAAACAGGAATGATGCGCACAATGGATAAACCCCAATGCATCCTCAAGGGCACCTCCCGAATCGCTGTCGGCGTTGTCGGGCCTCGCCATCGCTTCTTTGCGTTGTCACCATCGGCGCTGTGGTCGCCCACCATGCCGCTTTCATCGCAGCCACGATCATGCCATCGTTATCCAAGTGAAGGTTCGACGAGGGCGCCCACGTTGTCCTCCACCTAGCCAGGCCAGTCGCCTGCACGGCCCGGGTATCGGGCGATGGCGCGCCAAGTCGGTGGGGTCCATATTCGGAGATGGCTGAAGACGCTGAGAAAAGGCGCGCCCGAGTAGGGCGCGCCCTCTCCTCCACCAACTCTGCCGGCCGACGACCGCCTCCACCAAGGCCACCATGTTGGTGAAGAACTCAAGGTTGCCGCGAAGTTAATCACGGGTATGCTCGCCAACAGCCGCCACAGATGTTACCCAAGGCTGCGCTATTCTCTCCCCGAGCATGGTGAGCATGGGGCCGCGTTTCATGCTCCAGATCCGCCACGACGATCTTGTCCGTGATTCGTCGCACGACGGCCTTAGCCTCGCCCACCCGCTACGAAGAAGAAGCACCGCACGGAGGTAGTTAACCTCCGCGCCACCTCAAGGGCGGCCCGAGAAGCATCGCCCGCCGGCCACTTCCTCCTTCTTGGCCCTCAAGGCAGCGGTCCTACCTTCGCCTCACCGGATCAACCCCAGCCTCTCCTCGAACTCAAGGCCAAGCTGTCTGCCATTGTCACACCCGACGTCCGACCTCCCACAGGCACGGGCTTCCCCGCAGTGACATCATCCTCCGCCTGCTACTAAGCGCCTCCCTTGTTTCAAAGCGCCATATTTCAAGGCTGCTCGGGCGGCTTTCCAAGATCGCCGCCTCAAGCTTCTAGAGCTCGCAGGTCGCCAAGGCCACCTTCATCAACGCAAGGGGCCGCCATGCAGCTCCACCTGCCTCCAGCAAGCGGCATCGGGCCAGAGTTTCGCGCCGCCTCCGCCGCCTCTCATCGCCGTCAGCTTCCCGAGCTCCTCGACGCCCGAGAACGGACCTCCCGAGAGGCCGCCAAGCGACGCTTTGGCCTCCCATTGTCAAGATCACGATGGCACGCAGGGCATAGCCGCCTTTCACCACACACTCTCCGCTGCCAGCGCAGCCCTCGGCCTCCAGCGCACGCCTTCATCAACGAAGCTCTTCACCAAGCAGTGCTCACTGCCACCGCCTCAAGAAACCTTGGCGAGCGCGACGCCCGGGCACGCCGAGTACGCCTTACACACCATCATCCGCCCAAGCGAAGCGCCGGGGCCACGATCAGCACTCTCTTCGGGAGGTGGCAGGGGGTCTGGCGCCGCCACGGCCGGGCACGCTTGCCGTAAGCCCGCCAGAGCCAGCCCATCCCCTAAAGAAGAGCACAGGAATACCTCAGCCAATCATGGTCAAGACTGCACGAGAAGCCCACGGCAGGCTGGCTATGCACACAGAAGGCTCGCCAAGGAGGGTCGCGAGGAGCGTGGGCCGATGCGCCTCAGATGGTTCGCCTCACGACCGGCCTCACCACGAGGGCTCAGCTGCTCAGAGTGCTCGAAGACGACGGAGAGGGCGGAGCCAAGGGGGATGGATCCTTAGCCATCTCCGTGAGCTCAAGGGAAGGTCTCTTATGGAGCAAGGATCCTGAAAAGCAATGTAAGTATGTGGAGCTAGAAAAGGGAAGGCTTACTCATCGGTGGCGGCACTTCCCACGCTTCAAGAAAGCGACAAGGGTAATCGCCACCCAAGGCCTCCTTCTCTTCTAGAGAGCCTCAAAGTCCACGCGAAGCGACTCAAGAGTTGAGCGCAGGGGTCAGCATGACGAGGAAGGAGCGCCAGGCGACCTGCCGGGGCATCTACCGATGCACGCCCGGTCACCTCGCCAAGAAGAGTAACTGGGCCCTCAGGGGCTCACCAGCAGGCATCGCGGGCAGCCACACCCCAGCCATGCAGCTTGGGCCTGTGGAGCTGCTCCTCAAGAGCCGCCTGGCGCCGGGCTACCTCGGGCGGAGGCCCTCGACCTCCAGCCGCCCATGCCTCCCTCGCCCGCCACCGAGGAAGAGCCGCTGTGGTCGATCGAAGGGCGGCCACCACCACCGGGTTCTCGCGAGACCCCTGGAGGGCAGCGGGCGCAACCCCATCTGTCAAGATGGGCATCTTATTTACAAAGTCGCCTGCTCGGGCAGAGGTACAGAAGGCCCCCTTGCCGGATGCTGCCATGAGTGGGGTCCCCGCCAAGACCAAGAGCACCTTCCCCGCTTCAGCGCCAGTCCTCTTCCCGAGCCTCATACGGTCTTCACGCCTGCTGAAGGCCCACATCCAGCGAGAGTGATGTTGAGAGGGCAACACGCATAGCAGAACTCCTTCAACACCTTAGGCGCCTGGCCACGCCGAGCTCCCCTCAAGAACGCAGCGGCGCCTGATTTAAGACAAGCCGAACTCGTGAGCGTGTCCTCGCCCCAGCCTGAATTGGGGACAACAGATTTAAGATGGCTCGGCAGCAGGGGCTGGGCACCCCACGCCCACGCACAGCCACCGCCAGGAAACCTAGGCGCGGGCGGAGGAAGGCTGAAGTTAATCCTCAAGCCGCTGTTTTATGCAGCAATGAAGCTCACACACCCTAACATTGGGTGGGGTCAACAAGGCGAGAGAGAAGAAGTGGCGCAAAGAAGGCAACTGAGGGAAGGATGCCCATCATCGCCGCAAACAAAGGCGAAGACCGCCAAGAGTGATGGATTTCGACCCAAGTGCATCATATGGATCTGATAGTGGAGAGCACAACATTGGAGAAATTGGAAAAGGGGGAACCAGCCTCGCCTTACGTGGCGCCAAGAAATACCGCACCTCAGTGATTATCCTGTCGATGGAGAAGTGGGACGCGGGCCAGCCGCCATCCGCCTCGCATTCATTGAAGATGGTGGCCAAAGCCGAGCTGACCTTGCCCAGTGCCCTCTCGATTGAGTATGATCGACCGACGACGGCGGCGGCCACCGACGACGCCGAGCGAGGCGGAGGCATGGGCTTTTTCCTCTTCCCTTCTTGTTGGAGCCATGGCAAATGTAAGGGGGAGGTTTGAGATTGCATTGGGAGCAAAAGTCGGAGTTCAAGAGGAGGAAGAGTGGGGACGGCCGATCAGCTTAAAAGGAGCGGCCGTGTGGCTACGAGTCCGCTTAGCATGGCACAAAATAAGGAGGCATGGGGAACAAGGTCACCACGCCCAATAAACCACCACGTGACGCCCAAGGTCAGAGGGCTGTTAGGGGCCCGCGGCGCCAGACTTGCCCTTCGCTTCGCTCGCTGCCAAGCCCAGCGCACTTTGGGCCTGGGGCTATCATGCCTCGGGAACGGGGTCCCTGCATTTCTCTTCCCGCGCTCGCGGCGTGGTTCCTGGGGCCCATCACGCCCATCTTCATCAACATAAGCTCAAGACCTCGCGAGGGGCCAGACTGCTGGGCGGACGGCAGGAGCTTTCTGTGCACGGCCTCATCAGCTGGCTTGTGAGGAGGCGGAGAGATCAAGGCGGGTACTCACGAGGTGCCCATGACACAAGCCATGATTTACTAAGGGCGCCAAGGGCGCCAGCCACAGTTGTCCTCCTTTCCTCTTTGGTGCAAAGGGAGCAAGCGCAGGCGAGAGCATCAAGCAAAGGCATCCATTTCGGTGCAACAAGACCAAGACCAGCCCAACGGCAGGAAGGAAGTCATTGTGGAGCCCAAGCCGACGTCACCACTAGAGCCTTTGACAGGCGAGGACCAACTTTAGTCAGGATAAGTGTACAAGATGTTCCCCTTCAAAATGGCCAATTGTTGGCGCCCTTCCCGCTCAATATTTGGGGAAGAGGCCCAGGGCCTTCGCCTATAAATAGGACTAGCCACACACAGAGCTAGGGGATCTGATAGAGGAGCTTGATCTTGAATAGAGATAAAAAGAGAGAGAGAGAGAAGGAGAGGAGCGACTGAACTCCTCCTAGTAGTTCATCGCCCGGCCAAGAACAGACCCTCACGAGGCTGTTCTTCCTTGTATAGTTCATCACCATCAGCCCAAGAGGCAATCCACCACACCACAAACTAGAGTAGGGTATTACACCACAATGGTGGCCCGAACTAGTATAAACCTTGTGTCTCTTCTGTTGTTCCTTTTGTAGTTTAGATCCTAGCGAGGCGGCGGGGTGCAGGTAGGTAGAGGGCGAGATCTCCGCACGCACCCTTAAAGTGTTCAACCTCAAGGGTCTGCTCGAACCCGAAAGTCGACAGATACTTTGCTCGCGCTTGCTCTTTGCATCAAAGAGGAAAGGAGGACATCATGCTGGTCGGGCGCTCACCGGGCGCCTTTGGTCGCTCATGGTTATGCCATGGGCACCTCGTGAGGTACCCCCGCCTTGATCTCTCCGCCTCGCGAGCCAGCCCGACGAGGCTGCAGGCTCGAGGAAGCTCTGTCGCCCGCCTCATGAGGCTTGGCCTCGCGAGGGTCTTGAGCTTGTGTTGATGAAGATGGGCCGGCTGGCCACCTTGAGCCACGCCAAGATGCCGCAGCAGCAAGTCCGGGTACCCTGCTCCTGTAACGCCGACAAGAGCCCCGCCCAATGCGTGCTCGGACTTGGCTGAGCAGTAGAAGCGGCGGCAGTGCCAAGCGCCGCTGGCTCTAACAGCCTCGCGTTTTGGGTGCCGCGTGGCGTTGATTGGACGGGCGGCCCCGCTTCCCCCATGACGCCGGGCGATCGCACGAATTGACAAGTCCTCGCATGCAAAGCGGGTCATGATTACCCGGATTGTGGAGGCCGTGGTTGGCATTCCCGCTATAGGCACGGGATGACGCCGCCTTCTAGTCCATCTCCTCTTGCTTCTTCTTCTTCTCCATGGCTCCGCCAAAGAGGTTCTCGGTCGCAGAGAAGGGAAGGCTCGCCAGTGGAGCCTGACTCTCCCCGCCCAAGCGCCGGTCGAGGCCGCCCTCGCAAACACCCCTGTGGGTTCTATGGTGGCTCATCGCGGTCGTGGAGGTGATCTCCTGCCAAGGTGACGGGCGGCAGTGCCGGTGTCGGGCGCTATACGGCCGCGCTTCTAGGCCAAGGCTCCATTCGGCAGAGGTGCTACTGAGTTCATAGTGGTCGGCGGAGCCACCAGCACCCGGCTCCAACTTCCTCGCCTCTCCCGGGTGAGCTTCCTACTGGTGCCCTGGCGGCGGCCTGCTCCAAAGGATGGTTGCCGAGCTGGCCTAATGGGCTTCACCGAGGTCTCAGAGCCGGAGCTCGCCCGACCTGCCTGGCCGGTAAACGCTTTCCAAGGTGGTCTCGAGCCGGTGCAACCTGCACTTCAAGTTTGACGGTGATTGTCACGACCGATTTTGCAATAAAATGATTATTGAGAACCAATCTTTTGAGTCCAGTATGAGGAAAATCCTCCTTACTGGTAGACAAAATCTTGATACGTAAAGCCGTGAGCATTAAAACATGTTACAGTGGTCGAGCTGAGGGTGCTCAACATTTTATTACAAGCACGCCAATAATTATACATAATGGCGGATATGACACAATTGTGTGGGTGGCATACTACGACTCGAGAATAAAGTGGTAGTGGAATAACACAAAGGAGTGGGTAATATGACTTCTAACTCGGCAGCTCATCGAGCGAGAGGTGAGGCTCGATGAATTTATTTGGGTAGCGGAAGAAGATATAATACATGCTGACCAGTCCAGGTCGCACGGACTGACCGACACCTCTAGGCGCCGGACTCGCTATCAATTCTCCATCCATGAGATCGCTTTCACAACATCCGCCAAATCAATAAACCGTGAGTACTTTGAAAGTACTCGCAAGATAGTTCGGACGAAGATATAACAAATGCATGCATGAATGCGCCATGAGCAATTAGCACTGCACATTCAATTTAGTAAAACATGGTAAGTAAAAGGAGTCAAGGTAGTCTTCCAAATCCCCAAAAAATTAACTGAAAACCGATCGGGTGTCTGGAGCGACGCCTCGAAGGGTGAACAAATAAATAATCATGCCACAGTCGGGCGTCTAAGCGACACCTCGTAAAGGGCTTATATTGAAAAGTAAAAGACATATGTGCCATAGTCGGACGTCTGAGCGACATCGCCGAAAGGGCTTATATCAAAAGTAAATAACAATTGTGCCAGAGTCGGACGTCTGAGCGACATCGCAGAAAGGGCTTATATCCAAAAGTAAATAACAATTGTGCTACGCGGACGCCCGAGCGACATCGCAGAAAGGGCTTATATTCAAAAGTAAATAATAATTGTGCTACATCCGACGCCCGAGCGACATCGCAGAAAGGGCTTATATTCAAAAGTAAATAACAATTGTGCCACAATGGACATCTGAGCGACATCACGTAAAGGGCTTATATTTCATCATTCATGTCCGATAAATTCACAAGGATATAATACTCATAAGAAATATTCAACACACAATAATAAACGGGTTAGTCCATCCACAGGAATAAACATTTAACCGACTTAACACTCATGTGGTTCACCGGAGTTTTTGTCACCGAGACCGACACTTGACGGAATAAGTTGAACACAAGACTTGGACATGGATAAGATGATTCAAAGGATTTTGACTCGCAGAGTTTGTACTAAAATACCCACAGCCAATGGATTTCGTAGTCACGAGGACTAGTTCCGCTTATGGTATTTCGAAGAAACACATCTAACCAAGACACACCCATCCCACCTCACGATGCCGGAATCACCCTAGACATCGCTCAAGAAAAACTTTGAGACGGGAGATCACAATCTTGAATAGCATGGGATCAAATTTATATACGCTACGCCTAAGGGTGCCCCTCTCGTCCCAACCGAAACACCCATGCCCCGACCGATGACTGGCTTTAATCCAGGCCATGGAACCATCATCACGGCCTCTCGATTTGGTGTGTACCAGAAAGCGGTTTGCAACTTACTAAGCCGCATTTTATGGAAAACATGTGGTAGTACAGGTAGGGAAAACAGACGGAACTAGACTGATTCATGTTGACACTCGAGTCAAATAGTCCGCATAAGACTAGCATGCTACAACACCTGCCATCTTACCCATCCTCATGCCATCACATGGCCATGCCAACTCACATCCAACAACTTATGGATTATCGAAACTCACTTGCCTCAACTTTGCATGAAATATGACATTCATCGAGATGCTCATAAACATGCCATGAACTACTTAATGCAAACATGCCAAAGACACTCATCATATCAAAAGTTCAAACATGCTTGCCTGGTTCGGAGTAGTCGGAGCCTAGCTCGTGAAGTTCATGGTCCGCCACCTCCTTCTAGATCTATGGTATACAAAAAACACACGATTATCGTAAATACCGTGGGTGCACAAAAGTATTCCAAATATTTTTCAAATAAATCTGATAAAAAACTAGACAAAATTTTAAAGAGGACAGAAAAGAATCAATCAAAAATCCTTTTCTGTTTAAAAGTTATAAGGGTTTTAATCCAGGACCTTTCAGTAATGAAATGTAAACTTCTGGGGCTGAACAGAAAAGACCAGAAAACGCCTGACCGAAAGCGATTTGCTCGAATACGCTTTCAGAAAACGGTTCATTTAAAAGAAAAGAGAGGCTGACAGCGGTCCCACCCGCCAGTTTGAAATTTCAAACGGGAAGAACAGAGTTCACGGCGCCGAGAGCTGCGGTGGTCGCCGGGCGGTGATCCACGGTGAGGCAGGGGATCGGGCGGCACCTACGTGTTCAGCGTGTCCTTCCGATCGGTGGGTGGTGGTGGTGGTCGCCGGCGCAGCACCACGCCGACGGCGGCCCTCGCCGGGCGGACGGCGGCTCGGGTGGAGTTGGATCTCGCCGGGAGGGCTGCGAAGGTCAAATTGAAGCTTGGGTCACCACCGGGTGCTCGAGGAGGCTATTGACGAGGTTTGGGGCCGGGATGGCCTCACCGAGTGGATCGAGCTGGTGGCCGAGGCGGATCGGGCGGCCGGAGTTGGGGGAGGAGACTCTCGAGGTCCTCCTAGTGGCTTGGCGGGTGTTGATGGGGTGCAGGTGGTGCGTGTTTCGAGAGCGAGCTCGGGCCCTTTTTATAGGCGATCCGAGGCGGTGGCCGTGGAACGGGATCTCCGCGATGGTTACGGCGCGCAATGCTTGTCGGGGTTTAGGGAGTTGGGCGCCAACGTGGAGGTTCACCGTTCCATTTAGGTGCTAACCAAGTTTGGATTAGGCTCGGGTGGCTTCGACGGAACGGGCAGCGCGGGTCTGCTGGCGGCAGAGGGCGCGCCTGTGCTTGCCGGGCCACGACGACGGTGCAAGCGGGGTGCGCTGGCATGCATGAGGCCACGCGGAGGGCTAGGGGCGCGGCGGCGCTGGACGGGCGGGCGAGCTGGCTCGCTCCCTGGCCGCCACGGTGGCTCTACCATCACAGAGCTGCCGACGCCGGTGGTGCTCGCCGCCACCGACACATGCGCCTGGCCCAAGAGAGCGTGGTGGTACTCGTCAAGGAGGAGAGGTTGCGCGAACGCGCCAGAGCGCCAGTGATCGATGACAACTCTCCGACGAAAAACGACACGCAAATCTCAAACTCAACTTTCCGAAGTGTACAGAACAAAGGCTGGCCAAGTGTTCAAGAAATGATTTTGGCATGTGGGGAATTTTCCTTGAGCTGATTTTTGTGGGTGGCCTCTCATTGCATCCGGGGCTGCCTGAATTTTGGTAGAATTTTGGGGAAGAGGAAATATGAATTTCACCAAATTTGACAAATCTGGTCCAAACTTGCAAGAGGTTGAAACTTGAAAATTTTGAAAAGAGGAAGAGTGGATCTTGATGGATCTAGGTTGGGGTGCTAAAGACTATCCAGAGGAGTTGGTTTGAGATCAAAACTCAAAGGGAATTAGGTACTTGCTTTGTAAATCACCTAGGCTTAAAATAAATGACAGAATTGTTTTGGGAAATAAAATAAATGAAATAAAATCCAAAAATGGGTTGGACTTGTTGGAACAGAAAGTTTAGATTGCTCCAAAGAGGAAGGAGGGGTTTTGGGAGGTTTTACCACATGAGGCATGGTAAAACCATGGGTGGTTTCAAAATGAAAGAAGCCCCAAAACTCATAGGGTTTCTTTTTTTTAAAAGAAAATAATTTCCAAGAAAATATATTTGAGGAGGGAACAATTAGAAGGAAGGTTCTCATTAACCAAACACCAGGGTTGAAGAAGATACAACAATAAAATCCTTGCCAAGGGAAAAAGTTTTGAGAGAGAAGTTTTTGGAAGAATTTAAATGACCTTCTTCAAATCCAACAAAGTTTTCATTGAAAACCAAATAAATTTTTTTGAGTGTCATAACACCTACCCCCTTAGGAAAAATCTCGTCCCTGAGATTTCAGATGATCCTCAAATAAGTGTGGGTGCTCTGTCCGAAGAAAATCCTCTCTTTCCCAAGTTGCTTCACTCTCGGTGTGATTGCTCCACTAAAATCTGAAAAACTTGATGGTTTTCTCGTCGGGTCCTCCTTTCGCACTCCTCCAAGATTTTTATTGATGCTCCCGATAGGTGAGGTCTGGCTGCACGCCAATGTTTTCATGGGATACCTGCTTCTCCGGGTTGCTTACGCACTTCCTCAACTCGCGAGACGTGGAACACGCCGTGGACATCGGATAATTCTTCGTAAGTCTAGCTGGTAGGCTACCGTGCCTCTCCGTGCCACTATACAGAATGGTCCGATGAATCTTGGTGCTAGCTTTCCCTTAATCTTGAATCGTTGCAGGCCCCTCATAGGAGATACTCGCAGGTACACAAACTCGCCGGGCTCGAAACTGACTCCACGATGTTTCTTATCATAATAACTCTTCTGTCGGCTTTGAGCGGTCTTGAGTCGGTCCCTGATTAGCTTGACCTTTTCCTCGACTTCTTTGAGCATGTGTGGGCTGAAGATACGACTGTCTCCGGTTTCTGACCAATTTAGCAGGGTACGACATCTTCGCCCATACATGGCTTCAAATGTTGCCATTTGCAGGCTGGCCTGGTAACTGTTGTTGTATGCGAACTCTGCGTAAGGCAAGCTTTCTTCCCAACTGGTTCCATAGGTGAGGACACATGCTCTCAAAGATGTCCTCTAGAATTTGGTTTACTGCTCAGTTTGTCCATCCGTCTGGGATGGTATGCTGTATCGAAGCTAGTTGGGTTCCCTGAGCCTGTTGTAATTGATCCCAAAATCGGAGACGAATTGAGTGCCTCGTCCGATATTATAGTCTTTGGAACTCCATGTAAGGCATTTATACGGAGAGATAAAGCCCGCAAGCTTCTTAGTGGTGTGGTTGTCTTCACGGGATGAAGTGTGCCACCTTAGTCAGCCTATCTATGATAACCCATATGGCATCATTTCCGCGTCGTGACCGAGGTAGCCCAACAATAAAATCCATTCCAATCTCGCCCCATTTCCACCGGTATCTTATTTGGTTGTAATAGTCCGCCGGTTTCGTGCTCGCCTTGATGCGCTGACATGAGTCACAACACGCAATGAACGTGGCTATGTCCCTTTATACCGTGCCACCAAAAATTTTCCTGAATATCCTTGTACATTTTTGTTCCTCCGTGATGGATTGAATACGGAGCGTGTGGCCTTCAGCTAAGATTTGTTGTTTAAGGTCCTCGATATTTGGTACGCAAAGTCTATCTCCGTACCACAATATTCCCTTGCTCATCGATAACGAATTCGAGGCCTTGCCCAAACTCACTTTCCGCTTTATGCCTTCAATGTCGGGTGCCCATGCCGAGCCTCTTTAATCTTTTCTATCGTGGTAGGCTGCATTTCTAAATTCGACACACCGCCTTCGTGACCACCAGCAAGTTGAGTTTAGCAAACTCCCGCCAAATTCAGGTCTCGTGTTTGGTAGGTTGTCGTTGTTCGGCTAGGGTTCCGACTTAGAGCATCCGCCACTACATTTGCTTTTCCCGGATGGTAGTGGATTCCAACATCATAATCCTTCACTAATTCCAACCAGCGCCGCTGTCAGAATTGAGTTCCTGCCAGTGAAAATATACTTGAGGCTTTTATGGTCCGTGTATATTTCACAACGATTTCCAAGTAAAAGTGTCTCCATTCCTTGAGTGCATGAATGACTACTGCCAACTCTAGGTCATGAGTAGGATAATTTTCTTCATGCTTGTGAAGTTGTCTGGAAACATACGCGACTACCTTGCCTTCTTGCATCAATACGCATCCGAGGCCTTCCGGATGCGCCACAATACACCTCAAAATTCTTGTGTATGTCCGCACAATTAATACCGGTGCTGTCGTTAATTTCTTTTTTAGTTCTTGGAAACTTTTCTCGCAAGCTTCCGCCCATTCAAACTTCTTGTCTTTCTTGAGTAATCGCGCCATTGGCTTTGCTATGGTGGAGAATCCTTCAATAAATCTTCGGTAGTATCCTGCCATTCCTAAGAAACTTCAGACGTCTGCTACGCTGGCTGGTGGTTTCAGCCAAGCACGGCCTTGACTTTTTCCGGTCTACGGCAATACCTTCTTGGGTCAAGAGTACGGGCCCGTAAAACCTACCTGCCTTAGCCAAAATTCACACTTGCTGAACTTGGCGCACAATTGATGTTTCCTGAGTTCTCCTAGTACAATTCTCGAGATGTTCAGCAGGTTCTTCCGGTGTCTTGGAGTATATCGAATATCATCGATGAATACCACCACAAACTTGTCCATAAACTTCATAAATACTTTGTTCATGAGATGAACAAAATATGCGGGGCGCTCGTTAGTCCAAATGGCATTATGTGAACTCATACAGTCCAGATCCGAGGTGAAGGCTGTCTTGGGGATATCTTCCGCTCGCATTTTAATTGATGGTATCCCGACCTTAAGTCAATTTTTGAGAATACTTTGGCCCGAGCGAGCTGATCAAATAAATCATTTATCCGTGGCATCGGGTATTTGTTCTTGATTGTGACCATGTTAAGTGCTCGATAGTCTATACACAATCTCATTGTCCCATCCTTCTTCTTGGCAAATAAAATTGGTGAACCCCAAGGTGAGGAGCTGGCTCAAATATATCCTTTGTCCAAGAATTTTTTATTTGCTTCTTCAATTCTACCAATTCGATGGTGCCATTCTGTATGGTTTCTTGTATATGGGGCGGTTCCGGTGCTAGCTCAATGCTGAATTCTATCTCTCGGTCCGTGGCATGCCCGGTAGTTCTTCGAAATACATCCGAAATTCACACACCATCGAACCTTGCTTAATTCAGAAACGCCCACCTTGTTCAATCTCGTTGCCGGATATTTTCTCTTTGGCTGAAACTCTTATTGTCTTCCCGTGGTGGTGGGTGAGAATTACGGTCCGGTTGAAGCAGTCAATAAAACCTTTGTTGGTGGTTAACCAATCCATCCCTAAGATGACATCCAGTCCTTTATTTTCCAACACAATAAGGTTAGCATGGAACTCCAATCCTTTAAACTCAATAATCACACCTTGGAAGTAATTCTGAGTAACTTGCTTAATCCCAGGGGACTTGATGATCATGGATTTTTCCAAGGAAAGCATCGAAAAATTATTTTGCAAAGCAAAACTCTTCAAATGAATGAGTGAGAAGCTCCGTAATCAAACAAAACCATGGCAGGTATTGTGTTGACAGGAACGCATCGAGTACGATATCCGGGGCATTCTGTGCTTCCTCTTTGGTCACGTGGTTCAGATGACCTTCCTGTGGTTGTTATTGGGGTTGAAATTGTTTCGCTTGGTGCTGAATTATTGCCACCGTTGTTCGGCTTTGGGGTCGAAGTTCTTGGCTTGGGGCACTCGCTTGGCATAGTGCCCTTCTTCTCCACAAGCGTAGCAAGTAACGCCTGGGCGATATGTGAAACCTTGTCCCTTGCATGGAAATTCTTGATTGGGCGTGAGAAGTTTGTCGGGTTTGTGTGTCCCACCTTTCTGAAAATCCGCCTTGCTTCGTGGTTGCGCAGCAAGAGTAGTCTGGTCCTTTTTCGCTATGGAAATCCTCCAAGCCGCGCCTCTCATTTTCCAAGGTAATGGCCTTATCCACCAGCCGCCTTGAAATCTTGAAAGGTGTGCACAACCAGCTGGCATTTAAGCGCGGGTGCCGCCTCGCCTAGGAATTTTTCCATCTTCTTGCTTTCACCATACGCCTTGTTGGCATAGCGAGACAACAGAGTAAACTGACTGTTGTATTCTCGACACCGCCATGGTCCTTTGTTTGAGGTCATCAAACTCTCTCTTCTTGATTTTCATAACACTTTTAGGAATGTGCGCCCATTAAAACCTTCTTTGAACTCCTCCCATGTTATATCATTTTCGCTGGGGTGCATGTGTAGAAAATTTTCCCACCATGATGCAGCTGCTCCAAGGAGATAGTGCGGTGCATATAGTACTTTCTCGTGGTCTGAACACTGTGCAATAATTAATTTTTTTCCATGTCTCAAGCCAGTCCTCGGCCTCAAGAGGTTTGTCAAGATGAGAAAATGTTTGGGGACGCGCCTTCAGTAGCTCGATAACTTGGATTGCTGCTGATACTGCCCACGGTGATTTCCCATATTGATGACTTGGTTCATCATTTCGATGTTGTTGCTGACTTTGCTCATAAAGGCGCACATTTGGGAAAATGTTGTTTCACCGCCTGTTGACTTGACTGTCCCTGTGTGAAATTGTTGCTTGGTTGAGTGCCATAATTTTCTCCCCGCTGAGTTGGCATGGAGGCCCAAGGACGCAGACATTTTTCACTGGGATATATTTTGTAAAACTCATAAGAAAGGGAAAAGAGTCGCAAAAAACAATAAATGCATAAAGACGGAAATTTTAAATGCTCCAAGATTTTCAAAATAAAAAATCGATTGCACACGGAGAAGGACTGCTCATTACATATCTTACACGCAGCGTAATTATATAATACATCACTCAGATATGCGCATATTCTCGACATGTTATTTAGGCTAGTGCACTTCTCCCAGTTCCTACATGATGCGCAAACAAGCTAATTCTCACAACTTATGTACATATAAACATATCATACAAGTCGGTACATCGCATGGCGGCTAAGCTGCACTCAACCGGAGATGGTGAGGATCTCCTTGCCCTGCCGAGGGTGAGGCGCAGTGAGGCTAGGGACTCAACCTCCTCCTTGCTAATAGGCTCCAGACGTGAAGTGCTGCACTGAGCTGATGGAGCGGGCACCATAGGCGGAGCAACACGAACATGAGTGGCGCAATGGGTGGTGCAAAGGCGGGCTGGAGGGCGCAATGACTTGGTTGAACTCCTCGTGGTAGGCAGGCGACAAGCAAAGTGGCGAGAGTGGTAGGTGCATAAGATGCCGAGGACGAGACGAAAGTCGCTGGCGGTGCGGTGTGCAGGAGCTCCTCCTGTTGGCGGCACAACCATGGACTGAGTCCATGCGGCAGCCACAAGGTCGCCCACCAGGTTGTCAAGGCTGCCTCCAGAGCCCGGAGGTACTCGACAAGCATCTCAAAGCCTCGCCTCGCTTCTCCTCGGGGCAAGAGAACGCAGAGTGACAGTGTATGGCACGTGGCATGGAAGGTAGCGTAACGACGAGTCTTCATCGAAGGAAGGACATCCTCGAGACGAGCTATCGCCCACGGGCTGCCATCTACATAGCATGCTCTCCGTAGGCATGGCTCTTCCCAAGAACCGAAGCGCGTAACTCAACACGCCTCCCTTGAATTGCACCACGGCCCGGTGCATGGTCGACTCGCTGATCTTGTGCGATAGAGGTGAAGATCTGGCGATAGATGGCCCCATCGCGACCTGGACAATGAAGGAGAGGAGCTTGATGAACCCATCAGCACGCTGGCTAACATCTGTGACTCGCAGCTTGTTGTCACCATCTACAAAAGTAGGCAAAATTTGAGTGGTCGGTCATAAATTTATGCCGATCGTTTAAAATGACTACATTTGCAAAAATATGAAATAGCTCTATTGTGCTAATAACCGATTAGCGATCGCACCTAGTGGCTTCCTACACCAGCCCGGCTCGTACTAAGCTTGTCACGACCGATTTTCCAATAAAATGATTATTGAGAACCGATCTTTTGAGTCCAAAGATGAGGAAAATCCTCCTTACTAGTAGACAAAATCTTGATACGTAAAGCCAAGAGCATTAAAACATATTACAGTGGTCGAGCTGAGGGTGCTCAACATTTTATTACAAGCACGCCAATAATTATACATAATGGCGGATATGACACAATGGGTGGGGTGGCATAATACCGACTTGAGAATAAAGTGGTAGTGGAATAACACAAGGAGTGGGTAATATGACTCTAACCGCAGCTCATCGAAGGCCGAGGTGAGGCTCAATGAATTTATTTGGGTAGCGGAAGCGGATATAATACAGTGACCAATCCAAGGTCGCACGAGATCGACCGACTCTCTAGGCGCCGGACTCGCTATCGAATTCTTCATCCATGAGATCGCTTTCACAACATCCGCCAAATCAATAAGCCGTGTGAGTACTTTGAAAGTACTCGCAAGACAGTTCGACATAAGATATAACAAATGCATGCATGAATGCGCCATGAGCAATTAGCAATGCACATTCAATTTAGTAAAACATGGTAAGTAAAAGGAGTCGAAAGCGTAGTCTTCCAAATCCCCAAAAAAATAACTGAAAACCGATCGGTGTCCGAGCGACGTCAAGGGTGAACAATAAATAATCATGACGCAGTCGGGCGCCTAAGCGACACCTCGTAAAGGGCTTATATTGAAAAGTAAAAGACATACGTACTACACCGGACGCCCGAGCGACATCGCAAAAGGGCTTATATCAAAAGTAAATAACAATTGTGCTACGCCGGACGCCCGAGCGACATCGCAGAAAGGGCTTATATCCAAAAGTAAATAACAATTGTGCTACAATGGACGCCCGAGCGACATCGCAGAAAGGGCTTATATTCAAAAGTAAATAACAATTGTGCCACGGTCGGACGCCCGAGCGACATCGCAGAAAGGGCTTATATTCAAAAGTAAATAACAATTGTGCCACAATGGACATCCGAGCGACATCGCAGTAAAGGGCTTATATTTCATCATTCATGTATGATAAATTCACAAGGATATAATACTCATAAGAAATATTCAACACACAATAATAAACGGGTTAGTCCATCCACAGAATAAACATTTAACCGACTTAACACTCATGTGGTTCACCGGAGTTTTTGTCACCGAGACCGACACTTGACGGAATAAGTTGAACACAAGACTTGGACATGGATAAGATGATTCAAAGGATTTTGACTCGCAGAGTTTGTACTAAAATACCCACAGCCAACGGATTTCGTAGTCACGAGGACTAGTTCCGCTTATGGTATTTCGAAGAAACACATCTAACCAAGACACACCCATCCCACCTCACGATGCCAGGAATCACCCTAGACATCGCTCAAGAAAAACTTTGAGACGGGAGATCACAACTCGAATAGCATGGGATCAAATTTATATACGACGCCTAAGGGTGCCCCTCTCGTCCCAACCGAAACACCCATGCCCCCGACCGATGATCGGCTTTAATCCAGGCCATGGAACCCTCATCACGGCCTCTCGATTTGGTGTGTACCAGAAAGCGGTTTGCAACTTACTAAGCCGCACTTTGCGGAAAACATGTGGTAGTACAGTAGGGAAAACAGATGGAAACGGACTGATTCATGTTGACACTCGAGTCAAATAGTCCGCATAAGACTAGCATGCTACAACACTGCCATCTTACCCATCCTCATGCCATCACATGGCCATGCCAACTCACATCCAACAACTTATGGATTATTGAAACTCACTTGCCTCAACTTTGCATGAAATATGACATTCATCGAGATGCTCATAAACATGCCATGAACTACTTAATGCAAACATGCCAAAGACACTCATCATATCAAAAGTTCAAACATGCTTGCCTGGTTCGGAGTAGTCGAGCCTAGCTCGTGAAGTTCGCGGTTCCGCCACCTCCTTCGTATCTATGGTATATAGAAACACACGCACTATCGTAAATACCGTGGGTGCACAAAAGTATTCCAAATATTTTTCAAATAAATCTGATAAAAACTAGACAAAATTTTAAAGAGGACAGAAAAGAATCAATCAAAATCCTTTTCTGTTTAAAAGTTATAAGGGTTTTAATCCAGGACCTTTCTCGTAATGAAATGTAAACTTCTGGGGCTGAACAGAAAAGACCAGAAAACGCTTCAGATCGAAAGCGATTTGCCCGAATACATTTTCAGAAAACGGTTCGCTTAAAAGAAAAGAGAGGCTGACAGCGGTCCCACCCGCCAGGTTTGAAATTTCAAACGGGAAGAACAGAGCTCACGGCGCCCGAGAGCTGCGGTGGTCGCCGCGGCGATCCACGGCGAGGCAGGGGATCGGGTGGTACCTACGTGTTCAGCGTGTCCTTCCGCCGGTGGGTGGTGGTGGTGGTCGCCGGCAGCACTACGCCGATGGCGGCCCTTGCTCCGCGGACGGCGGCTCGGGTGGAGTTGGATCTCGCCGGGAGGGCTGCGAAGGTCAAATTGAAGCTTGGGTCAGCCACCGGGTGCTCGAGGAGGCTACCGACGAGGTTTGGGCGCCGGGATGGCCTCACCGGAGTGGATCGAGCTGGTGGCCGAGGCGGATCGGGCGCATCGGAGTTGGGGGAGGATACCTCTCGAGGTCCTCCTAGTGGCTTGGCGGGTGTTGGGGGGGTGCAGTGGTGCGTGTTTCGAGAGCGAGCTCGGGCCCCTTTTTATAGGCGATCCGAGGCGTGGCCATGAACGGGATCTCCGCGATGGTTACGGTGGCGCAGTGCTTGGTCGGGGTTTAGGAGTTGGCGCCAATGTGGAGGTTCACCGTTCCATTTAGGTGCTAACCAAGTTTGGATTAGGCTCGGTGGCTTCGACGGAACGGGCGGCGCGGGCCTGCCGGCGGCAGAGGCGCTACTCGTGCTTGCCGGGCCACGGCGACGGTGCGCGGGGTGCGCTGGCATGCATGAGGCCACGCCGAGGGCTAGGGGCGGCGGCGCCGACGGCGTGGCGAGCTGGCTCGCCCTGTCGCCACGGTGGCTCGCCATCAGCAAAGCTGCCGCGCCGGTGATGCTCGCCGCCATCGACACCGCGCTTCTCCAAGAGAGCGCGGCGGTGCTTTGGTCAAGGAGGAGAGGTCAGGCGAACGCGCCAGAGCGCCAGTGATCGATGACAACACTCGATTTAAAAACGACATCGCAAATCTCTCAAACTCGAACTTTCCGAAGTGTACAGAACAAGGCTGCCAAGTGTTCATTTAAATGATTTTGGCATGTGGGGAATTTTCCTTGAGCTGATTTTTGGTGGGTGGCCTCTCATTGCATCCTGGGGCTGCCTGAATTTTGGTAGAATTTTGGGGAAGAGGAAATATGAATTTCACCAAATTTGACAAATCTGGTCCAAACTTGCAGAGGTTGAAACTTGAAAATTTTGAAAAGAGGAAGAGTGGATCTTGATGGATCTAGGTTGGGGTGCTAAAGACTATCCAGAGGAGTTGGTTTGAGATCAAAACTCAAAGGAATTAGGTACTTGCTTTGTAAATCACCTAGGCTTAAAATAAATGACAGAATTGTTTTGGGAAATAAAATAAATGAAATAAAATCCAAAATGGGTTGGACTTGTTGGAACAGAAAGTTTAGATTGCTCCAAAGAGGAAGGAGGGTTTTGGGAGGTTTTACCACATGAGGCATGGTAAAACCATGGGTGGTTTCAAAATGAAAGAAGCCCCAAAACTCATAGGGTTTCTTTTTTGTAAAAGAAAATAATTTCCAAGAAAATATATTTGAGGAGGGAACAATCAGAAGGAAGGTTCTCATTAACCAAACACCAGGGTTGAAGAAGATACAACAATAAAATCCTTGCCAAGGGAAAAAGTTTTGAGAGAGAAGTTTTTGGAAGAATTTAAATGACCTTCAAATCCAACAAAGTTTTCGTTGAAAACCAAATAAAATTTTTTGAGTGTCACAGCGATGCCACCCTCTACGTGAGGGTGTTCGGGGAAGACGGTAGCCGCGCTAGATGCTGCCCTGAGATCGACGACCGCGGACGCGGGCCCAGCCCCAGCAATGATGATGAAGACGACACAAGGGCGGCAGGGCGGCGCCGGGCTCGCCAAGCTTCGACGACTCTTCTTCTCCGCAACGGCTCCTCCAAATGGGTGGCCGCGACCAGCCTCCACGCCGCCACCGGGAGGGAGGTAGCGGGTCCGCTACCATCTTGCCCCGTGAAGCGCGAGAGGAGTCCGCCTGAGCCCGGGAGGCGCTCGAGTCTCCCCCATGAGTTGGTGTCAGCGAGAGCCTCCTGCTTTGTTCTTTTTCCTTCCCAAGAAAGAGACAAGAGGTAGGGTACCTGCATGCGTGCTTGGACCATTGCTATTAATTATCGTGATCTGCTCCGCTATTTCGGTATTATGCCTTGGTGCCACACGCCTGCAGGAGAAATTACTTAGCTTGGGGGCGCCTGCCAGGCCTTTGTTTCGAGGCCGAGGCCTCGCCGAACGCCTCATGTCCTCGGAAGGTTAGTCCGAGAGGTAGCCGCCTCACCAGGAGCCGACCACCCAGGTCTTGTGTTCAGGTCGCAAGTTCATGGGCACGGATCGAGGGGTGCCCCGTAGTGGACCCGTAAGAAAGCCTCAAACGATAAGGGCAGAAAAATATCATGAGGGTGCCTGCTGTTCTCGCAAGACTTGCATGAGAGAAATCGAGGCAGAGAGCTAAAAGGCAAAGAGTCACAAGCCAAAGACGGCAACAACTTTAATAAAACCTCGAATTGAATGAACAAGCCAATTGCGTAAAGCAAATGAGAAAACCGCCGCACCTAATCTAGTCTTCGACGCTCTTCTCACCAGCTGAGCTAAGTGCTGCCATCGGCGGGGAGGGAGCCCCTGTGGCCCGAGGCCGGGCGCCCCGAGACTCGCGGTACATCCTCAACTCATTATTACGTGAGAGTGTCACGGGCGGCGAAGCTTCACAGCGCTATTTCTTCACAGCCCGGCCTTCTCGTAAAGATACACCCATAGGCGCTTGCCTTCTTCATGTGCTCGGCCATTTCCAAAACGCAAGGCTTCACAAGCCGCTCGCTTCTTCATGTGCTCGGCCTTTTCCAAAACGCTGACGCTTCACAGCGCTCGCTTTCTTCACCGCCTGGCCTTTTCCAAAACGCAACGCTTCACAAAGTGCTCGCTTTCTTCATGTGCTCGGGCCTTTTAGGGTAAAACCTCCTAGGTGCCGGATGTTCCGCTGCTCGGACGGGCACCCTCCCGAGTCTCCAAGCCGCTGGAGCCAGTGCCTAGAAACATGAACAAACTTGAACGGGACCTCCCACATGGGAGAGAGCTTATGCAATCCCTCCTCGAGAGAACTCACCGAGCACGAGGTCTCCTACCCGAGGGTCCCGGGGCGGATGTTGTGGCAGGGTACGCCGGCAGCGCTTGTTGGTACTCTTGCCGCCAGAGCGCTGCTTCCCGACGATGTTCTTTCAAAGACGAGGTCGTCCTCCGCATGGCGCCCCCGCTGGCTTCGCCGAACGCCGTAACTCCGCGGAACAACGCCCGACCGTGAGGGAGGATTGCTTCACCCATAGACCAGGAAGAACGGATCTCGCTGTTGGTGGGCGCTCGGGAACGGGGTCCCTGCACTTGCTCGCTCGCGCCCGCGGCGTGGCTCAAGGGGTGGCCCATCAAGGCCCATCTTCATCGGCATTAAGCTCAAGACCTCGCGAGGGGCCAAGCCTCACGGGCGGACGACGTGGAGCTTCTCGTGCACGGCTCGCCAAAGTTGGCTCGCGAGGAGGCGGAGAGATCAAGGCAGGGTACTCACGAGGTTCCCGTGATGCAAGCCATGACGACTAAGGGCGCCAGCGGGCGCCAACCCGCAGACTGCCCTCCTTTCCTCTTTGGTGCAAAGGGAGCAAGCGCAGTAAGAGCATCAAGCAAAGGCATCCGCTTCGTGCAATAAGACCAAGACCGCTACAACGGCAGGAAGGAAGTCATTAGGAGCCCAATCCGCATCACCACCCGAGCCTTTGACAAAGCGAGGACCAACTTTAGTCAGATAAGTGTACTAGATGTTCCCTTCAAAATGGCGAATTGTTGGCGCCCCTTCCTGCTAATATTTGGGGAGAGGCCTAGGCCTTGCCTATAAATAGGACTAGCCACCCACAAGGTAGAGGCATCGAGAAATCTAGAGAGAGGATCCAGATCTGGGATCAAGAGAGAGAGAGCGATCAACTCCTCCTAGCAGTTCATCAGACCAGCCAAGAATGCACTGCCAGGCTGTTCTTCTTGTATTGTTCATCATCGCCACCCCAAGAGGCAATCCACCACACCACAAACTAGAGTAGGGTATTACACCACAATGGTGGCCCGAACTAGTATAAACCCTGTGTCTCTTGTGTTGTTCCTTTCATAGCTTAGATCTTAGCGATAAAGCGAGGCGCAGAAGGTAGAGGGTGAAATCTCCACAAGACACCCCAAAGGTTCGAACTCCTAGAGGGTCTGCTGAACCCGAACCGGCATTTGGCGCCAGTAGGTGTGCTGGCTTTCTTTCGCCGACTCCGCCTCCGCCGACACCGCGACTCGCCTCTGCAATGAGCAGCGGCCGCCTGCTCTGTCGCCGGCGCCAAAGACAAAGTAGGGGGCTCGAGCTTTGGCCCCACCTTGCGCCCGTGTGGTGGCCGGACAAGTTCAAGTCGGAGACGCCAACGCCATAATGGCACAACTGATCCGCTTGGCCTTCCGGGGCGCACGAGGAGGCCATATCCTCGAGGTGAGAGGTGACGACAGGTCATGGCTAATCGGCTTCCCATGGCCCTCACCGACGCCCCACACATGTGGTTGCTCCACCTACCAGCTGCCTGGGCTCCTTCGAAGAGCTTCAACCTCTTCCTCGCCCAAAGACGCCACGCCGGGCGCCTCCACCATCGCGTTTCTCCCGGGCGGCTCAGCCGCCACCTTCAGCCGCCATGTCAAGTTGCTCGTCTGGCCAGTCGGCGCTGCCTCCACGCTGCAGGGGCTCCCCAGTCGGTCGGGCGCCCAAGGCCGATCTGCCTTCAGCTCAGAGGACCACCCTCCAACTCAACCTGCTCGGCACGCCCCTAATGTTGCACCCCACCATCTTCCTGTGGTGGCCACCCGGACACTCATCGATGGCGGCGCTGGCCTCAGCCAGGTTTCGGGCTGAGGCCTTGAGCCTCCTCCACATCCCACCAGAGCTGCTTCAAATTTCAGCCGACCCTTCTTGGGCGCTTGGGGCGGTCATCCAGCTCCTCGGGCAGATCCGACTCAGAATTTCGGCACTCACGACAACTTCCAAGACGGAGCTAATCGACTTCGACATCGCCCCATCGCCTCCCATACAATGCCATCCTGTACCCGGTTCTCGCTAAGTTCATGGCTGCGACTCACCCACTTACAACCTCATGAAGATGCCCGGAGCAACGGCGTCTCACCGTGTCCGAGACACCGGGATGCGTTATAAGTACTCAAGCTCTCCTTCAAGACTGCTGCAGCGGGCGCCCAGCCCGACGGACCAGACGCCTCGAAGCCCAAGGGAAGGCGCCACCAAGAAGAAGCAAGAGTTCACCCAGACAAGGCGGAAACCAAGCAGATACTTGTTGACGAGGACGATCAACTAACGCCACCTTCACCATAGGCGCCAACCTCGACCCGAAAGCAGAGGAGGCCCTGGTCAGTTCCTGCGCGCGAACCGAAGGTGTTCGCCGATCTTGATCACCAAGGGATCCCTGTGAGGCATAATCGAGCATCACCTCAACATGTGCCCCAACATACGCCCCCGGAAGGTATGCGGCGGCCCACCAAAAGCGCTTTTCATCATCCAAGAGACCCGCAGTCGGAAGCTGCAGGGTCATTCATGAGGTCCGACACTCGGATTGGCTGGCCAACCCCGTTGTTGTGCCAAGAAAGGGGGAAATATGTGTGTCGATTTCACCAAACTCAACAAAGCCTGCCCGCTTAGATCCATTCCCGCCCCTCAAGATCAATCGATCGTCGATTCCACCGCCGAAAAGCGACCTGCTATGTTTCTTGGATGCCTTCTCCGATATCACCAGATCAAGATGGTGGTAGAAGACGGAAGACACAGCCTTCTTGACCCCATGTGGAGTGTATCACACATGCATGCTGCCTGGCTGCGCAACGCAGAGCAACCTTTCAGGGCCGATGCACATCACCTTGGGCCCGCAACTCGGGAAGAATGTGGAGGCTTTGCCGATGACATTGTGGTGAAGTCTCGCGAGGCCAAAACCATGATACAAGACCCGGAGGAAACCTTCACAGCCTCAACGCAGTGAACCCGCGGCTCAACCCGAAAAGTGTGTGTTTGGGGTCCTCTGCAAGTTTGGGCTTCTCGTGTCCCACCGAGGCATAGAGGCTAACCCGGAGAAGGTCAAGGCGTTGAGGACATGAGCCCGCCAAAGACCCTCAGAGAAATGCAGAAGCTCACTGGCGCCAGAATAGCGCTTAGGCCGCTTATCTCCAAGTTGGGGAGCGAGCTGCTTTCTTCCAGCCTAATGAAGAAAAAGGCCCTTTGAATGGATCAAGAGGCCGCTGTATGCTCCAAGATCTCAAGAGGTACCTGACCAGCCCTCCGTAATGGTGGCCCTGCGCCCACAGGAACCCCCGGTGTTTCACTCTGCAGCCACTCCCTACTCCGCCAACAAGAGCTCCTGTGGCGTTAGGGAGGAGCGACTGCACAAAGCCACGACAAATGCCCGGTCAAGGCGAAGCGGGATCAAGGAAGACCCACAGAGACCACTACCACAAGCCGAGGAGGACCAGCCACCGCAGGGAAACGACTGGACAGAAGAGACCCTCCCCGGCGACCAGCCTCTGAGGCTCCATTGCCTTAGGAGGCGCCACGTTCCAGAGGGCGCCATCGACACCAAAGACTAACCTTGTTGAACACCCTGTACTGGCCTAACACGGTGTTGCAGATGCAAGGGCACGGTACCCCATGCCTCGTAAACTCATCCTCGCTTATTGGTGTCCTCGCAAGCTGCGGCACTATTTTTAGGGCCACCCCATCAAGGTTGTCTCAAGGCATTCTTTGGAAAGGGTGCTTAGGAGCCCTAACTCAGCCGAAGAGTCGCCGAGTGGAACATTGAACTGCAAGTGTTTCACTGAATTCAGCACAACCAGAGTCATAAGGGGGCCGTGGTTAGCGGATTTCATGGCAGAATGGACTGAGGCGCCGGCCTCAAGGCTGATGAGGATCGGTCCTCTCCCCGAAGAGAGGCGCCGGAAGGTTGGGTCATGTACTTCGACGGGCATTCTCTGCATATCGGCGCAGCAGGGCAATGCCTATATCTCCTACTCAAGACAAGCTCTATTACGCAGTTGTAACTCGCTTCCAAAGACGGAGAAAAGGTCTCCAACAACATAGCAGTAGTATGAGGGCTCGATAGCAGGCCCAAGGCCGCAGCTGCCCCGGGAGTGAAGCGCCACCATCAAGGGTGATTCACAACCTCGCCAACTTCTCCAACAAGGTATACGAGCCGAGGGATGAACACATGAAGCCTACCTTATGGAGGTCCGCAGGATGGAGAAGCAGCCTGGGGCCGAGTTGCAGCATGTGCCCTGTGGCACCAATCAGAGGCCGACGACATCGCCAAACGAGCATCCAGTGGCTACCAAGCCCGGGCGCTTCGAGGAACGGTTTCAAGCCTCGGCCACGCCATCATCGCCAAGCGCGCCGCCGGAGGAGCTCCCAGCCACCGCCTGGAGCCCTGGGCCAGGTCCGGCTCAGAGCGCCGCTTGACGCTGGATCCTCGGGAGGGGTGCCGATCACAGAGTCGTGAGCTACTTGACGAAGGGACCTTGCCGAGAAGGAGGAGGAAGCGGAGCGTGGAGCGGCAAGCCACGCACATCGCATCGTGGATGGAGAGCTCTACCGAAGCGACTAAATGATGTGTCCTCGCGCGCATCTCCTGTGGAGCAAGGGAAGGAACCGCCGCAGATATACACGGTGGAGATCTGGGCATCATTCGCCATCACAGCACTGCAAGGCAGGCATGCTCCGCAGCGTTTTATTGGCCTACTGCACTCAATGATGCCGTCGAACTGGTGAAGGCTTGCGAGGCCCGCCAATTCCATGCCAAGCAGATCCATCACCGTGGAGGTCCGCTAACTATACCCCTCTCGCGGGCCCTTCACAACCTGGTTGATGTCCGCCCGCTCTGGGCGCCAGGGGCTATCGCCACTTCTACGCTGCCGTGGACAAGTTCACCAAGTGGGCTGAAGTGGAAGCCATCCGCACCATCCCCGCAGTTTCTTCGTCAAATTCATCAAGGGCATCGTGAGCCGGTTCGGGTGCCGAACCGCATCATCATGCATAACGGTTCGCAGTTCACCAAGATCCTTTTCAAAACATATTGTGCTAACCTTTGGGACGCAGATATGCTACGCCGGTAGCGCACTCCACGGAGCAACGGTCAAGCCGAAGCGGTTAACGCGGAGGTCTTGAGAGGCCTCAAGACCAGACGCTCAAGAAGAAGTCGGAGGCCCGCGGGGGCTGGTACGACGAGCTGAAGTCAGCCTTGTGGTCCATCCAAGACAATCCGCGACTCAAGCCGACCGGGCGAGACCCCGCTCTTCCCTGGTCTATGGAGCGAAGGCCCTCCTCACGAGATCGACGTTGTTCCGCACGGGTCCCGGCGCTTGACGAGGCGCAGCAGATGCCATGCGGGGACACTCGTGGCCGGGGAGGAGCGCTGTCGGGAAGGCCATGAAAGCGGCAAGGTACTCAAGAAGCGCCAAGGCAATACCACCGCCGCAACATCCGCCCCCAGACCTCGAGGTAGGAGACCTCGCTCAAAGTAGTTCTCTCCAGGAGGGATTGCATAAGCTCTTCCCATGTGGGAGGGCCTGCTCAAGGTTGTTCATGTTTCTGTGCCCGGCTCAGGCGCTTGGAGACTGTGGAGGGGGTGCCTGCTCAGAACGCTGTGGAACATCCAGCACCTAAGGAGGTTTTACCCATAAAGAAGAAGGCCCAGAGCTCAGGAAGAAGGCGAACGCCTGTGAAGTGATGCGCTCGAAAAGGCCTAGAGCTCGGAAGAAGGCGAACGCCTGTGAAGTGATGCGCTCGAAAAGGCCCAGAGCCTGTGAAGAAGGCGAACGTCTGTGAAGTGATGCGTTCTGGAAAAGGCCCAGAGCCTGTGAAGAAGGGGAATGCCTGTGAAGTATGCGTTTTGGAAAAGGCCCAGAGCCTGTGAAGAAGGCGAACGACTGTGAAGTGATGCATTTTGGAGAAGGCCCAGAGCCTATGAAGAAGGCGAACGCTGTGAAGCGCTATGCTTGGGGAAAGGCCCGAGCTCGTGAAGAAGGCAAACGTCAGGAGTGTATGCCGAGAAAGGCCCGAGCTCGGAAGAAGGCCAACGCCTGTGAAGCTCGCCGCCCGTGACACTCTCACGCATAATGAGTTGGGGTTGTACACGCCTGGAGTATCAGGAACGCCGCCTCAGCCCTGGGCTCCCTCCCACGCCCAAAGGGCAGCACTTAGCTCCGCTACCGTGAGAAGACATCAAGACTAGATTAGGTGCCGGACGCGCTTTTCTCATTTTCTTTCGCAGCTTGGCTTGTTTATTCCCATTCGAGGTTTTATTAAAGTTGTTGCCATCTTTGGCTCGTGACTCTTGCCTTTTCGCCTTCTTGCCTCGATTTCTCTCACGCAAGTCTCGCGAGGGAGCAACGCTGGCACCCTCACGCAGTGTTTTTCCGCCTTATCGCTTGAGGCTTTCTTACCCGGTCCACTGTGAGCACCCTCCAAATTGCGTCTCCACGGGCACCGCGACACTAACACATGACCAGGGTCGGTCGCTTCCACACTGAGGCAGGGGCTACTCTCTGCACTAACCTTCGCAGGACATGAGGCGTCGACGAGGCCTCGGCCTTGGGACACAAAGACCACGACAGGCGCCCCCGAGCTAAGTAATTCCTACGCACATGCATGTGTCACAAAGGCATAATACCGAAATCGCGGAAGCAGTACAATAATTAATAGCAGTGGTCCAAGCACGCCCACACGGGGCCCTACACTACTGTTTTTTGCGCAGGAAAGGAAAAGAACAAAACAGCGCGTTTCGCTCGACACCAACTCGCGGGGGAGGCTCGAACTTCCTCTGGAGCTCAGGCGGACTCCCTCTCGCGCTTCACCGGGGTGAGATGGCGGGCGGACCTGCTACCTCCCTCCAGCGGCGCGCAGCTGGAGGCTGGTCGCGCCACCCTCGAAGAGCCGCTGCCATAAGAAGAGTCGCCGGCTCGACGAGCCCCGAGCCCGCCACCGCCGCACCGCTGTCTTCTTCATCATCGCCGGGCTGCTCGCCCCCGTCGCCGCTCGTGGCAGCATCAAGCGCCGGTGATCGTTTTCCCCAACACCTCACGAGAGGGTGGCATCGCCACAAACTTGAAGTGCAGGGTGCACCGCCGCCTGCACCACGACGCGGCAAACGCTTGCTGCCCATGGGTCAGGCCAGCTCCCGGCCGCAGAGACCTCCAACGAAGCTCAGGAGGCCCGGCTGTAGCAACCATCCGCTCGAGCCGAGGTCGCCGGTACCAGCCGGAAGCTCACCCAGAGGAAGCGAGGAGTCGGAGTTGGTGCTGAGCGGCTCACGACCACACGACAAACTCCGCAAGACCTTCCGCCAATGGAAGCGCTGCCTAGGGGTCGCGGCGCGCGGCGCCTCCGGCAGCGGCCTGCCGCCTGGGCCACCACGCTGGGAGATCACCCATGACCGCGAGGAGCCACCATGGGAGCCACAGGTGTTTGCGAGGACGGCCTCGACTGCGCTTAATGGGAGAGTCAGCCCACTGGCGAGCCTTCCCTTCTCAAGCCGAGAACCTCTATGGTGGAGCCATGAAGAAGAAGAAGCAAGAGGAGGTGGACTAGAAGGGCAGGCGACATCCTGTATTTATAGCCGACGAAGGCCAACCACCGTCCTCCGCAATCGCAGGTAATCATGACCCGCTTTGCACACAGGACTTGTCAATTTGCAGCCGAGGCGCCGTGGGGGAGCAGGGCCGCCCACGCCCAATCAACCGCCACGCTGGCGCCTAAGGTCGCAGGTTATTAGGGGCTCGCGGTGCTTCAGACTTGCCCTTCGCTTCTCGCCAGCCAAGTCCGCGCGCCTTTGGGCCTGGGGCTACTGCTCATGCTCGGGGAACGGGGTCCCTGACTTGCCTTCATGCGCCCGCAGCTGTGGCTCAAGGGGTGGCCCATCAAGGCCCATCTTCATCAAGACAAGCTCAAGACCTCGCGAGGGGGCCAGACTCTGGGCGGATGACAGGAGCTTCTCAGCACGCACTGCCAAAGTTGGCTCACGAGGAGGCGGAGAGATCAAGGCAGGGTACCTCACGAGGTGCCCGTGACGCAAGCCATGACGACCAAGGGCGCCAGGCGGGCGCCAGCCCGCGCACTATCCTCCTTTCCTCTTTGGTGAAAAGGGAGCAAGCGCAGGCAAGAGCACCAAGCAAAGGCATCCGTTTTGGTGCAACAAGACCAAGACCGTCGCAACGGCAGGAAGGAAGTCATTGTGGAGCCCAAGCCGGTGTCACTACCAGAGCCTTTGACAGGCGAGGACCAACTTTAGTCAGGATAAGTGTACTAGATGTTCCCCTTCAAAATAGCCAATTGTTGGCGCCTTCCCGCCAATATTTGGGAGAGGCCCAGGCCTTTGCCTATAAATAGGACTAGCCACCCACAAGGTAGAGGCATCGAGAAATCTAGAGAGAGGATCCAGATCTAGGATCAAGAGAGAGAGCGATCAACTCCTCCTAGCAGTTCATCGCACTAGCCAAGAAATGCACTCGTGAGGCTGTTCTTCTTTGTATTGTTCATCATCGTCAGCCCAAGAGGCAATCCACCACACCACAAACTAGAGTAGGGTATTACACCACAATGGTGGCCCGAACTAGTATAAACCCTGTGTCTCTTGTGTTGTTCCTTTCATAGCTTAGATCTTAGCGAGAAAGCGAGGCACAGGAAGGTAGAGGGTGAAATCTCCGCGCGCACCCCAGTGTTCGAACCTAGAGGGTCTGCCGGAACCCGAATCCGACAGGTTGGCTTGGTTGCGGTTGTGCGGATGGACCACAACACTGACTGCAGCTCGTCAGCATTCAACCTTCGCCGCAGCCTCCAGCCTTCTTCTTGAACATCCCGGTCTTGAGGCTCTCAAGACCTTCGCTGGCCCGCCGCTTTGACCTGCTTCGTGGGTGCGCCATCGAGGCGAGAATATCTCAAGGCCCAAGGTTAGCACAATATGTTTTGAAAAGGTTATCGTGAATCGCGAACCGCTGTCGGTGATGATGTGGTTCGCACTGAACCGCTCACGATGCCCTTGATGAACTTGACCGCAGAGCTTATGGGATGGTGCGGAGGCTTCCACTTCAGCCCACTTGGTGAACTTTTTCCACGGCGACGAGAGGTAGCGATAGCCCCCGGTGCCCGAGGAACGGGCCAGATATCCAGCCCCCAAACTACTTAAGGGCCACGAGAGGGTATAGTTTGCGCACTCCCGCCGCCGATGGATCTGCTTGGCATGGAATTGAAGGCCTCGCAAGCCTTCACCAGCTCGACGACATCATTGAGTGCAGTAGGCCAATAGAAACCGCTATGGAACGCCTTTGCCAACGAGGGTCCGCGGATGATGAATGATGCCCACGCCTCCACTCACAGATATCTGCCAAGCCAGCCTTCCCTTGCTCCTCGGAGATGCGCAAGCAGGACACATCATTTGGTCGCTCCAGAGAGCTCTCCATCCCGATGCAAGATGTCGTGGCTTGTCGCGCCACACGCCCGCTTCCTTCTCCTTCTCTAGCAGGTCCCTTGCGCCAAGTAGCTCCGAGCTCGTGGATCCAAGACCCTCCCGAGGCTCCAGAGTCAAGAGCAGCGCGGGTCCCGAGGCCGGGCCATGACTCGGGCCCCGAGGCTGGTGGCTGGGGAGCTCCTCCCAGGCTGCGCCCGCTTGATGGTGATGGCGCGGCCGAGGGCTTGAAGATCTGCTCCTGAGACGCCGGGCCCCGAGGTAGCCGCCTCGATGCTTGTTTGGCATCGCGTCGCCGGCCTCCGATTGGTGCCACGGGCACATGCTGCAACTCCAGCCCCTGTAACTGCTTCTCCATCCTCGGACCTCCGCAAGGTAGGCTTCCATGTGTTCATCCTCGACTCAGATACCTTGTTGGAGAAGTTGACGAGGAGTTGTGAATCACCCTTGATGGTAAGGCGCTCACTCCTGTGGCAATCGCAGCCTTCAGCCTGCTATTAGGCCTTCATACTCGCTATGTTGTTGGAGACCTTTTCTCCGTGGCTGAAACAGAGCTGCACGGCATAATAGAGCTTGTCTTGAGTAGGAGATATGAGCACTGCCCAGCCCCAAGGCCGTGCTCGAGAATGTCCCATCAAGCACATGACCCAACCTTTCCCTCGCTTCCCGGGAGAGGGACCGATCCTCATCAGCCTTGAGGCCCGGCGCCTGGCCCATTCTGCCATGAAATTGCTTAACGCAGCCCCCCTTGATGACTCTAGTTGTGCTGAATTAGAGCTGAACGCTTGCAGTTCAATGTTCCACTCAGCGACTTCTTCCAGCTTGAGTTAGGGCTCTCGAGCACCCTTTCCAAGGGGTACGCCGAGACAACCTTGATGGGGTGGCCTGAAAATAATGCAGCAGCTTGCGCGAGGCCACCAATAGCGCGAGGAGGAGTTTCTCGAGGCATGGGTACCGCTACCAGATCTCGCAACATCAGGCCGACAAAGTACATGTGGTGTTCAACGAGGTTTGAGTGCTGGTGTCGATGGCGCCCGAGACTGTGTGGCGCCCCGAGGCGGTGGAGCTTCCAGAGGCTGGTCGCCAGGGGAGGGGTCTGCTTCGTCCCGAAAGCTGCTTCTGCGGGCGGCCGATCATTCTCGGCCGGTAGTGGTCTCTCGGGGTCTTCTCGATCCCGCTTTTCCTTGATCCAGTAGCTGCCATGCTTTGGCCTCGACGCCCGCCTGCCTAACCCACCAGGCTGGCAACCAAGGAGAAGGGTGTGGCTGCAAGGTAGAGCACCTGGGGTTCTGTGGCATGCTGGGCCACCATTACCGGAGGGCTGGTTAGGGTACCTCTTGAGATCTTGAACGCCTGCCGGCCTTTTCACCATTCAAAGGGCCCCTTTTCTTCATTAGCTGGAAGAAAGGCAGCGCCGCTTCCCCCAACTTGGAGATGAAGGCCATAGTGTCACACGCCCAGTGAGCTTCTCAAGATTTTCGAGGGTCTTTGGCGGCTCATGTCCTCGACCGCCTTTGACTTTTTCCGGGTTAGCCTCTATGCCTCCTTGGGGACACGAGGAAGCCCAAGAGCTTGCCCGAGGGGACCCTTAACACACACTTTTCCGGGTTGAGCCGTAGGTTCACCGTGTTGAGGCTCGCAAGGTTTCCTCCGTGTCTTGTATCGTGGTTTTGGCCTCACGAGACTTCACCACAATGTCATTGACGAAGCCTCGACATTCTTCCCGAGCTGCGGCCCAAGGTGATGTGCATCACCGCTGAAAGGTCGCTTCCCAGCCTTGCGCAGCCCGAACGGCATGCATGTGTAGTAGTACACTCCACATGGGGTTAAGAAGGCCGCTTCCACGCCGCTCACCGCCATCTTGATCCGTGATATCCGAAGAAGGCATCCAAGAAACATAACAGGTCGCACTCGGCGGTGGAATCGATGATCTGATCGATGCGAGGGAGCGGGAATGGATCTTGCGGGCAGGCTTTGTTGAGGTTGGTGAAGTCGACACACATGCGTTCCTTCCCCCTTTCTTCGACACAACAACAGGGTTGGCCAGCCAATTTGGGTACCGGACCTCGCGAATGACCCCTACAACTTCCAGTTTGCGGGTCTCTTGGACGATGAAAGCCTGCTTTTCAGTGGACTGCCGCCTCGCTTTCGCTTCATGTGGCGACGCTAAAGGCACACGCTGAGGTGATGCTCGACACGTTGGGGATACAACTATCGAGTGTGAACCGCTCGAGGGGCCGGTTTACCTCATCCATGATCCAGCCCACGGAGGAGGCCCGGAGCCCAGAGGCTACTTAAGGTCCATTTATGTTAACCGCCTTTAGTGTTGTAACTTGTGTTGTAAGACAAGAGAGAAGAGACCGAGCCGGACACTTGTATGAGCCGGATCGACTCAGAGACCGCCGCAAGGCCAACCCGTATATAAGGGACGACCATGGGCGTTTAAGGACGAGAATTGAGGTCGAGGCGAAGTTATCGCTCCCTAGTCGCCAAATCACATCAATCCCATCACAAACTAGACGTAGGCTTTTACCTTCATCAAGGGGCCGAACTAGTATAACTCACGTGTCTTGTGTCCGCTTTAACCCCTCTAGGTTAACCCGTGCGATGGCCCTACGGCTAAGTCCTTTCACAAGGACATCTGCCGTGACAATTCCACGACAGTTACGCCTCTTGGGATCCCCGCCAGCTGATCAGGCTCCTAGGCGAACACCTTCTTGTTCGCGCGCAGGAACTTGACCAGGGCCTCCTCCTGCTCGGGTTCGAGGCTGGCGCCTATGGTGAAGGTGGCGTTAGTTGATTCGTCCTCATCGACAAGTATCTGCTTGGTTTTCGCCTTGTCCTGGGTGAACAGCTGCTTCTTCTTGGCTGGCGCAGCCCCCTTGGGACTAGGGGCGTCTGGACCGGCGGGCTGGGCTGCTGTCGCAGCAGTCTTGAAGGCGAGCTTGAGTACTTGCAACGCATCCCCGTGTCTCGAGACACGGTGAGGACGCTGTTGCTCCCTGCATCTTCATGAGGTTGTGCGCTGGTGAGTCGCGCCATGAACTTGGCTGAGCCTGCACCCGAGGATGGCATTGTATGGGAGGCCGATGGGGCGATGTCAAGTCGATTAGCTCCATGCGGAAGTTGTCGAGGTGCCAAGGTTACCGGAGTCGGATCTGCCTGTGGAGCTGGATGACCCGCCCCCGACGCCCAAGAAGGGCCGCCTGGGCTGAAGCCGCTCCGATGGTATGTGGAGGAGGCTGAAGGCCTCAACCGAGAGCACGCTGAGGCCCGCGCCGCCGTTGATGAGTGTCCTGGTGACGACCACCTGGCAGATGGTGGGGGTGCACAGCATTGGGAGCGCGCCCGAGCAGGTTGAGTTGGAGGGGTGGTCCTCCGAGCTGAAGGCCAGATCGACCTTGGGCACCGACCGACATGGGGGAGGCCCCTGCCGCGTGGAGGTAGCGCCGACCTGGCGGATGAATGGCTTGACGTGGCGGCCTGAAGGTGGCGCCTGCGAGCCGCCCAGGAGAGCCGCGATGACTGGGGGCGCCGGCGCTGCATGCTGGGCGCGGAAGAGGTTGCGCAGCTCTTCCCAAGAGGCCACGGAAGCCGCTGGTAGGTGGAGGGCCATGGGAAGCCGCTAGCTATGACTGCTGCCGCCTCCCGCCGAGGATGGCTCTCGTGACGCCAGCAGGAAGGCCAGCGGATTAGTTGTGTCGCTAGAAGCGGTGACGCCTCCGCTTGAACTTGTCAGCCACCGCACTGCCGCAGGTCGGGCCAAGGCTCAGAGCCCTTGCCCCTCGCCTGGCGCCATGCACGGATGATGGCGCGCGCGCTGCTCATTTCAGGCGAAGTCGCGGTGTCGGCGGAGAGTGGGTCAAGGAAGGCTCCGCAAGACCTACCGGTGCGCCAAATGTCGGATTTCGGTTCGGCGCACCTTCTAGGTTCGCACCGGGTGCGACGGAGATCTCGCCTCTACCTACCTACACCTCGCCGCCTCGCTAGGATCTAAGCTATGAAAAGAACAACACAAGAGACACAGGGTTTATACTAGTTCGGGCCACCATTGTGGTGTAATACCCTACTCTAGTTTGTGGTGTGGTGGATTGCCTCTTGGGCTGATGATGATGAACAATACAAGGAAGAACAGCCTCGCGAGGGTCTAATCTTGGCTGGTGCGATGAACTGATAGGGGGAGTTCGGTCGCTCTCTCTCTCTGCTGATTGATTTCTTGACGCCGGGTCAAGCTCCCTTCTACCCTGTGGGTGGCTAGTCCTATTTATAGGCAGAGGCCCTGGGCCCCTTCCCAAATATTGAGCGGGAAGGGCGCCAACAATTGGCCATTTTGAAGGGGAACATCTAGTACACTTATCCTGACTAAAGTTGGTCCTCGCCTGTCAAAGGCTCTGGTGGTGACGCCGGCTTGGGCTCCACAATGACTTCCTTCGTGCTGCTATGATTTGTCTTGGTCTTGTTGCAATCAAATGGATGCCTTTGCTTGATACTCTTGCTCGCGCTTGCTCCCTTTGCACCAAAGAGGAAAGGAGGACATCACATGCTCGGCGCTCACCTGGCGCCCTTTGGTCGTCATGGCTTGCGCCATGGGCACCTCGTGAGGTACCCCGCCTTGATCTCTCCGCCTCGCGAGCCACCGACGAGGTCGCGGCTCGAGGAAGCTCCCCGTCGTCGCCTCTGCGAGGCTTTGGCCTCGCGAGGGTCTTGAGCTTGTGTTGATGAAGATGGGCCAGGCTGGCCACCACTTGAGCCACGCCGCAGCCGCAGTGCAAGTCCGGTACCCCTGCTCCCAAGACGCCGACAAAAAAGGTGGCGGGCCGGCCCATGTAAAGCCTGTTAACGGCCTGTTCGCATATAGCCCATTTACAGCCCTCTAACCCAAGGCCCGTTACGCCTTATCCGAATTAGGCCCAGTACCGTCATCTGGGCCACCCAATATGATTCCAGCCCGTTTTCACTTGTGGCCCATGTATGGCCCATGACATCTTTCGGCCCATATGAGGCCCTATGTAACTTTTTGGCCTATTAACGGCCCGTCGTGAAACTGGCCCATAATGAACAGTGTATTACTTTACACCCATTAACGGCCCGTGGTGAAACCGGCCCGTAATGAATAGTGTATCACTTTATACCCATTAAGGGCCCGTTATTCCGTTGGGCCGTTTCCAGCCCATGTTATCTTTTAGCCTTCTCAGAGCTCATTTATTCATGGGCCCGTTTCCAGCATTCGTTTACTTACGGCACGTTACTGTCATTTTGTGCTTATGGGCAAAATTCAGCCCGTGGTTACAGTCGGCCCGTTTGTGGTCCGTTAACACGTTGGGCCGTTTTCATAGCGTCATGAAATACGGCCTATTAACGGTGACCCGTTATGGTCGGCCCATGAACGGACAATTCCAACTCTAGCCCGTTTACGGCCATAATGTGGCCTGATTGGCCCATGTTTGGCCAATCGATCATACTGCCCGTATAAGGCCCATTGATGATACGGCCCGTAGAAGGCCCATTGTTTCTACGGCCCGTAGAAGGCCCATTGTTTCTATGGCCCATAGAAGGCCCACTGTTTCTACGGCCCGTAGGAGGCCCAAAGGTCACTACAAGAATATTAGCCCATGGTTATTGTGGCCTAGTTTTTAAAATAGGTTATTGCAGCCACTAGCAAATCACGGAAAAAGAACCGCAATGACTACAAGCAAACAAATAAACAAGACAACAAGGAAATAAATAAGCAAGCAACTTACGCTTAGGCTATCACTACCGTCGCACATATTACATCCATGGGCATCAAAGTTCGCCACCAAAGGCAAATAAACGCTACCGACAAAAGAATATACAAAACTGAGAGCACTTCAAAAGGCACTAGGCCCGGCCAGTCGGGACCCCAAACAACTAAAGAAGCTGAGTAGACCTCGGTTGTGTCAACGATAGATGCATCAACACTAGATTTAAGGCATGATGGTGCGACGGCAGTCCTCGACATCTTCATTGCATCTTTGACTTCAAGTCGGAGCTGAGCCTGAAGCAAGCCTTTCCGCTTTAAGTTGAGACTCAAGAAGTCGAACTGATTGAGGCAGCGATCGCACAGAGGTTGTCTCACACCTGCTGGTGAGTAGATTCAACTCACTGTCTTCATCAAGGCAGGACCTTGGGGTCATCTCGCTGTCCTCAAGATGGTTTGGCTCACTATATTCCCTAAAGTTCTGCCAGGCGTAAGAGATACGAATCTGAAAGAGAAACAAGGAGACACGTAACAGGTTTCACAATTATATAAGCAAATAAATGGATCTGTTCTACATAAGGAGCATGTTTTTACAACTACAGTTTGAAACTGGTAGTTGTTGCAAACATCCAATCAGATGTAAACAGCATAGCAAACAGCAAAGCAAACAGCAGTGGAGGCAATGATGCCTATCCAAATCTATACTAGAACAAAGTTTGAAGGCTTGAGAAGGATGAACTTACATTACATGTTAACACGGGCTGGACAAAGCCCTTCTCCATGTTGATGGAAGGATAATTCAATAAATTCCCCAAAGAAAATTCTTTATAAGCATTGCCATTATTCTACATTTTGCAAAGAGTAAATATAGATCAAATAATATTGGAAGAAACAGAGGATAATGAAGCTCAAAGTGCATCGATGATACATAATCAAATAGCAATTAATTAAGTACAGCGTTACAAGGCAAAAGGGAGAGAGGTACTGACAAGAGCAATTTAGAGCCCATTATTGCTTTGAGATCGTATGATCCTTTGAGCAAGGAGATTCATCTGAAATTAGTTTTCATACAAGAGAGAAGGTAAGGCACAAGCAGAAATTTAGGAGTTCAAATTTTGAATTGATATCATAGACAGTACCTAACGCTGGGCTCCCAGCAGTTCTAATAGGGGTTTGGCCACTGGAGTAGGGGTAAAGTGTGGTACAGTTGGGCCTGTGTTTTCTGTGGCTGCTGATCTATTTGATTTAACAGGTACCACTACCTTTTCCAAATACCTAGTTTGTACTCCTTCAGGATCTGCACTCACCCTCTTCCTTTTGGACATCTATCACAAAAGAACAACATTTGACTAGAAAAACATAGTGTGACGACACATGGAATAGGTACAGAAAATGGATAGTTATGGCATATACTCATATATGAAGCTTAAACTAAGCAGATGGTGTAACAAAGTAGAAGAAATGCAAGAGGTCAGATGCAAAATATGTGCGACCAATAAGATAGGCCATCCTCCACCATGCCAAGTTTGTTAGCCAGTGGATCGTTCCGCAATATTCCTCTCGTGCGCCCATTCTCATATTCATTTTGATAATGTTCAATATCTAACATGCATGAAAACATAAAAACAAGTGAGATTTTCTTTGTAATGCAGAAGTGATTCTAATCCAATACCGCCTCCTCAGAAACCCCTTTGTGCTATCTCTCGCAATTCTTTTAAAAGATGCCATGCATGCTGTAATTTGTTGTGTGCATTAATATAATGTGGCCTACTACTCAAAATATGAGAGCTCCGAAGTGATGACACTTCGCAGATGATAGCTTCAACATATAGTAAAGAAGAACAAGTCGAATTCGACCGATGATTCAAAATATACTAAGGAGAACAACTTGACTGACCAATCGACCGCAAGAGAAGAGTATCATCTTAAAGAAGAGCAGAAGAGCAAGCAGATTGAAGATATTACAAGTGTTTCAATACAATGTCGGCTGGCCACCCATGATGAACCATAGCGCACAGAGAAATATTATTCTTTCCGGTCTCTCCATATGTGGCTCACATGCATTTCAAAACTAAAGTAGGAACATTTAGCTAACCAATTAAACATCTCTCAGTTTTACTAATATCAACAATAATATCAGATATGAATTTGTACAACTAAGCTTGTTTAGCTCGATGGGTGGAGCGAGTGCTATTACGACACTAACCACGAGGCTGATTGTGGTCATCATAAAATGGGGAAAGCATAAGCATGATCAAGACAAGGTTGACCGTGGCGGTGGGATGGCAGATGTGAAGCTGCAAACCGCAAGAAGGGTAGTTAGCAACCGATGTTTGCTTTGAAATAACAATTAAGATTTGGTATGGACAAGAAAGTACGGTCAACAATGACAAAGAAATGCAATTATGTTGTCTATCTATATGTCGCGACATGCATTTGGAAACTCAAGTGGGACCTTTAGCTAACCAATTAAATGTGTTGGTTAACTAATATCAAGATTATATCACAATCATATTTGAACAACTAAGCTTTCAATTCTTAGTGTTGTGTTGTTTAGCTTGAAGGGTGGAGTAATGCTAGTACGACGTAAAGCACCCACGGAGATCATAGTAGAGTAGATAAAAGGGAAAACCCTAAGCATCAAGAGAAAAATCAGGAAAGTGGAACTAGCTGGACCAGTGGGTGGCGCACATGCTTTTCGAAATGAATATAGGAACATTAGCTGACCAATTAAACGTTCGCTGTTTTAGTTATATGAGCATCATATCAGATTTGTATTTGAACACGTAAGCTTTGGGTTGAGGTCATGAGGAGCAGTGCTAGCATGACACGAAGCACCTACGATGATGCTAGTGAATATAAAGGGGGGAAACCATAAGCTTTACGAGTATAGTGCCCGTGCCATGGCGGATCTGAAGGTGCAAACCGGACAAAGCTACTTCGCAACCAATGTTTGCTTTCAACTAGCCACTACGATTTGGTACGGACAAGAAAAGTACAGTAAAGAAATTACGATCTATTTTTCGGGTGAGATCAATAACTTAAGCACATGTGGAAGAGTACCACCTCTCTTGCGACGCCGTGTAGGCCTATGCCGACACGTTGAGGGTGCATGGGTGCGATGGCTGTCGGCGGCGGGAAGAAGACTTTAGAGGGCGACGGCGGGTCGGGGTTATATCCTGTTGCCGTGGACGAGACGGTCGTAGGAGAGGCAATGGCAAGGTGGACGATGGCGCCGATGAAGCGAGAGGAGGCGATGAAAGGATCCTGGTCCAGCGCCGTGGATGAGAGACGTCCGTCTCTTGCAAAGGGACGACGGGTAGGGGTAGCGGCTCCGCAAGGTGGAGGATGGGGTGGCGGACGAGGAGGCTGGCCGTTTAATGCGGAGGTTGTCATGCCACCGAAGTGTATGAATGGGGAAATGGAGGAGGGGGCGATCTCAAACTTTGGGACGCTTCTCAGAAATGGGGAAAGTTACGAACTTATCCCCCGTTTAAAATATCAGACATCACATCGGTTGGGGATAGGACGGTAATCTCGCATCTCCCAAATATTTGCCGTAACTATTTTGGGCGAGGAGAGGGTGTTTTGTCCGCCCACGGTTGGCGCCCACAGTGTATGAACGGGCTGACATGTGTAGGGCGGTTGTGTCATGTCTGATGGAAGTTACACATCTTCCCCTATTTAAAATATTAGCCTACTTCGATTTCGGACGAGGAGAGTTTGTTTTGCCGCCCACCGTGTATGAATGGGGAAATGGAGGAAGAGACACATGTCTTTCGGGCGAGCTTGAATCAAATGTGTTTTGCCGCCCATGTTTGGCGCCCACCGTGTCTGAATGGGCTTAGAGGTCGTCGTGTCACGTCTGATTGAAGTTACTAGTCTACCCCTATGGAGAGCAGTGTAAATCCGGTCGATAAGGATGTCAAGTGTCAGGGGTAGACAGTAATTTCCATCTCGCAAACAGTTGCTTCGGGCAGCCCACAAAGTATAGTGGGTTTTTAGCCGCTTTGTTCAAAACTAGGGAGAATTAGCATTCACGTTTGCCCTGGGACCTGGCAAACTAAATTAAAATCCAGTTTGCATTCGATTACGAATATCCACAGATAATTATATGTTTTTGTTGGAAATATGCCCTAGAGGCAATAATAAATTAGTTATTATTATATTTCCTTGTTCATGATAATCGTTTATTATCCATGCTATAATTGTATTGATAGGAAACTCATATACATGTGTGGATACATAGACAACACCATGTCCCTAGTAAGCCTCTAGTTGACTAGCTCGTTGATCAATAGATGGTTACGGTTTCCTGACCATGGACATTGGATGTCATTGATAACGGGATCACATCATTAGTAGAATGATGTGATGGACAAGACCCAATACTAAGCCTAGCACAAAGATCGTAGTTCGTATGCTAAAGCTTTTCTAATGTCAAGTATCTTTTCCTTAGACCATGAGATTGTGCAACTCCCGGATACCGTAGGAATGCTTTGGGTGTACCAAACGTCACAACGAATCGGGTGGCTATAAAGGTGCACTACAGGTATCTCCGAAAGTGTCATTGGGTTGGCACGAATCGAGATGGATTTGTCACTCCGTAAACGGAGAGGTATCTCTGGGCCCACTCGGTAGGACATCATCATAATGTGCACAATGTGACCAAGGGGTTGATCACGGATGATGTGTTACGGAACGAGTAAAGAGACTTGCCGTAACGAGATTGAACAAGGTATCGGTATACCGACGATCGAATCTCGGGCAAGTTCAATACCGCTAGACAAAGGGAATTGTATACGGATCGATTGAGTCCTTGACATCGTGGTTCATCCGATGAGATCATCGTGGAATATGTGGGAGCCAACATGGGTATCCAGATCCGCTGTTGGTTATTGACCGGAGAACGCCTCGGTCATGTTCGCATGGTTCCCGAACCCGTAGGGTCTACACTTAAGGTTCGATGAAGCTAGGGTTATAAAGGAAGTTTGTATGTGGTTACCGAATGTTGTTTGAGTCCGGATGAGATCCCGGACGTCACGAGGAGTTCCGGAATGGTCCGGAGGTAAATATTTATATATGGAAAGTTGTTATTCGGGTTCCGGAAAAGGTTCGGGTTTTTTCGGTATTGTACCGGGAAGCTTCCAGAAGGTTCCGGAGGATTCCGGAGGGGTCCGGAGGTCCGGAAATAGTTCCACCACGTCCAATACAGTAGCATGGGCTGTAGGGGGGCGCCCTAGCCTTAATGGGCCAGGGGCACCAGCCCCCCCAAGGCCCATGCGCATGGGAAGGGGAAAACCCTAAGGGGGAGGGCCTCCACTTGACTTGGGAGGCACTCCTCCCCCCCTTGGCCGCCCCCCTAGATGGGATCTAGGGCTGGCCGCACCCCTTGGGGTGGGAAAACCCTAAAGGGGGCGCAGCCCCTTCCCTATATATACTTGAGGTTTTGGGGCTGCCACACATGAGAACCTCTCCTCTTGGCGCAGCCCTACCTCTCTCCCTTCTCCTCTCTTGCGGTGCTTGGCGAAGCCCTGCAGGATTGCCACGCTCCTCCACCACTACCACGCCGTTGTGCTTCTGCTGGACGGAGTCTTCCTCAACCTCTCCTCTCTCCTTGCTGGATCAAGGCGTGGGAGACGCCACCGGCTGTACGTGTGTTGAACGCGGAGGTGCCGTCCGCTCGCACTAGGATCTCCGGTGATTTGGATCACGACAGTACGACTCCTTCAACCCCGTTCTCTTGAACGCTTCCGCTTAGCGATCTACAAGGGTATGTAGATGCACTCTCCTCCCCTCGTTGCTGGTTTCTCCATAGATAGATCTTGGTGACACGAGGAAAATTTTGAATTTCGCCACGCTCCCAACAAAGGGTATCGAGCTAGGTCTATTGCGAGATTCTTTGCACGAGTAGAACACAAAGTAGTTGTGGGCGTTGATGATGTTCAATATGCTTACCGTTACTAGTCCAATCTTGTTTCGACGGTATTGTGGGATGAAGCGCCGGACCGACCTTACACGCATTTCACGTGAGACAGGTTCCACCGATCGACATGCACTTGGTGCATAAGGTCGCTAGCGGTGCCTCTCTCCCACTTTAGTCGGAACGGATTCGATGAAAAGGGTCCTTATGAAGGGTAAATAGCAATTGGCATATCACGTTGTGGTTTTATGAGGTAAGAAACGTTCTTGCTAGAAACCCAAAGCAGCCACGTAAAACATGCAAACAACAATTAGAGGACGTCTAACTTGTTTTTGCAGGGTATGCTATGTGATGTGATATGGCCAAGAAGAATGTGATGAATGATATGTGATGTATGAGATTGATCATGTTCTTGTAATAGGATTCACGACTTGCATGTCGATGAGTATGACAACCGGCAGGAGCCATAGGAGTTCTCTTTATTTATTGTATGACCTACGTGTCATTAAACAACGCCATGTAATTACTTTACTTTATTGCTAACCGGTAGCCATAGTAGTAGAAGTAATAATTAGCGAGACAACTTCATGAAGACACCATGATGGAGATCATGGTGTCATGCCGGTGACGATGATGATCATGGAGCCCCGAAGATGGAGATCAAAAGGAGCAATATGATATTGGCCATATCATGTCACTATTTGATTGCATGTGATGTTTATCATGATTATACATCTTCTTTACTTAGAACGACGGTAGTAAATAAGATGATCCCTTATAACAATTTCAAGAAGTGTTCTCCCCTAACTGTGCACCGTTGCTAAAGTTCGTCGCTTCTAAGCACCACGTGATGATCGGGTGTGATGGATTCTTACGTTCACATACAAGACAGATTTACACACGCGAAACACTTAGGGTTAACTTGACGAGCCTAGCATGTACAGACATGGCCTCGGAACACAGAGACCGAAAGGTCGAGCATGAGTCGTATAGTAGATACGATCAACATGAAGATGTTCACCGATGATGACTAGTCCGTCTCACGTGATGATCAGACACGGCCTAGTTGACTCGGATCATGTAATCACTTAGATGACTAGAGGGATGTCTATCTGAGTGGGAGTTCATGAGATGAACTTAATTATCCTAAACATAGTCAAAAGATCTTTGCAAATTATGTCGTAAGCTCGCGCTTTAGTTCCATTGTTTAGATATGTTCCTAGAGAAAATATAGTTGAAAGTTGAAAGATGGCGATTATGCGGATGTAAGAAAGCTTATGTCCTTAATGCACCGCCAGTGTGCTGAACCCCAAACGCCGCCCTGTGGATGTTGCGAACATCGGACATACACGCTTTGATAACTACGTGATAGTTCGTTAAACGGTTTAGAGTTGAGGCACCAAAGACGTTTTTCGAAATGTCGCGGAACATATGAGATGTTTTGAGGGCTGAAATTGGGATTTCAAGCTCGTGCCCACGTCAAGAGGTATAAGACCTCCGACGATTTTCTTAGCCTGCAAACTAAGGGAGAAAATCTCAAACGTTGAGCTTGTGCTCAGATTGTCTGAGTGCAACAATCACTTGAATCGAGTGGGAGTTGATCTTCCAGATGAGATAGTGATGTTTCTCCAAAGTCATTGCCACCAAGCTGCTAGAGCTTCGTGATGAACTATAACATGTCAGGGATAGATATGATGATCCTTGAGGTATTCACGATGTTTGACACCGCGAAAGTAGAAATCAAGTAGGAGCATCAATTGTTGATGGTTGGTGAAACCACTAGTTTCAAGAAGGGCAAGGGCAAGAAGGGACACTTCATGAAACGGCAAATCAGTTGCTGCTCCATTGAAGAAACACATGGTTGAACCCAAACCCGAGACTAAGTGCTTCTGTAATAAGGGGAACAACCACTGGAGCAGAATTACCCTAGATACTTGGTAGATAAGAAGGCTGGCAAGGTCGATAGAAGTATATTGATATACATTATGTTAATGTGTACTTTACTAGTACTCCTAGTAGCACAAGGGTATTAGATACCGTTCGGTTGCTAAGTGTTAGTAACTCAAACAAAAGCTACGGAATAAACGGAGACTAGCTAAAGGTGAGTGACGATACGTGTTGGAAGTGTTTCCAAGGTTGATGTGATCAAGCATCGCACGCTCCCTCTACCATCGAGATTGAGTTAAACCTAAAATTATTATTTGGTGTTTGCGCTGAGCATAGACATGATTGGATTATGTCTAACATAATACGGTTATTCATTTAAGGAGAATAATGGTTACTCTATTTATTTGAATAAATACCTTCAATGGTCTTGCACCTAAAAGAATGGTTTATTGAATCTCGATCGTAGTGATACACATTTCCATGCCAAAAGATAAAAGATAGTAATGATAGTACCACTTACTTGTGGCAATGCCATGTAAGTCATATTGGTATAAAACGCATGAAGAAGCTCCATGTTGATGGATCTTTGGACTCACTCATTTTTGAAAAGTTTGAGACATGCGAACCATGTCTATTGGTTTATATGCATGAAGAAACTCCATGCAAATGGACCGTTTGGACTCACTTGATTTTGAATCACTTGAGACATGCAAATCATACCACATGGGCAAGATGACCGAAAGCCTCGCTTTTCAAAGTGAAATGGAACAAGAAAGCAACTTGTTGGAAGTAATACATTTTGATGTGTGCAGTCCAATGAATGCCGAGGCATGCAAATGAATATCGTTATGTTCTTACTTCACGGATGATTCGAGTAGATGTTGAGTATATTTACTTGATGAAACACAAGTCTGAATTATTGAATGGTTCAAGTAATTTCAGAGTGAAGTTAAAGATCATCGTGACAAGAGGATAAAATGTCTATGATATGATCATAGAGATGAGTATCTGAGTTACGAGCTTTGGCACGCTATTAAGACATAGTGGAAATTGTTTCACAATTAATACCGCCTGGAACACCATAGTGTGATGGTGTGTCCGAACATCATAGTTGCACCCTATTAGATATGGTGCGTACCATGATGTCTCTTATCGAATTACCACTATCGTTCATGGGTTAGGCATTAGAGACAACCACACTCACTTTAATAGGGTACCACGTAATTCTGTTGAGACGACACCGTTTGGCGAAACCTAAGTTGTCGTTTCTTAAAAGTTTGGGGCTGCGACGCTTATGTGAAAAAGTTTCAGGTTGATAAGCTCGAACCCAAAGCGGATAAAATGCATCTTCATAGGACACCCAAAAACAGTTGGGTATACCTCCTAATTCAGATCCGAAAGCAATAGGGATTGTTTCTTGAATCGGATCCTTTCTCGAGGAAAAGTTTGTCTCGAAAAGTTGAGTGGGAGGATGGTGGAGACTTGATGAGGTTATTGAACCGTCACTTCAACTAGTGTGTAGCAGGGCACGTGAAGTTGTTCCGTGGCACCTACACCAATTGAAGTAGAAGCTTATGATAGTGATCATGAAGTTTCGGATCAAGTCACTAACGCACCTCGAGGGTGAGAAGGATGCATACTACTTGAGTGGTACATAATCCTGTCTTGAAGGTCATGTTGCTAGACAACAATGAACCTACGAGCTATGGAGAAGCAATGGTGGGCCCAAATTCCGACAAATGGTTAGAAGCCATGAAATCCGAGATAGGATCCATGTATCAGAACAAAGCATGGACTTTGGTGGACTTGCCCGATGATCGGCAAGCTATTGAGATAAATGGATCTTTAAGAAAAGACGGACAAGGACGGTAATGTCACCGTCTATGAAGCTAGACTTGTGGCGAAGAGTTTTTCACAAGTTCAAGGAGTTGACTACGATGAGATTTTCTCATCCGTAGTGATGCTTAAAGTCCGTCGGAATCATGTTAGCACAAGCTGCTTTTATGAAATATGGCAGATGGATGTCAAAACGAGTTTCCTTGCCAGTCTTCGTAAGGAAAGGTTGTATGTGATACAATCAGAAAGTTTTGTCGATCCTAAGGATGCTAAAAGGTATGCTAGCTCCAGCGATCCTTCTAAGGACTGGAGTAAGCATCTCGGAGTTGGAATATGCACTTTGATAGGATGATCAAAGATTTTGGGTTTATACGAAGTTTATGAGAAACTTGTATTTCCAAAGAAGTGAGTGGGAGCACTATAGAATTTCGATGAGTATATGTTGTTGACATATTGATGATCGAAATGATGTAGAATTTCCGAAAGCATATAGGGTTATTTGAAAGATGTTTTCAATAGAAAACCTGGATTAAGCTACTTGAACATTGAGCATCGAGATCTATAAGGATAGATCAAAATGCTTAATAATACTTTCAAATGAGCACATACCTTGACATGATCTTGAAGGTGTTCAAGATGGACCATCAAAGAAGGAGTTCTTGCCCGAGATGTAAGGTATGAAGTTAAGAGTTAAAGGCTCGACCACGGCAGAAAAGAGAGAAAGGATGAAGGTCGTCCCTATGCTTCGGACATAGGCTCTATAGTATGCTATGTCTGTGTACCGCACCGAAGTGTGCCTTGCCATGAGTCGGTCAAGGGTACAAGAATGATCCAGAATGGATCATTGGACAGCGGTCAAAATTGTCCTTGGAGTAAATAAGGACATGTTTCTCGATTATGGAGGTAATAAAGAGTTCGGCGTAAGGGATTACGTCGATGCAAGCTTTAACACCTATCCGAGTGACTCTGAGTAGCAAACCGGATACGTATAGTGGAGCAACCATTTGGAATAGATCCAAGTGGAGCGTGGAAGCAGCATTTACAATATGACATAGAGAATTGCGAAGCACACACGGATCTGAAAGGTTCGCACCGCTGACTAAAACCTCTCTCACAAGCAAAACATGATCAAACCTCGTAACTCATTGAGTCTTAATCACATGATGATGTGAACTAGTTTACGACACTAGTAAACTCTTTGGATGTTGGTCACATGGCGATGTGACCTATCGATGTTGATCACATGGCGATGTGACCTATCGCTGTTAATCACATGGCGATGTGAACTAGATTATTGACTCTAGTGCAAGTGGGAGACTGTTGGAAATATGCCCTAGAGGCAATAATAAATTAGTTATTATTATATTTCCTTGTTCATGATAATCGTTTATTATCCATGCTATAATTGTATTGATAGGAAACTCATATACATGTGTGGATACATAGACAACACCATGTCCCTAGTAAGCCTCTAGTTGACTAGCTCGTTGATCAATAGATGGTTACGGTTTCTGACCATGGACATTGGATGTCATTGATAACGGATCACATCATTAGTAGAATGATGTGATGGACAAGACCCAATACTAAGCCTAGCACAAAGATCATAGTTAGTATGCTAAAGCTTTTCTAATGTCAAGTATCTTTTCCTTAGACCATGAGATTGTGCAACTCCGGATACCGCAGGAATGCTTTGGTGTACCAAACGTCACAACGAATCGGGTGGCTATAAAGGTGCACTACAGGTATCTCCAAAAGTGTCTGCTGGGTTGGCACGAATCGAGATGGGATTTGTCACTCCCGTAAACGAAGAGGTATCTCTGGGCCCACTCGGTAGGACATCATCATAATGTGCACAATGTGACCAAGGGGTTGATCACGGGATGATGTGTTATGGAACGAGTAAAGAGACTTGCCGGTAACGAGATTGAACAAGGTATCGGTATACCGACGATCGAATCTCGGGCAAGTACAATACCTCTAGACAAAGGGAATTGTATACGGGATCAATTGAGTCCTTGACATCGTGGTTCATCCGATGAGATCATCGTGGAATATGTGGGAGCCAACATGGGTATCCAGATCCCGCTGTTGGTTATTGACCGGAGAACGCCTCGGTCATGTTCAGATGGTTCCCGAACCCGTAGGGTCTACACTTAAGGTTCGATGACGCTAGGGTTATAAAGGAAGTTTGTATGTGGTTACCGAATGTTGTTCGAGTCCGGATGAGATCCCGGACGTCACGAGGAGTTCCGGAATGGTCCGGAGGTAAATATTTATATATGGAAAGTTGTTGTTCGGGTTAGGAAAAGGTTCGGTTTTTTGGTATTGTATCGGGAAGCTTCGGAAGGTTCGGAGGATTCGGAGGGGTCCGGAGGTCCGGAAATAGTTCCACCACGTCCAATACAGTAGCATGGGCTGTAGGGGGCGCCCTAGCCTTAATGGGCCAGGGGCACCAGCCCCCAAGGCCCATGCGCATGGGAAGGGGAAAACCCTAAGGGGGAGGGCCTCCACTTGACTTGGGAGGCACTCCTCCCCCCCTTGGCCGCCCACCTAGATGGGATCTAGGGCTGGCCGCACCCCTTGGGGTGGGAAAACCCTAAAGGGGGCGCAGCCCCCTTTCCCCTATATATACTTGAGGTTTTGGGGCTGCCATACACATGAGAACCTCTCCCTCTTGGCGCAGCCCTACCTCTCTCCCTTCTCCTCTCTTGCGGTGCTTGGCGAAGCCCTGCAGGATTGCCACGCTCCTCCACCACTACCACGCCGTTGTGCTGCTGCTAGACGGAGTCTTCCTCAACCTCTCCCTCTCTCCTTGCTGGATCAAGGCGTGGGAGACGTCACCGGGCTGTACGTGTGTTGAACGCGGAGGTGCCGTCCGTTCGGCACTAGGATCTCCGGTGATTTGGATCAAGATGAGTACGACTCCTTCAACCCCGTTCTCTTGAACGCTTCCGCTTAGCGATCTACAAGGGTATGTAGATGCACTCTCCTTCCCCTCGTTGCTAGTTTCTCCATAGATAGATCTTGGTGACACGTAGGAAAATTTTGAATTTCTGCTACGTTCCCCAACAGTTTTGTTATTTATTTCTTCAAAACCACAACAAAGATTTATTCCACCTTTATATATGATTATGATTTAGAGATGTCGTGATCTTCGAATTCAGTAGGTTGGATACACTCTGATTCAAACAGTTATTTCATCCAATACAATATGCTCACACGAAAAACAGTTCACCTTATGTCAATCATACAAGTACTGGAGGATTACCTCGCCTAAAAAATTCGGATCATTACAACACATGGACAACATGGAATTCCGGACAACATAGGGGGTCTTGCAACATAATCCATTCAGAGACATGACACAACATGCAAGTACAATAATCTAATGACAATTTCAACTGGTATCTAAAGAAGAACCGGATTACCTTGGGCTTCGAGATAGCGTAAACAGCAGGACCTCCTCCGCCTTAAAATGCAACATTCTTACTTCCTCCAATTCTTGGGTTTCTTGCATAATGCGTGCCGCTAATTCTGTAATTTCCAGCCTCAAGATAAAGATTACCTCATTCATGGCAGCCACACCATCTCTTTTCGCCTCTAGTAGAGCCTCAAGCACTATAATATCTGTCCTCGATCGCTCTCCGACGGTGTTGCCTCGAACTACTACCATCTGGTAACATGGATGGCGATCGCTTCCACAAATAGATTCGGGGTTGTACATTGTGTCCTAGTGTGAACGGCATCCTGAAAAGTTTCACTGGACATAAGTAAGAGATAGTTATCGATGATCCACGCATAAGCTTACATGGTAAACGATGGACTAATTATTGCCGAGCATGGCAAACTATATTTAAATGGTTCAAAGCAGCATCAGCGAAAAGAAATAAAATGGTAAGATGAAAGTTGAAAGGAGTGTACAACCGCTATATTTAAGTTGCCAAGGCATCTAAGCAGTTGAAATAATCTGAGAAAGCACTTAACAGTGTGGCCTCATATAAACTACGACGCTTGATCTTGTGATGAAGTTGAGAGGAAAAGTTAAGACTCAAATGAAATAGGCATGCATTTCTTTACGATAGTACAACAGTAATCACTGACATATTGGCCAACTCAGGTATAACGTAACAACAAACAAGCATTGAATCAAGCAATACAAGAAAGCGCATAACCTGAACTATTTGTAATTCGGTAGGATTACACGTTGAGGGCACAAGCCAAGAAAGCAGCCCACTCGCATTACATTTAACATGTACTAAAACACACTCGCTTACCATATGTTGCTGTGAAGCCTAGCTGCTGTTGCAATGTTCTTTGAAGATATCGTCAGCATCCCGTGGTTGCAAATCTAGTGGTTGTAGTTTATTCTGCACCATCTATTTAGGTAAAATTAATTTTAATCGCATGCATTGGTCTGAATTGATCATCAATGGTTCATCTAAACTAATGAAAGAAGGGTATGTGCATACACGATAATATATCTGCTTCCCTCTATTTTTATGCTTGTTCGAGGTGCCAGCACCAAAAGAACAAATATTTTGCTTGATGGGGTTGGCAGCTCCATAATTAATAGAAGCATCAAATTAGTCATGTAACTTGGGAAGATCAAGAACACACAAACAAGTAATGAACAGAGGCTCGGAGCAGTGATGTAATAGCTAGCATCAGAAAATGTAGGGTAAAACGAACAAAAAGCAGCGGAACCACATGCTAGTTTGCTGATGTGTAATTAAGCATAGAGAACATTAAGCAGCCTGATGGAACCAACAGGTTGCATCAGAACAAAACTAAATCATATTAACTATATGTGCACTGGTATGTAATTTAACACATGTAACATGTTCACTGCCAGAAGTATGGCCCTACAGGTGCAAACAGAATAATGCGTTTCATGAAAAACTGAATGATGCCCTGAAGGAATTCAAAGGTGCGGTGCTTATGCTAGGAAAGTGAACGTAGGCGCCGACCGTAGGATAATAGTACCTGATTCTCGGCGGCGTATGGCTATCGTTGTCATACTTGATAGCTAAGGATCGTCGATGGTGCTCGTGTTGCAGTTGAGTTTGGGCCGGCTGTCGCCGTTGCTAAAGCTGCTACGGTTGTGGCGCCTATCAACATACAAGAAAGCTCATCTGTGGTAAGTGAACAGTTGCACGATAAAGAGAAAAACCGAAGGAGTACAAATCGAAATAACCTGATGAGGCTATGGCGTCGGTAAAGCAGGGCCGGTGGAGTTGAATATGGCGTCCGTGGAGCGGGTCCGGTGCAGTGGACGAAGGCTCCAGCGGGCGCGTTGTATAGTGCTTTCGGTGAGGCGGATCTGTTGCGTCGGACGAGGGCTTGTATGAAGGACCAGCGAAGGGGCGGACGAGGGAGTCAGTGAAGGGCCTACGCTGTGGTGGAGGGCGCCGTTTAAGCAGATCCAGTGCGGTGGACCATGATGGCGGTCAAGGAGATCTGGAGCGGTGGACAAGCCAGTCGCTGAAGCGGCTCTGGTGAAGTGGTGAGTTGGCAGTTGGGGGTTCCAAGGTGCGGAAGGTAGAACCGGCGGGGTGTGAGGTCCACCTGCGGCGGAGGACTAGATTCATGGCTTGCCGTGGTTGGGGGTCGGGAGGGAAGGAGGGCTCTGGGAAGAATGTTGGGGGCAAAAAGAGGGGAAAACAATGGAGTTACCAAAGCAGCCCTTTTCCGCTCATGTGGCAGGGTAAAACAGGAATATCGCAGGCTAAACTTTCGTAGCGTGATATTTCGATGTGAGCGGGAAGTTTGAAAGCTTTTGGCGCCTAAAATTATAAGTATTCTGCTCTCGTACGGCCGACTATGATATCATGGCCGACAATTTGTTTGTTTTGCTCGCAAAAAAATGTGCAAGTTTAAAATCAATGTCTCCAACTCGAAACTTAGATTGTCCGTTCAATTCAAATATGGATCATTGAGCTACTACAAGCAAATACCATCATACGGTCCAATTCAAATGAAATTCCAAATGTGTTTATCCTAAATATGACGACAAAAGCAAAAATGTGTATGTGTATGAATAAAGTGGATGATTATAAAGTTTGAACATGCCCGTATGTGTATATCTCTAGGTTTGATATATGAATTTGAAATCACGAAATCCCGGCTTAAAAAATGTACCTCCGTTTAAATGAATTACAAAAGCTAATGATGGAGTCGAATTCCAAAATTCCAATCTTAGGTTTGTAATTCAGGTACATCAAGGTATATCACGCATGTTCAAAAGTATCGTTATCTAATAGTAAAAACTTTGAAACAAATGGATCAACCATGAGTGCACAATATCTCAACTACGCTAAAGTCCCTCAAATATAGACACCTCACTCTTTATCTGAAGTCAACCCCCCCCACACACACACACACACACACACACACACACACACACACATAGAGAAGTCGTTCTCTCCCCCAAACACCAACACACGAGCATATTAACACCCCTCTCTCTTGTAAAGTCCAGACCCCAACATAGGTCTCTAACACTTTGTCTCTCAGGCATGCACACATCTCTTCCCTCACTCTCTAGGTCTCCTGCTATCTCTCTTACCCAAGCACACGCACTATGTAGAGTGTATATTTCCCATACACACAAAATGTCGCCCCAAACGTCTATCTCCCTAGTTATGTGGTTCTCAAGACTCACCTCACACACCACCCCCACTGCAAAAAGCACGCTTTGTCTCCTTGTGCACCACTCTCCTCTTTCTATCTCTCCCACATGCGGACCCGCCCCAGCTCCTTCCCTGCATACATATATGTCGTGACTCTTTGCATAGCTCCCTAATGTATAATCGTTCTCGATTTCGCACATTTTTCTCTACACCATCTATTCTAGATCTCTCATGAAGTCCCTATCACACACACGATGACTCACTTCCCTTGCGTCTCCGCTCATAGGCCAATTTCGGACAACATCAACATTGTCTCCCTATCTATACGCCATTTATGGAACAAACGACCCCTCTCGCCCCCTCTCTTCCTCTCTCTCTCTCTCTCTCTCTCTCTCTCTCTCTCTCTCTCTCTCTCTCTCTCTCTCTCTCTCTCTCTCTCGTCGCTAGCTCTCTCTTCCTCTCGCTCTCACACCCCTCTCCCACACACACACTCGATGTCTCTTCCAAATAGTCTGCTCCCCCAGCCCGCACCCATGCTATCCCGCTACTGCACATGTCATACCATTCCCCCCTTCCCTTATACTAGGTTTACATCATCAGTGGTCTCTCTATTCCACGTACACTCTCTCCCTCTCACACCCAAACACGTGCACAAACACACACAAACACCCATTTATCTGGATCCTCATCTCTCCCCATGTCCGCATGTGTATCTCACACACTCACTCTCTAATTATGTATATGTGTCTCGACGTTACACAACACAAAGCCCCATGTACATGTCTCTCTCTATCCTCCACACACATAGACACAAAGAATCTGTTATCATTGCCTCAGTCTCTAACATATCACACACGCACACTTCTCTCTCTCTCTCTCTCTCTCTCTCTCTCTCTCTCTCTCTCTCTCTCTCTCTCGCAAACACGCTCATCAAGGGTTTCCCCGTGAATAACTTACCGTCTATTCATCAACAGTCGTGGCAGTACGGCGAACGCGAGACGTGAAAAAGAATAAATCTACACGTGCTTAGACCACCTAATATGACTATACTAGGACTAGAGCAAGCCAAAAAGCGCGCCGCCGTCACCCCTCCTTGTCGGCGACGGGAAAATATTTGTTTTACACAGTCGAGAAGTCATTGTGCTAAGGCCCCACATGCCGAGGCGTTGAATAGAATGTAGATGCTAGTTTACGGAAGCAAGTATCGATAATACGTTTGTATCTCCATACTTATATTTCTTCTCTTATAAAAAACCGAGGTGGTGATGATGGTACGTGTGCCATCTTGCAATATAGACCGTCCGATCTATATCTGACGGATGGAAATTAAACTAAAAGATACCTGCACCCCTCTCCACATTTGCAGACAAGGCCTTCCCTCGTTCATCCCTGTCTCCAACAAACCTCATTGTTGAGAAATTAAGAAAGGAAGCCTCTGGAACAAACTAGCCTGGTGGCCGCTGCCGGCGTCGTCAATCCACATGCCTCCGCTCAGTCCGACCACCAACCACCACCACACCCCACTCCTCTTCACCTTATCTCATATTTATCGAGATATCATTAGTTTTTACACATGGGTTACTCCCGCAAGGGTCAATCACAACAAGTGTTTTATAAAAAAATGCATCTTGATGTTCCGTGCAATGCACAGATCTTGCTAGTACTCCTACACAAGACTAAGTTGGTGATGCTGGTGTGTCTGCCATCCGTCGTTCCTGACCATTAGATCTACATCTAACGATTGTGAGGTAAGTTGTTGCCTTTTCTCACCAACATCCCACTTGTCTACCAATTTGCAGAAAAACCCATAATTAGTATCTTAAAACCAACCACATCCCTCCCTGACCTCACCAAAGCAGCCCAAGGAATATATTCTAATTGAAACATATGTATATCTAAATTAGAGTGTTTTGTACCAAGTTTGTGAATAAGTATTATTCTAATTATGATTCGTTAACGGACATGAACATTGCTAGTATTTCCAACCATGCATTTTTCCTAGTATTCCATAGTTTTGAGTTTTCCATCAAGATATTAGTCACTCATGGTTGATATTTACTTTCAATCATGTACACATATGCACTATGTAACTAGCCTTGCTTATTGGCTTCCAAAGCTTAACTTTCACTCCTACTTACAATATGTAGAGTATTTAACAAAAAACTACCACTTTCAACCAGCCCTAGGAACAATCTATTGTACAAAAAATAGCAAAAACATACCCAAAATTTCTTAATCCACGCCAAAAACTACTACCTAGTACTCCTACCGATTAGGTTCGTTTAAACCCATTTATGACAGGGTTGGCCCACACGTCTGTGCTGATGAGGCAGCTTAAACCAACACATTTTGTTTGACCATTGACACGAGGGACCCACATCTGACCTTCTATCATGTTATTCCCCCTCAAATCATTATTTTTTCCTGAACATTACTTCAAACAGTACTGATGCGTTTTCGTCGGTGGCGCCGGTGATGAGCGAGTTGGCCGCCGCTCCGCCGGACGGGCCGGAAGCCGCGCTGGCCTCCGCATGGGTTGGCAGGCTGCCCCAAGCGTGACTCACGAGCGAGCAAGCCGCGCTGGCCTTCGCCGAGCCGATGGCTGGCTTTGGCCTGGCCAGCGCATGAGCAAGCCGCCGGCGCTGCCATGCCAATCTAGCTAGCAAACCTTGCGAGACAAGCAGCTGGGACGGAGCTATCTTGGCTAGCTAGCGGCGCGAGCGCCGGACGGATCGGCATCCGGGCTGCCGCAACATAGGCTCCGCACCGTTGGCGGTTTTGACCTCGCCGCGCGCGGCGGCGGTAGCCGCGCCCCATGGCCGAGGATGACTAGGTGGACGGGCCGGAGGTAGGAGGTCACTCGAGGATTTTTGTTGGTAAGAGCATGTACAATGGTTGATAAGGTAGTCTTATCTTAAGTCTGCCACGTATGCAAGTGGTAGTAGTTTCTTGGCATTTTAGTGGTTTCTTGCATTATTAGAGGTTTCTTGTAAGGAAATGTACGTACTACTAGCGACAAAAGGCAATTCTAGGTTGCGTTGTACTCCAACGAGTACTACTAGTGGTCGCGGGAGTGTATACCTCGTTTTGTGGGTTCAATCCCGGCCGAACGCACGGCGGCCTTTTTTAAAAAATAGTACTACTACACTTCACTGCGAGCCATATTTTACACGGGTAGTTTGAGTTTTGAAGTCGGAAGGACGTGCGGCCCCACAATCTGGGTGCACTGGACAACCTAGCCACGTGAACGGGTTTTCCTTCCCAGCATCCCGTGGCTCGCGTGCTCGCCCTAGCCGCACCTCGCTTGGAGCTTCCTCATAAGTTAGTAGCATATTTAAACTAGCGCCTCCCAATTAAGCCCGAGGAGCCGGAAAAGCCTGGCGGGGCATTGGGAACTATGCAATATGGCTGCGTACGTAAAGTGCTCTACTACTACTCTGTAGCTTGTGGAGTTGCACGCATGGACTTCACTCCATTATCGGCTCTACTATAAAAGAAATTCCTCTTGACGTGTTTTTTTAAACGGAGGCAAAAGCTTTGCTTCATCTCATTCATAAAGAAGGAACTATAGTACTAACAAAGTTCGACGAGATCCATTACACCTCCACAAATGGAAGCGAAAATCCTAGTCTCGCTGTATCAAATAACTCAAATGTTCGCCTTCAAAGAATCGTCATTGATAAACAGGCTGCTAGTGTGTGCGTGAGAGGAGCGGCTGAGTAGGCCAGCTACTCCTACGTGAGAGGAGCGGCTGAATATAGCACCGAGAGTACCCACTAGGCCACTACGTAGGTGTACTTCCCCTGCATTGATAGTACAACGATGGTTCTAGAGAATAGTAGTACCCTCCACTTCCAACCGTAGCTCCTTGGCCCTGAGATTCAAGAGTTCAAAACTGGTGCACTATACTATACTAGACTAGAAGTACAGTACATCGCACTACTAGTTTGTCACAGCCCTAGCTTAGGCTTTGCTTGTCCTTGCATGATCATCATGTCATCATGTATAAATTTCATTTAAATATGAAATGGGGTTGAACAAACCCTAGCATCAAATCAAATCAAATAGGCTCAAGTAAAATCTATTTCAATGAACCTAAAATTCCCTTCACAAAAGTTCATCATTTTTGAATTGGTCTAGAACCTCTGCCAAAAATGGTGCACATTTTTCTAGCACACTTTGGATTTTGAATTAAATCATAAGTATTTGAATTTGGACATTTAAATTCCATAAAATATTTTAAATGCTCAAATAATTCTAGAAATAAGTGTGGACTGTTGGAGATATTCTAAACAAAGCCTCTGATTATTTTCAGGATTTTTAGAAGTGCCTAGCTATTTTTAATAAAGCCACAAACTTACAGAAAAATAGAAAACCAGAAATAAAAGAGAAGGAGGGAACTTACCTGGCCGCAGCCCGCTTTGGCAGCCCACTGCCGGTCCAAGATCAGGTCGCCCACGCCACCACTTGCTTCGTCCCCGCCAGGCAGGCAGGGAGGTGACGCCGACGAGTGCGAGCTCGCAACGGTGCCACCTGCTTGCCGCTTCACCCCTGGACACCTGGGCGAGCTCCACGTCGCCGCGCCGACCCTGTGGACATCTCGCATTCCCCCTGCCTCTCTCTCTCGCTCCCCCTCCGCCATGGCCGACGCTGCTGCGCCCGCGCCACCGTGAAACCGCGTCCACCATCATCCCCGTACCAAGCAACCGTGTCCAACAACTCCGCCGTCGTCGACTCCGTCGAGCAGCCCGAGCCCCGAGAGCTCGCGAGCCCCGCTTTGTCTTCTTCGAGATCATCTTCGCCGAGCACCGCCGCAGATCACCTTCACCATCGCCGCCTCATCAGCTCGTCCCCGACCGCGCCGTCTGCTCCTACTTGACCGCCGTGAGCTCAGCTACCTCTACATCCCTCCCGTTCTTGCTCTCGAGCCCTGCATCGACTGCATGATGCTCACCCGCACGCGCCACCGCGGAGCACGTCACCGACATGACTCCGGCCACCCACGGGCCTCACCACCTTGTCCACTAACTCCACCGCACCCCCACGAGTCCAACGCACCACTTCCCGTGCCTCGCCGTGCACCGCAGCCTCGGGTCCGACCTCACCCGACTCCGGCGGCTGCCAAGGTCGTCGCGGTGACGTTTCCGACCACCCCGAGCTCCATCACCGCCACCAAACGCTGCGGCCTGCTCCCAGCTACGCGTAGATGCCCTCCGCTGCTCATTTGGTCGCCGGAACGCGCTAATGCACTCTCACCGCCGTGTCTGGCCTCGCCGGTGGCTAAACGCCGGCGTGTTTGACGTTTGACTTTGACTGAGTGGGCCCAGGTTGACTCCCCTGAGTCGATGACAAGTGGGACCCCCTCTGCTAATTAACTTAGATTAGAACTAACTAAATTTAGTTAGTTTAGATAACTTCAAATCATAGAAAATCAACCGTAGCTCCAAATCAAACAAATTATATATGAAAAATGATCAGAAAAATCCAATCTATCCATCTGTACTGGTTTCATGAATGTTTAACCAATTTAACCTTGCTGTTTAGATGAAACAAGTTAATGCACTAATATAACCTCTTAAAATGGGTTTGCATTTGAATCTTTGGTTCAAATGGACTCATCTCAATCTGTTCTAGCTTGCATTAGCCCAAAACACATTCATATTGCCATGTCATAGCATGCATCATATTGTGCATTGCATTGATCGTGTTTCTTCTCTGTTTGCCGGTGTTGTTCCCCCTCGGTAGACGTTGTACCGACGTTGTGATCGTTGACACTGATGAAGACTCAATGCTATCTTCAGAAGTGCCAGGCAAGCAAAACCCCCTTGTTCATTCCGATACAATCCCACTCTCTCGCTCCTGCTCTATTTTATTGAATTAGGACAACAACGATTCATCTGTTACTTGCTGCGGTAGCTGAACCCCTTTATCCTCTGCATGGCCTGTCATTGCCACAGTAAATAGATGAAACCCACTAGCATGAGTAGGAGTTGTTTGAGCCCTGATGTGCCTACTCATTCATGCTTGTTTGTCATGCCTGCTATTGCTTAGAGTTGTGTCAGGTCTGAATCATCCGGGATGAATCAGAGGTGTGTGAACATGTCCTACTATTGAAAGCTAAGTGTGTGAATACGATTTGGTAAAGGTAGCGGTGAGAGGCCATGTAGGAGTACATGGTGGGTTGTCTCATTGCAGCCGTCCTCAGGAACTGAGTTCTGTGTTTGTGATCCATGAACAGCTACTACCACACATTGGGATCCTTAATTGACTATCTCGACTTATTAACCACCCCTGTCCTCTGTCCAGGAGTTGCAACTAGTTTCTGGTGTTTGTAGAATATGTGTTGGAGGCCGTGCGTAGCGCTGACCCTAGGGGTGGGCTATGATGCGGTAGATACACCATGGCCCGGTGTACCGAGCGCCCGTTTGGTGTCTCGGGAACCCTGCACACATCGTTTGGGGCTGTGAGCGAAACTCCGGCCGGATCTACTCGCGGATGGAACCCGAATAGGCGATAAACCTGGACTAGAGACTAGTGTGGTTAGTCAGGTCATGGCCGACTCCCTCGCCAGGCTTCTGCTTGAAGGTTGCCGAGATACACGACATGTACATGGTGGTAAGTGGCGAGAGCATATGTGAAGAAGTACACCCCTGCAGGGTTAACATCATCTATTGAAATAGCCGTGTCCGCGGTAAAGGACTTCTGGGTTGCCTGTACAGTTCATAGACAAGTGAAAGTGGATACTCTAAAATGAGCAAGATAAGCGTGAGTGCAATGGATGGCGTTCTCGTAGGGAGACGGGAGCGGATCCATAGTGGTGTATTGATATGGTGAATATGTGGACTCGTCTGCGCCACCTCAAAAGAGTTACTTGCAAATCGTAGTTCGGGATAGCCACCGAGTCAAAGCTGGCTTGCTGCTGCGTTAAACTCCACCACCCCTTTGGTGATAATGATGCATATGTAGCTAGTTCTGATGTAAGTCTTGCTGGGTAAATTTGTACTCACGTTTGCCTATTTTATGTTTTACAGAGAGAGTCAGTCTCGCTAGTAGTTCCGTGTGGACTTCGACGTTTAGCTTGATACCTCAGCTACGATCTTGTGCCCTCGGCAGGATCTGGTAGATAGTCAGGCTTCTAAGCCTTTTTCATTTATAGATGTATGTGCTCAGACATGTTAAGCCTCCGCTTGTGCTTTGATTTGTATGCTCTGAATGTTGGGTGATGGGACCCATGTTTGTAATATCTCGCTCCTCGGAGCCTAATGAATAAATACTTGAGTTGTAGAGTCATGTTGTGATGCCATGTTGTATTTGCACATATCGAGCATATTGTGTGTATGTTATTGAAATGCTTGGTATGTGTGGGATCCGACAACCTAGTTGTTTATCCTTGGTAGCCTTTCTTATGGGGAAATGTAGTCTTGTGCTTCCATGAGCCATAGTAGTCCGCTACAGCCCGGTTCACCGGAGTCCTGCTAGGCCAGCACTATCGCTCCGAACGCTTGATCGGCGGCATGTGATTCACTTCGTTCTCGTGTTCTGTCCTTCGGGAAATGTCACGCGGTGACATCCGAGTCCTGCCTAGCCTGCTACAGCCCGGGTTCCCGGAGTCCTGTTAGCCCAGTGCTACAGCCCGGATTCACACGCTGCTGACCGACATGCTCGAAGTTGATTTTGTATGCCTGTCCCCATGGGTTAGTGCCGCTTTGGGTTCACGACTAGCCATGTCGGCCCGGGTTCTCTGTCATATGGATGCTAGCAACACTATCATATACGTGAGCCAAAAGGCGCAAACGGTCCCGGGCCATGGTAAGGCGACACCCGTGGGAATACCGTGCGTGAGGCCGCAAAGTGATATGAGGTGTTACCGGCTAGATCGATGTGACTTGGAATCGGGGTCCTGACATAGTTGAGAAAAGTAGTACTAGTACTGCTACAGTATGAGTACGTACTCCTCCGTCACGTAATGTAAGACGTGTTTTGACACTAGTTGGCGTGTACAAAAAATGGCAAAAACATACCCAAAATTTCTTAATCCACGCCAAAAACTACTACCTAGTGCCAAAAATTATTACTAGTGCTATTATCTATAATACCTAAATAATTGATCCCCACTATCTTATTTCTCTTCGCATGCAAGCTATCCACCTCAGCGGCCCTTCCACATCAGAGGAACGATCTACAGTTGGAAGGGACGAGGCCCTGCGGTTACTACGCTCTTATCTCCTCCTCGCCAGTTCCCCTCCCCCCGGAGAAGGCAGTTCATCGCTGCTCCCGTGGATTCGCCAGGCGGTTCTCCTCCTCGTCGGGGCAGGGAGACCTTGGACGATGATCCTCTGGGAGAAATCGCACTCCGCTTGGACGTCCTCACCGCCGCAAGACTCGGTGCTTCCTGCACCAACTTTTTCAACACGCTGCTTAAACAGGCTTGGGAAAAGGCCATGCTTGTTGGTCTTCCATGCGTCCTCGAGAAGAGGGTTCTTCTATGGGACAATCCTTCGAACAGTCCACCGCTCCCTGGCCATGGTTGCACGTTGACTCCGCTAGAGTTGCCGACGTTGAGAGGTAGTCAGATTTTGTCCGATGAGCAGGTCGGTAATGGAGTTTGATCATGTAGTACTTAGTTATTCCATTTCCATCCCGTAATTTCTCCGCTGCCCACCGTCTTATATATAGGTCTTGGTCGGTGCCAACGAAGATTGGCTTGCATACCTCCGGCTGGATACCACCATCATTTTGCACAACATCCACAGCAGTGCGGCCATTCCGGTAGACCCCTTCTCCACCATTGGGATCGGCCATCCGGATTGGCTGGGCTTGAATACGTATGATGATGCCTACATGATATTGAAGAAGATAGCAATTGCGGATCCACCGACAAAGCGACGCCGCTACGACGATTACTATCTCGTCGCGGTGTTTGACATAAGGATTGCCATCAATGCAAGACGCAGTAACGGCAGAGGCTGGCGCATGTTAGCGATGGCAGATTTGTACCCCTACACGTTTGAAGATGATGTGCGCCATCTAGGCGCTTCTTCGTGGTGACAAGCCAGGGGACTTGTTTCATCTGGTTGCCATCCTACAGTACGGGAGATTACAAATGGAATGCACAAACCATCATTTGCATCCCTAACGGTATCGCATTATTTTGCGAGGACCGATCATCCCCGATCAAAATAAGATCGCCGATCCGGGATGTGCATTTGCATCCGCGATTCGGTCTAACTCGAACCTTGTAGCTGACTTTGGCATATTGGGATCAACTATCTTAGCAATCGTTACCCATGGTACCACCGATGTGCAACATGGTCACACAATCTACCACGATCGGACCGTCACCATCTACCTGTGTATTCCATTTTTTAACCCTCTCGCCTTCTCTTTCATTGTTTTACTAGTAGTATACTTAGTAGTACTAGTAGGAGTACTTTTTACCTTGGAGGACGCGTATAGCTAGCTAGGCCCTTGAGGACTTGAACCCACTAGATGCCACCATCTTTGTTTTCCCATGTCTTACTATCTCATCCATGTAGCCAAGAGTGGCTATATATAATAAGCTGGTTATTTTACTTCCTCTATACCGGAGTAGTACTATTTGCTGCGCAGTATTACTAACCGCCATATTTGAGCACAACATTATTATGCATGGACCTTGACTATGTACATCACCATGTGTCCAGTCTGGGATGCCGCATGTACCAGATGAACGGCGCCGAGTTCGACCACCGTGATGCTACATGGGTGCCGAGGAACACTCTTGGAGAGTACTCGCTTTTCATCGGGGACAGCTACCCCATTGTGAAGCGGATGCCACCTTCCGTGCACAACACGGAAGGCCTGACGTTCATGAAGCATGGTTTGTCTTCATTGCGCACCGCCGGATGAACGACATGCTGGGACACACTATCCCTGATTTATGCCGCTTCAGCTTGGATGAGTCTCCATCATGTGGAACCGGACTAGATAGCTGCGACAATGATTCCCGTTGCCCACCACTATGGATCGTGCCATCCATGAAGAACACGTGGGACTGGAACTTGGAGGAGGACATGCATGCAGTCCATCTATAACGTGTAAGTGGAGTACGGTAATTGTGAACGGTAGCGCTGTGAATATATGTAGACTAATCGTGCACAAATTTATCACATGAATTGGAGATGAACTTGTGTGGCATACTGGCATTTGTCCTTTAGAATTTATTACTAGTAAATGTGTTATGTGTACGTGCAACTTGTGTGGTTGTTGCACGTGCTCCAACACGCTCTTTGAGAAAAAGGTGGCACATCTTTGGATATACGTGGACGTGGCGGCATCATACAGTAGCATCGTTCGCTATAGTTGTAGTACACTCCTACTAGGACGACAACTCCTATAAAACCTTGCGCTTGGCTCTTTGCCTCTTCGGGAGGTTCAACAGTTCATACTCGTGTGAACCTTGCACTTGGCTCTTCGCCTCTTCGGAAGGTCCAACAATGATGATACTACAGTACAATATGCTTCTGGCAATCTGACACCGATTGAACTGCTGCACGTCCACCGCAAGGGCAAGGGCGAGGGCGAGGGCGAGGGCGAGGGAGAGGGAGAGGGAGGGAGTCAAAACCCTCTCCTCGTCCTGCGAACCACCGCGCGCGTGGGCGAGGGAGAGGCGTAGTAAGAAAGCTTCTCCTCGTTCGGCGAGTTGACGGGACACATCAAAGGAGTACTAGTACTAGTAGTAGTCCATACTGCGTCATTTCCGATTAATATGGCTTAATTTGAAACGAGAAAAATACACTGGCGGTCAACGTATGTAACAATACGCTCTTTACGATCACTATATATAGTTTTGCAGCGTGGCACTTTGTTGATGGTTAAATTGTCACCTGGTTTCGGGTCCCACTTGTCGGTTAGCGAGCAAAGAAATCAGTTAAACAAAACTTTACGCAGCGCGACACGAGTCCAGCCCTTGCGCTCGAACCGCCCTGGCTGTGTATGTGAGTGCATGCACGTGTCCTCCCTCGGTCTTCCAACAAAGAGTGTACATCGGCTACAAAACAAAGAGTGTGGTACATAATGTACATCTACAATGCCAATGCATGTAGCCTTTAATCTAAATCGATATTGATTGACTAATGCACCAACTTGTGCTGTAGGTATAGGCTACATGTCTATCCTTAATTACATCATGCAACGGCCTTCATTTAATCTTCTTATCTCAATGGTCGCATGCACACATAAGTTTGCTACTTTTGGGCGTTAATTATGCCCTTGTCAATGTGTAAATCTCTAAATGTACAGTCTTTCACGGACGTACGGAGTATGTTGAGCACTTGAGCGTGAGATGTGTGTGTTGCGTCATGTGCTGTGTGTCGCATGGGTGCGTGAGTGCTGCGTGCGTCCATGTGTACTTGTGAGTGTTGCATGTTGCATGCATGCATGCATGCATGGGGCTTACTCCCTGCCATTGACATGTTCATATTTCAAGCTTCCTCTGTTCCCTCCATATGGTGATACTCCCTCTGTTCCCAAATAGTACGGAGTAAAAGCCTCCCTCTGTTCCCAAATACGGAGTATTTGTCTTTCTACAGATTTCAACAAGTGACTAGGTACGGAGCAAAATGAGTGAAGTGAGCGTAGAGGCATAGGGATACTGTAGAAAGGAAGTCCTCGCGATCCATTATTCCCCATCTCGGTTAGAGAGAACTATTCAACTAGTCTTCACAGTGAAGTGACAATACACGCTGCAGCAGATGGGACACGTAATTAATAAGCTGAACCAGCGTGTTGTTGTTACTAAATCAGCCTTACCCAGTACTGCCATCTGTCCTCCATTAACTGACATATGGGCCCTCTTGTGGTAGACCCACATGTCATCGGTGTAACTATTTACACTCCAAAGGACGGTATATCCTGGTAGTAGTACTAGTAGAATTGAGATTTAATGCACTTTCTTCCCCGTCTTCCACTATATATCCTGGTTGATTTGTCTCTTAAGGTACTATTTTACTACGAACTCTAGGGATGTTTGTGACACTTCTAGGAATATCCCAATGGATTGACCAGAAAGAATAACTTGAGGTGGTTTCGTACCCTACAATAATCTCTTCAATTGTTCTCTGCTATTAGTGACTTTGGAGTGACTCTCTGTTGCACGTTGAGGGATAGTTATATGATCCAATTATGTTATTATTGTTGAGATAACTTGCACTAGCGAAAGTATGAACCCTAGGCCTTGTTTCGAAGCATTGCAATACCGTTTTCGCTCACTTTTGTTACCTGTGACCTTGCCGTTTTTTATATTTTCAGATTACAAAAACCTATATCTACCATCCATATTCCCTTGTATCACCATCTCTTCGCCGAACTAGTGCACCTATACAATTTACCATTGTATTGGGTGTGTTGGGGACACAAGATACTCTTTGTCATTTGGTTGCAGGGTTGTTTGAGAGAGACCATCTTCATCCTACGCCTCCCATGGCTTGATAAACCTTAGGTCATCCAGTTGAGGGAAATTTGCTACTGTCCTACAAACCTCTGCACTTGGAGGCCCAACAATGTCTACAAGAAGAAGGTTGCTGAGAGACATCAAGCTCTTTTTCTGGCGCCGCTGTCGGGAGGTTAGTGCTTGAAGGTATATCTTTAGATCTTGCAATTGAATCTTTTAGTTGCTTGTTTTATCACTAGTTTAGTATATAAAAGAAAACTACAAAAAATGGAATTGAGGGTGCCTCATATGCTTCATCTTTTTAAAATCTTTCTTGAAAATTATGGTAAGGAAATTGTGCACAAGTGTTAGAAGAAGAATGCATTAAAATGTTTGGCACTGAATATTTGAATGATGTGTATGATTGCAATGTTGTTAGTATGAATTCCTTGAATATCCATGATGCTAATGATATGCAAGGCCACAAGCTTGGGGATGCTATGTTTGATGAAGATGATATTTTTAGTCCCCCAAGTTTTGATGAGAAAATTTATTTTGATGAAAGCATGCCTCCTATTTATGATGATTATATTGATGAAAGTGGATTTGGAGAGGTCATGACTTTATTTAGTGATGAATCCACTATTTCGGAAGAGGTTCCAATTGATTATGAGAACAAAGTTGCTATCTATGATGATTATTGTGATGACATGTTTGCTATGAAGAATAATGATAACCATGAAACTTGTCATCTTGATTTTAATTTGCAATTGGATTATGCCTCACATGATAGTTATTTTGTTGAGTTTGCTCCCACTACTATTAATGAGAAGAAATTTGCTTATGTGGAGAGTAATAAAATTTCTATGATTTTGGCTAATGAAAAGAATGATTTATGTGATGGTTATATTGTTGAATTCATTCATGATGCTACTTAAAATTATTATGAGGGAGGAATATATGCTTGTAGGAATTGCAATAATATCAAGTTTCCTCTCTATGTGTTGAAAATCTTGAAGCTATGCTTGTCTTGCCATCCTATGCTAGTTGATTCTTGCTCCCATAAGTTGTTTTCTCACAAAATCTCTTGGCATAGGAAGTGGGTTATACTTAAATGTGCTAGTAATATTCTTCATGATGCTCCCATTATGTTTAATTCTTATCTTTTATGTGAGCATCATTGAAATCATCTTGCCTAGCTAGGGGCGTTAAACGTTAGCGCTTGTTGGGAGGCAACCCAATTTTATTTTTGTTATTTGCCTTTTGCTCCTGTTTAGTAATAAATAATCTATCTAGCTTCTGGTTAGATGTGGTTTTAAGTTTTAATTAGTGTTTGTTCCAAGTAGAACCTTTGGGAAGACTTGGGTGAAAGTTAATGCGATATTGCTGTAAAAAACAGAAACTTTGCGCTCACGAGATTAGATGTCATTTTTTTTTACAGAAGAGTGATTTTTAAGTTGATTCTTTTTGCAGAAGATTAATAGACAAATTCCTCACGTCCACCAACTTATTTCAGAATTTTTGGAGTTATAGAAGTATTCGAGAGTTACAGATTACTACAAACTATTCTGTTTTTGACAAATTCTGTTTTCTATGTGTTGTTTGCTTATTTTGATGAATCTATGAGTAGTATTAGAGGGTATGAACCATAGAGAAGTTGGAATACAGTAGATATTACACCCATATGAATTTATAATGAGTTCACAACAGTACCAAAAGTGGTCATTTATTTTCTTATACTAACGGAGCTTACGAGTTTTTCTGTTGAGTTTTGTGTTGTGAAGTTTTCAAGCTTTGGGTAAAGATTCGATGGATTATGGAATAAGGAGTGGCAAGAGCCTAATCTTGGGGATGACCAAGGCACCCCAAGGTAATATTAAAGGACAACCAAGAGCCTAAGCTTGGGGAGGCCCCGGATGGCATCCCCTGTTTCGTCTTCGTTCATCGGTAACCTTACTTGAGGCTATATTTTATTCACCACATGATATGTGTTTTGCTTGGAGCGTCACATCATTTTATTTTGTTTTGCTTGTTGTTTGAATAAAGTACTTAAGATATGAAATTTTATTTATGAGAAGGAGTCTTCACATAGTTGCATAATTATTCGACTACTCATTGATCTTCACTTATATCTTTCTGAGTAGTTTGTCATTAGCTCTAGTGCTTCACTTATATATTTTTAGAGCACGATGGTGGTTTTATTTTGAAGAAATTGATGAACTCTCATGCTTCACTTATATTATTTGGAGAGTCTTAAACAGCATGGTAATTTTCTTTGGTTATAAATTTAGTCCTAATATGATGGGCATCCAAGAGTGATATAATAAAAACGTTCATATAAAGTGCATTGAATACTATGAGAAGTTTGATTCTTTATGATTGTTTTGAGATATGAAGATGCTGATATTAGAGTCATGCTAGTGAGTAGTTGTGAATTTGAGAGATACTTGTGTTAAAGTTTGTGATTCCCGTAGCATGCACGTATGGTGAACCGTTATGTGATGAAGTCGGAGCATGTTTTATTTTTTGATTGTCTTCCTTATGATTGGTGGTCGGGGACGAGCGATGGTCTTTTCCTACCAATCTATCCCCCTAGGAGCATGCGAGTAGTACTTCGTTTTGATAACTAATAGAATTTTGCAATAAGTATGTGAGTTCTTTGTGACTAATGTTGAGTCCATGGAATATACGCACTCTCACCCTTCCACCATTGCTAGCCTCTTGTGTGTCGCGCATCTTTCGCCCGTACCATAACAACCACCATTACCTTCCTCAAAACAGCCACCATACCTACCTATTATGGCATTTCCATAGCCATTCCGAGATATATTGCCATGCAACGTCCCATTGTTCTGTTTATTATGACACGCTCCATCATTGTCATATTGCTTTGCATGATCATGTAGTTGACATCGTATTTGTGGCAAAGCCACCGTTCATAATTCTTTCATACATGTCACTCTTGAATTATTGCACATCCCGGTACACCGCCGGAGGCATTCACATAGAGTCATATTTTGTTCTAAGTATCGAGTTGTAAGTAAATAAAAGTGTGATGATCATCATTATTAGAGCATTGTCCTAGTGAGGAAAGGATGATGGAGACTATGATTCCCCCACAAGTCAGGATGAGGCTCTGGACGAAAAAAAAGAGGCCAAAAAAAGAGGGCCCAAAAAAACAAAAAAATGAGAGAAAAAGAGAGAAGGGACAATGTTACTATCCTTTTTCCACACTCGTGCTTCAAAATAGCACCATGATCTTCATGATCGAGAGTCTCCTCTTTTATCACTTTCATGTACTAGTGGGAATTTTCATTATAGAACTTGGCTTCTATATTCCAGTGATGGGCTTCCTCAAAATGCCCTAGGTCTTCGTGAGCAAGCAAGTTGGATGCACCCCCACTTAGTTTCTTTTCTTGAGCTTTCGTACACTTATAGCTCCAGTGCATCCGTTGCATGGCAATCCCTACTCACTCACATTGATATCTATTGATGGGCATCTCCATAGCCCATTGATACGCATAGTTGATGTGAGACTATCTTCTCCTTTTTGTCTTCTCCACAACCACCATTCTATTCCACCTATAGTGCTATGTCCATGGCTCACGCTCATGTATTGCGTGAACATTGAAAAAGTTTGAGAACATCAAAAGTATGAAACAATTGCTTGGCTTGTCATCGGGGTTGTGCATGATTTAAATACTTTGTGTGATGAAGATAGAGCATAGCCAGACTATATGATTTTGTAGGGATAACTTTCTTTGGCCATGTTATTTTGAGAAGACATGATTGCTTTGTTAGTATGCTTATTAAAAAAAATTATGTCAATATTAAACTTTTGTTTTGAATATTATGGATCTGAATATTCTTGGCAAAATAAAGAAGATTACATTGATAAATATGTTAGGTAGCATTCCACATCAAAAATTCTGTTTTTTATCATTTACCTACTCTAGAATGAGCAGGAATTAAGCTTGGGGACGCTTGATACGTCTCCAACGTATCTATAATTTTTTATTGTTCCATGCTATTATATTATCAATCTTGGATGTCTTATATGCATTATATTTTATATGATTTTTGGGACTAACCTATTAACCTAGAGCCCAGTGTCAGTTTCTGTTTTTTCCTTGTTTTTGAGTTTTACATAAAAGGAATACCAAAGGAGTCCAATTGACGTGCCAATTTTTGATGAATTTTTATGGACCAAAATAAGTCCCCGAAGTAAAAGAGTTGGGCCAGAAGAGTCCGGAGCCATCCACGAGGGTGGAGGGCGCGCCCCCTACCTCGTGGCTGACTCGGAGACCCCCCCCCCCCCCCCGAATTTTTCCCGACGCCAAAAATTCCTATAAATACAGAAACCTCTGAAAGGAAACCTAGATCGGGCGGCCGCAAGCCTCTGTAGCCATCAAAAACCAATCGGAACCCTGTTCCGACACCCTGCCGGAGGGGGGATCCATCACCGGTGGCCATCTTCATCATCCCAACTCTCTCCATGATGAGGAGGGAGTAGTTCTCCCTCGGGACTGAGGGTATGTACCAGTAGCTATTTGTTTGATCTCTCTCTCTCTCTCTCTCTCTCTCTCTCTTGTTCCTGATATGGCACGATCTTGATGTACCGCGAGCTTTGCTATTATAGTTGGATCTTATGATGTTTCTACCCCTCTATCTCTTGTAATGGACTTGAGTTTTCCCTTTGAATTTATCTTATCGGATTGAGTCTTTAAGGATTTGAGAACACTTGATGTATGTCTTGCATGTGCTTATCTATGGTGACAATGGGATATTCACGTGATTCCACTTGATGTATGTTTTGGTGATCAACTTGCTAGTTCTGTGACCTTGTGAACTTATGCATAGGGGTTGGCACACGTTTTCGTCTTGACTCTCCGGTAGAAACTTTGGGGCACTGTTTGAAGTTCTTTGTGTTGGTTTGAATAGATGAATCTGAGATTGTGTGATGCATGTCATATAATCAAACCCACGGATACTTGAGGTGACATTGGAGTATCTAGGTGACATTAGGTTTTTGGTTGATTTGTGTCTTAAGGTGTTATTTTACTATGAACTCTAGGGCTCTTTAATTCTAGGAATAGCCCAATGGATTGATCAGAAAGAATAACTTTGAGGTGGTTTCGTACCCTACAATAATCTATTCGTTTGTTCTCCGCTATTAGTGACTTTGGAGTGACTCTTTGTTGCATGTTGAGGGATAGTTATATGATCCAATTATGTTATTATTGTTGAGAGAACTTGCACTAGCGAAAGTATGAACCCTAGGTCTTGTTTCGAAGCATTGCAATACCGTTTTCGTTCACTTTTGTTACTTGCTACCTTGCTGTTTTTATATTTTCAGATTACAAAAACCTATATGTACCATCCATATTGCACTTGTATCACCATCTCTTCGCCAAACTAGTGCATCTATATAATTTACCATTGTATTGGGTGTCTTGGGGACACAAGAGACTCTTCGTTATTTGGTTGCAGGGTTGTTTGAGAGAGACCATCCAAGAATTGATAAACCTTAGGTCATCCACTTGAGGGAAATTTGCTACTATCCTACAGACCTCTGCACTTGGAGGCCCAAAAACGTCTACAAGAAGAAGGTTGCGTAGTAGACATCAGGGCCCCCCTACAGCGCTTCCTTATTTTCTCTTGCACGGGGTCATCGCCCCGGCTTGTACATGGGGTTACATGCAAATTTGGCAAGGCCATGTACAATGGGTGGCTGCCGGGCAGGGCCCGACAGCCTCTGTGCCTTACGGGTAGAACCTTTCTTAGATGCTCAATATTCCATGAGTTTTGCAACTGAGTGCCATCTCCGGTCTCCAGACGGACTGCGCCAAGTCTGGTGACTCGTACTACCCAGTAAGGGCCTTCCCACTTCGGTGATAACTTGTGTGTACCCTTGGCGGACTGAATGCGCCTAGGGACAAGGTCGCCTTCCTCAAAACACCGGGCATGAACCCTGCGGCTATGATAACGACGCAGGGCTTGCTGATAGCGTGCACCACGCGTAGCATCCTCAGACGGTTCTCCTCGAGTAGCACAGCATCGTCACGCCAGTTCTCATACTGTGCTAATTCATCGTAGGCAAGCACTCGAGGGGACCCGTAAATGAGTTCGGTGGGGATAACTGCTTCTAACCCATAGACCAGGGAGAAGGGAGTCTGCCCGGTAGCTCGGTTAGGTGTCGTTCTGAGGGACCAGAGAACTACTAGCAGCTCTTCAATCCACCTCATGCTGTGCTTCTGCAGCGTATTGGAAGTCCTTGTCTTGTGTCCACAAAGCACTTCAGCGTTCGCCCTCTCAGCTTGTCCATTGCTTCGGGGGTGTGCCACAGAGGCGAATGAGATCTTGCATCCGAGGGCATGAACGTATTGCATGAAGGCATGGCTCGTGAACTGGATGCCGTTGTCAGTGATGATCCTTGCTGGAACTCCAAAAGGACACGCCAATTATTTTAAGAACTTGATAGCTGAATGAGCAGTCACCTTCCTCACGACAGTCACTTCCAGCCACTTTGTAAACTTGTTGATGGCAAGGAGCAAGAATTCAAAGCCCCCAATTGCTCGGGGGAAGGGGCCGAGGATATCGAGCCCCCAAACCGAAAATGGCCATGATAAAGGGATTGTCTGAAGGGCTTGGGCAGGCACGTGTGTTCTCTTGGAATGGAACTGGTAGGCTTCACATGTCGTGACGAGCTCAACTGCATCTTGGAGGGCTGTGGGCCAATAGAATCCTTGCGGGAATGCTTTCCCAACTAATGCCCTTGATCCAATGTGTGAGCCGCACATTCCTCTGTGAATCTCAGCCAGCAGTTCCTTTCCATCTTCCTGGCAGACACACTTCAATTTCACACCGTTGGGCCTTCTGTACAGAGTGTCATCGACAAATTGATACAAACTGGCCCTCCGAGTTACTTTCTCAGCTTCATCTTGGTCGCTGGGAAGTTCTCCGGTTTGAAGGAAGTGGACGATGTGCCTTGCCCAAGTTGGAGCCTGGGGCTCGGCAACAAGGACTAGCGGCACCTCCTCGGTTGTGGGAGCACCAGCCTAGTTTGCAGGGTCTATAGGCCCGGCTGGAGGGGGCGGTCTGGTAGGCTGTGAGGAGTTGTTTCCGGCAGGGTCTCTGCCGGGAGAGGCCTACCGTAGTCAAACTTTCTCTTTTCCGGGCCATTATGGATGGTGATACGGAGGGTTGAGAGAGATGGAGAACAAAAGTTCCTAGTTCCACGGGAAGCTTCTGCGCATCGCACTTTGACAGGTGATCAACTATGCTGTTTTTCGCATGGGGTATGTGCTCTGTTTTCAACCCGTCAAAGTGCTCCTCTAATCTCCTCACTTCCTTGACGTATGCTTCCATCAATGGGCTTTGATAATCCTTGTTGACTCGTCTCACCACAAGCTATGAATCTCCTCAAATGATTAACTTCTTGATTCCCAATTCTACTGCAATTCTGAGTCCGGCATGGAGCCCTTCATACTCAGTTGTATTGTTGGTGGCTTCTTCCCGGGCAAAGTGCATTTGGATGACGTACTTCAAGTGCTCCCCAGAGGGGGCAACAAGAAGGATGCCAGCTGAGGGAGTCCTGGACTAAGGGGTCCTCAGGCGTCCGCCCTGTTGGACATGGGCCGGACTGATGGGCTGTGAAGATACAAGACCGCATACTCTCACCCGTGTCCGGATGGGACTCTCCTTGGCGTGGAAGCTTGGCGTCCGGATATGAAGATTCCTTTTTCTGTAACCGACTTTATACAACCCTAGTCCCCTCCGGTGTTTATATAAACCGGAGGGTTTAGTCCATAAGGACAATGATCATAATCATACAGGCTAGATTTCTAGGGTTTTAGCCATTACGATCTCGTGGTAGATCAACTCTTGTAATACTCATATTCATCAAGATCAATCAAGCAGGAAGTAGGGTATTACCTCCATAGAGAGGGCCCGAACCTGGGTAAACATCGTGTCCCCTGTCTCCTATTACCATCGACGTTAGACGCACAGTTCGGGACCCCCTACCCGAGATCCATCGGTTTTGACACTGACGTTGGTGCTTTCATTAAGAGTTCCGCTGCGTGGTCTTCAAGAGGTTCGATGGCCCCGTCAATCATCTACAACAATGCTGTCCAGGGGGAAATTTTTCTTCCCGGACAGATCTTCATATTCGGCGGCTTCGCACTACGGGCCAACTCGATTGGCCATCTAGAGCAGATCGACAGCTACGCCCCTGGCCATCAAGTCAGGTTTGGAAGCTTGAACTACGTGGCTGATACCCGCGGAGACTTGATCTTCGACTGATTCGAGCCCACGGCAGCCGCTCCCTGCCACAGCGATGAGCATGACCTAAATCTGCCATCGGACCATACCCAGGAGATTGTGCCTGTAAGTGTTCCGACCCTAGATCCGGAGCAGATTGCGCCACCCGAGGACGGGAAGATCAACCCCGCCACGGGAGCCGCAGACTCAACGGCGCTGAAGCCGCACACAGACTTAACCTCGGGCGTGACCTGTGTTAACGGAACCTTGGATTCGTCTCCGGTCTCAAGTTCCAAACTACGCGCGCCTGCGTCTATCGAGCCCGATCAGGCGTCAGTCATCAAATTCAGTGCCACGGACATCTTCCGGCACTCACCTTTAGGTGATGTGCTGAACTCATTAAAAACACTCTCCTTAGCAGGGGGCTCATAGCCGAATTATATCTGGTTCGAACTAGGGGTTGATGACGGGGAATTTCGCCTCCCACCCACCGCCCACTTCATAGCCACTATCGAGGACTTAACCGACATGCTCGATTACGGCTCCGAAGACATCGACGGTATGGACGACGATGCTGGAGAAGAGGAAGCCCAAAACCGGGCATTTACTGGACGCTGGATGGCCACCTCCTCGTATGACGTGTACATGGTAGATACACCCAAAGAGAATAGCGGCGATGACAAGGGAGACCCAGTCGAGGATAAACCTCCTGAGATACTACCAAAGCGCCAATGTCAGCGACGCCGCTCCAAGTCATGCTGTGGAAAAAACCGCAATACCGGCACAGGAGAAAACAATACTCCGGATGATGCCGAAGACAATGAAGACCATGTTCAACCAACTTCCGAACAGGACGAACGGGAAGACGGGCAGGTTAGCCCTGATGAACAGGCCATAAACGAAGACTCAGAGGACAATAATTATCTTCCGCTCTCCGAGGAGGAGGTGAGCCTCGGCAACGAGGATTTTATCATGCCGGAGGAACCTCTCGAGCAGGAGCGCTTCAAGCGCCGGCTAATAGCCACTGCAAGGAGCCTAAAAAAGAAGTAGTAGCAGCTTCAAGCTGATCAAGACCTGCTCAACGATAGGTGGACTCATGTCCTGGCAGCCGAGGAATACGGCCTCGAGCACCCAGCCAAAAGTTATCCAAAGCACAAATTGCTACCCCAGTTTGATGACGAGGCGCTGGAGCCCGTACCATCATCGCGCAATGCGGCTGATCGACCACCACGTGGTCGGGACAAAGCGGCAACTCAAGCCGAAGACCAGCCCATACTACCTCACCGTAAAGGCAGAGATAAAACAGCTCGGGGACATAGATATGACCTGCGGCAGGACATGGAGAGTAGAGCAGGTCAGAATAGATGATCTATGGATCACGGGGGCATGCCTCGACATGTGACAATGGCTACCTAGCCGGACGCAATAATCATAATCACGCCCGGGCCGAGAACCGCAAATAGACTCCATCCGAGCTACGTCGCAACGTGGCCCGATAAAGAGGTGCCGCACACCCCCTTTGCTTCACTGACGAGGTAATGGAGCATGAATTCCCAGAAGGGTTTAAACCAGTAAACATCGAATCATATGATGGGACAATAGACCCCGTAGTATGGATCGAGGATTTTCTTCTCCATATTCATATGGCCCGCGGTGATGATCTCCATGCCATCAAATACCTACCACTAAAACTAAAAGGACCAGCTCGGCACCGGTTGAAAAGTCTGCCCGAAAACTCCGTTGGCAGCTGGGAGGACTTGGAAGAGGCCTTCCTCAACAACTTCCAAGGCACATATGTCCGACCTCCGGATGCCGACGACTTAAGTCATATAATTCAACAGCTTGGAGAGTCAGCAAGGAAATTCTAGACTAGTTTCCTAACCAAAAAGAACTAGATCATCGACTGTCCAGATGCCGAAGCCCTAGCGGCCTTTAAAGATAGCATCCGGGATGAATGGCTCGCCCGACACCTCGGCCAAGAGAAGCTGAAATCCATGGCAGCCCTCATGGCGCTTATGACCCACTTTTGCGCGGGCGAAGATAGCTGGCTAGCCCGTAGCAATAACAATGCAAGTGAACCTGGCACTTCGGAAGCCAGAAATAGCAACGGCAAGCCCCGACGCAACAGACAGAAGTGTCGAATCAATGGTGATAATACTGACGACACAACGGTCAACGCCGGATTCATTGGCTCCAAGTCCGGCCAGCGGAAGAAGCTGTTCAAAAGGAACAATTGGAGCTCATCCAGCTTGGACCGCATACTCGATCGTCCATGCCAGATACACGGCACCCCCGATAAACCAGCCAATCACACCAACAGGAGTTGGTGGGTTTTTAAACAGGCCGACAAGATAAACGCCGAGAACAAGGAGAAAGGGTCACAAAGCAAGGACGATGACGAGGAGCTCCGTCCACCGAACACAGGGGGACAGAAGAAGTCCCCCCCCCCCCAGGTCAAAATGGTGAACATGATATACGCTACCCATATCCCCAAGAGGGAGCGCAATCGCGCGCTCAGGGAAGTCTATGCGATAGAGCCAGTCGCCCCAAAATTTAATCCATGGTCATCATGCCCCATCACCTTGGATCGCAGGGATCACCCGACCAGTATCCGTCATGGCGGTTCAGCTATACTGGTCTTCGACCCAATAATTGATGGATTCCACTGGATGCGAGTCCTCATGGATGGTGGCAGCAGCCTCAACCTGCTCTACCAGGATACAGTGCACAAAATGGGCATCGATCCATCGAGGATCAAACCCACAAAAACTACCTTTAAAGGAGTTATACCTGGTGTAGAGACCCGCTGCATGGGCTCAATCACACTAGAGGTCGTCTTCGGATCCCCGGACAACTTCAGAAGCGAAGAGTTGATCTTCATCCCCTTCCACGGTGGCTATCACGCAATGCTCAGACAAACCGCATTCGCTTGATTCAATGCAGTGCCGCATTATGCTTATCTCAAGCTCATGATGCTCGGACCACGTGGTTTCATAACAGTCAATGGAAACACAGAGCGCACCCTCTGTACTGAAGAACACACCGCGGCCCTGGAAGCGGAAGTATAGAGCGGCCTTCTAAGACAGAATTCTAATTCAACAGCCAAGCTCACGGACACCGTCAAGCGAGTCTGGACTACTCCGCAGCATGACAATCCGGCTCACCAGGAGCTAGACTAGCAATTCGACCTCCGTCTCAGTCCCGACCAAGTGGCGGCATGCGTATCACGCGTACATAATTACGCACTAAAAATACCATCTGCAGAGACGGAGGCATAACCAGATTGTGGTCCATAATACGGCTCGAACTTCTCCGAACACACATACTTTCACTTTTCTTTTTATCCTTTTCAGGTTTCTTTTCCACAGGCCCCTCGCGACGGCCTCCTCAGTGGTCCTTTCAAAGGATGGATTTACCAAGGCGGCAAGTAGCACAAACGCGTGAGGGGATTTCTAGATGTCGGCCTCAACGGTCATTCTTCCTGTTTTCAGGACCCACACGCAAGCTCCCCCCTTGATCTTGGCATGTCAAATAGCCCGGGTGCTTCTCGCACTATTTGTACAAATACGCTTTGATGTACTTATCTAATTATAATGAAAACTGTTTGCGGGCCAGCCTATGTGGCATTAGCTTACAATTTCATTTTCCTTATTCTTATCAACTGCGCACGTACACTCTGGTACACTTTAATTTGCCAGGGGCTTCACTACGCTCCACACTACGGCAATGAAGTCAAACACTTTTACAGTACAGTTCGGCGCCCCGAATTTCAGCATTATATGCATTGGCTCCGAATCATGTCTTTGGTCAATAGTTGGGTTGCCCGGCTCCTGTGCTTACTACCTTACGTTCTGCTCTATCGGCTAGGGTAGTAAAGGTAGAACTACTGCAATTGTGTCCTGGTTTATCCAGATGAGCACCTCAGTAGAGAAAGCCGAAAACTGACTATCATGATGCGGCGTGAGCCGGTCAGCTGTTCGGAGGTTACAAATCTTTTGTGATTTTTTCCGCATTATGCGACGGATCGACCTCAGCCCGATCAGGTGTTTACATCACCCTAGTCCGGATTAAATGCTAACTAGGGGCTGTGCCTACATTTTTATTGTCAAACTCCTATGGCTAAGCGGAAGTGGTAAAGCCACATAGTCCGATTGCCTCGTTCGTTACGCTAAACACCGCCTTCAAGGACCAAAATTTTGGATCAAGAGTGTTTAGATTCCATCCCGAACACCCCCGTACTACCTACGTGGGGGCTGAAACTAACGACTGGCCAACTCTTAGATTTAATAGAAACGGCCGCACAGGAGGTAAAATTTTAAATAAAAAATAACAAGAATTATAATACATGACAGCTTTTGTTCCAACATACAGGACAGGATAACATGAAAGTATTTCATTCAAAGATAATGTCCTTAGAACACTGCTCCGCTAGAGTGTGGGATCCCTCCAGGACATCTTCAAAATACTGCTCGGGCGTGTGGTGCTCCTTGCTAGTGGGCGGCCCCTCGGTCGCGAGCTTGATGGCGTTCATCTTCGCCCACAGCACCTTGACGCGGGCAAAGGCCATCCGCGCAACCTCAATGCAGACCGACCACTTGATGACGTCAAGCCGGGGGCAGGCATTGACCAGTCGCTTCATGAGCCCGAAGTAGCTGCTGGGTATAGCTTCGGCGGGCCACAGTCGGATTATTAAATCATTCATGGCTAGTTCAGCCACCCTATGCAGCTCGACCAGCTATTTTAGCTAGTCGCTAAGGGACACCGGATGTTCTGGTGCATGGCATTGCGACCAGAACAGCTTCTCCGTCGAGCGCCCCTCTTTGGCTCGGAAGAACTCTGCAGCGTCGGCTACACTGCGCGGCAAATCCGCAAACGCTCCTGGAGAACTCCAAATCCGGGTTAGTAAGAGATACCTCTTCTTCAAATATTTGCTCTCCATAATGAAGGCCTTACCCGCCGTGATTTTCTTGGCCTCTCGGATCTCCTAGAGAGCGCCCTGGGCTTCAACCTGGGCATCTTCTGCGCTTTCGCGAGCCTTGGCAAGTTCAGTCTTATGGTCCGCAATGTTGCGCTCGATGGACTTGCATTTCTTGACGGCCTCCTGAAGCTCCATCTGGACCTCATCAACCCTGGCCTCGTGTTTTTCACGGGCAGCCTGCTCCCTTGCTGCTTTCTCTTGGGCCTCAGCCAGCGCCTTCTTGAGGGTTTCCACCTTAGCCGCCGCTCCTACAAAAACCATGGCACTATAGTTAACATAAATCATTAATCCTTTCTGATATATAGCAGGTCATCACATACCTCGCTTATCCTCCAGCTGTTTCCTTGCTTGGCTGAGCTCCTCCTCAGCCCGCTCCAGCCTCTACTTCAGTCTAGAGACTTCGGCAGCATAAGAAGTCGCGGTTAGCAGCGACGCCTGATGAAGTCATGTACCTAGGGTAGGGTCATAGACCTGCCCAAAGGTACCCTCCCCAAGGACATTCGCGAAAGAAGCGGCCTTCCAATCGACTGGTAGGTTTCCACTCGGCAGATTCAAAGACACTCGACCATGAAGACCCACTCGACCACCAGAGTCCAAGAGCCACTCGGTGTCCAAGCGGTCTCAGTAGTTAAATAGTCTTTATGGTCATAATGACACTTTATGTAGGCGTTACAAGAACGCCTAGCCTTAACGCATACCTTAAACCCTCCGCTTCGTGGGCTGGGTGGGGTCTGGCGACTCTATATAAGCCACCCCCTCCACGGTAGAAGGGTTCGCACCCGTAACACATCGCATATAATCCAATCGACCGCCTCCGGGCTCCGAGGCGAGGGCTGTTACTTCCTCCGATAAGGGCCTGAACTCGTAAATCCCTTGCGTATACAACTACTCCATAGCTAGGATCTTGCCTCTCCATTCCTACCCCCATTCTCTTGTCGGACCTAGAACCACGACGGTTGGCGCCCACCGTGGGGCGGTGTTCTAGCGATTTGTTGGAGAAGTTGGGATTCTTCGATCTCCTATATCATGGTTTCAGGTGGAATTCTGGTGAGGGTCGCGAGATCCATCTCGGTGCGCTCACGTTAAATCGCCGCGACTCCGCTTGGCTTCGTGGAGGCTCCACTCGGCGTGGATGCGCTCCCGTCGGGCGGCGACACACAGCGTGTGTCATGGCGTCCTCTGCGGCAACCGTCGACCCAGTATGGGTCGGCTCTGTCCGTCCTCGCCCCGATCTCCCGCGAGCAAGCGTTCCGGTCGGTCGAGGCTTCAGCGGTGGGTAAGGCATGCGGTGGCCCTTGATCGGCCACCCCCAAGTCGCGGCGATCGAG